>OY759168.1:6897780-8097780 GCA_963662145.1 Sturmia bella | reverse complement strand
TCCGGGCAAGAGAGACAGGGGCTTGGAATTTCCACAGAATAGGCACAGATAAAGTGCTGGACTAGTCAAGACAAGTCAAGACATCTTCAGGCCATATCGTTGAGGAGCAGATTAGTTTCCATGTGAAAGAGCGATCTGCTTAGCCAAAAGGAACACAGTAGGGTCCTTCATAGACTGAGAACCGTTCTGAGGGCTTAACAATGGTTTTAAGGACAACACTGCACGGCAATGGGAGGAGGTAAGTCTTGCTGATTACTGGAGAGCCCTTAAGGCTTGCGGCAGGTATTGTTAATATCAGCAGAAAAGATATTATACTACATATATACAGGGTTCACTGTGAGTTGCATTACCATCTCAAAAAACTGCAATTGGTAAGATATGATTCCTGCAGACTCTTTAATGAGGAGTAGGAAACGGCTGAATACATCTATTGCGAATAACCCGCTGTGTACAGGCGCAGAACCTGGTTTCTTAGATTCCTGAGACCTAGGTATCTTCAACACAATGGCCGTAGCGATAGTCTAGATCTCGGTCTACAGGGAACAAGGGCTGCACAGAGAATATTTTTGGACGAGGTGCACAATTGGCCCCAAAGTGATAATAAGAATCGTTTTCCTTCACCTGTAATTTTTACTTGAAGCAAAAGGGAATTTGAAATCAATAATACAAAACTTTGTATTTCTAACGCCGGCGAACGACAAACAAATCAGTACCCTGTGGCCATTTTAAGTTTTCAAGTGTTTTAGTAAAAACAGTTAATTTTTACTTTAATAGTTTTTATTTGAAGTGCTAAGCTTTGACTTTTTGCATTTAAAATAATAAGCCAACATATTAGATTATAAAACATGTTTGTTGTATTTAATTTTGTGTTTTTGGTAGTGCTAAATTTTTTAGCAATCAATTTTTTTTTTAATATGGTCTTCCCATCAGCTGTGCAACTACATTGTAATAAGATAAAATTAAAAAACTGAGAAAATGGATACAAGTGAAATTATAATTGAAAATATTAAACTTCATGAATGTTTATATATATAATCTGGGATCATGTTCATACGTAATGCCACGCTCATAAAAGTGTTTACGAGATTTTAGCTTTTTGTCTCGCAATCCTAAAATAGATGCTCGCTTGATTGGACCACAACTATTGTCTTTGCATTTCATGTCACTAAAATGCCGAATAAAATTTAAATTTTTTTCAAATTATGAAGATTTACAAAAAAGGTTAAAAAATAAAAATTTAACTCGGTTACAGGCGATGGAAGAAAACAGAGATGGAATATCGATCAGTTACAGAAATTAGTCGAAATAGTTTTGACTACGCATTTCGAAAATTAGATAATTAATTGTCAAAGTTTTGCTGCTTGGTTGCCTAAAGTTGAAGCTCATGATATTCTGCTTCACTTGAGAATGGTAATTTGGTGACAACTTATGTTACTTTCGTTTCTACCGCCAAAGGCAACATTTTTCATTTTGTAAGGCAGCCAAAATTGTGAAGGGCATTATTAATTTTTTTTTTCAATTATTTATGGTTATGGTGACATTATCTTTTGATCTCCATTTCACTAAAATCTTCAAAATGGCAAAATAAATGCGCAATTTTGTGTTGAAACGAAAATGGCATTTACAGTAGAGTTGCATACCTTGCTTCATCCGTAGTATTGTTGCAAGGAAAGTTACATGCGAAATGTAATTATTTCATTACAAAAATAAAATCAAGGGTCTGTCACAGAAATCGGTGGGCTTACCGAGTATTTTGATTCGAAATGTAAAAAGTTATCGAAAAAAATCTGTACTACGTATCACATTCGATACAATTGTATTTAGAAATAAATGGAAAATTTCTTTAAGAGTTGCACTGTCACTAAAAGATTAAGTATAATGGCGAGGATATCCCACCCAAATCAACATTTAAATGTAGAGAAAAAGTTAAAGTGCATCGCCTCAAATGATTATAGTTGTGATATTACAATAAGATACATCCCTATGTAAGTATTATTTTAGGTCCACAAAAAATACCTTAATGTTGTCCGTCTTTTTCAGCCGTCTATATACAGAAAGCAGTTTTTCGTGTCTGCAAATGAGCTGATTAGCATCAACGAAATATCGGCGGCATCAACGAAAGACGGCTGAAAAATTACAGAAAATATTAAGGTCTATTTTTACACCTTTTAATAATACATTTTAATTGGCTCTTACAGCAAATAAATAAGTTCATTTTATTTATCCATATGTAAATGTTATAATGTGTGCTAAAATCAAAATCCTATTTGAATCTATGTGTGTGTGTGTGTGTGTTGTTAACATTGTTGTAATTAAGGATACCCCGAAGAAGCCAACAAAACGTTGACTAAACATTGGGAAACATTTTTCTAAAATAAAATTGCCTTTAATTACACAGAAAAAAGAATTAAAGTTCGTATATACACAATTATAATTGATTTTATCGCAATGGATTCTGTTTACATTTGCTTTGAAGACGAGCTCAAAGAATAATAGTGAGACTCACAAAATTTCAACATATGACTATCTTATGTTATGTGTTTGAGGGGCTGCCAGTTGTGAGAGCGGCCCACTAGGATCCCAAAAAGCTTAGTCATAGCAGGTAAGAAAACAAAAATATTGTCCTGTTAATAAATTGGTTTTAAAACTAAGGGCTTGCTAACATTTTCGGACGAAGTAAAGAACCATTTGCTGCCATAGAAGATGAGCTAAAAATTTCAAGAAGGTCCAAATAATACTTTCATAAAAAGATTTGTCAAATAAGCTCTTTATTTTTTTTGAAATTTCTCACTAGAAAAATATCTTCCTATGTAACTGATACTCAAATTCGTATTATACAGTTGCACTTTCGCAAGTGATTATTATTGTTCGCACTACAGAGCTACCATTTCAAAAGGGACTTTTTCTTTTCAACAGAGTATGAAAATTGCCCGCTCTTGCTAAACAAATGTACGAAACTAGTAGTGCACAGAACTCATAAACTTTCGAATCGAAATAGCTTTCGAAAAGGTTTCCTTGTTTCTTCATATTAATCGAAATGAAATCGTTTAATTTTGTGGTCGAATTAGCAACTCTAGTCTGTGATCGATTAGATTTGAGGTTCATGGCGAACCTGTCTGTGCTTTATTTTATACTTGAAAAAACTATTTATTACAGCTTCAGATCGTTTTTTATATAAACAAATTTTTTATTTACAATATTATTCAATATTTCGGTAACAATTTGTTATCATCTTCAGGATAACAAATTGTTACCGAAATATTGAATAATATTGTAAATAAAAATTTGTTTATGTAGGAACTGGTCCTCCAGGCCTAAGAAGGTCCGACAGACTGGGACAAAGGGGAGGATAGCCGGTAAACAAAACAATATATTGACAACACTGAACGAAACGAACATGAACAGACAGAAAGAAGTAACATGAACAGAAAGGAAGATGTAACAGAGGGACAGTATGAAAGTAGACGTTGAAAAGATAAGACAGAAGTTACAAAAATGAATTTAAAGAAATATACCTACATGAATTGTGAAGTTATCGAAAAGAATAAACTGTTAATAATACTTATATTTAATAATTAATCTAGAAAAAACATTGTAATATGCAGTTCACATATGCCTTTTTAATTGAAACAATATTCAGTTAATTGGCAATATCGTTTTGGTGTTCATACATACTTAATATTGCTACGACAATTAGCATTTGGCAGGTGAAAAAGTTATTGTTTACATTCGGTTATTTTGTAAAGGGTGTTTTTTCGATGTATAGAACTCTAAGTTGGCATTACTGTTCCAGATGGCTACCGATTTAACAGGTGTCAAGTGATCTATTCTTAGTTTGGTTTGGCAATATGTACATCATGAATAAACTCACGCGTGAACAAGGCTTGCAAATAGTGCAATTTTATTTCGAAAACAATGGTTCTGTGCGGAATACGTATCGCGCACAATTTTGTTTAGCAATGAAGCGCACTTCTGGTTGAATGGCTACTTCAACAAACACAACTGCCGCATTTGGAGTGAAGCTAATCCTCAAGTGCATGTCGAAACACCGTTACATCCACAAAAACTGACTGTTTGGTGAGCTTTATGGGCTGGTGGAATCATTGGTCCGTACTTCTTCAAAAATGATGATGGCCAGAAAGTTACAGTCTATGGTGATCGATATAGAGCCATGATTACTAACTTTTTCATTCCTGAATTGAATAACCATGATGTCCAGGAGATGTGATTTCAGCAAGACTGCGCAACTTGCTTGTGCCACAAACGCTTGACCATTTGGAAGACAACATTCGCTGTATTATTGCCGATATACGGCCAGAAATGTTGGAAAAAGTCATCGAAAATTGGAAGTCCAGATTGGACTACATCCGCGCCAGCCGTGGCGGTCATATGCCAGAAGTCATACATATTTAAAATGTAATGCCACAAGATTATCTTTCGGATAAGTAAAATTCATACCAATCAAATAATCCATCGTTGTTTTATTGCAACTTAAAGTTGTATACATCGAAAAAAAACACCCCTTATCATAAAAAATTAAAAAAAAAATTTTGTTTTTTTTTATTTATTTTGTTGACATTTGATTAGTAAAATTTTCACAAGGAGTGTTCAATATGTACTGTTATCGTACTGTTAATACAAATTGTACTGTTAATACAAATCTAACAGTGTTGCATTATAAATTTTACTCATTATTGAAACAATTATCTCTTAATTGCCAATAAGCTAATTGTAATTTTTATATGAAAATTTTGTCTCAATAATGGCTTTAATTGTTATAATTTGAATATTGCTGCATGTATGAACAGGATATAACAACTAATTTAAGGAAACTGAATTAAAACCAATAAAACTAATAAGAACAACTAAATAAACTAAAAGTGGGTTTCATTACAAAAGTAAACCTACATTTTGGGGGCTCGTCCGGGATCGACCTGACAGATTGAGCAGAAAAGCTGCGTAGTGCGTGCAAAATGTTTAAAAGACCGTGTAAAACCAATTTGATAAGTGCAGAAATTATAAAAAGTGTTTCTAGAAAGTTATTCTGCTAAAAAAGACAAAACGTTATAGAATTTTGTGTATGTATACCTGCAAGAAACTGATCTTTTGTAATAAACGGTAAAAATCAACTTTTTAAAAATAAAAAAAAGGAACATCTTGAAAAGAAACTTGAGAATACCTAAATAGCTAACGGTTTTTCACATATGTACTTTTGAACAGCAAAACTTGGTAAAAAGTAGAAGTGAAAAAAAAGAGAGAAGGAACACAAAAGAAGTTCAAGTGAAGAAGAATTTTGAAGTAACTACATAGCAAAGACATAAATACATGCATGCACGGTTTAAATAAAACAACATTTCGGTAATACTAATATGTACACAGTACAAATTAAAAAACTGGGGAAATAAGTTTTGTTTGATGAAACAACGCTTTAAACATTAAAGTTTAAATAAGGAGTTCCATCAAGAAGTAAGAAGAGTGTGTTCGTGCGAACAATAATTCAACGGCATGCTGGTATAAATTAAGAGTGGATATTTGAAGAGCAAGATGCTAGAGAAATCGTTGCTGGAATTTGCGTAAGTCGGGCAGAGGAGTTGGAGTTGATCAACAGCAGAAGAGAAGCAGTAAAGTTTACTGAGTGAAAGAGAGCCAATCAGGGTTAGATGTAAAAGCTGTAGTACGAGGTATTTATGAAATTTAATGGAAGATACGTGTGAGAGAGATTTCAAATGTAAAACAGTGAAACTAAATATACTTTATGTATTTTTATATAAGAAGGTGAATAAATTAAAAAAAATAATTGTAACAAATGTTCTAACATGATTGAAGCGTTTAACATTTGAGAATATTGAAATATTATATGAACTAATAGAATTTTTGACAATTGCATTGGGAATTGTGAGAAATAGAGAGCTTTCCAAGAAAAATAAGGTGCATTGGCTAATGGAATTTCCAAAGCTAACAGAGTTTAAGCTAATGTATGTGTGTTGTAATAAAATGCAAAGACATGCATTAGGGTGTACTAATTAATTGTGCGAAAATATTTGAACTACTGAAAAGCTCACTATTTGTAGTATTTTGTTTAAACTCAGTAATTCATAGTAATAAATATTCTGAGAATATTTTATGTTATTAAAGATAGTATATTCACAACGTATTGAAGGGAATCATTAAATTCACCGAGATCATATTTGATATTTTGTACTAAAGTACTATATATGAAAGACGTTAAATATATTAATGAACGAGGAAAACGTGGATATTATTGTAAATATTGTTGGATATAAAATAAGTTTTTAAGTACGCAAACAATAATACTGAGTTGGATTTTGTAAATAATTTATAATTTTGTGTAAATATTTAAAGATATTTTAAACATTTGCGAAAGTTGCGAATATTAATTTTCATAATAATTCAAAAATTTAATGTTAATGTAATTTTTGGTTTGCGTTGGATATAAAAGAGATTTTGTAATAGCTCGTATAGCTTTGGATAATAATAATTAAATTCTACACATAATTCGTATCCCAAACGCAACATTGAAGGTTATATTGACATTTGAAGAGTACAGTCTAATCTCTTTCGTTGAAATCGAAATCTGTAAGTTTTAATCGCTTAATTAGGATATTTTAATCTTTTTACGTTGACCGGATTTAAAATGGACTTATTAGGGATTTTAGGTATGTCTGTTGAGGACTTGAGGGCAAAACTGACGGAACTGGGTTTGAACGGGGAGGGACCAAAGATTATTCTTCAGGAGAGGTTGATCCAACATTTGAATAGGGAGCAACAGGGTAATGATAATGGTTCGGAATACGGCGAAGCGGCTTCGGGTATTCAGCCAGCAGTTGTTGCAGAACGTCCTGGATACTCCACTTTCACACTGAAAGATATTGAAAGTTCGTTGAGTAAGTTTTCAGGCGAAGGTCAACCTGGTATAAGGTCATGGTTAGACGATTTTGAGGACTGTGCGGTTACTGTTGGTTGGAATGAGCTCCAGAAATACATTTACGCGCGACAACTATTAGTCGGTGCTGCTAGAATATTTTGCCGTAGCCAAGGTACGATTCGGGATTGGATTTCATTAAAAACAGCATTAGAAAAAGAGTTTGGGGTGAAACATTCTGCCATTGAAGTGCATCGGCTATTGAAAAATAGGAAAAAACGCCCTAACGAAAGCTTGCGGGAATATTTGTATTGTCTGATGGAGATTGGTTCTCCTATATACCTAGATGAAATTAGTATTGTGGAGTACTTTATCGAAGGTCTACCTGATACTAGAGTCAACAAAACCGTGTTATACCAAGCCACTAGCATAGAAGACTTAAAGGTTAAGCTTAAGGTTTATGAAAGAGTATCTAAACCAGCAATGAATCTAGGGCTAAGCCTAGCACGGCCGAAAAAGGAAACCTCAACTAACGACATAAAGGAGGAAGTTATTGTACGCCGTTGCTTTAAATGTGGAGAAAAAAGTCATATAGCTCGCGATTGTCCGAGCGCCTAGACCAAATGCTTTAGATGTCATGAGTTAGGTCATAAGTCTTTCAATTGCAAAAAGGTCGAAATTAAAAAAGAATATATTAAGAAAAACCAACCAAATGATGCTATTCATACTCTATCCGATAATGATCCCAGTCCTTATAACCAAATATGGTCTCAATCGAATAGAATTTTCAAAGACATCAGAATTCTTACTTTCGAAGTGTCAGCCCTAGTAGACACTGGTAGTGATATAAGCTGTGTGCGATATGACACCCTGATGATGCTGAAGGACGTAAACGTCAGTGCCGAGAGAAGGAAAATGCTAGGAATAGGAGGTAGACAAATCGAAACCATTGGGTCGTTCGAAACTGAGGTCAATTTGGACGGAATTGAAGTGCCAATTAAGTTTCACGTGGCACGGGAAAGTGATATTCTGTATGCAGCAATCTTGGGGAACGATATTTTAGAGCATGTTGATATTTTTATTAACGCCGAGGGAGCCAAGTTTTCTACAAAGTCGATAGATCCTCAATGCTATGCAGCTAGTTTGAGTGGTAATGTGGGTACAGGCAAAATGGCCGTAGAGAATCAGCTGAGCCAAGTTGTGAAAGAGTTGGGCGAAATCTGCATTGCCTCAGATCACATTGATTTAGAAGTAAACCACTTAAAATGTCACTTTCGAGAGAATATTACGAGAATGGTAACGAATTACAACCCTATTAAACCTAAATCGTTTCCAGTTAAGATGAAGGTCTTGCTTAAAGACGATACTCCAGTTTATCATAACCCGCGAAAAATGTCGTATGCAGAACAACAGACCGTTGATAATCAAATCACGGAATGGTTGAAAGAGGGCATAATTAAGCGTAGTTTTTCTGAGTATGCATCGCCAGTGGTACTGGTAACAAAAAAAGATGGCAGTAAAAGGTTATGTTGCGATTTCCGTCGATTGAATGAAAAAATTGTGCGCGATAATTTCCCTATGACCATGATCGATGACGTGCTGCAACGGCTCCAAGAAGCCAAAGTATACAGTACGCTGGATTTGAAAAATGGGTTCTTCCATGTACCCATTGAGGAGAGTAGTCAAAGGTACACCTCTTTTGTTACCCACCGGGGCCAATTTGAATTTATGTTCGTCCCATTTGGCCTATGCAATTCGCCAGCAACATTTTGCCGATATATAAGTGCAGTGTTTCACAACTTGATTATGGATGGAACTATTGTCATTTACATGGACGATATGGTCATCCCATCCAGAGACGAAGAGGAGGGTATTGTAAAGTTAAAAAGGGTTTTGGAAGTCGCGTCACTAAACGGACTTCAAATTAAATGGACCAAATGCCAGTTTTTAAAGCGCAAAATTACATTTCTGGGTTATGTTTTAGAAAATTCTACAATTTTACCTTCAGGAGAGAAAACTAAAGCGGTTGAAAGTTTCCCAATACCTACAGATCGGAAGGGAGTGCAAAGATATTTAGGCCTCACTTCTTATTTCAGACGCTTTATTCCGAACTATGCGTTAATAGCCAAGCCCTTGTCCGATTTGTTAAAGAAGGACGTGAAGTTCAAGTTCGATGAGGAGGAAATGTTAGCATTCAGACAGTTGAAGGCTGCTTTGGTAGGGGCTAGCGTGTTGAGATTGTTTAACCCAAGCGCAGAGACCGAGATACACACCGACGCTAGTAAGCATGGGTATGGAGCGGTGTTGTTACAGCGAGACTCGGAAGATAGATTGTTACACCCAGTTCAATATATGAGCCGCAAGACAACATCATTTGAAGAAATGTATCACTCATACGAGCTGGAGGTGTTGGCAATTATAGAAGCTCTGAAAAAATGGCGGGTGTATGTTCTGGGGATTAAGATAAAAATTGTCACGGACTGCAATGCATTTGCGATGACAATGAAGAAACGCGATGTGCCGGTACGAGTCTCACGATGGGCGATATTTTTACAAGACTTTGACTATATAATTGAGCACCGATCGGGTACAAAAATGCGCCATGTCGATGCTCTAAGTAGAGCCGCCTGTTTGATGATGGAGGACTCACTACGCCATCGTATAAGAGAAACCCAGCTACAAGATGATTGGCTAAAGGCAATCGGTAAGATTTTAGAAACCCAGAGCTATGAAGACTTTTATTTGAAATACGGAATAGTACACAAGGATCCCACTAAGGAGCTTGTTGTCATCCCTGCCGACATGGAACGAGAGATAATAGAATTGGCTCACAAACAAGGCCACTTTGCGGCGAAGAAAACGGCAGACTTAGTGGAAAAATCGTTTTATATACGCAATTTGGGTACAAAGGCTGAGAGCGTTGTGAAGAATTGCGTTGAATGCATCATGGCAGAGGCAAAAAAGGGCAAAAAAGAGGGATTGTTGACACCAATCGATAAAGCCGATAAACCACTAATGACGTATCATTTGGACCACGTTGGCCCTATGGAACCAACCAAGAAGAGATACAACCATATTTTGGTGGTCGTGGACGCTTTCTCGAAATTTGTGTGGCTTTATCCCACAAAAAGTACAGGCGTCCATGAGGTAGTAGAACGTTTGCAGAGACAAGCAGCAATTTTCGGAAACCCAGTGAGAGTGATAACCGATAGGGGTGCAGCGTTTACCTCAAACGAATTTGGCAGCTACTGCAAAGATGAAGGCATTCAACACTTAACGATAGCTACGGGGGTACCACGAGGAAATGGGCAGGTAGAGAGAATTCACCAAATTGTAATCCCTATGCTGACTAAATTATGCCTGGGAAGCCAACCGCAGAACTGGTATCGCCACGTTGAAAAGGTACAAAAAGTCATCAACAATACGCCAACAAGAAGTACTGGCAGTACACCCTTTGAATTAATGACTGGGCTTCATATGAGAGTAAAAGAGGAACCTAATATTGAAGGCCTACTCGAAGAAGCAGCGATAAACGAACTCCATCAAGAGCGTGATGTCATTCGAGAAAGAGCCAGAGGGAATATTCAAAAAATTCAAGAAGAGAATAAAAAACAGTTCGATAGAAACCGCATCGTCGAAAGAACGTACGAGGTAAACGACTTGGTAGCCATAAAACGCACGCAATTCGGCGCTGGCCTAAAGTTGAAACCTAAATTTTTTGGACCCTATAAAGTGGTCAAGAAACTAAACCATGGTCGATACGATGTAATAAAAATTGGTGAGTGTGAGGGATCCAGGAGATGTACTACTGTTGCTGAGTACATGAAGCCGTGGACTGCCGCATTCGGGTCGAGTGCGTCGTCAGGAGGGCCGAATGTAGGAACTGGTCCTCCAGGCCTAAGAAGGTCCGACAGACTGGGACAAAGGGGAGGATAGCCGGTAAACAAAACAATATATTGACAACACTGAACGAAACGAACATGAACAGACAGAAAGAAGTAACATGAACAGAAAGGAAGATGTAACAGAGGGACAGTATGAAAGTAGACGTTGAAAAGATAAGACAGAAGTTACAAAAATGAATTTAAAGAAATATACCTACATGAATTGTGAAGTTATCGAAAAGAATAAACTGTTAATAATACTTATATTTAATAATTAATCTAGAAAAAACATTGTAACAACTAATTTAAGGAAACTGAATTAAAACCAATAAAACTAATAAGAACAACTAAATAAACTAAAAGTGGGTTTCATTACAAAAGTAAACCTACATTTATATAAAAAACGATCTGAAGCTGTAATAAATAGTTTTTTCAAATAATTAAGAAGATCAAATAAATATTATATATTTATTTTATACTTTTCTTTAATATCCATTTAAGTATGTGTTTTGACAGACTGAACTAAATCGATCACCGGTTAGGAGTTCCTTATCAGAGGCATTTTAAATAATTTCTGTGACACTCCTGCAGATTTGTTTATAAATATACATACATATGTATGTACATACACTGCAATGTTACCCCGGTTACAAGCTTGGCTGGGATAACAGATAATATTGCTAGCAGCAAATATAACATGGAAAATGAAAGGGAGTGAAGTATTTTTTAGACAAAGTCGAATGTTGCTAGTACGTCGCGACAAGGTATTACTGGCGAAAAGACTGTGGGAGTGAAGGTGTTGAAGTGTTGAAGCTCCATTTAGAAGAAGCTCTGTGATAAAAAAAAAAGAAATGCGGTCGGGGGACCCCCGTTAGGAACGAAGTTCCTTACGTTTTTTCTTCATCTTCAAATGTAATACAAGGTGAAATCTGTATGTTTTATTTTGTGTTATTTTTGAAATTTAGAAATTTTATATGCTTCTTAAAATTTTTGGAACGTTTTATTTTATTTTTACTTTTGACACATGCAGTATTTTTTTTTTTTTTTGTCAATCTGCTACAAAACGAAGAAAAGTTTTCAATATTGCTGTTTTTTGTTGTGACACACTTTACTTTAGCGACATCTATCAACTGAAAGTGTCCGTTTTCACAACTAATTAATATTTATTGGTAGGTGTCTCCGCTGACAGCAGCGGAGACACCTACACAATTGTTTGTCAACAGATACACCAACACATATAAACACCTCACACGCTTTCGTGACGATTTCTACTAATCTGCACTACCAGCAAGCCGCATTAAGGAACTTCGTTCCCTGTACTTTAACAAATTTTTAGAAATTTCTGCCTTCAAACTTTTTTCAGTTACTCGAGAGCAAACGTTACTCGGTACAAACACTTCCGGATGAGGAATCAAAACTCTTTAATAATCGCAAAAGGGGTTTGAGTTGGGGCTCTACAAAAAGTTTTAATTTGATCTGTAGAGCAGGGTCAACCAGAAAACTTAAAAAAAGTTTTCGCTTTAATGCTTTGAAGCTGTGCACCATTAAGTCTCAAATGGTGTACAGAATTGAGAAAATTAAATTCATTGGCACAATTTTCCACACTCCTTTCGTCAATCCAACCGAGCTAAAGCTTAAACTAATCTTTAACAAAATATTTACGGTTCGTTTTAGTTTCAATAGACATTAATTATTTAAGCTTAAAGCTTCTTACAAATCGTATAACAATGCAATGTATTTATTTACTTTTGTTTTCTTTGTTTTTTTTTTCGAGGTATAAAAATAATGATTGATATTTGCTGCCCATTGCTGAAAGTGTGTATAGAGTTTTGTGTTGTAGCACATAAATACTCGTACATTTCGTTCGCATTTACCGCAATAGGCAGCTAAGAAAACGTTAAATAATTATAAGCAAACATTTTCGTTAAGTGAATATTTCAAGCTTATGTGAGTAATGTACAAATGTTTGTGTAGCTTTTCCCTTCAAGCCCTTTAAAAAAAAAAACTTAACTTATGTAGCTAAAAAAAAGAAAATTCAAAAACATTTTACATAAAAGGAAACTTTATAAAACGTATCAATAAAATAATAATTTTAAAACACACAGCAAAGTTGTTCTTAATATGTTCTATGATTATTTTTTTTTTCTGTTTTGTTTTCAATTTATAATTATACATTTTTCGTTTAATTGTTTGTGCAAAATCATTTTGTTTTATTTAAAATAAACGCAAACACACAATTTATTTACAAAATAGCTGGAAATTTAAATAAGTTTATTTACAATCACTTGGTTTGGTTTAGGGATTAAAAGATTATACAACATTAAGTGCTTTGTTTTCAGTTTTTCAGTTTTTAATAATTATTGACATTGATAATGAGAGAAACAAGTGTATTTGTGAAATCAAATCAAATCATGTTTCTCATAATTTTACAATTCATTTAAGTTATAACACAATTTTTGTTTGTTTTAATTTTTTAATAACTAATTCCTTTTTAATGCAAATTTTCGAGTTTTTTTTTTCTTGCTTCGCTATTTATGTACATTCTTCATATGGATTTAAATTTAGTTCAATTACTTTAGTCTCATTTTAAAATTTTCAATTTTTTAATTTTAATTTCTTTTTTTTATATTAAAAAACATTTTGGAGGTGCATTCTCTGGTTTTGTTCTTAAATTTAAGAAAAAAGTTTTTTTTTTCTGTCAAGTTGTGTTTTTAACATGTGAATTTTTGCAATTAAAAAAAGAACTCTTCCCCTTCCATTCTCAACTTTATATTCGTTAAGTGCTTAGAACTAGATACATTTTCTCAAGCGTAACTTCTAGTTGTGAAATCATCTCGGTATGGACAAGTGACTCAAAAATGTTATTAATATGGTGGCCAGCAACAGGTTCAACCAACTGACGATGGGCATGGTGGAGGAGGTGGAGCCAGTCTCGCCGCATTTACCTGTGTGAGGGGGATAACATTTACATATTGAATTTAGTACACACGAATTTTGTGTCTTACCAAACACTGATAAATTGGCCACTAGATGATGATCGGGTGGTTTTTGTGTGCCTCTAGAGCAGGCGTCTCCCACCACCAGTTTCGCAGAGGTGCCCTCTAACGGCCGATAGCTTATGCACACACCGTGTTTGGTGCCTTTGTGTCTGGCAATTATGTAGACAGTGCCATTCTCCGACCACGAACCATGACAGGAGTATTCTGTTAAAAAGGAGAAGAAAAATTATGTTACTTCTATTGGTATTGGATATGATCACTTCACTCACATCTACAATATACATACACAGAGCGAAAACTTCCTAATAGATTCAAAAAGATTTTCTCTTTGAAACGTTTTTAGGCTGAGGGGTATCCCAGCAGAGAGAAAAGAAGATTTTTCTGTGGGTATTTCTTATTATTTCCATGTTGCAAATCTTATTAATTGTCTCAACAAGAAAAACACATAAAACCAAGAAGAAAACTTGTTACTCACGATTATTTTTACTCAGTTTCCGATTTGCATGGTACCAAAAAAAAAAAAATTCTATAGAGAAGAACTTATTGATTCTATTAGGTTTTCTTGTAAATTGTGTACAATAAGGATTTCTTATTGATTTTATTAGGTTATCCTATTAAGTTTTCCCTATTGGTTTTATTAGTTTGCTATAAAAACACACGTAAATCATCTTTTTAATTTCATTAATTGTTGTTTTTTCAATAAGGTTTTCCCATTTAAAATAATAAGGAATCCTTCTTGAAAAAAAACCATAGAGATATCTTATTGATTTTGTTCTACTTTATTAGGTGCTTTTTTCTCTGTGTACATACAGATGCTAAAACCGAACTCACCTTCGTCGCCTTCATCATTGCACAACGGTCGCACATCGATCACATTGGGCTCTGTGCAGCCCACCCATAACTGACGTTGGGCCTTATAGTTTGTAACACATTCAGGAACATTACGTCTACTTCTTAGTCTAGTATCACTATTACCATTCTGAACGAAACCAACATTTGTATTATTGCCCACAACTAAAATCTCTTGTATGGTCTTGGCTGCATGCGATTGATTGGCCGTCAAAGTGACCAAAGGCGAGGCAGTGCTGGAAGCATCACGGCGAGAACGTACCGGAAGACCGCGGGTATTTGAATGCCAAGCATTTTTGTCGTCATGTTGCAAACTGCGAAAACTGAGGGTGCTGTGTCTAATGATACAAAAAGAAAGACAATATTGGTAATAATAATAATGATAACAATAATAATAATAATAATAATAAAATTATTTAGAAATGAGTGGCGTCATAGCATGTTTCCATAACGAGTTGAATCACCCGCTTCGCTCTCTCAATTGTATTTATGAATCATATCGTTTACACGACTCGTCTATGTGCTTCGATTTGACTTTTCTTTTCAATCAGCAAACATACATCTTTCAATAAATCAGATGCAACTGCTCCAAAAACTGGGAATGCTTCTTGTTTCATTCCATACGCAAGTTGAAGCATGCTTTTGAACCTTCCATAAATTTTAATTCAGAAAATATGTATTCTTTATGTCATTGTGTTTAACGTTTTATTATTCATTTGAATTATATTATTCATTTGAATTTCTAAAATTAACTTTTATTCAAATATGAAATGTCGTCGGCATATAGACAGCTGAAAAAGACAGCAAATATTTTTTGAAAAAGGTTCATTTTTGGACCTGCATTAATACATTTCAATTGGCTCTTAAAGCAAATAAATAAATAAGTTCATATTTGAATATTCAAAAAGTTTTTACTTTTTGATACTTTCAAAAATACAAATCGTAGTAACCAATGGTGACTCGTTGTATAGAAAGTTGCAAAGAAAAGTAAAAGAGTTGCAAAAGCGAAAAGAAATGTTTGTCACTTTTAAATCAAGATTAATTAAGTAAGCAAACACCCTTCATCAGCACCCTATGAACTTTGGACGTGTCAAATTTCACAATTTCGGCACAGCCGCTTTAACCACTCGGCAACCAAAGCTCACGCAATTTTACTTTCTATTTATATACTTAACTAACATTAACCAAAGCAATGACATTTTTGCAGTCTGTTATGGATTATTTTTTGTCATCTCAGAAGACTCTTATTTGCTCCTTATATGAGAGCTTTTTCATACATGTTCTTGTTCATATCAAGTTCAACCCATGATACAACTAACAAGGTAGCCTTTTCGCTACAATAAGAACAACTTCAATAAAAATAACATGCATTTTGTTTTTGTACAACTTCTGTAAGCTGTCAAAAAGCCGCCACTTCTACATTTACAGAAGAGAGATGCACTGAGCTTACGCGGATTAGCTATCTCGTTTTGGCTGCCTTTCATCTCCGCAATCTCTTGACAACCTAAAGTAGTCAGTTGATTAACGGTTTAGCTGACGAGGCTACCTTGTTAATTGTATCATGGTTCAACCTATTAATATTAATATAAATATATGTAAAAATATCATAGTTCAATAAAATTAAAAATTTCTGTAAAATGAAAAGAAATGTTTGCTGTGTTAAAGGTTTGCTTGAACATTTCTGATTCTCATTTTGTTCATGGGAATTATGGAATAAGTAGTTAAGTTTCAAATGTCGTCGGCATATAGACAGCTGAAAAAGACAGCAAACTTTATTTAAAAAGGTTTATTTTTGGATCTAAATTAATACATTAACTTTTATTTTTATTTTTATGTATTATTATGTTTTCTTTGTTTACAATATATGATTCTGACAGATAGTGCAGATAAACTTGCGATATATGTAAATTAGAGGAGACAGGAAGTTTTTTTTATTTCGTATGTAAATTCAATATGAAGTTACTTCATTCGCTCTCAAAATTTTGTATGGCGAAGCACGTTGCTTCGCTCCGGATTTGGGTGTTAAGCATGAATAGAGAGCGAAGCGCACATCGTGGAAACATGCTATTAACTGCAGGCCAACATTTTTAGAAATTGGTCTATTATCTGAAAATTGAAAGTTCTCGAAAATATAAATCTTTTTTGGACTTTGTAAATTGAACTTTGTAGCTTTACCACTGATTTTGAAATTAAAATGTTGTTCTCAATGATAAAGAAAAAAAAATGTTTTTGTATTTAACCATACCTTCGGGGTACAGCTTGTTTACGATAAATTTGTTTGATTTTGGCTTCAACAGACGGGGCACCCAGTGACTAAACCTAATTCGGGTGCGCTGAATTCAGTGGTGCTAACCGTTTTTTTTAGGTTAGCTCTTGTGTTTGAGATATACCGCTACATTAAAAATCGAGGAGGTCAACATATATTCCCTTAACTTAAAAGCCATTTAAAATCTTAGAAAGATTGCAAAATTCAATACTTGAAGCTACCACATGAACATAAAATATATCATTTAATTTTACTTTAAGAATCGTTAAAGTTTTCAAATTTATCAGTTGAAAAATCTTCTAAATCCTGCCATGTTACTGTTCAACCAAACACAAAAATCCCCTAAAAATACCCCAAAAATAAATTGTTTCCCTCTAAATTTCCCCCCGAAAGAATTTAACAACCCAAATTCACCCCTAAAAGAAAAAAAGCTCCTAAATCTAGGGGGAAACCCCCTGAACTGACAACACTGATAAATAAGCACGACTGCTAAATGAAAGAAACCAGCACCGAACGATACGATACGATACGATATTCGTGTGTGCATGCATGTGCTCTGCACATATGCTTAAGTTTCATTGCCGCGTGTATGTGTGTCGGTGTGTGTATGTATTTTGTTAATTTGCGCGATGGCGTGATCAGCTTCTGTAAACTTCTTCACTGTTCGAGTAATGATCATTGAGAGGTATAAAAGCAGCTCAGCTTAACGCCGAGACAGTTCAGCCGATTTTTAACTGCGCTAACGTGTAAAGTATCTTAAGTAATAAAAAGTGAATAACGTGAAACGTGTTCTTCTTTTAGTAAAGTCTGTGTGAGTACAGTGTGTTAAGTAAATAAAGTATTGGACTGTTGAGTACTGTCAACTGAAGAATTGAGTGTTTTAACTTTATTACAATTAAAGAATCTACGGAAAAGGTTTTTAAAAGGTGAAAACGTAACAATATCTTATCTACCCAAGCCGACCTAAAACACATACAAAAATATACTCATATGTACAAATATTTTCTAAGCTCCCGCTGGCTTACATATGTATGTACAAAAAATAAGTATTGTAGGTTTATTAAATATTTGCTCGACAAATATTGTATGGGAACATAAATATAAATTAATCTTCATAAATAAGACCATAATAGATATTTCTATTATATTTGAATATTGAATCGATTATTCATGCTTAAGATCTTTTTCATAAGAAATAACTCTAAACAATTGTAGAAAATAAATAAATATAATTGTTTATAATTATTTTTTATGAAATCGATAATCACTGTTGCTAGTGCTTTAGCCTTAAGATTTATTATAATTTTAATAAAATAAATATGTATATAGATAGTATTTTTTATAAAAAAGGTCTTCAGCTTGAATAATTTATTTGATAAGACCATAGTGCTTGAAAGAAATAATATTCAAAATGTTACCTTTTATGTAAATATTCCCTGGCATTGCTTTCACCATTCTGATGATGATGGTTATGAAAACCGTGGGCCTTGTTGTGATTTCGTTTATGTCTAGTGGTTAAGTAAGGAGGACCTATGGCCCCCCTCAGAGTGTATAAGCCTTCCATGGGACAAATTTGAGGATCAGGATTTGAGGCTGAAAGTAAATAAAATGCTATTACAAAATTGCTTACATCATGTTTCCACAACACAAAGCGGCTGGGATGCAATTTTTTATGGAAATCTCCAAAAAAAAAAAATTGCATTCTTCATCCACATTTTCTAGCAAGTCTTACCCCCAATTTTTGACTTGGGATTTAAATACAAAATTAGTAAATTTTCCTTAAAATTTAAGTTGAATTTAAAATAGCTTTCTGTTTTACAGTCTAAAATTATTTTTGGTAATTAATTGTAATAAAAGGACGGCAGCACAATGTAAGTGTCAAAAAATTATCGATAACTCAATAAAAAACAACTGTTTAAATAAATTTGGAAGCAAGTGAAATTGTGAAAAGTTTAGAAAATAATAAACTGATTTTTTAAAAATTATTAAAATGCGTAGCAAAAGTGATAAAAGGACTCCCAATTTCACTGCCACAGAAGTTGATTACCTTCTGGAAATAATAAAAAACCAAATTATGAAACAAACAAAAAATGTGCAATTTTCTTAATTTGCAGAACAAAACCAAACTGTCAAAATCATATGGCAGTACGAAAAACTTAAATCTAATTACCAAAAATAATTTTAGACTGTAAAACAGAAAGCTATTTTAAATCCAACTTAAATTTTAAGGAAAATTTACTAATTTTGTATTTAAATCCCAAGTCAAAAATCGTGGGTTAAACTTGTAATATAAAAAGTACAAATTAAATACAATTTTAGCTTTCAATTACCCAATAAGGTGATGTAGGGAGTTTTGTTGATATCAAAATGATCAATAGCACAGGCATCTTCTAGTCTGGAGGCAGGTTTGCCAGTTTGTATTTCAATGACATGAGTATCACGCCGATAAAACATCATGCACATAAAACCAGATTGACTGAAAATGTATTTTGATTGAAAAATTTGTGAGAAATAAATTATGGCACATTAACGGCACTCACCATCCTGTGGTATAGTGAACCACCGACATCATTTCCGTTGCAGTTTGTTTATTGATTTGTTCGCACAATGCCCGAGTTTCCATGTAACCATTGGGTTTGATAATGTGTATGGAGCCGTCACTATTAAAATTAATATTAAAAGAGTTTTGCAAAAGTTTTCGCTCGAGATTTATGCCAGCAAACTTACTTTGTATGATAATTGTAGACGGCATTGCCCATCAAAACATGCCAATGCCTGGGACCCTTGAACCATACTGGAAAATCACATCTTTCTGTGACAGGAGGTTTGCGCAAGGACATAATGCGAGAGCCCACCTAAAAGGAAATAAACATGGTTTTAGTGTATTTATGGCAGGGTTTTCAATTTCATTTAAAAGATTTAGCTGAACATAATTTTCATTCTACTCTATGAATTTTCCTTTGTAATTTATTTTTCTATTTCTCTCTTATGCGCTGTGCTGTTTCCTCAACACAAACCATCCAAACTTCTTTTGTAGAGACTACTCAAAAATATTGAGTGCTTTTCATGTTGATGAATATAGTTTCCATAAGCAAGTGAATTGTCAAAACATTTTATATGTAAAGCACTCAATCGTTGTAGGATCTAAGAAAGCCCAGACCTCTTGAGGTATGACAGAATGGGTCTTTGTTCAATAGCATTATTCTGCTTCCATTTATTTATTTCGTCTTTTAATTATGCACGTTCTTCTTTAGTTCTGCCTGTAGTACTCTTTGCATCCAATTTGTATGAAAGCTGCTCGTGCAAGTGAGAGAGATTTTGAGAGAGAAATATTCTTGTTCTTCGTACAGTAAGCAACCCGCACCTTTTTAGTCTACATTGGGCAAGTAGTTAAACCGTCAGCTGTTTTAAAAAGTAGAGAGTAACAAAGAATAGGGGTCCTTTGGCTGAATTATGATAGAACTAATAAGGTTCCTTAGTTGAACCGTTAATCATTTGACTTCGTAAAGCTGATATGAGAATACAGAGATGAAAGGCAGCCAAGACGAGGTAACAAACCAAATCTCTTCTGCAAATCTGTATCAACCAACACAACAACAACTTTGGTATTCTTCGATTAGTATTTCATATAGATGAGCCTGCAAATCTTTACAAGATCTAAATCCGGCCAGAAAAACATTTCATTTTCCCAAAATGTATATTTCAATTTCCATTACAGCATCAAAACAGATCACATGTTCTTTTTTCGGGGATAGAAATGTGGTATCTTAGTGTTCCCGTACTTATGTGCATTTTTGTCTATTATTCATGATTGTTCTCATTTTACCGAACTTTGCCCAAAAAGTGCGGGATCAAACCTATTATCGAACAGCAAGGGACATTTGTTAGGTATAATCACTAGAACAGCTGATAGTTGTGTAGTAATTATTATACATTTCCCCATTAGTCAATCGTGCCTTTGTCCAACAAGCATCGCGCACGGTGCACATATCACTTGTTATTTGGTGCGACTTTGTGAATCCGTATAGATATAATGCTACGTTAGTATAATTACACAGGAACATCCCATTATACACGGATATTAGTCAGTAAGTTTTGTAATTGTTACTTAATATTTGTATTTTGATTGGACATGAACAACTTTGTGAATAAAATAATAATTCAGTCTGATTGCAACCATCGCACAAGCCGTATTATTCGCCTGACTGTAGTTGTTTGTTTACACGTTATGCTGGGAACACAACTGGGACGAACGACGAATTTCGCCCAACGCGACGAATACGCCGGTTAAAATTCGCTGTGTAAATTCGTCATATGAAGCACAATAACGACGAAAAACAAATACAGCTGTTATAATTGATAAAGTTGTTTATTGTTTGTGCAAAGATACGAAAAATTAAATGAATCAAAGAATTTAATATTTAATTATTTTGACCCATTTTTTCCTTATATTTTATATATTTATTTGAGCGCAAGGTC
This sequence comes from Sturmia bella, assembly GCA_963662145.1. Classification (NCBI taxonomy): domain Eukaryota; kingdom Metazoa; phylum Arthropoda; class Insecta; order Diptera; family Tachinidae; genus Sturmia; species Sturmia bella. The sequence continues at coordinate 8,076,420 of OY759168.1, read as the reverse complement.
TTTTAGAATTTGATTATTTGAGTATTTTTCGCTCTCCTTCCTGAAGAAGCTATCCGAAGGAGAGCGAAATATTGACAAAAATACTCAAATAATCAAATTCTAAGAGACCTTAAGCTCAAATAAATATATAAAATATATGAATCAAAGAATTTCAAATTTTGTATAATTAATTAAAATAATGAACATCATGTTCATTATGATAAAAGCCTTGAAGTTTAACATTTTCAATTATAATTTCACTTGTATCCATTTTCTCAGTTTTTTAATTTTATCTTATTATATGTAGTTGAACAGCTGATGGGGTGACCATATTAAAAAAAAATTGGTTGCTTAAAAATTCAGCACTACCAAAAACAAAAAATTAAACACGTTTTATAATCTAATATGTTGGCTGTTTATTTTAAATGCAAAAAGTCAAAGCTTAGCACTTAAAATAAAAACTATTAAAGTACACATTAACTTGAAACACTTGAAAACAAAAACCAAAATGGCCACATGGTACTGATTTGTTCGTCGTTCGCCGGCGTAAGAAATAGAAATAAATCTATTTCAAGTTCGCCGCGTACTACGAATTTCGACCGACGATGTGACTGTGCACATTTTCATATACACCAATGTGTTTTATTTTTGACGGCACATATTCGCCGTTCGTCACAGTTGTGTTCCTAGCAGTATGCTACGTGTTGGTTTTCCAATAAAATTTCAAGGGGTTTTGTAGTTGTAGTCTTTACTTTAAATTTACTCACCTCCGCACTATCCAGACCATTGCAAGTTGCATCACCAGATTGAGCCAGTTTGTATTCGGCATCTTTCGATGTGGTAATACTGGGTCCAGCAAAATGTCCCAAATCTATGAACACAAATAAAACAAAAGATTTTATACAAATCGTAATCATATATTTCTATTGAACTTACCCATTAAAGAGGAAATTTTCTCATAAACAAAACAGCGATAACGTTCCTCATTCGATATGGCATGATGATGGGATACTAGACCCACTAAATAACGAGAATTGCCATCTTTCCACGTTGCCAGGCAGGTAAGTTCCTCGACTATTTAAAACATATGTAGATTATTTCAACTCCACTAAAATGATAAGGCAATAGGTGCCAGTAATTGAAACTCACCAGTACTTTCGGTACCCACAACATCGGGACAGGCCTGAAAGCTCAATAGCAAACGACTGTCTTCGGTGCAGCTTTCAATATTGGAAACAGGACTTTTACACTCGCCATTGCCGCGGTTGTAGGTGAAAATAAAGGGACCTTTAAAGTAAGCAAATATGCAATTTAAGCAACGAATTTGGCAAAGTACTTGTATTACGAGCGAAGTCATGTGCATATTTCTATTGAGCGAACTAACACAAATGGTCGTGTTAGTATGGGTCGACTTAATTCAATTTTTGATCCGAGATGAATATTTTAAGTTAGTGTTAGTGTAAAAAACACAACCCTGTCGGAAACCAAGCTGACTTTAAGCTAACTTACATCTAACTATTTCACAACAGGTACTGAGGTTGAGGCCCGAATTACTTCTCAGTGCAAACGACTGACTATTTTAACATGGTGATGTCCTAGGAGGCAGTCAATTGTCCGACGCTGCATTACTTTTCAACTAACTTAAAGTTAGCTACTTAAAAGTCAGTAGCCACAGAAAAACATGTACAAATCAAGGCTGATTGCTACATTTTTCGGTGGTAATATTTTATTTTATTAAACTAAATTTCATCCTACTTTTTTTTTTTTTGTTTGTTAGCCTCTGGTGGGAATCGAACCACTAAGCCTCAAAGCTGCTGAGCAGCCACCACGAATGCGACAAAAGGCAATTTAATTAAAGAGTTATTTACCGTTGAGTTACCAAATCCCCAAACATAAAAGGCAACCCTCGTATTAATATTCATTGAACTAACGAGGAAACATCAGTAAGCCTGTTTTTAATTACAGTTTCATTTCATTTATATATTTTTGTATTCGTGTACTCCATTCATTCGTTTTTAGTTACACGAAATATGAATTTTTTGAAAGCGACAGCGTGTATTCAAATTCCTTTTGATCGTATCCGGGCAGGGGTCTAATATATGTATGTATGTATGTATATAGTGCAGAGGCAACATTGAATACATGTTTAATTTTCGGTACGAAAAATATCAACATTTTCTCAATTTTTACATTTTGTCAGTACTTAAGCTTATTAAATAAATTTAAAAAAATAATTGCATACGTTCGTGTATATTTGCAAATAAACCCCCAATAAAAGTCACAATAAATATTTCAGGCTTACAAGGCTCTTATTTGACATACTTGTATGGAAAATTTGTCAAATAAGAGTTTAATAAACCTAAAATATTTATTATGTTTAAGAGCCAAGAAGTAATTCCCTACTTAATGCTCGAAAATATTAAATAATACAGTAATTCACTGCAATACATGAGATATTTCGCAGCCGGCAATTTGATTGTTCTTCTTTTATGCAGCGTTTGTTCATACAAACAAAATGTCTTCTTAAACGGATTTCCGCTAAAACGGGCTGTATTTCAAGCGAACGAAAGCGCTAAGAAAATGTTCGGGAAATTTTCAAGGAAGTTTTTATCTTCGATTAAGAAAATTTTTTTTATTTTAAGTGCGCATTTTTCAAAAGATTAGAACATTTTTAGTCTACACTAATCCAATTTTTCAGCCCACATTTAATTGTATAGTATAGTGGCTGACGGCTTTGGCTTACGCCATTACAACATTGAAATGGTCAGATTAAAGAAAGTATTACATAATGAATTAATTACCTTTGAGGGGACATTTGACTGGCTCGGCACTCTCCCTGAACAAGGAGTATAGTAGAGCATCTCCTGGGATTTGATCGCACAGATTCTGTAACGTTTCACGACCTTTGCAAAAGTCTGGGGGACATAAAGATTTTTAAGCAAACACGGGAAAATAGATGAAAATAGATTAATGCACAATTTTCACATTCAAGTTGTGGTTAAAAAAAGATACATAAATAAATTTAATTTAAATCAAACTATTTTTCATTTTTGTAGTTTAAACAATATTTATAAATGTTAAAAAAGTTTCCTCTGGCAACGTTGTATCAAAAGCAAAATAATGAAGCGAGTTCATTGATACTAGAAATTCTTTCCGTTTCATAAATAATAAATCTCTTTTTAAACAAACCATTCGTTCTTAAGGTTTGAAAGAGAAGAAAAAAAAAATGTTTGATTGATTGTTACTAAATGGTATTTGTATGTTCTTCATCTTTTATCAAAAGGGAAACTTATTTATTTTCCTTTTAATTTCCAGAGTTTTTTTTTTCATTCACTTCAGTTTTTTATCTTTTGTTTAATTGAGATAAGGAATAGAGCACAGAAACTTTTCACTTTGTATCGTAAATGCGAGATAAATATGTATTTAGGTATAAATGAAAAATAGCTTGAAAATGTTAATAAAGAACTAATAATAATAATAATAATAATAATTTGTAACGAACAAATAAACTGAAAAACAAAAATTATAAAAATCCAAAAAAAGAAGAAAGAATTAAAATGGAAACTAATAAATAAATCAAACAACAATTTCTGTTTATTGTTTATTTTCTGTTGTAAAGTTTTGCAGTAAAAATAAAATTATATTTGAAATTTAGAATGGTGTCTTTGTAACAAAAACAAGAGTCAAAACAGGGAATAGAATATAAGAATTAATAAAATTTTATGTTTCACAATAGAGAAATTATTTTATATGCGTTCAAATGAATACGTTTTAACTTTTAATATGTAAATATATTCTTTTTTTTTTTTTTTTGGTATAATGATTTATAGTTAAAATAAATAAAAGATTACTAGAATATAGAACGAACTAATTTCAACTGTAGCCAAACTTTAGTTTTCAAACAAATTTCAACTTTGGAAAATTTCAAAGAGGGAGAAGGCATGTCCAATAAAACCTCTAGATTTATGTAAATATTCTTCTATTTTTTAAATCCATGAAGAATAATAAAATAAAAGTCTTAAAAACCGGCTTCTTGTGAATTATTATCCTGGAGTACATGCATTGTTTTTTTTTTTTTTTTTTTTTTGAGTAATAGCCGCACGATCAAGCCAAATCTGGTAATTTTGATCAGATTTCCCGGACAATATGAAATCTGCCATCAGATTAGATTTTGAGAGAATCCCCTCAAATCTACTCAGTACCTGATTGGTGATGCTGCTGCTATTTTGTTCATAAAGTACTTAAACAAACTACGCTGTAACCGGAAAATGCACTAAAACATGGTGTACTGGCCACGCGAACAAATTTGCTCTGTAAAACAGCTCACAAAAATTAATTTTATGAAAATCAAATCTCGCAAGATTTGGTATAAGGTAAAAAGGTAATGTAAGCAATAAAGATTTTCTAGAAGATTTCAATGCAAAACTGATAGATAGCGCCTGTCATATTATTGAAGATGGCTGGCCATGATACAACTAATAAGAGAGCCTGTTTGGCTCAACCATAAAATTGTCAGGGTATAGAGCAAGGTACCTCGATGCCAGGTAACCGCATATCTACACCTCACACAACACCAACAAACATTTCATGTATTACAATTGTTAATTATTTGATCGGGTTTGAGTTCGATTTTTACTTCCTCAAAATTGAGAGAAAAAAAATGTTGGTGATAAAATCGCAGTGATCAACATAGAGTGGAAGACTTACTGGCTGGGGTACATACCATACCGCTCATCAGCACCCAAAATGTGCCACGAAACCAGGCCATAATTAGTTTAATAATATATTTTTTTTAAGCAGCAGCGCCTAGCCTTCGTAACACCTGAGATCTTCATTACTGTTTTTTTTTTTTTTTTTGTTGATAATCCTACTAATCAACTTTCCACTTTATCACTATATTTTTCAGTTTATTGGAATATTTATATTTTTATACTCTCTCATCAATATTCAATTGATTTTTGTGTTTGTCGTTATTGTATCAGTGATAACAACGGCTTCAGACTTTTCGTCGGGCCCAGCGAATTTTTAAGCATTAATTTTATATTCGAACTTATATGATATACAAATAAATATTTTATCGGGCCGGCCAAACAGCCGACAATACCAGCAAATAAATAAAACACCGAACTTTATAAAAAAAAAAATACGAGAGTAGGTATAAATTGTGTGGTTCTTATAAGCGTCTGTACCGATAAACGTCTGTACCATGATACAACTAATATGTTAGCCTCATCAGCTAAAGGTAAGTACTCTGATTAAAATTCCACACGGAAAATTGTCAAAATGCATGTAAAAAAAATTCGCATGAACTTTTTGTGAAAAAATGTTGCAGAAGTAGTACTCTGCTCATTTTGAGAAAAACATATGAAATGTATCTGGCAACATTTTCTTTTTGCTGCGAAATAATTGAAGTGGCAATTCTTCCACGTGAAATTTTTAGCAACAGCTGACTGCTGAAATTTCATTGCAAAAATTTAAGTAAAATTTTTTGGACAAAAAAAAAAAAAAAAGAAATGCAAAGTAATAAAGAAAACCAAAATATTAAATTCAGTACGACAGAAATGCGGGAACTGATATCAGCTGTGAAGAAAAAGAAAATTATTTGGGACTTCTTTGTTCATTTTGATATATTTGTATAACAAATAGGCTTTTTATTCTATAATTAAATTTTTCTCATCATAATCCAAATATGGGTTTTGTTTACAAACGTAAAACAATGTAGCATACTTTTAATGGAAAACTCGTTAAATTGTGTAAAACCGGGGGTTAGGTAACATTAGATACATGTCAAATTTTTCGTACGAAAAAATCAATGTTGCTCAACATTTTCCGCAGTTTCGAACACAGTACTTACTTTAAACCGTTAATCATCTATTTACTTTAGGTTGTCAAAAGAATGCAGATATAAAAGGCAGACAAAAGAAGATAGCTAGTCCGCGTAAGATTTGTTAATCTCTCTTCCGTAAATGTAGAAGTGGCATCTTTTTGACAGTTTGCAGAAGTTTTAGAAAAACAAAATGCTTGTTATTTGTATTGAAGTTGTTCTTATTGTAGCGAAAAGGTTACCTTGTTAGTTGTATCATGATCTGTACAGCTTGGGGGTTATTTACTGACTGAATGTTGAGAATGATGAGAGTTTTAGATTTACTCCTTGTCGTCGTTCAGTATTAGAATTCTGTAACTTTTATAACGATAATCGCAAATTGGTTTAAAATTGATTTGTCACTGTTACTGATCATTATCAGTATTTTCACTACCAACATTTACTTCTTGTTTATTTAATCGTTTAAGTATATTTTGTGTATAAAATGTCGTCACATAAATCGAAACAATAATATAAACTCAATTTGTATTACTTGTCTTATTAAAAGTTAAATAATATTTTATTCCATATTTTATTCCAAAAGCACGCAAAACTACAGTTGCTTCCATCGTTAAAATTATATTACAGAATCACATAATCATTACTGCAAGCGATGAAATATGTAGAAAACAATTACGATTGTCGTATCGTTAAAAGTTACAGAATAGCACTACAGTGTTGCCAAATGTGACCGGCTTGAGTTCGATTTTTACTTCTTCAAAATTGGGAAAGATTTTTTTTCGCATAAACTCAACAGTTTTGAAAGAAGATAAGAAAAGTCATGTAGTCATGTACATATTTTGTTGGCAGAAATACTTTAAATTCTGTCACCCATTTGATAGTTCTTCAGTTTAAAAGCAGTAGTCAGCTGGGCTTGTAAAGCTGCCTAGTATCGAGTTGCCTGGTATAGAGAGATGAGAGGCCACCAAAACGAGAAATGCATGTTAGTTTTCTTGAAGTTGTTCTTGTTGTGGGGAAGAGGTTTCTTTTTTTGTTCTTGTTGTATCATGGTGTTGGCTACATTTTTGCAGCATTGAATGCTGCAAAAAGCCTATAAGTAAAAAATAAAATCTTCACCAAATCGCTCGTACTGAATTGAGAATGAGTAAAACGGCATTACTTTCTAATAAATGAAAAGAACAGTCAAGTTTTGCAGCCATCAAAATCTTATTTTCTAAATGCAAATATCATGTTGAATTTGTAGGTCGTTTTATTGGTTTGAAACCGATATTTAAGATCGATTTGAAGAATGTACGATTTGAAATTAATTATTCGCACTTGTAGATAGATAAAGAAACTTTTGTAGTTAAAATGAAATCTTCTTAAATCAAAACGTAATAACTAACGAGGTTCTTGTGTATGATCTTACAGAAAATGTTTATATGTTGCTTCATAAACATTTTAAGAACAGCTGACCAAAGGTAAAACTTAGGTTAGGTTAGATTGATTGGAGGGATTGGTTTAGCCATGTTGTTGTTAGACAGACGCTTAAGCCCATTTAGGTTAGCTGTGCGCCCCATGGATTATAAATATGAGGTTTTCTCAAAAATCGAGAATGTGAATTTTCTATTTTTATTTTCCTATTTCTCTATATCCTCGATTGGCATACTTCCCTTTTGGAAAACAAAAACATTATTACCAAAAAAAAAAAAAAAAATAATAATAATAATAAAATACGACCAACCAACCACGCATTTTGTCATTGAACAAATAATCATTATTGAACAAAAAATCCAATAATCGTATCAAATTCAGCGATATCTATCAGCAAGTGGAATAGTGTGTGTCAGTCAGTCAGTCAGTCATTCAGCCAGCCAGCCATTGAGTCATGTCGCACTTTGTATTCTGTTGTTACAAGTATTTGCTGTTGACGCCAAATGTCATTGGCACTTAATTTACACTATTGATTTAGATTTATTTTTCAATTTAATTATTTTTATACAACGAACACGAGCGCACACAATAAAAATGTAAAACATTTGAATAAAATTTTCCGCTGCAAAAGTTTTTTAAGCGTTCAGCGATTTGATTTGATTATCGAGTTTGTAACACAACTTCTCCACATTTTTTTTTTTATTTTTATTTTTAATACTTTAGTATTGTTGTTTGGCTTCAGATTGTATTTCATTCCTTTTTTCTTTATTTTTTGCTTATTTAATTAATTTGTAAAATATGTTTAATAATAGTTCATATGTTTGATATATCGAAATAATAAATAAAAGTAGAGAGTAAATTTTTAATTAAATTAATTTTGGAGAAAAAAAAAAACTTAAAGATCACGTTCATTTTTCTAAACAAAATTTATTTGTTTATTGACTGCATATCAATGTTAAACATTTAATAGAAACAAAAATTTAGTATTAATTGATATTTTATGCAAAATGTTTTCAATACATATTATGAATCTAAAGCTAAAATGCAAAAGTAATATTTAAATAATTGAAATTATTTAAAGTGAATGTAATAAATAAGAAATAAAAAATATATGTAGACTAAGAAGGGTCTGCAATGCTGCCTTTAGTAATTTAAGTTCCTTAAAAAAAAACTAAACTTACAGGAAAGAATTATTTTAATATTTTCTACAAAACTTGATTTTTTAAGATCCCATTTGTTGGCAGTCAGTGGCACCAAGGCGAATCCATTACAGGTGCCCGCATCCCAATTCGCTTCAAGATTTTTTCACGATTTTATCTCCTGAGTTGTCAAAGCTGATAGCAAACGACAACAAAACTTATGGCGTCTCAAGGCGAATCCATTACAGGTGCCCGCATACCAATTCGCTTCAACATTTTTCCATGATATTTATCTCCTGAGTTGTCAAAGCTGATAGCAAACGACAACAAAACGTATGACGTCTCGAGAGAAAATGTTGAAGCGAATTGAATTGCGACCACCTGTACTTGATTCGCCTTGTGACGTCTCGCGTGAAAATGTTGAAGCGAATAGAATTGCGACCACTTGATTCGCCTTGAGTGGCGCTAACTTCGGTCTGAACTTGAATACAACTCAGCGTTCGTACTGTTATGTGGCAACTGAGAACACCCTGAACTAGAGCTGATAGGCATGAGCCAGCTAAATAAAAAATTCGCTACAACCAAAAGTATGATGTCAATAGTAAATATCTATAGCACGTATGGTTGTGGTCCTGGCTAAGCACCAGACGAATTTGCAAGACATATGGAATAAACTACTCCTTTTTTTCGCAAAGTTTCAGAGCAACATAAATATGTAAAAGGGCATGCCTGATAATGAGTTTAATAGGTTAATAGTAGGCACTTGTTTGCCCATGTCGTTTGACACACACTTAAGCCAGTATAGGCTTATTGTGTACTCCGTGGATTTAATCGTAAACCATGTTCTTCATATTGTTCCTTAACTTCCCGCAGCGTATGTCCCGCAATGGGGCTATGTCTAGTGAGGCGCTGCTCCCAAGATATCGGGACCGTATTTGTTGGAATGTAGGGCATTAGCATAATGTTCAAATGTTTCACTCTACTCCCTGCATGCATCTCCTCCAGCTATTCCTAGGCGGATGAGTTCGGATGAGATCGATTAAATCAATCATATTTGTTAAAGAAAAGTGGCTGTCATAAATTAACTACATTAAAATTAAAGTGCCTTAAATAAATAAATCTAAAGTGTTATTTCGCGATTTAAGAAAATCCTAAGGAGTCTCATTATTTCTTTAGCAATTAAAAGTATTATTAAAGCCTTTAGCATGTAAAACGCAGAAGCCTGTTAATTATTTGTTTTGTTTAATGTTTTAAAATATTCCAAGGAATAAATTGAAAGAATTTTATCTCACACTTTACTCCCCTACAAGTGTCTCAGAAGTACTTATGCAGATTGTTTAATGGGCTGTCAGTCTTGAGACCGGCCCACTTGGGTCCTGCGCTAAAGATTTTTTTAATAAAAACTGATTTATAAAAACACAGTCGCAGTAGTTGGAACCTATAATCGTAGTATAGTTTAGTGCTTATAAATGAATCAATAATTTATTTGGTTTGCACCATTTCCCCCCGAGGGCCCATAATGCAGATCCCATCCAGCTTGGTGCTTGGTGTACAAGATACCTCAGTTATCTTGGTAACCAAAAATCTTAGGCATACCCTGAGGCACCTACTGAAACCCTCCACGGTAGGGCAGTTCGACAGCATGAGGATCAGTGCCCCGAGATGACTCTACGGGGTCATCCGGTCCGCTTATAGGTAGTGAAGCCTTCCTTGGCTGTGGTTGATACCATAAGTCCGCATGGAAGGGAACATTGGTAACCAAACTGATCATATAGTCTTCGGGTACATGATCGGGGGTCCAAACGGTCCCGTCTGGCTGTTGCTGTGCAATAGACGCTGCTTTGTAAGGAACTGAAACGTCGATATCTTCAGAGCTGGTTAAAGGCCTGACGTTCCCAGAAAAATCGAGCTACCAGCCGTAGTCGTGATTTCCATAAGTCATGCAGGGAATTACACTGCAGCAGAGATCAGATAGTTCACACTCTTCAGCAAGGGCTTGTGTTACGGGCCAATAACAGTAACAAATAAATTGCCAACCAAGCAGCATAACCGGCTGCTCGGGGGCGGTATTATAACGTCAGAATTACACCACATGGTTTGATCCAATGTGTAGTTGTGGCTTCAAGCCATGTACTGACGTAAATCATCCCACACCTGCCTCATATAGCGCATTGCTATTTTTTTCTTAAGTTTTTAGTTTTGACAAAAAAGAAAATTTTCAAAGTTTTAAGTAACGTAGCGAAGAAAAAATATCACATTTTTTCGATATGTTACTATCTCTGCTTATGTGACAGCATCGTAAAATACATGGAGGGCTCAAAATTTGTACTGTTAATGCAGATGATTGATAATCCATCATACACAAGTGTATACAATTTCAAATTGTTATACGTATGTTTCAATAAGGCGTGAATGTACAACTCGTCACATGAAGAGTTGTACATTCATGCAAGTTACATGATTGGTAATTGTGACCCAGGCTGTTGCAGGCCTATACATTGGGTTCACAGGACTTGCAAGGGATTCCACAGAAGCCCTAGTACTGTTTCTTGATGTATTAAACGCGTGAGGGAAAAGTGTTGCACAATATATCATTCTTGGTCGCAGTGCAAAGGGCCATCCTGGACTAACCTAGTAATAATAATAATAATAATAATAATTGTGACCCAATCGGTAATCATACAATTTATACTTTTGACTATACACTTGAGTCCATATAAAATTCTCACAAACTGCCGTGCCGGCAGTTTGCAAAGGACATTCTTAAATCCATGAAAATATGTATATTAATTAAAAGCATTCTCATTTTTTAGCCCTTAATAATCTACAAATATTTTAACTTAAAAGATACGAATTAAGAAGTAGAAGATAAACAAAATGTAAGAAAATTCAAAAATTTCAAGATGAAAAAGGGTCCTCTCTTTTTTTACGTTTCAATATTTTTTACCAGTTAAACATAAAGGAAGAAAATGACAAAATCACTCTTAGTTTTGAGGAAATAAATTTATTACTTTTCATTTAATTAAGTAAAATACACATTGAATTTAATTATACAACACTGCAAGCATTTTTGGTTTTGTTTTTTGAGAAAAGCAATAATAAAAATCATGTTATTAAATGATAAATTTTTTGTCTTTCAAAGAATAAAACACATTAAATTAGAGGGGTTTCCTTTAAAAAAAAAAAAAAGAGGTTCTTTTAATATGAATTTACAACATACAGACATAAAACACACTCGCGCTCAGTACCACGCACACACACACACACACACACACACACTCACATGCACACACAAATTGTTAAGGAAAATGGAAATAAAACGGAAACTTCAAGGTATGCTCAAGCTCATTTGTAAATTAATTTTTTTTTATTCTATTTACGGCGAAATTGAAAGGAATATTTATTGTCTCACACTCACAGAAACTGCGGCAAACAGCGTGGGTGTCTGAACGCGAGAAAGAGAAAGAAAGTGGGAGTACATACATACATATGAAAATAAATATAAAATAACTACTAAATTAAGCAATGAATTTACAATGCCAGCAACAAACAAAGTCATACAAAAATATAACGGCATTAATGTGTGTTGCTTTTGGCAGGACTTTGTTTCTGCGATGAATGAAGGGTGTGTAGGCATGAAGGTAAGTGTGTATAACCCCGCACACACCTCCCACACCCACCCACTGACACTCGCAAGAAAACGTATACATACATACATACATACGTAGGTAAAAAGCAAATAAAAGCCTTTTTTTTTTAATACAAATAGTGCTGAGTCTAACAAAAAGCAAAAAAAAAAAAAAGAAAAACATAATAATTTAACAAACTAAATGAAAAATGATGAAGGATTCTGTTGTTATTTGTTGTATCCCTACAAAAATAAAAAGCACAACAAAAACAGCAGCCAGCTGAAGACGAACAAAAATTTTGTAGAAAAAAGTACTTGGAAGATTTTATTAGAGAAATTGAAATAATAAAAAAAAAAAAATTATTAGAATGAAAATGTTTTTGCCATTAAAGCAACACTACGCCAGCAACGGCAACAGCAACTACAACGACAGGAACAGATATAAAACAACAATAACAACAAAAAGGCAACTTGTCAAAAGGTTAAAAGCAATAACAATAATAACAAAAAACAATAAAGGACATAAAATAAAGCAGAGACTTGAAGGAATTTTATTATTAAATTATCATTTCGCTTTAATATATTATTTCTAAGCAACAGCACAGAACAAAAAAAAAAAAAAACATGAATTCTAAAATTCTTTAATAACATGCCAAAAACTCGTCTATTCAGAGTAGAGTTTTGACAAAATACAAAACAGTAGAAATAGTAGAGAAGCTTGAGCAACTTATTTAGATACTTCATATTATTAAAACTGCTGGAATATTCACATGTTTAAACGTTATGCAGGAAAATGAGGTTTGTTCTTGAGATCGGTAAGCGCTTTGAATGGAATTTTAAGCTTCGCTTTTTCCATTTATGCATTTCTCTACGAGCTGATAGCGATGTAGACAAAAATCTGTGCAAGTCAACAGCTGATGGAGTATTTCTCGCTCTAGTTTTCCATCTATGTACATGTCAAACGCTGCTTTTGCTTGTTTTAAGAAGTTGTGGTATTCAACAGTATTCGGACAGCTTGCAGAGTAGTTTCTAAATGTTTCTAAATATATAATCGATGCGAAAAATATGCTTCTCTAACATGTTTTGTATACAATTCCTTCCTTTTGTTCTTCACTGGTTTCCCAGAAAAATAGAGGCAAATGTGAGCATTTACTAAATTGTCGATACATTACTTTTAGTTTGTGCTCAAAACTCTTCATTTCTCATTTAAGTGGCCCACTCGTTATCAAAATAACCTCAAAATTTCCTTCTCAATTGCACACTACAAAATGCAAATGTAAACAGGGAATTTGCCAAGCAGAGTTTCCGATTTTTTTCTCATATGCTATAGGTGAAATTCCCTAAGGGGTGTATACAGGCCGCTAAGCATTTTCGCTACGTTTTAGACGCATCATATTAAATTTGTTTCAGACTTTGTTTCAAAAGCTTATTAAAGCGGACGCAATAATGAGAACACTTGCAAAAAGCTGTCAAGAGCAAAAAGTGGCTTTTCTTCAATTTGGTAAAATCTCAAAAGAGCTACAAAGAATATGAAATCATCTGATGAGAAGATGAAATCGGCAGAAAAAATATTTTGCCAACAAATCGAAAACCCAGCAGCAACACTCATGTATGACTAAATGCACTCACATTTTTATAAATGTGAGCTCAAGTGCAGAAATTTATTGAAAACGGCTTTCAGCCTGGTGATATATTTTGAACCAAAAAAGCTTCCACTTGCTTGGTTTATTTCCGGCTTTGTATAACATGCAAAACTGCCGCTACACAGTTTGTCATTGAAATGGTGTTGGCTGTGACATTTTTTCGGAGCTTGTCAAGCCTTTCTGATCCATACAAAAAATTAGAGATCCAAGGCAGCTTCAGAAGTCACTAAATCGCAAAATTTGTTTGCTGCCGTAGCTACAACTTAGTTCAAAATTTTTTTTGCGACAAATTTAAGAGGTCCTGTAAGTTATATTAAAAAAAAAACATTTGTTCGAATACATTTTTAAAAAAGTAAACGAAAATATTAGTAATATTTGTTAAATGTACTCTTAGCTATTTATATCCTTGCCACGTCTTCTACTACGGCACCGATTGTTGGGAGAGACACCTCACCCAATTAGGGGGCATATGTTGGGAGAAATTAAAGAACTTTGTCTATAACACAGATGCCCAGTTGTGGCTGATATCAGCAAATTAAACTCACACGTATAGTTACGCTCTTTTGTTTGATCGTCAATCAACCAATAGGAAATCACCATGTTGAGTGCAAGAGACAAACTACACTTGAAGAACTTCTGTGTGTTATTTTACGTTTTAATCGTCATCGAGACTGCTGTCAGTGAACATGTTTATGATTCATGAAGATGTATATGATTATGTTTAAAATTCTTTCGGATTTTAAAACTCAGTTATTTTTACTTGTAGCTCAAATTAATTGTGCAGACTTTCCGAAAACTTCTGTTATTTACGACAAGGAGAAAAACTTGAAAAAGTTTGAAGTTTTAGAAATATTAGAAACGCTTTTTAATAACTTTAATGACAGGTTTAAGGATTTTGAAAATATTAAGCATTTACTGGATATTTTTCAAAACCCTTTTAAATGCGATATATTAAAGTACGAATTTCCAATCCAAACAGAACTTATTATGTTTCGAAGTGAATTAGATTTCACTAAATAAAAATTTATTTTTTTTAAATAAATTTTCTTCCAGTGTTATTTGGTCACTCTCACCAATACTACTACATTGGGCATCTATGGTATATAACCCGCAGTTCCTGTAGACTTACGAGTCAAACTACACGGAGCGTACAACAAGCCTATATTGGCTTAAGTATATATGGCACCACATGGGCAAACATAACCGGTGCAATCAACCTAACATAATCTATAACGGGTTATACATTTCGTGGTTTCAAAACTATAGAACTGGAATTCGACATCTGTCAAACTAATTGGTTGTTAGACCCGATTTTTTCTTCTCAGTTGAAAGTCTGAGAAGAAAACTTCTCTATCACTACACACACAACGCATAAAAATTATCAAAATAAACTACAAAAATGGTGATTCTGCCACAGCCACATATCGTGCTTTAAACGGCAAAATGCACAACCCTTTATCTTTGTCTTATATGTGCATATGTATGTAAGTATATGAACATATGTACATACATACATATAGTTAAGCTGTATTCTCAAGAGTGAATTAGCTGCCGTCCATAAACTAGTGACAGCTTTTTGGCAGCCACTACTTTTCGAAATTTTCAATGGCTATAGGGTATAGGCTTCACATTGATAACAACAATAGACCTGTATTGGGGCGTCGGTGCGTTTTTGGACTGTTGCGCTCTATAATTGCAGTCGAAACGTACAACTGTTAATGCTCCCATGACGTTTAGGTGTTCACCAAAGTACAGATATAACAACTTGAGCCTAAACTAAAACTTATCTTCAGCTTTACAAAACTTTTTTGTAATATAGTTCTTCTTAACACAATTTTATCAGGCCTGTCACACAAATTATTCGGAATGGTCCGTCCATTCGATAGACTTTGTTCTACTTTCTTCAGACTTTGATCGATTTGCTTCATGGCGACAAAATTTTAGTTTTCTTATTTTTAAGTAAAGTGTGGCAATATTGTTTTTTAAATATGGCAATACTGCTAGTTGATTGTGGCAGTACTGTATGAAGCGAAACAGAAACATGGGGCTTTTAAGGAAAAAAACAACAATGAACTTAATTATTTCTTCGCTATAAGAGCCAATTGAAATTTATTACTTTAGGTCTTTTTTAGACCTAAAGTAATGAAAAAAACAACTTAATTTTGGAAAAAGGAAAACGAAATTAAATTTTTTTTAAATATTTCAACAATTTGTTTTTCTTTTTTCAAACATAATTTCTAAAAATCTATAATACATGAATTTTCAAATATGAACTTAATTATTTATTTGCTTTAAGAGCCAATTGAAATGTATTAATTGAGGTCCAAAAATGAACCTTTTTAAAAAATTTTTACGAAATGTCGTCCGCATTGAATATTCGAAAAGATTTTACTTTTTGATACTTTCAAAAATACAAATCGTAGTAACCAATGGTGGTGACTCGTTGTATAGAAGGTTGCAAAGAAAAGTAAAAGAGTTGCAAACATGAAATGAAATGTTTGCTGTGTTAAAGGTTTGTTTGAACATTTTTGATTCTCATTTTGTTCATGGGAATTATGGAATAAGTAGTTAAGTTTCAAACAGACTTTTAAGAATTTTTCAAGTCTACTGATGAGTTGATAAGCGCCAACGAAATGTCGTCGGCATATAGACAGCTGAAAAAGACAGCAAATATTTTTTAAAAAAGTTAATTTTTTTTTGAACCTAAATTTATGCATGAATTTTCATTTATTTCCTTTTAGCTCTATCAACTAACAGATTTATGTATGTTGTTCTAATTTTGCTTTATGATGCCAGTATTCTAACATACATACATGTGGAGCAAGATGCCTTACAAGACCAGCTGACCACTGCTTTTAGGCGAACAAATGGGTGACAAAACTTAAAGATTTCCACCAACAAAATACATGAAGTGCTTGTTGGTGTTATATGTATGTATGTATGTGCTGTATTTATGCGGCAACGTGATATCCAGGTACCTTGATATGGAGCATTAAGCATTTTTTGCCCAGAAATTATGGTGATTTTGTTTAGTGAGGGCAGCACGTAGTTCACTTTTTCTTGTATTGTTTTATATTTTTTTGGCATAAAACGAGAAACATTTTAAAAAATTTTAAAAATTACACATCAATTGTTCTTCATCGAAATAAAAATATTTTAAATTTCTATTTGTTCTATCACATGCAGAAACGAGCAATTCGATTATAAAATTAAAAGTGATTTCATTCCGAGAAAGTGTATCGATTTTCGTTTTCTGAAGAAGCAAATCACAAAGAATGGAAATTCAATTCAATTCAACTGACAGACCTGATAAAATTAAAAGTGATTTCATTCCGGAAAAATTAATTAATTTTCGTTTTCTGCAGAAGCTTCTGTGGAATTGAAATTCAATGCAATCGAAGTGAATTTCTGTGACACGTATGTATGTATGCATATTGATTTCAATAAAAACTAATATTGTAATTTTCCATACGTTTTACTGAAGTCCTTGAAAACTCTGAATAACTGAATATTATTTTTTTTTTATTTCATTTCGAAGAAAAAAAGTTTTCAAACATTCGACGAAAAGGTTTATTTTTCCAACAAATTCAATATTATTATTATCGAAGAGAAAATTTACTACTGCTGAAAAGTTTTTCATTATCAAAAACTAGTCGAAAAAGCAGTTTCAGATACTAGAAAAATACATTAAAATAATATTTCTAAATTAATATGAAAAATAATTTGTGTGATAGAAAAAAGAAAGAAGAAAATGTTGCTGTAATAAGTGTGAGAAATGGCATGGAGAGGGGGGTTTCGGGAAGGGCATGGGGAGAAGGGAAATGCCGTACTTAAAACATTCTAACAGTGCTTTTAATGTTACAACTTGTGTTCGCAATGCTGATGATGACGATGATGATGATGGAGACGAATGAAGAGCAGTTTTAGTGATGTTTTTCATCTACGAGTGAATTTGTTGGAGTATGGGCTGTGGGTGTGTGTATGTTTGCGGTTCCTTGAGAAAGGAGATGGGGATTAAAGTGAGACTATATAAATTGTAGGTGAGTGTATGTGTGTGTGTGTGTGTGTGTGTGCATGTATGAATGTTTTTGTATGTAAAGTAAAGCTTTAGTGGGTTTTGGTTGGGTGGGGGTTGGTTGAGCTGTCTGGTTGTTGGCAGGGTTTGAATAAATGTTTAGGTTTGATAGGAACATGTTGTTGTTATTGCTGCAGATGCTGTTGTTGTTGTCGTTGTCGTCGTTACAAAAAAGGGTTTACTTGTATGTGCATATTTTGAATGGTTTTCCATTTTCTATTTTACATTTAGAAATAAAAAAAAATAAACAAAATGAGTGAAAAAACTACATTTCAATCAGTAGAAAAAACATAAAAATATGTACAAAATATAAATGCAGATACAAACATACATACTTCTCCAGTTGCATATTTTAGTTGGTATGAACAGCAGCAGCAGCAGCAACAACAACAACAACTACTACTACCACAATAATGGCAACAACAGCAATAACAACAAAGAATTAAAATAAAAATGAAATGGAAAAGGAAAAATATGGTGGCATGGAGGGTAAATGAAAGCTTTTTTTCAAGTATAAAACACTACTAATACTAAACACTCGAGTACACACACACACACACATATTGAGACTACAATAAAACTTTTACTCATGAAAAGGAATAAAAACAGGAGGAAAAACATCAACATTTAATGTAAAACATTTTAGATCAAACAATTCAGATGCGAATTGAAAAAAAAGGAAGAAATCTGAACAAAGGAGCCATAAAAAAGATGTTCTTATAAAAATATAAATAATTTAAATTTGCTCCAACACACATACACACACACACACACAGCCACACTTTAATAGAACAATTACTACCACAAACATTAACATTTAACATGTACCAGAAGAAGAAAATTAAAACTATTGGCAGATTTACAGAAAACAAAAAATATATAGAAAGAAAAAAAAAAACGACAGAAATTGTTGTTTCACACATGTATCAGTCTCAATTTAAACAAATTAACTCTTTTATATGTAAGTAAGAATATTTAAGAAAATAATCATAAAAAAGAAACCAACAAATAAAGTTAATAATACAACACATCGAACAAAGGAAAAACAAAGTTAAATTGGTAAAACATTTAAAAAT
Organism: Sturmia bella; assembly: GCA_963662145.1. Taxonomy (NCBI): domain Eukaryota; kingdom Metazoa; phylum Arthropoda; class Insecta; order Diptera; family Tachinidae; genus Sturmia; species Sturmia bella. Next base: position 8,057,643 of record OY759168.1, on the reverse strand, counting down.
ATGTAGTTACAAAAATGAGACAAATATAATTGATAAATAAAATTTTTCTTTTTGGTTTTTTGTTTCAATTTTATACAATACTAGCGGTCACCGGGCAGCCCATCCCAACATTTCGTGTTCTTTTTGTTAATGAAAAGAAACTTGAATAAATACTGGATTTATTTGTTAAAGATTTAAAGTTGCAAGAAAACGTTTTTTTTTTTTTTTTTTTTTTTTTGATTTAAAACATTTTTTATTCTGCAATTAGGGTTTAGTTTGGTTTTCTCATACAAAAATGTCTAAATACATTTTCTTTTTTAAAGAAGTATTAAGTTTTAGTTTAAATAAATATTTATATTTTTAATGGAACCATAAAAGCAAAAATAATCAAGAAAAACAAATCAAAATTTGTTTCATAACTCTATATACAATAAATAGAAACAAAAAGCATTTTGTATTGATATAAATATTAATAATAAATTTGCAGTGTAATTTCATTAAAAAAAAAAAAAAAAAAGATGCTCGTTTTAATAAAAATATTTACAAAACTTAAAAGTCGGACAAACAAAAGACAAAAACAAAAAAATTAAAAAACAGGAAGGAAATTTTCAAGTACAAATATTTTGAATACTTTATAAGTGGATGGTGAACTAACTATTGGACAGAGAAGAAATTAAATTTCATTTTAAATGAAAAAATTAAGTTTATTGCAACCATTCTTAGCGCTAATTTCTAAAATGTAATTGGCAATTTGCAGGTTAAAAGTTGCTTCAGAAAAGTGCTTAAATATGTAGTATGCCAGCAGGCGCGGATCCAGCTAAAGCTCTTGGGGTGGGGGAAATTTTGTATATAATAAAATAAAGTCTTATTATTGGTAAATCGCTTATATATATTTGTGATATATATCCCAGGATCCGCGCCTGTATGCCAGAGATATTAAATGACTGCCAATTCATCGATATCGCACCGGACATTTAAAATCTATTTATGCGAACGAACGAACAGAGTCGATATCAATGAACAGCCACTAAAACTATGCTTACTAAATTTTCTTCAATTCAACTGTTGATCTACAAAACACACAAAAAAAAAAATATTATTACGTCTGGAGTAAAACTGCTTTTCAAATTAGTAGAAAAAATTGCTTTCAACGAAATTTTGCTTACATGCAGGCCATGTGCTGGATATTATTTATCATAAAAAACTGATTGAAAATCACGTTTTCTTAATATTAAAACCGTCATTTCTTTGGCTTGTTTCTTGCTTTACTGAATACTAATCACTTATCATCACAACTTATAAAACTGAGTCCTTATTTCATTGTGACTTTTATAGAATTAATTATGTGTATCGATAAATCCACATCAATGATGATTCATTATATAAATTTTTTATAGATTTTTGGTTGTCCAAATAAAGGCTGTTCTTAGAGGCATCATAGGTCTGAGTGGGATATTAGTGAATTGTGTTTAGCAAATCACCAGCCAAAACATTACAGCAGAAAAATGTGTTTTTTTTTTAATTATCATTTGGGGCCAATTGTCGATTAAAATAATTTTTTGTGCAGCCCTACTTTCCTACAGACTGAGCCCTGGGGCCAAATTCTGGCACTCGTGATTGAACGATTTCGTTATGGAATGCTGTGTGTTTGTTGCTCATTTTGTTTTTGCTCTACATTGTTTTTATTATCGAGTATATTCGATCACGAATGCCAGAATCCGGCCCCTATACTATTAGCAAATCTCATTACAGCCATAGGTTTTATGTTACCGAGGTCCCTGGGATCCTAGAGCCCAGATATGTGCTTCAGCATCAATACGCTGCGGCACTTTCGCAAAGGATGTGTTCCGCCGTTTCCTTCTTCTCATTTTATGAAAAAGCATTACAAACGATGGAAACCTGCTTCCAAGATTCGTTCTTAGGGAGCAATCACTTCATGCACAACAACATTTACTTTTTTTGAACAATATGCTACTAAATCCGTCATGCTCTAGGAGCACAGAACAACATGCAGCTCGGTCTCTTGAAGGGGTTTGAACAAAAACGACGATTTTCATCCTTATAAAATACCACAATATTTGACTTTTTATACAAAATGAGTTTTATAAAAATTTTAATTGAAAAACCTTTCAACTTGTTTCGTATTGAAGTTTCAAGGTTGACTACACTGATCGTAGAGTAGAGTCTTATGTGAAATTTCTACAAAACCGGCAGGCAACCGGTCTCTGAAAATCACATTTTGTGAATTGAAAACACAAATATTATGTTACGCACACAAATTTGTGTAAATTGCAATCACTCAACTGGCAGTTTGAAGTCAATTTCTTATATTTTCTCCCGTTAATTTTCTAAAGTATGGTTAATTGCTTAAAATAATAATTTAATGTGTTTCTTATGATGTTTGTTGTAAAACTGACAATTTTGTAAGAAAAATTTATGAAACTTTGAAAAAATAGAGGCGGCTTTCTATGGTCAAGAGTTGTTGTTTGTTGCTCTTGTGGTTTTCGGTTTCAATATGTAGAAAACAGCTGTTCGTTTGGGTTTTTGAGCAGTTAAAAATCACACCGAAAAACACAAAAAGATTGTGATTTACAGAACACCCTAAAATCACAAATGTGTTTTCAAAAACACATGTGATTTGAAAGCACATGCTTTTCAGGACAGGCCTGATTGAGCGATTTATATAATTTTGGCATATTTATGCGGCCTGTTTAGAAAATCACGTGATTGCAAATCACATGATTTTAAATCACATGTAATTTTAAAAACACATGTGTGATTTTTGTGCTTTTCGGTGTGATTTTTAGCTGCCAATATTGAATTTTGGGACCTAAAATCCCAACACATATCGCAATAGCAAATAACAAAAATTCTTGGTAATAGAAAACTTTGTCAATTTTTTCAAAGTCAAAGTCATACAATCTTGAGGTCACTTGAGTTTTTCTACTGGCACTTCCTTCAGCGTTGCTACACATACATATATACACATATATGTATGTATGTATGTACATATCGTAGGTCTCATGTAGAAAGAACTTTCGTATATTTCGATTAGTGGAAGTATCTCTTGTGTTGATACATGCAAAAAGCCCGGGTTTGATTAAAAAACTGTGAGTTCTACATGAGACCCACGATCTGTATGTCTCCCTCAATATATTTTAGTTTCAAGCATCTTTTCCAGCAAGCAACTTTTTAACAGTGAGCTGCGTGATTTATTTTTTTTTAAATATGCTCTGGCATTTAATTGAACTCAATCCAATTGAGTACAAAAGCTTCTCCAACAAACGATATCAAAGTATGTCATCGTGTTGTTGCAAAAAAGAAAATAAATTTCAAAAATCAAAACCAACTTTTAGTTCTAGAAACCCAAAATTGATTGATGAGCACAACATTCTCTGTCATCACTTCATTTGTACTCGCATTATCATAATAATAATAATAGTAGAAGTAGTAATTATAATGTCATTAATAATTACATAATTTATACAATAACAAAGATAATGGATTGAGTAAATGAAGAGCAAAAACCAAAAAGAGATTACAATAATTAAATTATATTAAAAGAGATTTTTTTCCAAGTAATGAAGTGAAGTCAAAAGCAAAATGTGTCATCTCACAAAGAACAGAAGGAAAAAATAGGTGTGAAAAAAATCATTACAAATTTGTTGTTACACTGAAAGAAACATGAACTCAAAGAACTTTCCATAAACCGTTATGTTTTATTTACAAAGTTTTTGTATGGATTTTGGTTTCTCGTTAAGCATAAAACACTGTACAATTTTCTTTTGTTTTTCTCATATAAATATTTTACATTATATATAAAAAATACATGTTGACAAATTAATTAATTAACAAAAAAAAAAAAAAAACAAAAAACTAAAAGACTGTGAACGAAAACAAAACTACAGATATTTACAAAGTGAATGAAATAATAGGTATGTGTAAAGAAACAAGAACTTAATAACAAAAATGTTTAAATATTCGCCAAAAGGTATTTCCATAAACTGAAACATTTTCTTTTGTTTAATTTTTCATTATTTACAATTTATTTGATGAAACTTTTTGTTAATCTGTTATGGCTAGAAATAATGACTGATTCGATTTTTTTTTTTTTTTTTTTTTTTGAATGCTTTCAGTGTTGAGGTGTGTGTTTTTTTGTTTATACGTGTGAAAATAAGAAACTTAATTAAAAATCCGTTTAAATAAGCATTTCTTTTGAATATGTTTTGTCTGTCATTCGATATGAGACCTGTGGAGAGGAACAAATCATATTCCATTATTTGTGTTTGTACAACACAATTCTGTGGGCAAAGGCGTATCTAATTTTGGCAGTGCTGCCTTGTTACACAAAATATTTAACAAAAGTTTTCCCTGCTTAAGTTTTTGAGAGCTCTCAAAACTTTAAGGATTAAAATAACAATAATAATCGTCAAACTTAAATCGAAACAACGTTTTTCATATGAGGAATTTCCCAATTCAAATAATTTATACGAATAATTGAATTTGCTCACATCAATTCTTGTGTTTTTTTTTTTTTTTTTGTTATTCGCATGAAATGATAAAATTTAAGAAATTACAATTTATGATATTGAAATCGCCTTGAATCGAATCGAAATAAATTAGTTATGGCTCGCCTTTCATCCTCATAAAACTGAACACTGTCATGCTCCTCGTTTTTGTTTGCCACCAACCCACAAATAGTTCCGTGGAAGCCACCCCCGGCAGACAGAAATTGAACACTGAACGAACACGAGTGGCACAAGTAGACAAAAGTGGTTCAAAAGAGTTTCAGCAGTTCAGAGGAATTGTATGAACGAGTAGTTTTTGTTTGTCTTTTGTGTATATTTTTCTTTTTGTTTCCTTTCGAACTAAATACAATAAAAATGCAAAAAAAAAAAAAACTTTATTTTATTATCTAGAAATTCGGCTGAATTTATCGATTTCTCAAGTGTTTGAAGAGAAGTGAGTTTGGAACAGCGCTCTTAAAGAATGTATTCATTTTGCACTTACACGCAGGGATAATAAATAAAACAAAATAGTATATAATGTTCTCCATATGAATTTTTCCTGCTCAAGGACTTTTTCTAAGAGAAAGCGAAAGGAAGAAGAAGTGGCGAAAAAATTAATAATTAGACCTTTAAATAAAAAAGAAAAAAAAAATGCTTCAGAAAAAGTTTAGTCTCGATGAATGAATTGGTAGCGAGTTCTGCTAAGCGTCCCCGAGGTCGCAGGTTTAATTACTGCCGAAGGCTTTGGGTGTTTCTACAGACAAGCCAAAAAGCTTCGCAGAAAAAAGGGTCCAATTTCAAGGTCACTTACGATTTGATTGAAAACAAAACACAAAAAATTTAATTATTAGTATGTTCTTGAAAGTAAATTTGTTCATTTCTAAAAATATTTTATAGACAACATGCCTAAAGAATTAGGTAAGATAATATTTTACTCAAAATTGTGTCACATACACACACCTACAATAACTTAATTTTATGCTTGCAACCTGTTGCGAAGATTGTATGAAGGACAGTCATCGATAGAGAGCTGAACCAAACGGTTGTGATTTGTCTGTATACCCAACTTTTATAAAAACGTTTGAATGTAATATGAATAAATCTTGAATTAATTTACTTTATTAAAATATCTTTGACAATTGCAAATAATTTTTATAGCTGCCTATTGTGTTTGGATCCTGAAGATGAACCGATGAGGTTCGAACTATATAGATCAAAATAGTTTTTTTTTAAATAGAAAACAAGGAAGTTTTATTTAAATGCCTCTAGCAAAACTATAATTGAATTGAGATGACAGAAAATCAGCCATAGACTGCAAAAAAGATCATTGCTTTGGTTAATGTTAGTTAAGTAAAGGGTGTTTTTTTTTTCGATGTATAGAACTTTAAGTTGGCATTACTGTTCAAGATGGCGACCAATTTAACAGCTGTCAAGTGATTTATTCTCAGTTTGGTTTGGCAATTCATCATGAATTTGACTCACTCACGCCTGAACAACGCTTGCAAATAGTGCAATTTTAGTGCAAAACGAGATTGCTGTTGTTCCCGGTTTTCATAAGCGAATTTTGTTTAGCGATGAAGCGCACTTCTGGTTGAATGGTGGCTACGTCAACAAACAAAACTGCCGCATTTGGAGTAAAGCTAATCCGTTATATCCAGAAAATCTGACTGTTTGGTGCGCTTTATGGGCTGGTGGAATCATTGGTCCGTACTTCTTCAAAAACGATGATGGCCAGAACGTTACAGTCAATGGTGATCGGTATAGAGCCAAGATTGCTAACTTTTTCATTTCTAAATTGAATAACCATGAGGTCCAGAAGATGTGGTTTCAACAAGACGGCGCAACATGTCACACAGCTCGTGCCACAATCGATTTATTGAAAGACACGTTCGGTGACCGCCTAATTTCACGTTTTGAACCTGTGAATTGGCCTCCAAGATCTTGTGATTTAACATCGCTAGACTACTTTCTCTGGGGGCTATGTAAAGTCATTGGTCTATGCGGCTAAGCCACAAACGCTTGACCATTTGGAAGACAACTTTCGCTGTGTTATTGCCGATATACGGCCACAAATAATGGAAAAAGTCATCGAAAATTGGACTACATCCGCTCCACTCGTGGCGGTCATATGCCAGAAATCATATTTAAAATGTAATGCCACAAGATTATCTTTCGGGTAAATAAAATGCATGTCAATCGAATAATCCATCGTTGTTTTAGTGCAACTTAAAGTTCTATACATCGAAAAAAACACCCTTTACATAAATAGCAAGTAAAATTGCATGAGCTTTGGTTGCCGAGCGGTTAAAGCAGCTGTCTTAAAATTGTGAAATTTGTTTTCTAGTGTTTGCTACCCAGAAGCAGCCAGTTGTCCGTCTAGCTATAAAAATTTTACTTTTCTTTATTTAAATGATATTTACTTTTATACTATTTAAACTTGAGATTATTAAATTAATTATTCAAGCTTTTAGATCTTTGGTTTTTATAAAAAAATAATTTGAAACAATTATTTAATTAATATTAAAATAAAAAAGTGACCAACCAGGGGTTGAACTTGAGCCAGTGAAAAGTCACATTTCATATCAATAACTAAAAGGTATTTAAATAATTGAAGTGGTGTGGCCAGAACAGAGTACGAACGAACAATGAATTCGAAGTTTGAAAAATTCATTTACAAAAATTTAACGAAAAAAGGTCAAGAAACTATAATTAAGAGGTAAGATCTAAACTCAATTTTCTTGAATTTTATTTACGCTCTAGGGAATAAAAAAGAATATGTACAGCCATACCTAAACGAGAATGAAAAGCGGAACGTTTTCTTCCGCTTTGACTTTGGATTGAAATATTAGTTAAGGTATTCCAGCCCAAAATTGGCAAATCCTGATGTAGATGCTAGTTTTATTTCATTACTATTTTTGTTTACAATTATTTTGCACAATTGTTAATTATTTTTGTGGGCTTGGGCTCAATTTCACTTGGTCAAAATTGAGCAAGATTTTTTTAATTCTGATAAAACGATCAATAATTTTTAAGGAAGACAATAAAACTAAGGCTGAAGGCTTGTTATTTGGAGTACATACAATGGCTGTTCTACGTCGTTCAACAGTTTCCAGTTTTAACTTTAACTTTCATGTCTTCCTTCGTTAAAAATATTTTATCAGAAAAAAATATATATACAAATATGAACTTAATTATTTATTTGCTTTAAGAGCCAATTGAAATGCATTAATTCAGGTTCAAAAATGAACCTTTTCAAATTGTTTGCTGTCTTTTTCAGCTGTCTATATGCCGACAACATTTCGTTGGTACTAATGTCGTCGGCATATAGACAGCTGAAAAAGACAGCAAACATTTTGAAAAGGTTAATTTTTATACCTGAATTAAAAATATATATATATGTCAATTTTGAGGAAGTAGAACTCAAGAGGCCAAGCCCAATGAAATAATTGACAATTTTACGTCATATAGTTCGGCCAAGAAGTTAAATTAAAGCTTAAATATTTCTAACAATATCACTAAACGCCTTGTCAAAATCAGATGCAAATCGTAAGGAATGATAATTTTTAACAGAAAAAAAAATCTTTCCGCCTCTTAACTTCAAATTATAACTGCAGAGAAATAAATTTTAAAAATATCTTTATATACTACAGAATTTTCAAAAAGGAACAGGCATTTTCAATCCAAGAGTATATTTTATTCTAGAATTTGGTTTAATGAAGAAAGAAGTGCGTTTTGACTGCAAAACACATTTTTTTTTACATATTATGAAATATATTATTTTAGATCTGAAAGACCTCTTCAATTCTTTTCTATCTAACAGACAAACCCAAATTAGCGCCTCCAGCGTATTTTCTCTATCCAAGCTTCCATTTCTATACCAAATCAGGAGCTTAGACAGCAATAATACGCTTGAAGCGCTTACTTAAGTTGGTCCGAAACTATTGCCAACTATATGTTCGTTGAAGCCACACAGCTCGTCATTAGATCCGAGTATCCTTTCTAATTAAAAGAACTCTTAAAACTCTTAACTCAAAGAATTGTGATTCGCAATTTAAAAAAAAAAAAAAAGAAGCAAGAATGCTATATTCGGCTGGGCCGAATCTTAAATACCCTTCAAAATGATATATGTAGCATTCTGATTGATTTTTGGTGGCAAAAGTTATTTTATTTGGCTTATAGAGCCGATCTCTTGAAAAATCGGTAGACGCTATATATCGGGTATATATGGATGAATTTTTCGAATTTTGCTTTTAAACACCCTATATGCACCATTCTGATAGATTTTTGGCGCCAAAAATTGTTTTATTTGGCTTTTAGAGCCGACTTCTTGAGAAATCGGGAGGAGCGTTATAAGCCGATGTCCAAAAATGTTCCAATTTTGCCTCATAACAGCCTATATGTACCATTCTGACAAATTTTTAGTGCAAAAAGTTTTTTCTTTTGTCTTCCAGGACCGACTTCTTGAGATATCGGGAGGCGCTATATCTCGAGCGTATATGGGCCGATGTCAATAAATTTTCAAGTTTTGCTTGTGAATAGCCTATATGTACCATTCTGATTGATTTTTGGTGCCAAAATTTGTTTTATTTGGCTTCTAAAGCCGATTTCTTGAAAAATCGGTAGACGCTATATCTCGGGTATAAATAGGCCGATTTAAAAAATTCTTCAATTTTTGGGATCTAATGGGCATTAAAAATGATATGACTAACTTTTTAGGAAAAAATTTTTTTTTCAAAAATCTGACCAAAAAAATGGCCAAAAATACCCCTAAAAACCTGGTTTTTTGGATATATCTCAGCTATCCGTGGATCGATCTTACTGAATTTCAATAGCAGACCCACTACCGGGACTTAACACATTTTAGCGAAAGCATGAGGTTTCTATCTCAAACAGTTTTCTCAGAAACGGTATTTCAACGACTACAGGCGGACAGACGGACAGCGCTTAATGGTAATCTCTATTGATTCTGATCCGCGTTACACACGGAATCACAAACTTATATACACTTTAGTGAAGGGTATAAAAATGTCACCAATATTAAGTGATAAATAGCACAGGCAAACACTAAAGTCGTCTCTTTTTGAAAACAACTTAAATTTGAACATTTGCTACATTTCCAACAATAGTCAAAAATAAAGTTGATTTAAAATAGAGCCAGCATTAAATGGGTGTTTCAGCATTTATAGAAAATGCTGTCATACAGCCATAAATGAATTTAACTCCAGCGTTTGTCTTTAAAATTATATGTATGTATATATTAAATATTTTTGAAGTTTAAATACCTTTAAAGCTCTGCTCTACGCTGTTGTATTTTCTTTATTGTATTTTTGCATGAGCAATAAAAGAAGCAGCAAAATGAATAAATAAAAATGTATTTGTTGTTACACAATTTATTTGCTTAAGATCTTTATTTTATAGACACAAAAATATAGTATTATTTTTTTTTTTTTTTTGTAATATTTCATAACAAAAAAAAGAAGAAGGAAAATAATAATCCAAAATTATGAATTTCTTGTGGTTGTTTGTTTGACTGAAGTTATAATGATTGTTATTTCCACTAAAATAGTTTGTGTACGTGTGCATACATACATACATATATAGAATGTAATCGTGTTTGCAAGTGTCTATGGATGAGTGCTTACTTGTTGGCAAGTGTGGTGGTTCAATTAGCGAAAGTATCCCCACTTGAGTTGAGATGTAGGATTCAAGAAAAGTTTTGTAATTAAAAAGATTTATTTTCTAAGTAAATATGTGAAAGAGAAATTATGGACTTTTGATAGAAGCTTCGAAATGCCCGCTGAAGCAGCATGGCCAAGTGGGAAACGGTGATGGTCTGATAACAATTTTATCACAGTCAAATCTGTGAGGCAACGGTGTGCCTACTTACTGGGAGTCTGCGAGCTGATCGAAAACGCTAATTTGAGGCCTTATGGGTTCTTCAGAACATGGACATGTGCTTACTCGATTTCAAAACTCAATACGAAAATTCATTTTCATTCTATTTGTATTTGAGCCGGGCGTTTTTCATTACGACTTTATGCCGGTGTTTGTAAGACAGACACAAATTTCCATTATTGAATTTCTATTCAAAACAATGGCAAAATATGAAAATGTATTTTTGTTTTCAACACAAATAGAGAAAACGAAATTTAGGTACGTTTTAGAAAAACAGGCAGTTAATAATGTAAATGTGAGCTGGATAATATTTTCTCTCCTTCTTCTTGTGTTCAAAAGTAAGAAAATATAAATAAATAAATATAAAAGTTTGCTCACTTTAGATAAACAAGTTGAATATTTATAAAAAAAAAAACCGCATCAGCACAAAGTTACACACACACACACACACACCCGCAATTCTTTAATGCATCACACACACACACACACACACACACATGTTCTTAGCTGTTGTTTTCTCCCCGATTCTTAATTTTAACCCTGCAAGGAGCAAATGATGTGTGTGTGTGTGTGTGTGTGTTTGTGGACTTCTTTTTGCGGTTATTGGGGTTTCTATTCTTTTCTTTTTTTTTTTTCTTTTTTATTTGTAATGGGGTGGTGTTTTACTATTTTTGTTTATTGTTTACAAGTCCTTGCAAAGATTAAGACTCTTATCAGTTGAAAAATAAAAATCGTAATAAAACCAAAAAAAAAAAAAAAATAAAAAATTTAACACACATACGAGTACGTACTTTGAACTCTTGCTGAACTTTCAATTATTTGAAGCAATAATCATCATTTTCAGCAGTAGCAGCAGCAGAGGCAGCAGCAGTTTAGTCGTTGCGGGGAAATTTGTTATTACAATTAAGCTCTAAGTTGGGCCAAACAAAAAGGGTGTCTTTCAAGGATTTTGCTTTGTGGTTGGAGAACAAGTGTTTGAATTAACAAAACGTCCTAGAGGTCACAGGTTATTAAGTTTTAATATATTGAAATTACATCACAGGGAAACTCAAATAGTTTCCAGCACACATTTCGACGTGTATGCGACTTCATTCTTTGGCATTGCTGAATGATGGAGATTAGAATAGATTTGACTGTGATAAGGGCTGTTACAAAGACCTGGCTTAGAACAGGCGATAAAAGTAAAGAAATAAAATTTGTTTTGAAATTTATTAAGCCAATATGCTTTTGAAACAGCCTCAGGCAGTGCGTGTGTTCGAAAACTTTTGTTAGAAATTTTTGGAGCGTGAAATTCATAATCACCCCATCGAAAAACGGAGGGTGTAGCATATGTAAGTAGGAGAAAGAAAAGGTATATGCAAATGACATTAAAGGGAGATGCCTGGCCCACGATATGGCCTGACCTCGTTCGCTCTAGCAGTTATACAAATACAGTAAATATAAAAATGATTTCGTTGTTGTTGTTGTTCTAAATAGTTTTGAGTAGGCAAACGGTCACGAGCGTTATTTTGGACCAGACACAATTTGTTCTGGAAAAATGTTCAGACCGTTACTGGGAACTGAAATGTTTGTCATGGCTTTTGGAAGGGTTGAAAACAAAAAGTTTAAAATATTATACCACGACACAAACATTGAGAGTAGACTCATCTTTAGCTATTAAATATATCCATCTTTACTCACGCCGCTTGCGACTTGTACAAAAGTAGAAAGTAGATCTACTCTCCGCGTTCTATGCGTGGTCCTGTATAACTTGTCTCACACAATTGCACTGATTCCACTTTTGCGAAGCGCTTGTGGCGAGCTGGGTAATTCCACCTTAACTTCATAGCGGGCATCGATTCTCGGTCATGGCCGAAACATGAACATGAGCGGTCTTCATTAGCCAAGGGCGATGTTCGACATCATGTTTATACCAAGTTCATGGCTAATGCAGTCAACCAGTAAGGAGGCGGGACGATGTGTTCGAAAAATATTAGAAAGCATTGAAGCCACTAATTCATATTTTCTTCGATTTTGAGGCGAGTGAAATTCCAATGAGTTTTGTCCGCATCATGTTGCCGTAAAAGTGTTTGCGAATGAATGTCTGCGAACATGCATGAATACTCGTTAATAAATTAAGAGGTTCCTAAAACAGTGATGCCAGGCAGTTAAAAACAAGTTTTTATCACCCATAAAAGTTTGGGCATTTGCTCAAAAAACTCAAATTCAAAACATATGAGGGGCTTAACTCACCAGGAATTTAAGTGAATTTTTTTCCCAAAATATAGTACAAACAAACAAATACACCCGCTGTGCTCTAAGCGCAGCAGGTATTTTTTTTCTTAGACTGGGACCAGTACTTAGGCCATGACCCCTGTATATGCATTGCATTGTACTGGAACTAGAAAACTGAGAAAGATTGATTGGTGGTTGGAAAAACGAAAATGAATAGTGTTTGTGGACATTTGATTAAGCAAAAAAAGGTATAACATGAAAACAGAGCATTTATTTTTGCTGGGTAATAAATAATAAACTGTTGCTAATTTGTCTGGTTAGTGCCCAGTGTTTATACCTTCGCCACTATCCGGTGAACAACATTTAACACAACCTCTTCAATATTGCAAAACGCTGACTATGCAGAACAAACAGACGACACAATGACCACGACAATACCTATTACGGACTTACTTTTACAAATATATCATATTTATTAAGATCTCATTTGCCAAATATCTATACATAATATCTATACATAACATCAAAACATTCCTGATGAAGATATCCATTGCGATATCGAAATATGGAATTTAGTAAACACTTATAAAAAAAAAACAAGTGACTTTAAGGCTCGAACAATTACAATACTAAACAGCAAAGGTCGAAAAATTAGCATCCAAAAAAATATAAGACATTAAATTTTTCATATGAAGACACTAAAAATCGTTGAACTGTAATAATGTTGACCTTTAATATTAATATTTATTTATAAAGTGAGTTCGGCTTGAGGTCCTTTTTTTTTTTTTGTCCTTCGGATAGCCCTGGCACATACACAATGGATTTATAAATATTTCACGGTTTCGCAATTGGAACGTTTTCATTTTGTTTTGTTGCCTTATTTTGAATCTGTTTAATTTATTTATTTATTCTATTAGTTGGAAAAGCGTTTTTTTTTTTTTTTGTAAAATAGATCAAATTTTTTATTGGGTTTGAGCTGTGAAACTCTACGTCAACCTTAAGCCGAACTCACTTTATAAATAGATACTAAAAATCCACATCTGCCATTGGTGAATTCAGGTGGTCAGCGTTTGTAGCAATGAATCATTATGACTGTCATGCCATCGGGAGATTGTCTCCCCTGCAGGCCTGTTAAGCCACACAGCGAGGGAGGGAGTACAGCATTGCAATAGGCCGCAAAAAACTGATGTGATTCACAATCACTGCTGCGTGCTTTAGCGCTTTCTTTGCACAAAGTAACAAAACAAAAATATGCTTAAAATTGTCCAATTATGGCAGGATGGAAATTATTTTGGCATAATTTCAAAAAAATAATCTTCTTGTGTTGCATTAAAACACTTCAATGCATACGATATGCTTTTAATGAAGACAAGAGCCAAAGTATTAATGTTACAAAAAAAAAAATAATAATAATAATAATAATAATAATGAACAAAATGCTACCACGAACGAGTACTTTCAGTTGTCTTCTGAAATATCAGACATCTTCAAAATAACAATCGATATCGAATTCATAAACCACCAACGAACCAACGAACTATTCATATGTAAAATGAAGGGAATTAAGCTGAGTGTGTGTTTGTTTTTGCGAAATCACGCCTCAAAAAGCATAAAAACAATGAATTAACCTTAATATTAATTTAAATGCGAAACACACACACACACACACACAGACGCATACATGAATGCATGTTACTATTCTTGTTTTGTACAAATAAGTGAAATATCGCACAAACACACACATTTATTATGTGTAAACATCGAGTATGTATTTACACATACACAGAAGTGGTATTTATATTATGGGCCCAACGATTTCGAAAAATAGAGGATATAAATCGTTGCTTTTGTGCGAATGGCGTGCGTGTGTGTGTGTGTGTGTGTGTGTGTGTGAGTGCTTCAAATAACAACAGGACTCTTGAAATACTTGTTCAATTTAAAAGTGTTTAATGTTTTATTTTATTTTGTTTTTTGTTTTTTTTTTTTCATATAATAATGCTTTTTATGAAATAAAATTTATGCAGTTTAAATATACCAGATTTTTTTCATTTACTTATTTATTTATTTATTAAGTACATAAGCACGCATACAAATAAACCAAAATCAGCAGGAGCAAACCGTAGAAAACACAAAAACAGAAAACAAAATATTATAAACTATATTTGAATTGTGTAAAGTTTTTCTTTTATTTTTATTGTATGTAGTGTTAGTTCGTTTAGTTGTTGTTGTTGTTGTGGATTTTTTTTGTGCATTATTATTATTTTTTTTTTGTTTAAACTGTATAAATAAAGTGTACCAGTGTATTTTTTGCCTGCATGTAGATTTAAGAGAGTTAAAATAATAAAACTTTTTCGGTATGTTTGCAGAGCCCCAGAGCTTTTAAAGTTTTAAAACCATATTGCTTTTGGCAAACGGCGACTTGGTAAAAAGAATCTTAAAAATGAACTACAACAAAACAAAAAATGTATACAGTGAAAGAAAAATTAGTGCAAATTCAGTAAAATGGTTTAATCTAAAGCAGAGCAGAGATGATTTTCAGCGAATTAAAAAGAGCCAAACTAAAAACCAATAGGGCCATTAATGTAAACATTTGTAAAAAAAAAAAATTTTTTTTGTTTAAAAACCCTACAAGTACTCATATCAATCTTGTACAAAATCGTCTTGGCGGAATTTTTCTTCAAGTGTATTTATAAACTTTTCACTGCTAAATGTATTAACCTATACGAGTACTAAATAAATAAATTATAAAAAGTAATAACATAAAATTAGCTTCGACTTGACATGAATTAAGCTGTTCAACTAGATACTTCATGGCACAAAACAACCAGAAGGATTACCAGCTCTGCCGGACTACAAAAATTACCAATTTTCTGTCAAATTTCATGAAAGTGGCAGCCTTGCGGTGCTGCAGCATCCAGTGAAGGACAGCAAACATGAACATTTTTATATAGCTGTCTCTGTTGGTTGACTCCGCATTTGTTTACATTTGATTTTTGGTTAGAAAAATTCAGTGCAAATCTGATGCAAACAAATCAGCTTTGCAAGCAAACAAATAATAATTATTTGTATTTAATATTTTATTTACATTGAGTACATCACTAGCAGTACATCGAATATATTTAAAACTTAGTTTTCAAAGCTTTTCATTCATGTTTTCTACTTTTTTCGGAAAAATTACAACAAAACAAAAAGTTTTTTCATTGTTTATGTTTGTTTTTGTGTACACTGGTTAGTCTCACACACTCATATTGCTACGATTTTCTGTACTGCTCACTTCTGACTGGCCCCCAAACAAATGATATGGCCACTTTTCAAACGTCACTTTTGGGATATCTGTGTAGTCTATGCTTCATAGCCTGTTATTTTTAGGCAAATAATGAACATTTCGAAAACGTTTCAACAAAAAAGGACAGAAAATAAGCAACATTTTTTGTTTGTTTGTTATTTTTACTTTTAGAACTTAAAAAGAACAATTCATAGAAAGAGAAAAATTCATACTAAGAGAACAATTCATGTATGTATTTTCTGGAAGAGCGTTTCAAAAAAAAGAAATCTTTTTGAAAAAGTAACTTCTTGCAGAGAAAAAAAACTAGATATTTTACAAAGTAAGTGTACACCTGAGTAAACAATAGATTGCATTTTCCAGCCCTGTGTTATTTCATTAATGCCCCAACCGTTTTGACATTTTTTTGGTAATCCTGCTTGCGTATAAAACACAATATACAGTGAATTCAACATATAAAGAAGTTAATATTAATTCAAGTGGTATTTAAGTGTGCAAAATATCATTACTCTTCAATTCTAATTAAATAGTTACGATATAAATTTCAATGGGCCTTAACTATAGTCAAACATTAAAGTCGGTTCTTTTTAGAAACAACTTAAATTTTAAAACGTGTTGCTAACCTTTTTCTAACTATAGTCAAAATTAAAGTTAACTTTAAGCTGAATCAGCTTTAAATGGGTGCCACAATATTTATCGAAAATGCCAAGTTATTTATCATACAACCTCTTACAAATTTATGTAAAATCCCATCTCTAATGAGATATGACTCTCAAAAATTCTGTATACATGTAAACACACATCTACATAAATCTAAGATTGTATTAGTGAGTAAACAAAAAACATCAACGAGAATTGAATAAAAGTAAAATTTTAAAGAAAATTCTGATTAATAATAGTTATTAAACATTTTTTAAATTTAATTATTTAATTAAAAAAGAAATTACATTAAAAAGGTTTTACATATAAAAGGGACATTTGTTTGAGCAAAGCTGTTGCTAAATATGGAAGTTAACGATAACTTCTACTGGTTTTAAGTTTAGAGCAAACTTTTGCGAGTAAAGTCGGCATTTTTTAGTCTATAGTAGACAAAAAGCTTACTTTTATTTAGCAGTGACCTAAAATTACTTAAAGCATGCTTTTTCGATGTCTATAGTTATGGACCAATGAATTTTTTGTAGAAACTGAATTATTACCCGCCTTGCAAATATTGTTTCGGTATAAGTATACTCAACCCTTTTTTCTAATAAATACATATACATATAAATTAATTTTATAACATGTTCGACAATCCAGGATTTTTTATTTATTGGAAGAAATCCAGCTACTCCTACCCGTTCCCTTAAACCCCTTAAAACAGTGAGTATATGACTTTTAAATAAAAAAAAAATACTTAAGCCTGAAAAGTAATTTGATATAAATGTAAAAAAATCACTTTTGATGAAACATGTATCTTCAGAGAAATACTCCCTCTTCCAGCAAAATACAAAAAAAACCTTTTTAGGAAGTATAGCTTTGGAAAAACTACAGCTTACGAGAAATGTTCATTTGCCAAGGTACAGCGATTTTAGACAAGAATACAATAAATAAAATTTGTCAAAGTATACTTTTACCAAACATCTTTTATTAGAAAACGAAACTTTTCCAAAGATAGATTAATTGCAAATATATAAAAAGTATCCAAAAAAAGTAATGTTTTAGCAAAAGGAAAGGAAAGAGAGAGAAAAATGAACCTTTGTAGAAAGGTACCTTTATAGAAAAAAGTGTTTATATATTATTTTATCTATAATTTTTGACCTTTATTGTTAAAATTGACAACACTATTTTTTAAAGCTTTAGGTCTTTATATTTTTTTTCTTTATTAATCGATATTTCGCTAACAATTTGTTAGCATCGTCAGGAATCTTTAATTGTATAATAATAGAAAATAAAAGCAATTAAAGATTCCTGACGATGCTAACAAATTGTTAGCGAAATATCGATTAATAAAGAAAGAAAATTATAAAGACCTAATACCTTGTTCATACATGCATTTCTAATTGCGATAATATTCAGTTTATTGACTGATACATACAAATATTGCGCTAACTCAATTAGTATTTGACAGCTGGAAAAAAGTTGTTGTTTTTGTTTTGGTAGTGAGAAAGAAAAAGTGAAAAATATTTTCAAATAAGAAAAATGGAAGAAAAACTGCCTTTTATTAAACAGATTTTAGTGTTGTACAATAAAAATATGGAACTTGTACAAGTAGTGCGTTCTTAGAAAATTAAATTAGAAAAATGTAAAATTATTTAATAACTGAATTTTTGGAAAATCCTCTGCTGTAAAAAAGTTTGCTTTTTAGAGAAATAATACTTAAAAAAATAGTATATTCTTGAAAAAAAAAGTATTTTAAAGTACATTTAAAAAGGTATATCGTAAGAACAAAAGATACACTTTCAAACGAGAAGCAATTTTTAGAAAATTTACCACCTTAGAAAAAAAACTGGCATTTCGAGAAAAAAAAATTTTTTTTCAGAAGAAAGTTTGGTTTTTTCTTTTTTCTTGGAATAAAAAATGTTTGAAAAATTCGGCAATTGCTTCAAAAATATATATACATATATATTTAAAAAACTGTATTCTTACACACAAGAAAAATCTCTCTTCTATAAAAAGTAGATTCTTAGAAACAAGTACAATTTACAAAAATCAAAATTAAAAAGTGAGAAAATACCATTATTTTGTATGACATTTATTAGGTTTAATTTGGTTCTATATTAGTTTTGTAATTGATATTAATTAAACAGGGCAAAAAAACATCAAAGACATTTGGCAGAGTGGACAACTGGTTGTTTCGAAACCGCCACACTTCTCGTCAGCACCCGTTCCTGAACTCAGGGACTCATGTTACGAAAACGATAGTCTAGCCACTCAGCAAGAACCCTAGTTGTTGTATATTTTCTGCTAAAATTTCTGATTACATATGTATGTATATCTAACACACCTCTTATTACTTTCGTATTTATCAGCATTGCGTATGTACCGGGTGCATTGATACATATAATAAATAAAAATAATTAGCCACTAACTACGAGGCAAATGAAATTTGAGAACGCCTTAAGTGATGATCACTTATGGCCACAGTAATAAATAAAACCTTTTCTCAAAGTCAGATGCAAGAATGCTCAGATTTTTATAAAAATAAAATTAATATAATTTTAGACCTGAAAGATGAATACATTCTTATTAAGTACTGTCTTCTTTTCTTTCTTTTTTTTTTTTGTAGAAGTACATTTTGTTTCAAACTCGCTGTATTGTCGTCATCAACATGAATTTTTAGCTTTTAACATTGTTGCTGTCGTTGCTTCTAGTATAATATTTATTTTATTATTTTTGCATAGAAATTTTATTTTTTACATCCTTTTCCGCTTTAAAACCACTGACTGTGAGAGTGTTGGTGCACCAGTATGAGAGTTATTCATTCATTTTTGGTACTTTTCCTGATTTCAATAGATGATGTGTTATGAAGTGAGCTCCTGTATTTTATATATGGTTTCGTTTTTTTTTTTTTTTTTTTCTTTCTTTTTGTAGAGAAAAACAAGTATAAATTTTTCTGCGTGTATGTGTTAATGGTTTTTGGCTGTGTGCACGAATTTGTGTAGATGTTTGCTATAAAATCCTTTCTATTTACGTTTGTATCTGTAGAGTTTTTGTTTTTTTTTTTTCTTTTTTGTAAAATTGCGCGCGCACCCTGCTTGTTTAAGTTGAGGTTTGTGTATATTTTTTTAAACAGATTTTTGAAACAGATTTTCTAAAATACACACAAAAAACTGTTAATGGCAAATAATATTAAACTATTAATTTTAATTTAATTTTTTTCTTCGTTTTCATTTTCGTTCCATATTGTGTGCAAGCAACAAAAACTTAAAGGTTGGATTCATTTGCAAAAAAGCAAAAACAACTACATATGTAGGTATTTCGTTTTAAGCTTTTGAGATTTTTTGTTTTTTTCTTTTTTTCTCTTTTTGCTAATTGCTATTAAAGGTACGGATTTTCGTTTCAGATTTTTTAATAATTGTAATGAAAAATTATTTAGAACATAAAACGGGGTGTTTTTGTGTGTTTGGTTGGTGGAAGGTGGTTGTGGTGTGTTGTTTTAATTAAAATATTTCTATATATATTTAAGTGAAATAAATAGTTCTCTTTTTAAGAAGGATTCAGAAGGAGGGAAGCAAATTTAACCCGTCTCAATTTGTGATAAGATTGAACGAAATTAATTGAAATTCTTTTGCTTAAATAAAATGACAAATTTGAAAAAAGAAATATAAATTAAATAATGAAATCACAAAGGAAATTTAAGGTAATAAAGAAAACTAAATTAAAAAAAAAAATGTGTTAATATGGGCAAAATGATGGAGGCGACCATACGACGAGATGCGAAAGGCAAACTTTCCAACGTGTGTTTTTGTTTCAAGACCAATTCACCGTTTACTAATGCGAGAGAGACGAATCGCGTACTCAATTCTCACATTTTGGATTTTGGCGTTTGCAAAACACAAACAATTTTTCTTATATTGTTGTTGTAGCTTGCCTTGCAAAGTTTCACCTCTGCGATCTGTCTCTCAGAACAGCCACCAATGTTTGAATGAATATTTAGTTTTTTTTTTTTTTTTCTTTAAGAAATTTTTTACTTTAATATTTTCTTGTATTCTCAAGTCAAAGGAATGAATGAATGAATGAGAGAAATTTCAAAGAAACCTGTTTCAATCAAAAACCGCATTAATCACCGAATCTGTTGTCGTTGCGCAACTTTTGTTTGTTCAAAACTTTCATTAATAACTAATTGGTCCTAATGAATTTTTAAAACAATAATTAATTAACAATAAGCTCACAACTGAACTGTTTACTCTTTTCCTTAGCTTAAGCAGAAATTTAAAATAAATTTAATTAAGAACGAAAAACCTTAACTAATCACGCTAAATATTTGCTATCATAACAACGGTTATCTTTTGTCCTAAATAAATCAGTTAAAGTGGAAAAAAGGATAAGTCTTAAAAAGAAAAGGAGTTATGGTTACTAAAATCCCTTTGTTTTCTTTTTGAAGGCACATTGTTCATTCATTAGCGTGAATGTTTTGTATTCCCCTGCCTCTTCAGCTCAACGTCAGTCTTTAATTAATCATTACATTGTTTTACTTCTTTTTTTTTTTTTTTTTTTTTTTTTGAACGCAATACAAAAAACGTAGAGAACTGAATGGAAAAGATTTCTATGCCATCATCATAATAAAATGTTTTTTTTTTTTTATTTTATGCATAAAAATAAAATATCTTAAGTCTTAAGTAGCAGCATATGATGCTTATCATTCAACAAAAAGCAACAGAAAAAAATACTTATTGGAGATAAAGAAAATATCTATTCATTATACTTTTGGAGGATTTTGAAGAATATGTTCAAATGTTTGCACAGTGGGTTGGCAGTGTTAGACTCGCACGCTTTTGCAATTAATGTGGCTTAAATTGCGTTCAACTTGGGCAGTGGCTAAATGCAATTTTCAGCATTTAAAAATATCAGCGTCCCTAAAGGGAAAAAAGTCACATATAAGCTGTAAAATTTGAAGGCCATTTTACACTCTCAATATTGTTCCACAACAAACACTTTTGTTGTTTCAGCGAAATTCCACAGTATTTGGAACTAACAAAAATGTTAGTTTAGGAAGAAAAAACGGTTTGTTTTAAAATAACAAAGATTTCAAACGCTTTCATGCATTCGTTCGTCTAACTAAATTAAAGCCAAAAGCAACATTAAAAGTTTTCAAAACTTTGGCATATTGTAACTGGTGGTTTTTTAAAACCTACATGCTTCGTGTTGGAAACAAAACCAAATTTTCATATTTTATTATTGTTTTAAATATAAATTCAAGCATGAAGATTAGTGTGTGTGTGTGTGTTTTAGAAAGCCCGACAGTGAGTCGGAATCAAAATACACATCTTTTTAATCATATGTATAATTTAAAACCAAGAGAACATTTTTCTATTTGCCATTATGGACTATCAAATCAAAAAACAAACAGGCTGTGGTGCCAACCTACTTACTGATTAAAAAGGCAACTCGACCACAATCAGTCAAAATGAAGCCTAGGGAATCAATCTGGCGCCACTGGCCCCTGTAGAACCGATTTGTGTGCGTTCCTCTGAAACGTTTTATACCTGAGGATTTTTTTCACCGAGATTTCTTTGTACCTTGAAGCCAAGTTGTGTTTAGAAAACCTGCTACACGGCTGGCCGAATGATACACAGAGCCAAAACTACCTAATGGAATCGATAAGATTTTCTTTGTAAGTTTTTAGGCTGAGGGGTCTTCCAAAGCTTTCTATAAGGATGCCTTATTATTTTCACATGGTAAATCTTGTTTTATCAGTGAATCATGCTTTGAAACATTTGCTTCAAAGACCTTTATGTTTTACTTTTGAAACCGCAGTCATGATCATACAGTGAATCTTGTGCTTCACTATTTAGGCATTTGAATGTGTGATACACTCAACGAGAATGATGTACACAGCAAAAACATCACGTACCTGAAACCCAGTACACTTTTCTATGCCTCTCTGCGGTAACACTCGATTTTTCTGCGGCAAATGTTTCACTAAGTGTCAGCTGTATCTCGAAGTTATTAAAAACAAAATAAATAATTTCAAAAACAGTCATATACAGCCAGTTAAATTTATTGGAGCTTAAATAAAAAAAGAGTCTCTGGTTTATTTTCGACCCAAAACTAGCCCTTTATAATGGGGTCTTTTTCAGCCGTCTGTATGCCGCCGACACTTCATTGAAGCTTCTCAACTCGTCAGTAGACTCGCAAAAAACTTAAAAGAATATTATATATTCTGAGAATCGGTAGTGCTCAAACAAACTTATTGATGTTTTCTGTCTCTTATTGATGTTTTCTTATTGATGTTTTCTGTCTCTTTTTGCCGTCTGTTTGCCGCCCCCCTTTTGTTGATGCTCATCAACGCTTATAGACTGCTGAATAACGCAGAAAACATTAATAAGGTATATTATTGCACCTAATAAATAATACATTTCAGTTGGCTGTTAAAGCAAATAAATAATTAAGTTCCGTCTTGCAACACTTAATTTTCTTATACCTTAAATAATAAATTTCAATTGGCTGTTATAGCAAATAAATACTTGAACTCATTTTTGTAGAGTCTGGCTTATTTATTGCTCTTTTAATCAGGTGCAACAGTTGTACTTTTAAGTTTTCGAGATCAGCAATTGAGTAAAGCATAAAATTGGAACCGATAGTTTTGTTTAGAAGTTTAGCTTGAACAAACTACTTAAGTTTAGATAAAGAGTGATGTAGATGAATACATCTATTTCCGACTAAACTAAAACAGCGAGCAATTAAGTCATTGGCAATAAAAAGAATCTGTAAAGCATTTTAAAACGAAAAATACTTCTAATAATTTAAAAACAATTATACAATTATTACAATTTTCAATTCCAAAGTTGTTAGATTTATTTGACCTTATGAATTTAAAATGTCTGCTTTTCTTTGTTTATAGGCTCTAGATCAATTCCTATTATTTAATTTAAGCCACAGCCCACTGTGCATGTCTTAAGCTTGTTCTTTATATTCTGTTGCTTCTTGTGTATGGAATTCTTTTCTTAAATGTCCTCCAAGTATTTCTGTTGTTGGCTTTATTTTATAGCTTTTTTCTTGTTGTTGCAATAAAATCTTTCTATTCAGACCTTTTTATAAAAACCAAAAAAAAAAAAAAAATACTAAAAAAATATCAAGAAACAGTAAAGTAGAATATAATACATTGCAAAGGAAAAAAAATTGTATAAAAAGGGGTTATCCTGTCACTTGAAAATGTTGACATGTTCAAAAGAAATTAGGGGTAATTGACTTGTTTAAAATAATTTGGCTTTTATTTTTCAATATTGTGTGCTTCTTTTTCCTTATTCACCACAAAACATACATAAATAATTCGTATTTCTTTAAACAATACTTTCATAAAATATCCTTAACATGAAATATGTCCGGTAAAACATGGCTTAAGAAAAATTGAAATTGTGACACAAAGAATACAAAATCTTGATGGTAACTTTATGACCTGGACTATGACTATGTGGCACACACAACAACAGCGACTGTAGAAAGGAAAATTCTCTTACAGTTTTAGAAGAAAAAAAAAAAAAAGAAAAGAAATATCTTGTTATAATTGCCCTTCTTGGCTGCACATCCATCCTTCACTCACTCACTCAGCCATTCAGTTATTCATTCATTCACTGTTCGTTCCATAAAACCAAGAAAGATTAAAAAAAAGAGGAAAATAAAAAATTGAGAGTCTTGTCTCACTTATACGCCCCTCCCTCCCTCCCACCCACCACACAAATTTCTAATTTGTTTTTGTTGCTCTTGGTGTTGGTCTGTTTGTCTACCTTTAAAAACGGTTTCAATTACATTCAAGGAACTGAGAGGTGGGCAGATGGTTGGGTTTTTATTGTTTTTGTAATAAAACGGTTTTTTGTTGGCAAAAGTGTTGGTTTGTTTTTGCCATGTGCTTTTTCTTCTGCTTTAGAGGGCACATATGTATGTGTTTTTTTTTCTCACATTAAAACAGCGAGAAAAAGGGAGGGGAAATTTTTTTTTTCTTTACCCAGGGTTTATAAAAAATATTTAACTTTCTTTTGTTGCTTCTTGTTTTTTAAACAAACTGTATGTGTATTAATTTATTAATTAACAACAACAGCAGTAATAACAACAACATCGACAGCGACAGCAACAGCAAACAAGAGATAACAAATAATATGAAATTGAAAGAAACAGAGGAGGAAGTAAAAAGAATCAAGTCAATGTTGTTAAAGGGATTTTGTAACCATTTTCTTCTTTGTGCCACTATGTTGTTTACAGAAGTGTTTGTTTTTTTGTTTGTGTCGGCATGGCAAGTGGCACTGGGGAGGAGGTGGTTGCCGGGTTATTTGTCTGTAGCAAGATTAAATGAGATTTTAATCTAAATGGTCATTATGAGTTACAAGTTTTTTTCCTATTTCAAAATTGATTTAACCTGCATATCAGAGAATTAAATAAAGGTGTAATTTGTTAAATTGTTGTAAACAAAGAACGAGCTTAAGCAGACTGAACACGAAGAGGGAAACCTTAAATGTTTTAAATGGAAGCAAAAGCTGTTCAGAGAACATTACTGAACTGAGCTGACTTAATAAGTTTATGACTAAAAAAATATCAATACTATTTGCAATATTATTGAAGTATTTTCTAAAATCAAAAAACAACGACAACTAGAAGATTTGTTTACGTAAAAATATCATATCTGATTTGTTTTTGCAAAAACAAGTCGCTCATCCAATTAAATTACAGGGTAAGTTTATTCGAGCATTAACCAAAAAAAAAAAAAAAAAAAAATCTAAAAAATGCGTTTTGAATACTCTTTTGTACTGAACTACTACACAGCACAATTTTGTTATGAAAAAAAGTTTTACTCTAATTGGCTCATTTTGATAATCTTTTTGAATTGCTTGAGGGTTGTGGTCGTCAACTCAATAAAATTACAATTTTAAGGACAATTGCTGATTAATTTATTGTAATTTTTTTTTTTATGATATTTAAGTACGTACCACAAACTTCTGAAAAGGGACAATTAATAAATAAAAAAAAGAGCCAAGCAAAAAAATTGGATTTAAAAAACAAAAATTATTGTTTAATGACCCAACATTTTTATAAATAAAAGTTTTATTTCACTAAGCGACATTTTCTTGTTGCTAAGGACTTACTTTCAACTTAAAATAAATGCTTTCGAATTCGAAAAAGTTACAAGTTGTGATTGTTTCGAAATCGAATTTGAAAAATTGCTTTTTTCTAATTTGTAAAGTGATTTTCAAAGTACTTTTTTTAATGTTTGCCAGCAAGATAAGCAAACAAATTTGTTTTTATTTGATTCGAAACCAATATTTCAGGAAATCGATTTTCGTTTTTCTTTTAGGAAGTGTTTCGAAATCGAGTTGCAAATTAAATGTGAAGAAATTTATTTTCCAATAATTCGGCCATTTATAAAACGATTTTAGAAATTAGTTTTGACTTTTAAAATAGTTTTTCAGTAAAATGACATTTATTCTTCTTCTTCCTTAACTAAAATTATTATGAGAGTATTTTATAAAGAAAAAGTGGGCTGTTTGCAAAATTAAAGACACAAGAATATTTCATTACGACGTTCTTAACTTAAAAGGATTTTTAAATGAGAAAATATTCTTTTGCTATGTGCACTTTTTTAGATCAAAGTAAATCAAATTAGACACCCAAAGTTGACGGATTTATCCGTCATTAGGCATTACGAAGCCTATGATTTTAGTTTTTTCACTAAAAAATGACAGCCTTATTAATTAATGCCGGTGAATGGTCAGTTTGCTAACTTTGGGTATGTTGTAATTTGCTTGGCTTTTGTTTTGACACAGTTTGTCACAGCAGGCAATTGTGTTTATAAAAAACTACTTGTGTTATAAAGCAATTTATTTTTAAATTAATTAATTTTTATTATTCGAACGCTTTCTTTATAATACTATTTTGTATTACGTTTATTAGGCTTAAGTTCGTTCTATATTACTGTTATAGTTGATATTAATTAAACAAGACAAAGAAAATATGAAGGACCTTTAGCTAGATGGCCAACTAGCTGTTTCGAATTCGCCACACTTTTCGTCAGCACGCGTACTTGAAGTCAGGCGCTCATGTTTCTAAAGCGACACTCAAGCGACACCCAGCTACCCAAGTTGTTGTAATACTTTGTGGCTAAATTTTTAATTACATACATCAAACACACCCATTATTACTTCTTCTTTTTAATTTATATGTATCCTTGCATAAGTGTGGTGGGAAACTTTCACCCGTAATACAAAATAATAGCACAAGGTACTTTTTCAAGAGAGCAGCATTCTTTAAAGTGAAATAATACTTGGGCAATTAAAGTCCGCAGACTTACATATCACATATGTATGTGTTACGTTCTATATCTATGGCAAAGGAAGAACTTAAGAGCCTAATTTTTTGTATAACCACAGCAGTTACCTGTCATTACTAATACTAAGAGCCGACGAAGGAGAGGGAAGTAATATCTCATGCATAAAAGTAACGAGCGTGTTAAGTCACAAAATTATTGCTGGGATACGAATCCAGGGACCTTTAGCCCAGCGATCGAGTCGTTAGCCATCCAAACATCATTTCTTCATGGTTTTAAAAATCATGAAGAAATTTTGTCTTCATCTCAAGAAACTGTTTGCTGGGCTATTTTGCATAAAATGCATTAAATGTCATCCGGGGTCGAAGTGGATTTAAAAGTAATTGAAATCACC
Organism: Sturmia bella; assembly: GCA_963662145.1. Taxonomy (NCBI): domain Eukaryota; kingdom Metazoa; phylum Arthropoda; class Insecta; order Diptera; family Tachinidae; genus Sturmia; species Sturmia bella. The sequence continues at coordinate 8,030,416 of OY759168.1, read as the reverse complement.
CAGTCTTGAGAGACTGCAGTGAAGTGCACACCCTCTGCACTCATTCAAAATAAGTTATTGTAGGAATAAAATTTACAAAAAAAAAAAAAGAAGAATAGACAACAAAATCAACTAAATTAAAAATGAAAAATAAACATAAACAAAACTCAATAATAATCTGGAATAAAAATAAGAATTAACTTCACATGTCATCCAATTATCATTTGGTTTTTACTACATTATTATTTTGTTTTCTTCGTTTCGGTCTCGTTTTTGCCTCTTGATTGGATTTTAAATACATTTAATGAAATGAAATGTATTCTGGAGAGTCGAATGTTAAATGTCGAATGTACGACGACTGTAACTCCAAGTTGAAAATTAAAATGAAAATTAAATAAATGCAATAAGAAGAAGATGGCAAAGAAAAAAATTAAATGAAAAATACTATAACTAAAATTGAAACTTAAATCTAAATAATAATGTTGAGGTTGAGTTTGAACATTCATGAGCACATACAAACTGAATGCAGCTGCACATACACGTACATACATGTGTGTGTATGTAAATATTTGTTGGCTGTTGCTGGGTTCGAAGACTGACTTGACTGCCAACAAAATTTTCATTCATTTAACATACAGCAGCAAACAAACACTGTGATTTTTTCCATTTTCAATTTTCATTTTTTTTTTTTTTTGCTTTCTCGTTTGCATTTTGTAAAGAGTGAGTTGTGAGTGCATGATGATGGGGTGCCTGCCCTAAATTTGTTTCTTGATTTTCAGGCGACTATAAGCTCTCTTTCTTGCTAAAGGGTTTTCTTTTATTTCTAATATTATTTAGCATTTTAAATTAAAAGAAAATATGTATTTTTGGTTTTCCCTCTTTGCGTTCCTTCTGCTCTGCTCAAGCAAACTTTCTTATTAAGTTTGTAAAAATATCATTTTCATTACAAAAATTATGAAATTAAGATGAAAAAACTGTTTCTAAAGAACAACAACAACACTGTCTTAAAATACTTGATATTTCTTTTCATGACTGAGAAGTTCGCCCTAAATACCAGAAATTTGATGCTGATTTGTAAAGATGTGAAAACATTATTTTTAGATGAATTTCGAAGACAGAAATATCTAAAGAAATACTCGTAATTCCACAAACAATGAGAAATAGAACTATTGGCAAACAAGCAAATGGTATTACTTAAGGGAACAGAGCTTCACTCTGAAACGGGACGCCACAAAATATTGCTGAAAATTAACCGAACATGTACGGTTGGCCTCATCAAGGAAGCAGAGTGGACTGGAGATGGGAATAATCGTTCATTTAAGCGATTGATCAATTTTATTCTTTGGAATAAAAATAACAAGTTCGTTCCTTTTGTTCACTTGTGCTTTTTATTCACTTATGATTTTTTTTTTGTCTGCAGAAACACCCAAAGCCTTCGGCAGGCATCGATCCTACGATCTCGGGAACTCTTAGTAGGACTCTCTATCAATTCATCCATCGAGGCGCTCAATAAAAATACAATGAGCAATTGTGAACACTGTTGGCGTTGTCGAGAAAAATTCAGTGTAAATCTATTGCAAACACCACATTTTCTCAACGAAATAAAACAATTCTTTGGATTTAATATTTTGTTTGTACTGGCTTCTAATCACCATAACTGTGATAATACTTACATATGTATATAGCTTTTCTTAAACCCTTAATTCATGTTTTCTATTTTTTTTTCTATGAAAATTTAAAAAAAAACATATTTTTAATCATTTTAGAATAATATTTTGGTGTTGTTTACATTTGCATAAACTAGTTGCAGGGTTACCGCTCGACGACTAAAGTCGCTCTTTACGCCATTTATATGGTTTGTGGGACATAAATGCAGCTATTTTGGGAATTTCCTAATTTCACTCCAAAGAGCGCTCCTATTTTATTACAATATCGTAGTTCAATAAATTTTCGATGCTAATTTTTCGACCTTTGTTGTTTGGTATTTTAATTCTTCGAGCCTTAAGGTCACCTTAAGGTTTTTTTTTGAAGTGTTTATTGAATTCGATATTTCGATATCACAATGGATATCGTCTTCAGGAATGTGAAGATACAAGTGACCTTAAATAAGTGACCTTAAGGCTCGAACAATTAAAATAATAGTTCAATAAAATTAAAATTTCAGCAAAATGTTAGCAATTTTTTTTTTATTGTTTATAGAAAGAATTAAAAAAACGCTTGCTGCAAGAGCTGTACAATTATTTATCTTTGCGGCTGTCAACAGAAGAATTAGTTTTAAGATACCAACTCAAACTTCCTCCAATGAATTTTTTTGTGGTGTTCTTTTGTGGAGCTTTTTAGGATATAAAATCTTAATATGGTACCAGCTATAATCTGATATAAACAGTGCTGGGCAAAATACATGCTTTGGTGTATTTAAAATACAAAATACAAATACTTTTTCTTCACGTATTTAAATACAAAATACTGCATTCTAAAAGCAAGTAATTGAAATACAAAATACAGTGTAACAAAAATATGTATTTAAAATACAAAATACTTTTAATCAAAAAAGTGCTTATTTCCATTCAGAAACTCCAGCTTTTCAAATGTGGTATCAGGCAAACAACCTCTTGATGGGCGTATGAATAAAACCTAATGATTTATTATTTAAAAACGATATTTTATTGAAAGAGAAATAACGGAATTAAGAATGAAGTGACAATGAAAAAACGTTTGACCAAAGCCTGATATTTTTTCTCTTCTTGTTTTAGATCAAAATGTCAAAAGCTGGTTTTGCCTTATATTTTATTTGTTCATTATTTAACTTTCTGAAAGCTTAGCGACTTTCTCAATGTGTATGCATTCAGTTGCATTTACTTTACACAGGTACTTTGCGTTTGGTAATTAAATTGTAGTATTGCCATTTTTTGGAAATAAAACAGTAACAAAGTTTTGCGATTTTAGTTGATGTATGAATGAAATAATTTTTAGCGCATATTTTCTAACATAAATTAAAAATGTATTTTGAAAAATGTATTTTGAGAGCACAAGTATTTGAAATACAAAATACAAATACATTCGTGAGACGTATTTAAAATACAAAATACGTATTTGTATTTTAAATACGTATTTCAAATACATGTATTTCAAATACTGCCCAGCCCTGGATATAAATCTGATATTTTAATACACCTTAAGTGTACAGGAATATGAGCATGGGATAATATTTGTGAATGAACAGCTGAATAAAAAGAGCAAATGAACAAGAAGAACAGAATTGAACAAAAAGAGCAAGTGAATGAAAAGAATAGAAATGAACAGCCGATCTAAACAGAATCACTCTGTTCAGTAAAGTGAATTGTTCAAAGGAACAAGTTCGTTCATGACCAGCACAACTGTAGAGAGTAGACACAACCTGCAGAGAAGGCAGACCCACTAGATCAACAATGCTCGCAGTTGAAATGGTCGCGCCTCAATTTCATTACAAATATTCTTGTGGAATATATTGAGACGTGGCTTAAGCCCCTTCAGTTTTCTTTCATTAATTGATATGGGATTGATAGAAAGAAACAGCAATTACTAGAAAGAACCAAATATACAAAACGTAAACAAAACTGGCATCTTTTTTGTAAGTGTTGTATTCTTTTTGTTTCAAGAAAGCACTAGAAATAAAAATGTTCCAAGAAAGAAGCATTAAATCGCAACAATTGTCCATAAACCGCTGACACAGCAACATTCAAGCTTGAAATGTCAATTTTAAGTTCAAAAATTTTACATTTTTGTTTACATAACCTGTTGACAGTTTTGCATTTATCTTAATATAGCTGAACTCTTTATGATATGTTATGTTATGTTACGAGGGCCGCCGGTCCTCAGAGAGCGACTCACTTGGGTCCTAGAAAAGGTTCCGTTGTGTTACCCAAAAAAGGCTGTAGGGAGTTCTCCCTATACAAGCTCCACCGGTTCCACCCTGAACCAGCCCGATGAACGGATGAAGGATTCCACCCTGTCCAATCCGCATTCCGACACTTCCGGTAATCCCTCTAGTGTCGGTCTGCCCAAGCAATTCGCTCTCCTGTTAGAGAGGGCCGGACATCGGCAGAGGAAGTGTTCAACACTCTCCTCCTCTTCCTCATCTCTGCAACCTCTGCAGAAATCATTGTATGGAAGATTCAGTCTTCTCGCGTGTGCTCCCATGTGGCAATGTCCTGTTAGAACAGCCACAAGGGTATGGAGCCTATGCCTCGGAAAGTCCAGCAAGGCCATAGTCCTCCTATGCTCATACCTGGGCCATGTAAGACCCGATATTCGACAGGTGATCTCGTTCGACCACCTAGCTGAACTCTTTGCACATACTAAATTCTACTATTACATTATATTTGCACTGTTCTCCAAAACTTAAACAATACAAGAAAAATGTAGTGTCATACGGACATTAGAAAGGTCAGGGATTTCGAAGTCCATGCTAGAATTAGGAAACAGCAATGAGTGCCTTATCTGGCAACCGGTGTATACTTGGCTTAGTTAAAACGAATTTATTTCTCAATAAATATGTTACAAAATTTACAAATTTCATTGTACAGTATATAACACGACAGGACCTTTCTGGGACCCAAGTGGGCCGGTTTCATGACCCGGGGCCCGCGTAACACAGCATTGTACTGTCTAAATTGAACCGCAATGCATTTGAGTCAACTTGTATGTGGTTGAATGAAAACAATTGGGGGTGTCATAGAATCCGATATTATTGGAAACGGATTTCAAAGCGACAAGCAAATTTCTTGAGTGTTTTAAGATCCAGTGTCAGCAGCTCTTGTTCGAACCAGACACCTGGTTTGAATATCATATCAATAAAGTAATTTTTCTGTCGATTTCAGATCTGAATCCAATAAGATTGGACTCTATGACACCCCCGAATAATTTTTCTGTCTCAAAAAGTTAGCCGACATGGCAGATACTGACTGTAAGCGGCCAGCGCTTTCTTCTGTGTATTGTTTGTCCAGACGGAAAACAGGTTTTGCACTGTTCCTTAAGCCTATCTATTTAAAGATGAATTTAGTTAACTTTTTCACAATTTATAATTTGTTTACTATACAATTCCTCAAGAGGATTTAGTTTGGTTTTACTGGCTCAGTATGTGATCAACATTTTTATGAAAGGCAAGAAAAGTAAATTTGAAAACTTAGTTACCAGAGCACATAATATTGCACACAACACTTTGTCATTCTATGCCTTTCCGATTGCCCCACGCATCTATGGCAGGCAGATAACACATTTCTGATATCTGATTATGTCTTTAGAGTTTGAGGCTACACACTGTGCAATTCGGTGCATTTCGGTTGAACAACCCCCAGACGAAGATTTATATTCGCTTTACTTTCAGCTTGAAAAAAGCACAGCACATTGTTATCGATACGCATTAATTAAATTCTCAAATTGAATTATGAACATTAACTTACTATTAAATGGATAAAAAACAAAATGTTTTAAATACTAATTAATTTATGTTTGTGGAATATAAATAAATATTCATGAAATCGGGTTTTTTTGCGCAGAGGTGTTGCTTTTTTTTTGCAATTAACTTATTATTTTAATGTTAAAACATAAATTTCCATTTCAATAATAATAAAAACAAACATAAAAAATCAAACACAAGAACGAACGAACGAACGAACGAAAGAAAAAATAATTGAAACTGAAACTGAAAAAAAGGAAAAACGAGGGTAATTGGGATTTAGAGACTGGGTTAAACAGCACACACAAGGACGCACACGTTTAATTTAATAGCGATCTGTTTTTCATATGTTTAAAATTATTATTATTTTCTTTATTATGATAGAATCATCATCGTAGCATTAAATCATAATTAAACGATAAAATAACTGGACTCGAAAATTTATTCAGTAAAACGATGACAACACAATAAAAAAGAATTAAAAAAAAAAAAAAAGAAGGCAACTTTCAATTTTTAATCAAATAAAAATTAGCTCAAGGCGTGCAAATAAATGAAACTAAATTGAAATAAATTATAAAATTATTTCTGTACAAAGTTAAATCAACCAAAGAAATAAACAAAAAAAAAAGAACAAAAGTGAAAAAATTATTTTCTGAACAAATATTTTCTTAGAAAACAATATGGAATAGTTGCTAACAGAATAAGTAAATTATTGTAATGTGGTTTATTGAATATTGTATTAACTTTTTGTTTATAAAAATAAATGTTTTCAAAAATTACACAGTCTTATAAAGAAAATAACTCATGATGGTGGTTGGTAGTTTTCATTCTCCGCTTTAGTTTTTAGTTTTCATATCCAATGAAGGTGGTTGGTTCCTTTCTTCTTTTTTTTATACAAAAAATGAAATGTACATATACATATTTAAGTATATAGAATGGATATTTACAGATGAATTGAGAAATGTATTGTTTGTATTGACAACCTAGTAAATGATGTAGTTCATAAACTTCATAAAAATGAGAAGCATTAAAATATTTCAAAAAACCAAAAATCAACATAAACTCTTTTGAATAGAATAAATTGTATAATATTTATGGGTTTATTTACTGAGTTTAAAAGCTTTTTATTAAAGCTTTAAAATTCAACAAAGCTTAAAGGCAAAGCTAAAATACTCGCTATCTAAGGAAAGAAGCTTATTCAATTATTGAAAGCTTTGGAGCTTTTACAAAATAGTTGCTTTTTATGAATAATGCTAATTTCTTATTAACATTATGTTATGAGACCGACTCACTTGGGTCCTAGAAAAGGTCCCGTTCTTTATTAACATTAATGTTATATTAAAAAAAGATTACAAAAAACTCGAGTTATTAAATTAAAACAAGCTGATTTATTTATTAGAATATATAATAAAAGAAAAACTAATTTATACAGCTTCAGATCGTTTTAATATAAAAATTTTATTAACAATATTATTCAATATTTCGATAACAGTTTGTTATCATCTTCAGGATTTATTAGAATTTTTGTTTTGACAGCTCTTTATCTTTTTAATGGCATAGTTATCAGAAAGTTATAAAAAAAAAATGATATTCAAAAGCTTCTTTCTTTATGAAGTTTTAAATATGTTACACTATGCCGTTCTCACTAATTAAAAAGTAAATTTAACTGTCTGGGCCTCTTGAATCAAAAAATCAATAGCTTAAGTCCTCAGAAAAGTCCTGAGCTTTTTTTTTATCAATTACAATAAACCAGGTTAAAAGCTTAAGATAAGCTTAAGCTTGAAAAAAGCTTAAGATTAAACATAATTTTATTTGGACTAAGAACCATTAGTTGGGAACTCTACATCCAGTTAATGATTTATTTAATTTGAAAGTTGTAGAGCTTTCAATTTTATTTTTCGTTTGCTTAAGTTGAGGAAGGAAATGCGAAATTTTCAATTTTGTTTGACTAGGTTATTGTGTTTAAAACCCAAATTCAAGACAAAAATTCTAGGGCGCAAATGGAAGTAGATGGGAAAACTGAAAGCGACATTACCAAAACTGCTATAGAGTGGAATTCTAAAGTATGCTGCAGCCAAAGCAGGCCATTTCATATTTGGCGACAGCAAATAGTGAATGAGTTAGCCACTCACAATAAGAGTTGGAAGGAAATTAAACTGATATACAAAAATGGAGAATATTTATAATGATGCCCATGGAATCGGAAGAATTTAATAGGTATAATATTGTGTTTTGGTACTAGCTTTTCGTAGACTTTTTTTAAAACAAAGTTTTTAAAGCTTTTTTATGTTCATTGCGTTTAGTAACTTGTTACAGATGATGGAATAGCACTAGCAAAAGCAGTCTCAAAAGACTTTTAACACGTACATTGTTGTTGCACAACCAGTACTTAAGAGTTTAATTTTCAAAAAGCTTCAAAGATTTAGTAGTTGCAATAAAAACAAAATTTGTGTTTCTTTTAATTGAAAAAATTTTAAACTCTTCAGCAATGTTGTTTCTTAATGTTATAGACGAGAACAAACTTAATTTGTAGTTCGAAAGATTTTTTATTGTAAATTTCAGAATGAGATTTTATATTAAAACACATTTTGCTTTCGCTAATTTCAAATTTCTCGCAAAGCTTTTTTAAATGTTAAAAGTTCTCTTTAGTTAAAATTTATTTTTTCTTTGTAAGCCCAAATCGTCTTCTACAACTTGAACAAAGTTGACAAGATGCTGAAATTGTTCAATAATTTTGAGTTACATTAGAGCAAAGTTTAAGCTCAATTTTGATATGACAACTTTACAATTTTGCAAAACTTAAAAAGCTCTGCAAATACATCATCATATGCTGAAGACTCTGCTATCTTTATTAATATAATATTGATTACTGGAAGGGCATTTTATATTAATAGAATTGGCAAACTTGAAAGATATTATGTTGTATCAATATTATGTACTTGCAAATGTTTCTTCAGACGCCTCTAAAGAAAAACAAAACTCCCTTAAAGATTCTTGTGTCATTTTAATATTTTTTAAATGCCTTTAAATGCAGTTTTCAATTTTTTTTAACTTAATCCAGGTGTATTTTCCTCCGATTTGGTTTTTCTATCTCAGTGGAAGCTTCTTCTAAGAATTTTATAAATTTTTATGATTCTTATAGTATAGAGTTTGCACTTCAGTACACTTTAAAAACTTTAATTGAAGGCATATTTGCTATAGTTTTTGTTATTTATAGATTTTTTTTTTAGCCAAAAGAACCAAATTTTATGAAAATATATTTACTTGTTTTGCATTGAAATTTTAAGCTTTATATCAAGCACTTGTAAGCTTTAAAATTTCTGATTTGAAGCTCGGGTAGAGCTTCAAAGCCCCTTTTCAAGTTTAAGCAACCATTTTGTCTAAGCTTTTGTAACCAACAAGCCTCAAAGCTTTAGCGTTGCTCTTGGACTAAATTATTTGTTACTTGTTTAACTCTTTTTGTTTTTTAAGGTGTTTAGATAGAAAATTTTTAAATGACAAATGAACAGAAAAAGTTAAATATAGAAAAAATTATTTGTAATAAATATAAAAACCAACGAGATTTATTTTTTTTTTTTAAGATAATAAATATTTACAGAAACTTTTTAACTATTTACAGTTAAGAAAATAAAAACTTTTTTGAAATAAAAAAATTTGTTAAGAAACAAAAACATTTTTAAACAAAAGAATTTTCTTCAGAAAACTGAAAAAAAAGTTTTGTGTTAAATCAAAAAATGTTGTTTATTCGTTTTATTTAAATGAAAAGTATGAATTTTTTTTTTTGGTGGAAAATATTTTATTTTCCAAGAGGTTTTTATATAATTTTTGTTCTTTTTTTCAAAAATGCAAAGACAAAAGTTGGGACGGGTTAATCTGCTATTCCGCTAATACGCTTTAAATTATTTATGCTTTTTCAGAAGATTTTTAACGAAAATTTAAAATGTTTTTTAAGGAAAGTTAATTTTTTGATAAAATTGAGCTTTACCTTCAAACGAGAGAAAGAGAGGTAAAAAAGAGAGTGAGAGAGATTGAGGACCCTTTATTTCATTTGGTTTCATTCAAGAAAAGAAATGAAATGAAAGAAAGCTTTTCTGTGTGGAAAAAGCTTACAATTATTATTATTATTATCTTCTTTTTTGTTTTTGGTTAAGAGAGAAAGCTATTTACAAAGATTATGGATGGATTTCTTCTTTTTTAACAGAAAATAATAATAAAAGAAAATTATAAAACTAAATATCAAAAAGTGTTATTTTGTAGACGATTTTTTGTAAAATTTTTTGATCAAAAATCATATGAAATTTTCATTACGACAAAACCTAATGAACGTGTTTTTATGTTTTTTTTTTTTCTTCTTCAAGAATTAATGAATACAAGTTTTATAAATCATTAAACTAAATTAAACCTCATCAAATATTTAAAATTCACTTAAAAATTAAAAAGAAACTCAAGTTAATTACTAAAAAGAAGTAAACAAAATTCAAAAGACAGAGAGAGAAAAATAGAGAGAGAGAGAGAGAGAACAAAATTAAGAGCACAACTTAGTCGAAATTAACAAAAATATAATTCTTTCTTTTTTTTTTGTACTTTTGTTTTGAAAATAATCTTAATAATTTGAAGTTGTTTTAATTGGAAATTCAATGCTTACAATCGTTCATATCGTCATTGGATCGCATTATATATTGATCCGATGAAGATAGTCTAGAATGCCCGTTCAAATTGGGATGAGCTCCCCCCCTATGGTCACCACCATTATTGTTGGCTTTTTGATTTAAAACGCTACGCATCGCCATTGCAGATGGATTTGTTTGATGCATATACATACTATCACCTTCGCACTCACTTTCTTTATACTGCAACACATTGTTGTGTTTCTCATAAATGACCAGGCACCGATGACATCCTTTCCTAAAAGTTTCATTTTCGATTGTGAGTATTTTTTTTTCTTCTTTTAAATAAAATGTATATTTTTAGTATTTCCAGAAATATATATATATACATATATATTCTCTTTGTGAGATGTTATGATTTTTGATAATTTTTTTTTTTTTTTGGAAATATAAATTTAATTGAGGTAGAAAAAATTGTTTAAAGTAAAATTGTTTAAAGCTTGTTGGAAAGAGTAAATGTAAATAAAATCATGTACGTGCTTTAAACACGCTGTAAAAGGGTTAAATAAATTTTTTTTTTATTATTATAATTATTAATTTTTTTTTTTTTTTTTTTTTTTTTGTTAGTTTTTGGGGTCAAAATGCAGCACAGATTTTTGTTGGAAAAGGAAGGAAGATGTAGAATTGTCTGCCTAATTAAGAATGAAAGGTGACGATTTTTGCAAAATATTTTAGTAACTCGAGTCCCAAGTCATATACATACATATATGTATATGTAGTATTACGAGGTCATGGTTTTAATCAAAAGTAAAAATTATTTCATTTCAAACAAAAAACAATTTTGCCATTTTTATTAGGCAATATATATATTGTAGTCCTCAAGAAGTACTGCAAAGATGGAGAGAAGTGAGATATTGGCAAAATTATATAGAAATAAATTCAGCCAAGTACGAGATAGACTCGCACTGCGAGTACTTTTGTACTAGCGTGCAATAGGCCGGCTTAAGCTGGAGTTAAAATTTTAAATTTCACGACGTCTTCACCAGCTATGCTTGAAAATAAAAATGAAAATAATATTCAACCTTCTTTTCATTTTTATGAAGAAAGAAGGTTGAATATTAAATTAACCTAACCTAAATAATTAAACTTTTGGTGGGCCACATTCACCCTTTTTTTTTTTTTAGAAAATAAACGCACTACGACTTGAATTTTTATATAGTGCCAAACGAGGCTGAGTGGCATTTTTTTTTTTTTTTTAAATATTCACTTATTTAAATGTGAACTTAATTATTTATTTTTTTTCTTTTTAAATTAACAAACACAAAACTGCGAAGCTTTTTGCTTGTCTGCAGAAACACCCAGAGCCTTCGGCAGGAATCGAACCTGCGACCTCGAAGAATCTTGGTAGAACACTCTACCAATTCATCCATCGAGGCACCCTTAAGTAAAACAAGTTAAGAACCTAAAAAACAAGGTTGATTTTATGTGTTTCGGTGATGATTTTGCATCATAGAATTTTCATTTTAATTCAATATGATTTTGTTTGTATTTAAGGGCAGTTCAGACCAGTATACTTTGTATTAATACCTGTCAAAAATTCAAATAATACGATCAAGTGTGATAGTGTGAAAGCAATGCGTTATACACACATAATATAATACGATAAAAGTTTGACATCGCCTACGACTTGGTCGATTTTTGAAATTTTTCAAAACAATAATACCTTTCATGGGATCAGGGTTGCTATCAACTTGAACATGACATGAACATGCCGCCGACAGAGCAACGGTATTAATTCGCTCATTGTACAGGGAGAGCACGTGTGTGTAAACTATTCATCTGATTTTTGATCAGTCCAAGTGTTTACTCCGTTCATATTTTTGCTTTATTTTATGTACAAATATATTTACTCTATTTTTATACTTTTAAGTTTGTAAAATATCACACCTTTTTTTATCTCTTTTCTGTGGTATTTTTCATGACAACAGAAAATGACCATTCATGCCCAACTTTATGGCGTTCAACGATGCCCGAGCATGGCCGAAACATGAAGATGAGCGCTGTTCGACACCATGTTCACACCAAGTTCATGGCCAAAGGAGACCTCCAGTTAATCAGTGAACCATTTACTGTTGGTTACTTTTAGAAACAGAAATTTGGCCACGTTGCCAAGAATGTCAAACATTTGATATTTTGCACTGTTTGATGACTGAAGTTAAACACAAAGGGCCTTAATTGTAGTCCATGAACTAAATGCGATTCTTTTTAGAAACAACTTAAACTTTAATAAAAAGTGTAGTTTAATTTTTTTAAGCTATAGTCGAAATTAAGCTTGACTTTCAGTTGAACTAGCTTCAAATGGGTGCCATATTATTTATCGAAAATCACCATTTACAAATTTAAGTAAAATCCCATCTCTAATAAGATGACTCTCAAAAATTGTATGTATAAATGTAAACACACACACATATACAAATGCAAGATTGTATTAGTAAGTAAACAAAAGCCATCAAAGCGAATTGAATACAAGTAAAATTGCAATGAAAATTCTCATTAGTAATAGATATTAAAATATATGAACTTAATTATTTAGTTGCTTGAAGAGCCAATTGAAATGTATTAATTCAGGTCCAAAATATGTTTTGAAAAGGTTCATTTTTGGACCTGAATTGATATTAAAAAATGTTTAATTTAATTATTTCATGTAAAAAAAAATTACATTAAAAATATTTTACATTTAAAAGTGACATTTGTTTGAGCAAAGCTGTTGCCAAACACATATGTAAGTTAAAGACAACGGCCCATAACTATAGACATTGAAAAAGTATGCTTTAAGCAATTTTAAGTCACTGCTAAACAAAAGTAAGCTTTTTATCTACTATAGACGAGAAAAAGCCGACTTTACTCGCAAAAGTTTGCTCTAAACTTAAAACCAGTAGAAGTTATCTTTAACTTCCATATTTAGCAACAGCAGTGCTCAAACAAATGTCCCTTTTACATGTAAAACCTTTTTAATGTAATTTCTTTTTTAATTAAATAATTAAATTTAAAAAATGTTTAATAACTATTATTAATCAGAATTTTCTTTAAAATTTTACTTTTATTCAATTCTCGTTGATGTTTTTTGTTTACTTACTAATACAATCTTAGATTTATGTAGGTGTGTGTTCACATGTATACAGAATTTTTGAGAGTCATCTCATTAGAGATGGGATTTTACTTAAATTTGTAAAAGCTTGTATGATAAATAACTTGGCATTTTCGATAAATAATGTTGCACCCATTTAAAGCTGATTCAGCTTAAAGTCAACTTTAATTTTGACTATATTTAGAAAAAAGTTAGCAACACGTTTTAAAATTTAAGTTGTTTCTAAAAAGAACCGACTTTAATGTTTGACTAACTTCTGCTGGTTTTAAGTTTAGAGCAGACTTTTGAGGTTAAAGACGGCTTTTTCTTGTCTATCGTAGACAAAAAGTTTACTTTCATTTAGCGGTGACTTGGAATTGCTTAAAGTGTACTATTTCGATGTCTATAGTTGTGGCCCAAAGTTTGCTGTGCTGTGCTGAAATGTGGTTTAAAGATTTACTAGTTTAAAAAATAAACTAAACTCGGAGAGCAGTTCTACTGATTTTTTGGGTGAAGAGCTGTTCGTGTTTAAAATTTCATAATAATATGTTTAAAATATGTAGGTATATACAGTTTATTGTATGGGGAGGCCCTTTAAATTTTAACTTAACTTTGTTTTTGTTATTTGAGGTTGTGGTACTCAAATCTTTCCTACACTGTGACAATATCAAGTGTCTATCTCTCATGGCCCAAATGTTAAAGACAATTTTTTGCCTATTATGTGGGGATACCCTCTAGTTCTCAACTTTTTTAAACTTGGTGTGGCAACGACAAGGCAACTACATAACCTATGATTATTTCAGGCTTCTATTTCCTACGGCTGGAAAAATTTCAGTTAATTTTCCTTTCCTTGGCAGGAGACACTCTTGGGTTTCCACTTGTTTTTCATATTTGCTGCAGCATAGGCCAGACAATATGCTGTTGTTGCTCCAAAGTTACAGCTAATTTGCAAACTAAAAGGTGGCCGCATATAAGAAACACTTTTTAATTTTTCAATTTAAATGCTCTCTCGGAGCTCAAAAGTCAAAGCTAATACATATTCTATTTATTGTATGGGTTCATGATTTAGCTTTCAATTATTTTGTACTTGTCGTGCTAACGGTGAGGCAACAGCATATTCTTAGGGCTGAAAAAATTCAGTTCAATTCAGAAAAAGTTCTTGTATGGGGACACTCTTTGGTTTCCAATTTTTATAATTTTTCACATTTGTAGTAGTAGAGGCCAGCCAAATTTCAAGTCTCTATCTATTATGACTCAAAAAGCTAATTTGTCAACTAAAGGGTGCCCCCACCTAAGAAGGCAACTTTTTTGTTTTTTGTAATATTTATTGCTGTAGAGATCAGGCAAAATTGTATCATGTGCAATTTAGAGTCTTCATCTGAAATTCACATGTAATTTTTACAATTTCTTGAGTGGGAACACCCTTTAACTTTCCGCTTTTTGTTATTTTTAGTATTTGTACTGGCTGTAACACGCATTATATGAAAATTTCACTCTCTATCGCTTACGATTCAAAATTTCGATTCGATTTTTACGGTTTATACAATGGAGATAACCTAGAGTTTTTAAATTTTCGTTATTTTTATTGTCAGCCGCCAAGTCACGACATAGTCATGGAAATTTCGCACCTCTACCTTTCACCCTGACGGCTAAGTTTTAGCCGACTAAAAACTTAATACACTCAACCTTCTTTTACTAATACACTCACAGCATTTGGGCCAGCAGCCAACTTACCGCTGAACTGACAAGAGATTTCAGAAGACAGTGATTTTTCAGCACTTGCTGCATGTCAAATGACACCGTAAATAGCAGTATTGCCATTTAACGAGTTTTGCTGAGTTTACAAGGATTCTATGTTATTGTGCTGTTTTAAGTTTTTTTAAAACGATGTAATGTTTCTTTAGTTTTAAAAACGAAATAAAACAGTATTTGTGGTTTCTTGTTGAAAAATTTTATTTAGCAAAATCTTAATAACCCTTGAGGTATTTATTCCCCTCCAATTTTCTATATTGTGTTGTGATCATGGCAACATTTTTAAAATTAACTTGCATATCACTGTATAAACAGTAGGGCAACTTACAAGCAAGTCAGGTATTACTTCAAACTTTTCGTTGGCAATATTATATGTAAGAACTGGCATGAACTCCATACGAAGGGCACAAGTCTTACAGTTCAATACCAAAGGGATTTCAATCCTATTCTGGTAATTTTGACGAGATTGCCCATACAAAATGACAACCTGCTGTCAGACTACAGTTTTACAAAATCTCCTTAAATCTACACAGTACCCGATGATGCAACTGTTATCTTGCTATAAAGTACTAAAAATACTACGCTGGGACAGAAAAATTCATTCAGACTCAGGTGTACTCGTGAACACGTGAACCAATTGTCTCTTCTAGACAGTTCACAAAAATGAAGTGAATGACGTCAGAAGACGCCATGTAAACGAGAAAGATTTCAGTGCAAATCTGCTAGATATATGTATGTTCATATATGTATGTATGTGGTATTACGCTTGTTATATTGTTGACGATGACCATGATGTAAATACTAAAGCAGCCTGGTGGGCCACGAAACCGAATTTGCTCTGTCAAACTGCACATAAAAATGAATTTTATGAAAATTAAATCTTGCTACATTGCAAGCAACGGCAATGTAAGTGCAAATCTGCTAGATTTTGTGTGGAAGTAAATCTAAGATTATTTTCTTCGTTATCTGATAATTTTTTTTTTTTTTTTTTTTTTTGAATTTGAAAGCTGGTGTTTTAATGCACCGAACTGGCGGTGGCTTGAATAGAGGTTTTACACTTCTTAAAGCAAGTCTTTGCAGCAGTAGATACTTAAATATTTTGCAAAAATCTGTCATTTTTTCTTTTCAATAGTTTGATGCAAATGATTGAATAAAAGTAATACATCTCTGAAATATTCATAATGGAGTTCGCCACCTAAAATGCAAAAGACTTTATTAACTAACGAGAATTCACTTCTGTGGAAGTAAAATCGCATGAAAGCCCCATAAAGTAATTAACAATTGTAAATTGTATAGTTCAAAAATAAAAAGTTAAATTAATAAACATTTTGAGTACTTTTTTGTGAAACTAATGAAAACTTTGTTGCCTCATTTCTTTTTCTTTTTTTTTTTTTTTTTTTTTTGTTAGTCAAAGCATTTTGCATTTTAGGTTACGATAGATAAAGTATATTTAAACCAAACTGAAATTATTAATAAAAATATTGCTATAATATATGTATATGTAGGTAGGTATAACATTTGAAAATGTCAAATCAAAAGTTACTGAGATAAAAATATGTTTGTTTTATATTTTCCAGGTATGGAGAATGGCAGACAAAAAAAAAATAAATAAATTAATCCAAGTAATTAATACAACAAATACTTAGTAAAAAGATAAGATTCCTTGGAAAAGAAAGTTAAAACTAAAAGACACATTTCAGCTACAACTTAAAATCACAATTGTTTAAAATAATATAATATTTAGGTATTTAAAATTAATCTTAGATTTGTATAGATATTTATCGAAAAGCTGCAGCTTTAGGAAAATAGTTTGTAAAACATTCATTTGAAAATAAAGATTTATAAAATAAAAGTCATAAAAGTTTGTTATTAATCACTATTAATTTAATGGCATTTTTTCCCTCAAACATGACAAAATGACTTTGAGATTGATTTTTTTTTTTTTTAAATATTATTTTGTATGTCAGAAGGAAAAAAAAGTAGTTTGAGCAAAGTGGGGTAATTCATTGAAACATAAAGAAAAAACTTACATAAATGAGGTTGGAAAATAAAATATACAAATATAACGAACGAACGAATGAATTGTACGAACGAACGAACGAAACGCTCAACTAAAAAAGTAAAAAAGTTTTATTTCTTATTTTATGTTTTGCTCCCCAACAATTCATAATAAGAACCTACAGAAATCGTTGAAGTATTAACAGAACGAATTGAATAAACACAGAATAATGTTTCTTTATTCTTTATTTTGATGTCTGTAAGTATACAAATCTTGTTGTGGGTATAAACTAAAAAGAAAATTAAGTAAAACTGAAAAATTTAATTTGTCTGTGTGTGTGTTGTTTTTTTTTTTTTTTTTTTTGCTTCTTCTCGTTTTTAATGAAAATTTTTAAGCACAAAGAAACACGCAAACTCTCAAGATTTTTACTGGGAATTTTAATTTTTCATTCCTGCTTTTGGCTTCTTTTATATTATAATAAATTTTTAAAATACTTACTTACATACATATAAGTAGTACATAAAATGGCACAATATGTATGTATATAAAAGAAATTATACTAAAAAATTAAAAGGAAAAAATAAAACATCAGAGAACCGAGAATTGAAATTTATACTCGTATGTGTTTGAAACCATCATTAAATACATATTGTTGTTGTTAGTGGAGGTAAAGAGTCATCATCATTAAAAAAAAAAAATAAAAACTGAAGAGAAAAACTAAATTTGTTTTTTTTTCTGAATATATAAAAAGGAAAAACTATAATGAAAGCAGCAGCTATAATAAAAACAAAAAAAAAAAAAAAAGTTAAAGGAAATGACTTAAAATCAGGGTAAGGATTATAGTTTAAACGCTCAATGATTTGCGGTTAAAGAGTTTCCGCTGAAATTTAATCAAAGTACGAACGAGTGAGTGCATGAATGAAAGCTCAATCAAAAGTCGAATCAAGCACACACACTCACACACACACACACACACTGCAATAATCATTAAGGGCAAAAACTGCAGCAAATAATATTAATTTACTTGATGAACACTCAAGAAGGAAAAGGTTGGTTCACAACAAAATGGTTTCTTCACTAAATTCATGGCAAATTGGAATGAGCTAAATATTGGCATTGAGAGGCCGTTCGGAACTGAAAGTTCAGGGTCCAATTATATTGAAAGCAAAAACAACCCTGTCGGAAAGCAAGCTAACTATTTCACATTAGGTACTGAGGTTGAGGCCCGAATTACTTCTCAATGCAACCCTGCCGGCAACTCAGTTAACTAGTAATGAATTATAAGCTAACTTTTTTACAACTGGTGGTGGTTGACACTTAGATTATTTTTAATGGAGATGACTGACTATTTTAACATTACGATGTCCTAGGAGGTAGTCAATTGTCCGACCTTGCATTACTTTTCAACTAACTTAAAGTTAGCTACTTAAAAGTCAGTACATACAGAAAAAAATGTACAAATCAAGGCTGACGATTTTGCACTTTTCGGTGGTAATATTTTATTTTATTAAATTAAATTACATCCCACTTTCTTTTCTTTTTTTTTTTTTTTTTTTTTTTGTTAGCCTCTGGTGGGAATCGAACCACTAAGCCTCAAGACTGGTGAGCAGCCACCATACTCACTCAGCCATCGCAACATTTAAAATGAATGCGACAGATGTGGAATGATTTACGTGAGTACCTGCCACTACTAGGGCCCAACCTCACGGTGGTCAAACCACGTGGTGTAATCAGGACGTTACACCACCGCCCCCGAGCAGCCGGAACAACTGCTCGGGTGGCAATTTATTTGCTACGTTACTTGGCCATAACAAAACCCCTTGCTCAGGAGTTGAGCTATCTAACCTCTGCTGCATTGCAATTCCCCAGACGGCTAAGGATACACGACTACCGTGGTAGCCCGAAGTTCCTAAGATCATCAGTCCTTGAACCAACGGTAATGCTCCCGCCAGTCTGGTTTCTTACAAAGCAGCGTCTGTTGCTTAGCAACAGCACTACGGGCCCATTTGGGCGACCGAACATAGACCCGAGGGTCTATGATCAGTATGGCTACCAACGTTCCCTCCCATGCGAACTTATGGTAGCAACCACAGCCAGTACGTTTCAGCCAAGGACGGCTCCTCAACCTATGACCGGCGAGATGACTCCGAAAAGTCATCCCGGGGCTCCGTTGACACGACACCAAGCTGGTTACGATCAGCAAGATGCATTTTGTGCCCCCGGGGGGGGAATGAATGCGACAATAGGCAATTTAATTAAAGAGTTATTTACCGTGTATGTGTGTATGTTGTTATTTGAATTTTGGATTAACTCTGCACTACGTTTCAGCTAGCTTATAGCCAGTACACAAAAAGTGAATTACAAATCGATTGTATTGTAGCTAATTTGAAGCTAGTCCATAAAAGTGAACGTAAAGTTAATTATTTTAGTAGTCGACTACTCAATGTCCGACAGGGAAAATATTGAATATTGTGTTTGCTTTCAATGCAATTGAGCGAACGAACGAAAACGTTCGCAGGTGAGAAATATGCCCTCAGATTGATGCGGAAAGTTGTGCAGTAAGCCCTGCAAGCGAATATTAGAATCGCTATTAAACTAATGGGACTAAAGTAATCGGGTTATGTACATATACATAAATACACCAAAGGAATTAATAAATTCATAATTCATGTTCATATTCCGTAATCAATTTAATGAAAAAATGCATTATTTTTCAACCATTGAATATGAGTGAATTCTGATTCATTAAATTTATATTAATGATCGTATGAAGAGTAAATATAACGATTCTTTAAATACAGAACACACATTAATAACACTGTACAACACATGATTTCGGGACTCAATTCTGATAATTGTTTATGAAAGTAGCCCCAAAAAGAAGAACTTCTGCTTCATTCGTTTGGTCTTGGTACCTCAAATAATAATTTAAAAATTATTTTGAAGTTAGCAAGTATCGTGTAGGGGAGTTTGTCACGTTTTAGGCTCTTTTTTCTTTGTTATAACTCGAGAACCACTAGTCCAAGTAAGCGGAAATAAATTTTAAAAAATTAAGAACTACAATTCCTTTAATCTGTTTATGCAATGTTTTGCTACATAAGCAAAAGTTTCGCAGTAATAAATAAATGTATGAAGAAAAAAATATATTTTTTTGCAAAAAAAAAATTGGATTTTTTAAATTTTTAATTCATAAAAAATTCAAAACGGTAAAGAAGTGTCGAGTCCTGACACTGACACAGAGAATTGTCAGCACAACATCATACCAAGACCAAAGGAATGATGCAGAAGTTCTTCTTTTTGGGGCTACTTTCATAAACAATTATCAGAATTGAGTCCCGAATCAATCACCTGAAAAATGTTGTACTGTGTAATACACGTTTTTATGGCGTATATTATGAATGAGGTTGAATGAGAGTCCTCCGACAAACTCTTAAAATATCATTATGTATATTGTGTGGTTTCTTTGATTCGATAGGTATTACAAAGGAGTTTCCATATCGCTTCGGGGACCATATATAAAATATAATTCTTTCTGACTGGAGGCCCCTGTCTTTTGACAAAATTAATTTATCTAATATATAAAAGAAAATACTCTTTTATTCGTTGGGTATGGCCAAGGAATTACTATATCGCTGCGGGGACAATTCATCCAGCCTCCTTTATTTTTTGTAAAATTTTCCTCTTAAAAGGATAATTTCGCTATTCAGCTTCAAACCTTAATGTTCTCGCAGCAATTTGAGCAGAAGATCACAGAAAACATTCTAACCTCAAGTATCGTTTTATTTATGCAAATAATCCAAACCCCATTAAATCATTCTTTAAATTTTCTCGCTTCACAATACGCATCCTGTTAATATTTTCTTTTGTTGTAATCCCTATAATAATAATAAAATAAACCAAAAGCTATAACAGAAAATAAAAAAACTAACAACAAAAATGTATAAAATAAAAAACCAAATACAACAACTTTATTGGTTGTACTGACTGCACCCAATCATGGTTGCATTTGAATGTAGAGAATATGCATGGCTGGGACGTTTGAAACCTCTAAACAAACTACACGAACGGTAGATACTTTTTCTATTTTTTTTTTCTTTTGGTTATATGTAGATATAGTATATACATATATATATATTTTTTTTTTAACTTCCTTCTTCATTTCATTTAATATATAGTTTATTACATACACACATAGATTTGTAGTTATTGTATTGCATGTAAAATGATTTTACGAGTTTTTCTTTTATTTTTGTAATCGCAAATACACTTATTGTTTACTTTTTTCCTCTTGTTTTCTTAGCGATTACAATTTAAGTATGAAAAAGTAAATGTGTATGTATACTATTTTATGTAACTGTTAAACAAGCCACTATCTGTGCTTGCACCTGTATCCCAGCAAACACAACGTCAAACATGAGAATTAAAATGCTTGTTGATGGCAACAAGCAAAATTCTCAAATGATTTCAAAGCAAAGCCCAAAAGATTTGGGCCTGACAACTGTACCATAATAAATAGCTGGTTGTAGAAGCAGCTGAAGCTGACCGCAGGAAAAACTGCGAAGAGAATATAAAGTATGCAACGTCATATAAAACTTTAGAAACTGTGCCAAAATAAAAAGAGCTCAAAAGAAGAGTTTACATATTATAATAATAATAATAATAAGAGTTTACATAACAGCATACCCTTGAACCTTGGCAGCCGAGTGGTTTAGAGAGAAAACTCAGCACAGAGAGAAAACTCAGCACAAACAAAGTTCAAATGGGTGCTTTGAAACGGCCAGCTGTATTCCCATTAAAGTTTTAACTTTCCTTCTTTAGTTAATGCTAAATAATCAAGGTGAAATCACTAGAACAGCTGGTCGTTTTCTATTAGCAGTCTAGTGGCAAGAGTTTGTTTACAAGCCGCATGAAGAAATGTACAAGTGATTTTGTAGTTCTAATTGAAGAAAAGCAAATTATTTTGCAGTTTTAGTTCAATAAAAAAGTAAAATAATGAATTTTAAGTGGTTTAAATAAATTTATTTTTGGAAAAAATAATATGGTTTCCAGAATTTTTTATTTATTTTTTATTTAACAAAACAACTGAGAAGAGAATTTCACATAAGCCTGCTACTTTCCACCAAAAGCTAAAGTGAATTTTTTTTACGTTCTGCTAGTGCTTGGTCCTACTAAATCTGCTTAGATAAATCATAAGTTAAAATGGAAATAGTTGGTTACTTATTTCAGGCTTAAGGTCTGTTTTTGACTATTAAATAAAACCTTTTTGTTGTTTTATATAATAATAACTAATTTTGTTTTCTTTTTCGACATTTCGAGCTGCACTATAGCGCTTCTACGGGGTTATTTGTGTATAATTTGATGAGCAAGCTCTGAACCGGACAATATCAAAAAAAAAAAATCCTCCCGGTGGAGCTCGAAATACCGAAAATATAATAATTATTGTGAAATAAAACAACAAAATAGCTAAATTTAATAGTTAACAGCTGACCTTCAGCCTGAAGTAAATAATCAACTGTTTGAAGAATTTAAGGTCGAACAAAGCAACAAAACTATTCTCAGAGTAAAAGAGATTGAGTCTAATTGAGAATTTAAAAATTCGTTTTTACTAATTTTTACTTTTCGTTGAATTGCGTTTTATGTGCATTTTTGAGGGAAGTATTTCTCATATTATATTCTTTTTTAATGTACCAAGTTTTCGTTTATAATTTTTCTCAATTATCGCAAAGTTCAAAATTTTGATTTTTGCGCCCCAGCTTATACTTTAACGATTACTATTTACAACCATGCAAGGCCTATTTATCAGGTGAGTGCAAGTCTACAAAAGCAAAACACCTGCTTGCATTTTGTTCGTGTAATAACAGGGGTGAGACTGTCAAGCCCACAACAGGCACATTCATTTGTATAACTTTTATTCAGTATCATCATGAAAACACACAAAATCATATGGAGAGATGTATTGACATAATAAATGGGCCTTGCATTCTATTCACTCTCCCCTAAAACAGCTGCTTCTAACTTATAACTAGACGTTGCACTACAGCAACTATTCTACTTTAAATTTGTTTTTATTATATCAAATACATTTGAGAACATGGCTGGTAAGCCGATTAAGTTGACAACATAAGAAAAACTTTACATATTTTGCAATTTGCCTCTCATGTCTCTCATGTTTGCTGGGATACGAGTCAGTACATATAAGCTAAAATGTACCTGTGTATGTGTTAAGTTTTGTTTGGATTTAAACTACAGCTAAACTGAGTTTAAGTTTATACATAGGTATTTGGAATAGCACTCCAGAGAATTTGTGTCCATTTCAATTCATTACACTTTGTACTTTTGTTGTATTTGTTTTAAGTATCTTTTTTTTCTGCTTACCTCATTTTTTACATTTTTTATGTGTATATGTACCTCTATTTTGTTTTTTAATAAATATTTTAAATTTAATTTTTTAAGAGGAAGGAGTCTCTTGTATATTTGTGTTTTCTTTTTCAACTTCATTTATATTTGTTTATTCGTCTGTATTTCCAGTAAAAGTATTTGGCAATAAGGATATTGATACTTTTTCTGTATGGTGTTTTTGTGTGCAGAATTTCTATTTTTATTATTTTCCTTAGTTTGTTTAGATGTCTAAAAATAAACGTACTAGACGTTTTATACTTAATGTTCTTAGTTGGTATTTGTTTTAATTAATTATTTACTAGCAATTTATTTAAAAGGTATTTTCAATGAGATTTCGAAAAAGATAGAATATCAAAGAAGAAAACAAGAAAGCTTATAAAATAAAATGAGACGTATGTTAGCAAAATACCTAAACTAATTAATACGTGGGCTGTGAGAAAAGTTGTGAAAATTACCGTGTGATAAGATTTACGCTATTGTTTTTTTTTTAATTTAAAATTTTTAAAAGCACATACGTATGTGTCTTTGAGATACACTAATTCTTATAGAGCTTCTTTCGTCGCGTTCTGTTGCTACTTAGTGCGATATGTTCTATATGAATTAATGCGGCTTGATCTTGAATATGAATGATAACTACATTGTCAGACATCTCCAACATTTATATTAATTACTAAGGTACCCCACAGACTAGGGAATGGTAAGTCGATTTCGATTGTATTCGATAATCGATTTTCAGTCCTAAAAAACGATTATTTCCTGATCGATTATGCATTGCCAACTTTGTGCTGCAATCGATTTTTGGCGTCGATTAATCGAAACGGTAAGCCACAAAGCGTGGTACAACTAATAAGGCAGCCTTTTCACTAGAATAACAACAAAAATAACATGCATTTTGTTTTTGTACAACTTCTGTAAGCTGTCAAAAAGCCGCCGCTCCTCCATTTATAGAAGAGAGATAACAGAGCTTACATTGATTTGGTATTTCGTTTTGGCTGCCTTTGATCTCTGCATTCTCTTGACAACCTAAAGTAGTCAGATGATTAACGCTTTAGCTGATGAGGCTACCTTATTACCAGGTTGTATCATGCCACCACCAAGCATAACAAAATTACCTGCTGTAGAAGTTCGACAACAAAAACGTCTATTTCATTACATACTGCAAGCAAAAGAAGTTTTTGTTATTGCTATAGAAAGCTAACACCACTAAAGTTATTGAAGAGAAAACAAAGCAAGTGTTTGGTTGTGAAAATTTGATTTAAAAAACAAATGCCACCTATGCAAAAATTCAAGTCGTAGTGCATTTATTTTATGCAAAATATATTAATCGACTCAACAAAAATCGATTCGCAGCTACGATTAATCGATTAAATAATCTTTCTGATGCCATTTCCTACCACAGACGCCCTGTTTTTCACATTGTATCTCTCAAATTTTACACGTGTAAGCAGCTACATATCATGTGTTGTCCTGAGAACATTTCGTGTGTAAGAGACATGAATAAAAGTCATAAGTCACAAGTTCACATAGAGCGTGCTGAATTTTGTTATGTACGAACAGATGCCATCAAATTTATACGTCATGCTAAAACGTTTTTTATCTAGCGTTGGCGTTTTAATAAAAATTATATACTAATATATAATCTTTTGATACAATCAAAACTTTCGTAGTGAAGAAAAAGAACAGAAATAAAAATTGTTATTTATTATGTAATTAGAGACCATTGCCAATAAAATTGTGAACGACAATTACTATTGAAATCATTTTTAAAACATTTATTTTAATAACAATTAGTTGATCAAAAAATTTTAAATTTCAGCTGTTGCAAATGAACATGACCAATGAATGTCACATGTAATTGTACATATGTATATACTAGCGACCAAAAATTAAGAGGCCATATTCATAATAATTATTGTAAGTTTATTAAGCTCTTATTTGACGTATTTCTACGGAATATTTATCAAATAAACGTGTAAAAAACCTTCAATAGTTTTTATGAATATGGGTGAAAAACCTTATGAAAATTTAAACACTTTAGTAGACATAAAGAAAAGCATGTGAGTGGAAGACTTAAAATAACACATGCAAAAGCATATCGTGTGGTGGATATTTAAATTTATATGTGCATGTTCATTATACAATATTTGTGCCATAAATGGTACATACAATTTTTATTTGCAAACAGCTAATAGTATGTTTCCATTACGAGTTGAATCACCTGCTTCGCTCTCTCAATTATATTTATGAAACACACTTACGGTATTCAAACGGTCTCATATTGTGTCATAATGTCAGAAAGTACTAACATTTTATGATAGTTTAAAAAAATTGTTGTTGTGCGGCAAACAAAAATAGTCATAAATTGATAAGACTTCATCGACTGTGTTTAGTGATTCGTCATAAGTTAACAGCATACATCTGAGGCGAACGGCTAAAATGCATTCGTCGAGCCGGTGATATTCTTTACCTGTGGCAAATTAAATTCTAAAAAAATATTTTATATAACATAAAAAACCCCTTATATGCGCATAACGCTTATATGTATGTATCTACCCAAACAAGAATGCATTTGTTTAATAGCTGAAGGCCTTGTTTTACTATCCTACTCAGTCGTACAATATGGTAAAAATGAAATGTGTGCTCACAAAGTGTGATAGTGTGGACTAAATATATTTGTGTGCGATACGAATGTACGCATGTGTGTGTTTCGCAGATATTTATATCAACATCCATGTCCATGCATTTCACCTAAAAATGAGATACTAATCTTAGAAGACTGGCAGCCCACAAACGCTTGTGTACTGGCCGCCGTCCAAAACATGAATCGACTCCGTTCAACCGGCGCCAGCTGTTTTGAATAAATTTATCTATTCACTATAATATCATTTAAGAAATAAATGCTTTAAAATATATACATATGTATATGTTCGTAAATATGGACATATTTGATTTCAAATTTACTTGAATCAGCTATCAAAACATATAATAGCTAGTTTTTTCACTTATTTTGGCATTATGAACAAAAATATTTAAATGGCTTTCTCTTTTTTAACAGCTGACTCATATTTTAAATAGCGCACTACTTTATGACAGCTTGCTCACAGCAGTCATATATTTTCGTGCTATTATTATGTTAAGACTTCTGACTTTAGGACGACCCTTTGAATACCGTAACTGTTTACACGACTTGTCTTCCATTAATTTCGTGAAGCAAATTTCTCTAAATAGAAAAAAAAATTAAGTGAAAGTGTTTTCGCAAAAAAAAAAACACGTTGCTGATTTGCTCGATTTTCAAAGCTCACTTTTTTCACCTCTGTGTACCCTGCCACAGGATATCTGCTTGTATGGTATATGTAATGCATCTTGCTACTGGTACCAATATATTTATCTACAGTCTTTACATGTCTTAAGAAGATTTTTGTTTCTATTGCGGTTTTGGAAAGTGAATTAATCGATTGTTGTTGCCTTAAAAACTAAATTTAAGCAAAAAAAAACACGCTTAATTTTTATTAAATCAATAAAATCTTTTCTCAGACGCTCACCACGTATTAATTAGAAATACCTAAAAGAAATTACGTTCTTAAATCTTCTGAAAGTAACCAATATCACAGAATTAAATAAAATTTGCATTTCAAGGCGTTAGAAGAAGAGGGGAAACATTCAAAAATAAAATCAAACTTACTCGTCCACAATTAAATATTTGTTACCATCCGAGGCAGCACATCTTCCCCTATAGCTAAATTGGGAACCTTTAATGTGTATGGATTGCTGGTAGCCCGATAGGAACCAAGAGCCCTCCCATCGGGCCGGAAATGTACAATTGGTGGGCACTAGAAATATAAAAGAAATAAAACAAAGTTACACAAAGAGACAAAACGCGTTTTATCAGGGCAATAAAAAACAGAAAATTTGAATAACAATTGTAGTTTGTTCAAATGTCAAGAGTTATGAAGATTTGTGGCATTTTAATTAAATTTTCACTTTAACAACAAACCACAATCAACAGTCAAACAGTGTCTTGCTTTTTCTTTGTGTGAAAATTTAAAAACGAAAAAAAAAGATTCAATTTGAATAAAATGACCTTCCAACGTTTTTGTTTCACATTATTTTTTATGCTAAACCAAGATTTTTTGAAAATATGTATATAATTCTACTTAAATGCCAGAAAATGTCTTAGATTATCAGCGTTTACAGACAGTGTGAACAAAAAAGAAAGTTGATGATTTTTTTTTTCCTTTAAAAATCTCCTCCACCCGCTCCAATTTAAATATTTACTGTCGTAAAATTCCCTTTCACACAAATAAAATCTTTAATAATTCCGTTAAAAACGAGCAAAAACACCAACAGCTCATGCACCAAAAAGGCCTATTTAAACATTAACAACAACACCAGCAACAACAACCATTTAGGTACACTCTAGAACAAACACTCTTTCATAAAAAAATACAACCGGAAGGGAAAAAAGCAATAAAAATTTAAATGTCACTCACAATTTTTTTTTTCTTTTTATTCGAACAAAAAAAAAAACGCAAAGAAAAATTGGTACAACAGAGTTTGAGTGTTTAAATATTTAATGCAATTGTGTTAAAAAATTTAACAAAAAAAAAATGTATTTTTAGAGAAAGAAACCCCAAGAAACCATCATTTAATTCTTAACATTTTCATAAAAGTGAAGAGAGGGTGACCAACCATCATTATTTTCTTTTATTCGTTCATTATGTTCACACCAATTCTATTGTTATCTTTTTAAGTTTCATAGAATTACTTTCACACATTCAGATACAAACTGCAGTACTTGAAATACTTATGTATGTGTGTGTGAACGTGCTGTGCAAAGGCCCAGCAAACATTTTCTAATAAAACTCCATTTAACGATTTTGTTTCTTACCACACGTTCGCAAAATACTATGAAAGGTATAATAACTACCCTGTCGGACATTGAGTAGTCGACTACTAAAATAATTAACTTTACGTTAACTTTTATGGACTAGCTTCAAATTAGCTACAATACAATCGATTTGTAATTCACTTTTTGTGTACTGGCTATAAGCTAGCTGAGTTAACCCAAAATTCAAATAATAACATACACACATACACGGTAAATAACTCTTTAATTAAATTGCCTATTATCGCATTCATTTGAAATGGTGCGATGGCTGAGTGAGCATGTTGGCTGCTCACCAGTCTTGGGGCTTAGCTGTTCGATTCCCACCAGAGGCTAACAAAAAAAAAAAAGTTAGTATGAAATTTAATTTAATAAACTAAAATATTACCACCGAAAAATGTAAAATAAGCCTTGATTTGTACATTTTTTCTGTGGGTACTGACTTTTAAGTAGCTAACTTTAAGTTAGTTGAAAAGTAATGCAACGTCGGACAATTGACTACCTCCTAGGGCATCACCAAATAGTCAGTTGTTTGCATTGAGAAGTAATCCAGGCCTCAACCTCAGTACCTGTTGTAAAATAGTTAGCTGAAAGTTAGCTTAAAGTCAGCTTGGTTTCCGACAGGGTAAGGCCATGCATGGTTCTTTATTTCACATAATTAGACGATTCATTCACTGGAAAGTTTTCCTTTTGGCCCACACTGTCACACATTTTTGATGAACTGTACGATTGTGTTGGATAGTGAATCATCCATCAGCCTTAGGTACATTATTTGCTAAACAAAGTAAATTCTTCATTCTTAATTTCAGCAGAATTATTTATAACAAACTTTAGCCCATCATCCTGCACATAATTATTGGATTGCAACTACTCCAAAGGAGTAGTTTTGGGACAAATTCTTTGTAATGCAGCTACAACAAACTATTTCATTGCACAGAAGTTTCGTTTGTTTTTTTGCAATCATTTGGCAGCACCAAGAAACTACAACTCTGGCAATCATAGTGTCGTGACTCTATCAAAAGAGGTTTAATTGTAAAATTTTATATTGTTGAAATATATAAAGTGAAAAAGAAAAAAAATTTGTTTGATTAATTTTTTAATTCAGGTCCAAAAATAGACCTCTCAAATGCGTTCTGCCTTTTTTAGCTGTCTATATGCCACCGACATTTCGTTGATGCTAATCAACTTTGCCGCAACTTGATGAATGTGGTTCCAACGGTGGACGGTGCTACGGCACACACTGCACGTGCCACAACCGATATGCTGAAGAATGCATTTCCTGGGCGCCTAATCTCCCGTTTTGGCGATTTGCACTGGCCAGCAAGATCGCCTGATTTGACCGCTGCAGACTTCTTTTTGTGGGGATTTTTGAAGTCGCGGGTTTATGTCAACAAGCCACAGACTCTTGCAGCTCTTAAAGACAATATCCGTCAAGAATGTGAGGACCTATCAACGGAAGTTTGATGGAAAATGCTAAAAAAAAAGGGCTCAAATGACAATCAACTGTGGCGGCGGCCATTTATATGACATCGTATTCTCGACTTGATAAAAAAAAATTAAAAGACCAAATAAAAATAATCCACGAGAAGAATCAAAGTTTTTCATTTTTTTTGAACGAAGTTCCTTAACGCGGCTTGCTGGTAGTGAAAATTACTAGAAATCGTCACGAAAGCGTGTGAGCTGTTTATATGTATTGGTTATCTGTCGACAAACAATTGTGTAGGTGTCTCCGCCGTTGTCAGCGGAGACACCTACCAATAAATATTAATTAGTTGTGAAAACGGTTGCTAGATGTCGCTAAAGTAATGTACATATGTCACAGCAAAAAACAGCAATATTGAAAAATTTACCAACAGTTGCTTTTCTTCGTTTTGTAGCAGATTGACAAAAAAATACATACAGATTTCACCTTGTATTACATTCGAAGATGAAGAAGAAACGAAAGGAACTTCGTTCGTAACGGGGGTCCCCCGACCGCATTTCTTTTTTTTTTTTTTTAATTACAGCCAAAAAACATCGGAAGGTTATTTTTGAGCCACCCTGTACTTTGTTCTTATTTTCAACTACTTTTCGTATTCTCCCGACAGTAAAAAGAGTTCATACAAAGTTTTGATAAAAAAACGCCAAAAGAACATTTCATTCGGAACTCATAATACCTATGGCCCGAATTTCGAAAATTTTGGGAGAATTTTATACCTACCTCAGAATTCATCAGAGCATTTTTACGACGGAATTAGGAATTCCGTTCTATGCTCCGACATGAAAAAATGAATAAATTTTTAACTACATATTGTAAAAAAAATTTACTTTCAAATGTTTGCTGGGTATGGATGTTAAAATATTTCTATGCTACATGCGTGTGTTAAAGTATTTGTGTTTGTTTGTATGTTGAGCGATTAAAAGGTGGTTTTTTTTTTTTTTTGGTTTAGGATTTGTAGCAGTATTTTTATGTCATGTTAGTTTATTTTTGTCCTTTACTTTAACTCATATTATATGCTTAGTTTTACTATTCACTGTAACATAACGATTTATTTTAAATACCCATAGCATGAACCATGTAAAACAAAGAATATACATATTATGTCTGTATGTATATTCTTTGTACGTATTAGACTACTTCGGTACAATTTCTGTCGCTTCACAACACATTGGTTGGTGTTTACATACATACATATGTATGTATACATACGCTATGAGCATTTTGATCAACAATAGCAATATTCGTTGCTATGTGGCGTTCAGCAGTTATGTTACTTACGAAGTTGTTGTATTTGTATACGTATGTACATTTGTTCTGCTGTGTGTTACTCACAATGTTCTCTGCTCTCGCGACGAACTTGTACTTGTGTTTACATATTTATATATTATCATATTCTCTCTCATTTAGTTGTTAAGACGTCTCTTTATTATTTAAGCTACATATGTATGTACTAATGTTCGCACTGTTCATTATTTGTATTAATATGTGTGAGTGTGTGCTCATCTATTATATATTAATTCCTTATTTTGTACAAGCATGAATGTTAATAAAGAAAAGGAGGACAGTCATTCTGTTTATAACGATTGAAGTCAGCGGTCTTTTACTCGGCGTATTAAAGTTTTCAGAAGTGGGATTAACCACAAGTAAAACAAAAACAATAAGTGTTGTGCTGAAATATTTAAAGTACAGAAGAAAATATTTAAGAGTCATTAAAATAGAAAAAGAAAATTGTAGAAAAAAAGTACAGTTACAGAAAAGAAAAGAACATTTTTTTTGGACATAAAATAATTTAAGAATTACAGCGTAAATTTTTTTTTCTGAAACAAAGGTTTGAAAAACAGAAGTAAATTTTGTGAAACAAGTACTTCATCTTAAAAGAAATCGTGTACGTGCGAACTTTTGAACGAAAACAACCCCCAAATTTAACAAGAAAGAAAACTACTACAGTGGGTTACAAGACCGAGTGAAATTTCATGAGACATTCTAAGGAAGAGGTTATTTTAATTGAAAAAGAAAATTTAAGAATAATAAATCGTGAATTTGGAAACAAGGAACTTAAGTGCAGCTACAAATATAAAATACCTAAAAGAAGAATTTGTAAAGGTGCAAGATTTTATGAGTATAAATGAACACATTTAGAAATAACAATATTTAACGAATGACAGGTGGAAGAAAAAGTGTAACAAAATTTTAAGGAACTATTTAAAGAAAATTTTAAGGAAAATTTTAGAGAAAAAAAAAAACAATTAAAGAAAATTTTAAGGAAAAATTTAAAGAAAATTTTAAAGAAAAATTTAAAGAACAATTTAAAGAACAATTTAACGAAAAATTTAAAGAACAATTCAAGAATAAATAAAAAAAAGAAATGAACGACACGATTGACTCAACTGAATACACCATGGTGCAACTCAAACAGTGGTTGACAAAGTTGGCACTACCAACAACTGGCAATAAAAATGCGTTGGTTGCCAGACTCAATGCAGTTCCGGCAGAAGAAAGGGGTGAGTGCCCAATCACGGAAAACGAAGATGAAGATACAGATCTGGGAGAAATGCAATGCTTGAGGAAACAGTTAGAACTGATTAAGAAACGGTGCAATTTACTGGCAAAAGAAAATGAGTCTTTGAAAAAATCTATTGATCCTGGAGAAGACTGTAGCGAAGAAGCGTCTGTTTCCGGTGGTGAACAATATCAACATCAACAAGAGGGCGCTGCTGGAATTTCTTTTGGTGTAGTACGAGAATTTCTTTCGGATTATGATGGAAACAGTAACATAAATTTATGGGCTGCCCAGTTGAAAAGTGTTGCTTCGGCTTATGGGGTAAATGACAACATGCTTCGTGCTTTATTAATAAGTAAGCTCAAAGGTAAGGCACTCGCGTGGCTGCAATCTAAGCCCAGCTATGCCACAGAAACCGCCGAAAGCTTGTTATGCCAGTTGCAGGAATTGTTCGGCTCAAAGGAAGGCAAATTTCTCCTGCGCCGAAATTTCGAGGGCCGTAAATGGAAATACGGCGAAACGTTTACCGAGTACTACAATGATAAAATTATTCTGGCAAATCAGATAAAACTTGACGACGATGAACTCATTGATTGTCTGATCGAGGGTATTCCCGACCTCCAACTGAAAACTCAGGCGCTTATGCAAAATTATACCGATAAGCGCCAGTTGCAACGGGCTTTTGCAAAAATTGAGCTGACTCGCGTTGATGCCGCAAGTTTGAAAAAACCAAACAAAGAAAGTCTGAGATGCTTCAACTGTAACTCTATGGGTCACTATGCTGCGGAATGTAAGAAGCCGAAGCGCGAACGGGGTACCTGTTTTGGCTGTGGTAGTCCTCATCATCGAATTGCTGATTGTCCTGCGAAGAAAGGCGCTGTGCATTTGGTTGATGACAACAATTATGTAAGAATATTTAAACTATTTTTAGAAAATTATGACAGGGATATTTCTTTATTTATAGAATGCCTATTAGACTCAGGGAGTCCAATTAGTTTCGTGAGGCGGTCCCTTTTGCCCGAGAATTTGTTATTAGATAAAAATATTTGTGTTTCTTACTATGGTTTAAATAAAAGTGAATTGAAAATTATTGGGAAGATTTTATGTTATATTATTATGGGTGATAGAAAGGTTTCTTTTCATTTGAACGTGGTGTCGGATGACTCTATGGGGGTTCAGGCGGTACTGGGACGCGACTTTTTGGACTCATGCGGGTTTAGATTGGTGTGTGAACCTGAAAAGATTTGTTTCGGCGACACCAGAAAAGGGGTCACAACTGAATATATGGAGGATTTTGATTTTGACAGGTATATTATGACAATGGACTGCTTAGAGGGTCAAACAGGGACTTCTTGTGTGATTGGAGATGGTGTAGCTTATTCGGACAGAAGGGAGTTTGAGGAAATTTTTAGGAACTATTACGTTGAACCCATCCGACCGCACGAGCCGGTAGTGAAAACTGAATTGAGACTTATTTTGAATGATTTGAAGCCCTTCAACTGTCCTCCAAGAAGACTATCGTATTCAGAGAAGATTGAACTACAGGAACTTTTGGACGAATATTTGGCCAAGGGTTATATTCGGGCTAGTGAGTCAGAGTTTACCTCACCGATAGTGTTAGTTAGAAAGAAAACGGGGGACTTGAGGATGTGTGTGGATTATAGGAGATTGAATAAGGTGACTGCTAAGGATAATTATCCGATTCCTTTAATCGATGACTTGTTGGACAGACTAGCTGGAAAGACAATTTTTACGAAATTGGACCTCAAGAATGGATTTTTCCACGTTTTTGTGCATGAAGAATCAGTGAAATATACTTCTTTCGTTTCCCCATTAGGCCAGTACGAATTTTTGAGAATGCCATTTGGTTTGAGAAATGCTCCATCTGTTTTCCAACGTTTCGTTAATAGAATTTTCGCAGACATGGTGCGGGAGGATAGAGTGACGATTTACTTGGATGATATAATGATAGCAACAGATAATATGAGGGAACATTTTGATATATTGACAGAAGTTTTTAGACGTCTGGTGGCTAATAAACTGGAGCTGAGGTTGGATAAGTGTGTGTTTCTACAGTCGAGTGTAAAATATTTGGGTTATAATATCGATGGTGAGGGAATTAGGGCCGATGAGAAGGGTTTAAGGGCAATTAGCGATTTTCCCATCCCAGATAAACCACATTCTGTGCGGAGCTTTTTGGGCCTTTGTTCATACTTTCGAAGATTCATTAGGGATTTTTCTATCATAGCGAAGCCCTTATACGATTTGACTAAGAAATCCAGTAAATTTGAATTTGGTCCGGACCAATTGAAATCTTTTGAATTACTTAGGAGTAAACTTATGGAAGCGCCAATTCTAGCTTTATACGATCCGCATGATGTAACCGAACTACATTGTGACGCCAGCTCCATCGGTCTTGGAGCAATTCTTATGCAGAAGAAACGGGATGGACGGATGCATCCGATATTTTATTTCTCCAAAAGAACCACTGAGACAGAATCAAAGTATCACAGTTTTGAATTGGAAACTTTGGCAATAGTTAGTGCATTGAAGCGATTTCGGGTGTATTTACAGGGAAAGACATTTAAGATAGTGACAGACTGCAACTCGTTAACTTTGACCCTTAACAAGAAGGAATTAAACCCAAGAATCGCCAGGTGGGCCTTAGAGTTGCAGAATTATGACTATACTTTGGAGCATAGGTCGGGCACACGGATGCAACATGTTGACGCCCTAAGTCGCTGTAATAATGTCATGGTTCTGGAGGCAAACAGTTTTGAGGAAAATTTAATTATATGTCAAGGTAAGGATACCAAACTACTCGAGCTGAGGAGATCATTGCAGGAATCTGAGAATAAGTTGTACGAAATGAGAAATGGAATTATTTATAGGAGGAAGAATGATGGCACTATACTTTTCTGCGTTCCTAGGGATATGGAGCCCCATGTGATGTATAAATATCACGACGAAATGGGTCATGTGGGGGTAGATAAGATGACGGATTTGATAGGCAAAACGTACTGGTTTCCAAAAATTAGGGAGAAGTCGAAGAACCACATAAGGAACTGTTTAAAATGTATAGCATATTCGACAAATAGCGGGAGGGAAGAGGGCTTCCTGCACAATATCCCAAAGGGAAATCTGCCGTTCGACTTGGTGCACATAGATCATTTTGGACCAGTGGACAATAGCAGATCGAAGAGGTATTTGTTGGTGGTGGTAGATGCATCAACCAAATTCGTGAGGTTGTACCCGACGAAAACCACGGGAACGAAAGAGGTGATCAAATCCTTGGTGGATTATTTTAGGTCGTATAGCCGCCCTAGGTGTATCGTGTCAGACAGGGGAAGTTGCTTCACGTCGGGTGATTTTAGGGCTTTTATGGAGGACAATAACATACAGCACATTAAGGTCGCGACGGGCTCTCCACAAGCAAACGGCCAGGTAGAGAGAGTAAATAGAAGTATTAGGGCTATGATTGCAAAGCTTGCAGATTCTGAAAAAGGTGTTCATTGGGACTACACTGTAGGGACCGTGGAGTTTTGTTTAAATAATACCAGACACAGGTCGATAGACGAGTTTCCGAGCAGAATGCTGTTCGGAGTTGCACAGAGGGGTACCGTTCTTGATTCGCTGAGGGAGAATTTTGTAGAGGTTGAGCAGGGCGTCGGGAAAATTGATCTTGATGGGATCCGGGCTGATGCCAGTGCAGCGCAGGAGCGTTTGCAGGCGTATAATAAGCTGTATGTGGACCGCAGAAGACGGCCACCAACCAGGTATAGGGAGAATGATTACGTTATGGTGAAAAACTTCGACTCACAGACCGGAGTGTCAAAGAAGCTAATCCCGAAATTCAGAGGCCCGTATCGGGTAGCGAGGGTCTTGCGAAACGATAGATATGTCTTGGAGGACGTTGAAGGTTTTCAGCAGTCGCGCACGCCATACAGTGGTGTTTGGGCTGTAGGTAACATTAGGCCGTGGTTCGGAACTGATAGAAGACGTTAGTTATGTTATTTCTGTGACCGAGATCAGGGGATCTCGTGGTCAGGATGGCCGAATTGTAGCAGTATTTTTATGTCATGTTAGTTTATTTTTGTCCTTTACTTTAACTCATATTATATGCTTAGTTTTACTATTCACTGTAACATAACGATTTATTTTAAATACCCATAGCATGAACCATGTAAAACAAAGAATATACATATTATGTCTGTATGTATATTCTTTGTACGTATTAGACTACTTCGGTACAATTTCTGTCGCTTCACAACACATTGGTTGGTGTTTACATACATACATATGTATGTATACATACGCTATGAGCATTTTGATCAACAATAGCAATATTCGTTGCTATGTGGCGTTCAGCAGTTATGTTACTTACGAAGTTGTTGTATTTGTATACGTATGTACATTTGTTCTGCTGTGTGTTACTCACAATGTTCTCTGCTCTCGCGACGAACTTGTACTTGTGTTTACATATTTATATATTATCATATTCTCTCTCATTTAGTTGTTAAGACGTCTCTTTATTATTTAAGCTACATATGTATGTACTAATGTTCGCACTGTTCATTATTTGTATTAATATGTGTGAGTGTGTGCTCATCTATTATATATTAATTCCTTATTTTGTACAAGCATGAATGTTAATAAAGAAAAGGAGGACAGTCATTCTGTTTATAACGATTGAAGTCAGCGGTCTTTTACTCGGCGTATTAAAGATTTACTACTCCACATTCTAAATGCGCAGAGTACGAGTACTGTGCCAGTGACTACTGTTTTTAGTTTCTTTTTTATTGTTATTTGTGATTATGAACAGTGGGCCAGCAGGCTAATAATTCATGAAAATAATAGCGCAACAACTGCACGTGCTATGGAGCGCTTTATTTTCCCATGGCGATGTGGCAACAAAATAGACTGCAGAAATGGCTGGCTTGTTTTGGAAATCCCTTTTGGAAAACCCTGTACGTAATATTAAATTGCTAATGTAGTTTTAAAAGCGGCAATAATTGGTAACTATTAATTGCTCCCCAAGGACATGCCCCTACCACTTTCCTTCGCTGTCATTGTGGTCTGAAATATGGGTGCTGTGGTGGGCTCTCCCTTTATTCTAATTCCTATTTCATTTCTAATTATGTGTGTGTATGCGCTTTGCAAGTGTTGAAGCGCATGAGAAAATAATAACATTCATTAAGTCTTGTTTTTTGTGTGTCATTTGCTGGTATTATTGGTTCATTAATGACAATTATATACATGTACATGTACATGTACATGTACATACGCTTGAATATGCATATGATAATGTTAATGTTTGTTTGAATGTATCAATAGACAAACGTATCTAAATACTGGCACATATGCCTGTTTATTTACTTATCTGTTTGCCTGTCATAAATTAAACAATTAAATGTGACGTCATTATTAAAATTTATTTTTATTAGTTTTTTACAACATTTCACCAGCTGACCAAACACATTGGCGGGCAATCAGGGTGGGTCGCAGCGCTGCCTTGCAGTTCATTTTCTTTTGATTGTGCTGATATGAGGGAGCAGCATATGTTTTGTTTTCGTTTCGAAAATGGAAGTTTTCAAGTACAAATTTATTTTCAACTGTTAATTATTTGGAAATATAAAAAAGGTTACTAAATTTAGAAAATTTCAATTGTTCGATTATCAAAATTTAATTAAAACTTTACAATTTGAATAAATAAACAATTACAGAATGTACGTACATATATGTAACTCTATTACTACGTTCTCTCTTTTAGACAGATGTAAAAAGCAAACTTTTTTAGGAACCTCATAAAAACTGTCATAACAAACCGCATGTAACAAAATCGATTTAGATGACTTCTCTTTTGTGCTGATGTAATCGGTTTTATTTTGTTAAAGTTTTTTTTTTTTTTTTTTTTTTTTTTTTTTTTTTTTTTTTTTGTTGCCATTAATCAATTGTCTTGAATTTCCTTCTTCTTTTTAATCCTCCTGACAATGAGTTTATTATTGGGCATAAGAATGCCCCATACCGTGCGATGTCGTCTTTCTTTAATGCAAATAAACTTAAATGAAAAATTTCCCTGAGTTTAATGGCAACATTATGATGATGACATAACCTCAAACATTAACATTTAATGTGGGCGATAAAACGAAGCAAGAAGCCTTAAAAATGTGTGTGAGTCGCAACTTAAGACTTGGGGGTAATCCTAAGAAATTTCATTTTTGCGAAAATGCGGTCATATTGCAAATATTTTAAGACATTTTAGGAGCCGATAGATTTTTCTATTAAAAGCAGCCATCCATATTATGTCATAATAAATGTTTGGAAATAGTTTCCTTAAGGCAACAGCATTTTTCATTTTTAGGCAGTGGCAAACTAAAAGGTTTCTATACTTCTTCAATTATTACGGGGGAATATTTAAAATATTTACAAGTTTCCAGTATCAACTAATGATGGTGTATTTCAACATCAAATCACATTAAATTAACATCGCACACAAGTTGGTGAAATCATTATAATGATTTTAAATTTTATACTTTGGCCTTTGCATGGTTTTCACAAGTCGAAAACTGCAGGAGCGAAGGGAGACAAGTACGCCAGGCACAATGTATTTGCCAGTGAAAATTAGCTGTGTGTGTGATCGTCGTATGGAGTTTAGTGTAGTATGGCCACATTGAAAAACTACTGGAAAAACTATTTTTTAACCTTTACAGCACAGCAGCGAAAGGCGCAAAATTACGCTTCACACAATGTATGTGTCGGAGAAAATGCTCTACTTGTGATCGTCATATGGAGCTAAAAAACAATAAAAAAAAAAACGTTATTTGTGTTTAGCGCAGTGTGGCCACATTGTAAAGCTACTGAAAACACTATTTTCTCAAATTATATGCAATAACAAATTTGATTCAGGCCGGCCATGATTCACAATCTTGCGCAAAGTGTAATCCAACTATGATGAATAATGAGTAACACCGTAACCGTTTTTTGGGTCAACTCGATTGCACATTTCCTTGTTACAGGGTTTGTCAAATTTAACCATGGAAAGGTGCACCGCACCGTTGAGCAAGGAGTTAAGATTTTTGAAGCCTTTTACGCAACTAGGCGTTCAAAACAAAATGCATTTCGTACAGTTCGTGACTTTTTTAATCAGCACACTTGCGGATTCACTAACAAGCGCAATTTCGCACTTGTTCAAATCAAAAATTCATGAGTGATTGTAGCACGTAGACGATGTGTCCCCAAAGAGTGGCGTACTTCGAAAATCAGGTCGGCCAGGCTGTTACCGTGAATGGTGTTCGCACCTCGACAATATGTAACTCCAACGGACCGGTGTCACTTGCCACACAGCCAATGCAATAATGGATCTTTTGTGTGAGAAATTTAATGGCGGCGTTATTTCTCGGACTTTTTTCTTTAAGGATATTACAAGCAAACGTGTACGTCAATAACATGACGTTTACACATGCAAGTGCAAGTGCAAGTAATTTAATACATTGATATTTTTTGCCAATACAATTATAGTTCTGCATGTTGAAGACTCACTTGCAAGAGATTTATTTTAATTGCTAGCGATTTTTACTTGTATGTTGGTAAAATGATGCAAGGAAAAAACAGTGTTACCATATAAATATTATGAATAACTTGAAAGGAATCATTTTGAATACATTATTGTTGAATCTTGCAAACGAAAGAAATGGCTTATGTTACGCGGGAGCCACTTGGGTCCTAGAATTGCCCCGTTGTGTGATTTAAAAAGTTAAAAAAAAAATTCACTGAAATATGCTTTTATCGATTTGCAATATACATAAACTGATAATTTATCTTGGGAAAAAACTATTCTTATAACTTTCTTCCCCATTACGGTTGGTATGGTAAACCTTTGGCAAACTGGACATTGAAAAGTCAAGTCAATAAACGATACTCAAAAACCCATTTTCTTTGACGACATTTTGAAAATAAACTTGTACTTGCTTGTGTAAACAATCATGCAAGTTGTAAGCAAGTAGTAATTGTTTTTTTTTTTTTCAATGTATTGGTTGTACACACAACTTGTAAGAAGCTACTTGCATCTGTAGACGGTACGTAGGACAAGAACAATTCAAGAGCTAACTGTTAAGATAAGTCAGCACATTAATGACTCTGAATCTCAATTATGTCCCAGAGTCGATGAAAATACACGCATATTTGGCTTCACATAGAATTGTCAGAGATCTTTATATCATAACAAAAAATTCTAAGATGATTCTTTGAAAGATTTTTAATTAACATCGTGCGTTTTGATTGGACCACTCTTTAGTCATACGTTATGTCCAAGGAGTCGTGTTGTGTGTTCAAAAAGTAGGATAGTGTGTCCAAAAGTCAGAACATATGTGTAAGAAGTCTGAACATATTGCTTATGTTTATGAAATTTTATATAAAATCGAAATGTCTTTATATAAATTTTAATCATATGCCACAGCATATTTCTTTTTTTTTTCACTTACCATCACTTCGTCCCGCCCAACAATGTGCCGAGGTCGACAGCATTGTGATTAACAGCCACATAAACAACCATTTTGAAACCGCAACCGTTTTATTTAACATGGAACAGCCAAAAAGTGACACTAATCCATGTCCGGGCAGCAGCAGCAGCAACAGCACAAGTTGCCACAGGTTTGCACCAAAAGCGGTAGAACTTAAAGTCACACCCCGAACAGGAGTTGGTCTCGATTTGATCGGGCCAACAAATTGTTCGCTTGGCGATGGCGATGGCGATGATGTTGATGATGATGATGATGACGCTGTAACCGCTGCCCTGCTAAATATTTGCCAATTCTTTTCTTCTAAATTACATTCGCTGCCAATTGTATCACGTTTATGTTGTTTAAAGCACCTACATTCCTTATTGAATATCGTTGTATACGAAGGATTAAATGATGATAATAATGTCTCTGTCGAGGTTGAAGTTGAAGTTGTAGCTGTGTGTGTTGGTGAGGAAGTCTGAGTGTTGGAGTCTGTTAAAGGTTTTGTATTCGTATAAAATAATATCTCTTTATAATTAATATAGGAATTCTTAAGTTGTTCCTCCTCCTCCTCCTCCTCATACACCTTCTTCATGCCGCCTTCGAACAGCTGCATCTTTTTGTCATCCCGTTTAATAATAATTTTATTTCTTAATCTAAAATTAATATTTTCTTTTTTCATTTTGCCAGCTTCTTCCAAGTGATTATCATACACTGCCTCATTAAAGTCTTCTGCTTTATGTTGCTGTTGCTGGCCATCACAGTTTGTCGAGGACATGATGAGAGTTGCTTTTATGTGGTTATTTTCCAGTTTCATTTCATGCTGCTGCTGCTGCTTCATATCTTGGACATTGTTGAGCATAATTTTGTTGTTCCTGTTATGATTATTATTTTTATTATGTTGATTATAAATTAAGCAATGGCATCTTGACAACACTGACGTGTTGTTACTTTCAATAATGTTGCTGGTACCATCAGGGTGATGGTGCTGCTGATGCTGATGTGAATGTGAATATGGATGGTCCTTCAGTGCGATGTGAGTGGAAGGACCACGACCACACGTTAAGTTTCGTTGTTTTTCAGTTGTAACTTGTACTGCATGTCTAACAGTTTGCTGCATAAGAGCTGGTGCCGGTAGTAGTAGTAGTTGTTGTTCTTGTTGTTGCTTCATTATGGAACCATGTGCTTGATGCTGTTGTTGTTGTTGTTGTTGTTGTTGTTGCCGTTGTTCTTGCAAATAGTAAAGAGTATTTCTAAGACCACGTTCACATAAATATTTTGTACTACGCTTGTTCTTCGTATAGTTTACAAATGAGGTTGATAGACCACTCAGCGCTGAAGAAGAAGAAGTAGAAGAAGACGACGACGACGACCTGAAGGATGGTAATAATGAAACATTTGAAGCTGATAATGATGTTAACGACAATGTTGAAGGCTTGTCTTCTTTAAGGTGTTTCGGTTTATGCTGTTTTCTGGCATTATTGTTATTATTGTTGCAGGCATATATTAATGTTTGTGTCGTTGTTGCGGTCTCTAAGGCAGGCATTTTTCCATAATTTTTATAAAATTTATCCTTTGGTTGTAAATTTTGCTCCTTAACCTGTTTTTCTGCCTGGTAGTATTCAGATCTTGTATGTATTTCTTCTCCTTGCAATGGTTGCTGTTGTTGCTGTTGTTGTTGTTCGTTTATAGTATTATGACAACAGCTGCTACTTGCTATTGTTGTTGTTGTTGTTGCTGTTGTTTTCGTAGCTGCCGCAGTAGTGGTAGTAGTAGTAGTTCGCTTATCCACGCAGACACATTCCGTTTTACAACCTAAAGTCGTCGTTGTAGCCAGATTCGTATTGGGAATATTACTGCAACAAGGTCTGCCGTTCTTATTATTTTTGTTGCTGCTGTTGTTGTTAATGATGGTGCTATTCGAATTTATAGCATTATTATGATTATTACGACTGCCATTCAGACGATTACGGGCCACATGTGTCTGTTGCTGTAGTACAACTGCTGCTTTTGTCATTTTTGATGCAATAATGTCTTGTTCACTTTCCAAACTGTGTTGCTGTGGCATTGACTGGGCTCGTGTCTTTGTTTCTGTTGGATTTGTAGCTGTAACAACATTCTTACACGGTTGCAAAAAAGGCGCTAAATATATTAATGTCGCCCTCATTTGTGTTGCCGTCATCGTTCCTGTTGCTGTAGACCCTTCCAAAGAAGATGTTGTGGCGTGTTTTGAATTCTAAAATAAAGAAAACACAATTTCACAGCGTTAAAGAAACTCAGCAGCAAAAAACCAAAAAAAAAAAGACATTAAATATAAATAGCTACAAGGCGAAAAAAAAAACAGCAGAAAAAACATACTCCTCATCACTTTTAAGAAAAATGAAAAATGTAGTTGCAATTTTTGTTTCCAAGAAACGTGTAAAAATATTTGATTGGTATTCGTATGTTGTTTTTTTTTTTTTTTTTTTTACTTTTTTGCCTCTTCCCCCAACCTCAACTTTTCTGTTTTATTATTCTTACATCTGTGTAAGAATTACTTTTTTTTTGCCTTTTCAACAGGGGTTGTTTTCGTGTTTCGCAAGGAAAAAAATTGTTGCTTTATGATGAGCTTTAACCTTAACCATTAAACATGTTTCAATGCTGGCTTCTCTGAGTGCGAAGGCTCTTGTCACAAATGAAACTAAGAACTCTGAATGTGATAAGTACCGACATACATACATACTTCAAAAT
The DNA here is from genome assembly GCA_963662145.1 of Sturmia bella. Taxonomy (NCBI): domain Eukaryota; kingdom Metazoa; phylum Arthropoda; class Insecta; order Diptera; family Tachinidae; genus Sturmia; species Sturmia bella. The sequence goes on along the minus strand of OY759168.1, from coordinate 7,987,023 downwards.
AAAGAGACATACAAATTTCTTACTGAAGATTTTTATGCACATCCGACTTGTTCGGCAAAACATCTAAGAACTCAGGCAGAGTACTCATAATTTAAGGTGAGGCATGCAAAGAAAGTTTTCGTTACAGCCGAGAAAAAACTGATTTGTTGCAACATGATTGGACTATCAATTTTCTATAAATCTACACGCATAGGAAATATATGATTAATTATGGTTACGTCAACAATGTTGTGTGGTCTACATAGCTATATTATGGTTGCAAGAATTAAATATGGTTAAGGCAACCATATCGTATGGTTTCAGCCACTTAAATCAATTATTGATAAACATATTATGTTTGTCTACAGCCATAATATATTCAAGCATATGTTTCAACAATAATATGTTCCTTTTCATATACAGAATTTTTCTGCGTGTATGTTTAAGAGCATAAGACTTGAGAACGATTGCCAGCGCCAAGCAAAGTTTGGGGTTTCTTTTTAAGAAACGGCTTTAGGCACTCCTAAAATTGTTCTGCTTGAGGCAACCATGTTCGAATAGGAATATACTATTGTGGAAATATATGGTTAGAGGCTAACCGTCTAATTCATAAAAATTATAACAGGTTTATAAAGCTCTTATTTGACAGATTTTCCATACAAATATGTCAAATAGAAGTCTTATAAGCCTGTAATAATTTTTATGAATTAGGGGGTAACAATATTAATTGTATATAAAATAAAAACATGCACATCGTTACAAGCTTCGCTTTCAGTGTTTAGGTTATAGTGGCCACTAACCATGTTATTGCTATTTTTAAAAATAATCTTGTCATGTCCGATTATATTATTGTAATTTTTAATTATATTGTTGTCGCATGCAATAACAATGACAATAGACATTTCCTGCTAGACAATTGTCACATCCAAATGGAGCTGCTGATGGTTGATCAAGAAGTGACCCGAAGTTTTTTAATCCATAATAAAGAAAACACGCGATTTTCATATGCAATTTTCCATTTCTCAACTCGTAACAACATTTAGTACAAAAGGTATATTCAAAGTCAATTCAAAACAGGTAACTAGATAAAAAAATTCAATGTTTAGCCAAACTAGAAATATTAGATAATATATAAAAATCCAGAAATATTTTCATGTATGTACATATACATATGTATATAAATAAAAAAATAATTTAAAATAAGTAAGAGTGCTATATTCATGTTGCTATATTCAGAGTGCTATGGGCCGAATCTTAAATACCCTTCACAATGATATATGTTCCATTCTGATTGATTTTTGGTGCCAAAAGTTGTTTTATTTGGCTTCTAAAGCCGATTTCTTGAAAAATCGGGAGGAGCGTTATCTGGGGTGCATATGAGCCGATGTCCAAAAATGTTCCATTTTTGCCTCTGAACAGCCTATATGAACCATTCTGACAAACTTTTAGTGCAAAAAAATTTTTTCTTCTGGCTTCCAGGACCGACTTCTTGATATCTCGAGTGTATATGGGCCGATGTCAAAAGTTTTTACAGTTTTGCCTCTAAAAAGCCTATATGTACCATTCTGATTGATTTTAGGTGCCAAAAGTTGTTTTATTCGGTTTCTAAAGCCGATTTCTTGAAAAAACGGGACACGTTATATCTCTGGTATATATGGGCCGATTTCAAAAATTCTTCAATTTTTGGGATCTAATAGGCATTAAAAATGATATGGCTAACTTTGTAAGAAAAAATTTTTTTCAAAAATCTGACCAAAAATCTGACCAAAAAATGGCCAAAAGTAACCCTCAAAACCCAGTTTTTTTATATATATCTCGGCTATCCGTGGACCGATCTTACTGATTTCAATAGGAGACCCACTACCAGGATTTATTACATTTTAGCGAAAGCATGAGGTTTCTATCTCAAACCGTTTTCTCAGAAACAGTATTTCAACGACTACCGGCGGACAGCCCGACAGCGCTTAATCGTAATCTCTATTGATTCTGATCCAGAATATATATACATATACTTTATGGGGTCTTAGATGGTTATTTCAATGCGTTACACATGGAATCACAAACTTATATATAACTTATAAATACGTTGTCCAATGTAATTTAGACAACATATTTTGCCATCGTTATAAACAACATAATATTGTTGTCTCAACCATATTTTAAAATGTTCTTCTCTTTGCATGTGATGAGCGAAAAAATTAAGGGTTTCTTTAATTCAAGGACTCATAACTAAACTTTACTATTAAAGATTGATTCGGCCATAGTGCACGATGTCAATTGTGAGCCACATGTTAATGTCAACTTTTTCTCCCACTTTAATTTTACATTTCTTTGCTTCGGTATGCGACAAATTCAGCACAATTGGGAAGATTTTTGAAGCCTTTTACAAAAATGGGCGTTCAAATGAAAATGCATTTCATGAAGTTTGTGACTTTTTTGCACAGTACACTTTCACATGAGTGAATACGCCAACCAGCAAAATTGCCACATTTGAGCAAATCAGAGTGCAAGAGTGATTGTTGAAAAGCACAAACAGCCGATGTTTTATGCTGTTTAAGGGCTGGCGGTGTCATTGCGGCCTACTATTACGAAAATCAGATCAACCAAGCCATTGCCGTGAATGGTGTTTGTTATCGCCAGATAACAATGGACTTATTACAAGTAAAAATTTAGAATATCGACCTGGACGATGTGTGGTTGCAACGTGATGGTGCCATTTGCCATTTACCCCCAATTTTTGACTTGGATTTTAAATGGCATTTCAATTTAAATTTGGTTTAAATACAAAATTGAGTGAAAGAGTAACTTAAGCGGCCTGCCGTGCCCATTTAAAATCGATTTAAGTATTTCGTACTGCCATATGATTTTGACAGTTTAGTTTTGTTCTAAAAATTAAGAAAATTGCACACGTTTTTTTTTTTGTTTCATAATTTGATTTTCTATTATTTCCAGAAGGTAATCAACTTCTGTGGCAGTGAAACTTTAGAGTCCTTTTATCACTTTTGCTACTCATTTTAATAATTTTTAAAAAACAATTTATTATTTTCTAACCTTTTCACAATTTCACTTGCTTCCAAATTTATTTAAACAGTTGTTTTTTATTGAGTTATCGATAATTTTTTGACACTTACATTGTGCTGCCGTACTTTTATTACAATTAATTACCAAAAATAATTTTAGACTGTAAAACAGAAAGCTATTTTAAATCCAACTTAAATTTTAATTTTGTATTTAAATCCCAATTTAAAAATCGGGGGTTAGTCAACGAAATAGTGGCTCTTTGACTCGAAATACTCAAAGGCCGTATTATCTCACATGGTGGCCACCACTATCATGTGATTTGACTTCCTTCTTTTTAGATATTTAAAAGAAAAGCTATAAGTGGACTGATCAAAAGCGAGACAATGACAAAATTTAGGACATAAACAACATTTAGCCTCTACTAAGTCTCTTCTTCTTACTCGACCATGTGATTTCTTCGCTGTCCAGCAAAATATTGTGTATGCAGGCAGCACTTTTGAAGGGTAAGCCTTTATTCTCTAAATTGAAAACCTATTAATGCAGGTCCAAAAATAGACCCCACAAATGTTTTCCCTCTTTTTCAGCTGTCTACATGTCGCCGACGTTTTGTTGATGCTAACAAACTCATCAGTAGACCCGAAAAATTCTTAAAAGAATGTTTGAAACTTAACTACTTAAAGCAAAAAAAATGATTTTCATATTTAAATTGAAAATCTTAATTATTGAAATTTTTCCAACATCATTTTCTACAAATGAGTTCCAAAAGAATATCCAATTACCTAAACACTTCAACTGTTTGCAGCATGCCACAAATTCACACAATGCATCCTAAGAAAATTAAATATAAAATAAAGTTTTCAAGAAATGTGTGTAGTATTTATCTTAAAAAAGACACTCGATTCGTACAAAACACATTTAATAAACTGAACTGAATAAACGAACTGATGATCTGTGACAATTTCACGCCTTTAAATCAAAAGATATAAAAAAAAAGTTATTTAAAAATAACAACAACAAAACTGCTGAAAACGTTCCCCTTCTGAAAATAAACTGCCTCCATGAAAAATTATAGAGACACATGTATAAATTTTAAAGCATTAAAATGCAGTAAAATATACTTTTTAAAAACATTTAAGACGCGCATAAATCAAAAAAAAAAAAAAAAACTAAAAGTTAAAACTAACGAAAACTTCAACGCCATTTAAATTTTAAATAATTATAAATATGTAAAAAAAAGCGTTTTTCTTTTACTTGTTGCTGCTTTAAAAAAAACACACACACACACAAAATGAAAAGGAAGCAGCGTTTGCTTGAGTTGCATCACATACCCACCAAAATTAATTGGAATTTAATTTTTTTATTTTCAATTTATTACTTTGAATTCAGAAATATTTCCTCCTCAGTTCATAATTTTTATTTTGTTTTTTTTTTTTAATCCTAAACGTCAGCAACAGCAGCAGCGTCCGTCCAAGCGTTTGTTGAAAATGTCAATAATTTTACAAATATTTTTTAATGGGGCCTTTGGAGCAGCGTTGCGTAGAATACAAAATTTATGGTTGTCCCCTGAGTAAAAAATTACTGCTGGAAGAAATTGTGAGTGGCGCTCGTTACGCAATTGTGTAAAAGTAATTATTTATCTGTTAAACTTATAAAAACTGGTGTGTGAGCGTTTGATTAATGGTCAGGCAGGCCTACACTGCGTACATGCGAATAGTGTATGAATACGTCGCCTTTTGCATGACAAGACAATTTTTATTTCCAGTAATAAAAAAAAAATAAATAAATAAATAAATTGAGCGGTTCAATAAAAGTTCTTCAAATTGAGTTGAGACTTATAATCGTTATAAATGTTTTAGTAACAAAAATAAGAAGGCTGCATCCGGATCGCATATATTCTTTACCTGGAAAGTTATTTTATAATTTGATTAGCAATTTATACGCCTTTAGCGCAGCAATTCGAATTATTTTTCTTTCGCACCGAATCACATAAAAACCCGCCCGAAAAGCGTTAAAAATTTGGAGCATGCGATAAAAAAAAATTACTGCTTGTTTCACGATTTCGAACCTGATTGAGCTTTCGCATGCATACATTTGAGACGAATACAAAATCCTGAAATTTGTTTTTGTTTTAAATGTAACCGCGTGAAACCGGCAGTTAATAGTTTTGAAAACGTGAGGCAATCACAACGAAAACCGAGTACACAATGGAGAAACAATTGGCTTTTGAAAATTGCGTACGTCAAGCTGATAGAACGCCTGTTAAAAAGAGATAGATATGCATGTTTTCTCTCTTTTTCAGCCGCCTATATGCCGCCGACATTTCGTTGATGCTAAACAACTCATCACTAGACTCGAAAAATTTTAAATTTTGCCCGCCTTTTATCTCCGTATATTTTGAGGTAAAGAACAGACCTGGCGTAAACTCGTCTAAGCCCAAGAGCAGCTTACATAAGTAAAGAGCTTAATTCTTGAATTTTGCACATTTTTCATCAACAGTTAAGTTTAATGTTTTTAAATCCCCAGCTCAGACTATTAAACTAGTATTAGTTTTCTGTCTTTTTTAGCCCGCTAAGAAAGACAGAAAACATTAAGGTCTATTTTTAGACCTAAAGTAATACATTTCAATTGGCTCTTAAAGCAAATAAATAAGTTCATTTTTGAATAGTGAACACGATGTAACTTGTGGTAGCACCCTGATTAGCGGGATTGAGTGGACTGTATGGGTGGTTTATACCAGAGAACTACCTTTTTGTTAGTCGTGCTAAGTAGAATTTATAAATAGGGGTTAATGAAATGAGACGAATTTTAAAGATCAGTATACAAATTTATTATATATTATATGATGTTCACCACTGACCAGTTGAATTGACAGTGTCTTTGGCGCCTTTTTAGAAAATCTTATTAAAATCTTATATGTCATATATTCTTCCATTTTGGAGATTTTAAGTGACTACATATTCCAATTGTCAAGGAAAAGCATAATTCACAATAATTCAATTACAGAATGGTAAAAATTATTTTAAGTTTAAATTGACTGTTAACATGTACGTTTTTTAAGATACATAAATAAATTCAAATATGTAGAGTGTATCTTCCAGCTGTCTAATATGAAATAAAGTACTTGAGGTTAAAGGTTGTAAATTCATGGATATCAGAAGGTTTGTTAAAAATATTTTGTATTTTAAACAAATAGTTTAATAACTTTGGAATTATTTTTGTGTGAACAGTGCAGTGCGCAAACTCAGGGTAAAGGTTTGGGGCAAGAATTAAGGGGCCTATAACGCACAGGGCAACAGCACTTAGAAAGGATGCCACAGCTTTCCAAGCGGAATTATACTCCGTACTGGAAGCTGTTGGGATGCAGTCCGAAAGAGGACTTAAATATTTGCGTGTGTACATGGAAATGTTCTCAGATAGTCAATCCTCTCTCAAGGCCCTAAGCAGTTGCGCTTGTACATAGTCCAACATAGTACTGGAATGTCACAAATAACTCTGATTTGGATTCTAGGACACAAGAGGCATAGTGGTGCTGAGAAAGTAAACATTTTGGGCGGCTTATGGGACTTTTACTGGGCCCACACCAATCTGTGGCTTCAACAAAAATCTTCTCTCTTATCATTTGGACCAGTACCCTTGCAGTGTTTTGTGCTGCAACTACGATAGATAGAGTATATAGAAAAATGAGTAATATACATCATCAGAAAAGCTATCGAGCATAGATGTTAGCAGGTCGGAGTTCACTGTATAAAAACACCAAAGATTACTGAAGTGGGCACTCACATGTCCTTATTGCCACAATGGACACCTAAAAACAATGGGTGTATACTATCAGATTGTGTGCTTGGCAGGAAGAGTTAATGGAACACTTGATCATTAATCGCAGGGCACTTGGACAGGGTGGAGTCAGGCCATCAAATTCGTATGCAAGTGGTGAGCAAGATCTGCTCACCAGTTGGCGTATTAACTCCGTGTGAAATAAGGGGCAGCACAATATATCAAAAACTGCAAATACGCAGTGAAAAAGGCTGCACTTAGAATTACTTTATACATACATTTTTCTTCCCTATTTCATATTCACAGTGTACTGATGGTGGGTGCAAATATTCTCATAATACTTATGGTAGTGATTTTCCCTTCTTGGAGAGTGAAAAGTTTCTCTCGATGCGACAAATGCGCTGCGGTACAGGTCAGGATATTATTTCCGTCTAAGCACAAGCATAGCTAGACTATTACTTTCGGGTGGGCAAGTGTACTCTCAAAACCCCCCCCCCCCCCCCCCCCCATTCGCAACTATGAAAAGCCAACGCCCATACAAAATGGGTGTCTTAGACGCATTGTCGTAGATAGGGAAGGGTCCTGGAGTGAGCAAAACCAAGTCTGGGGAGATTTCGCCCACCGCAGGGCCCTTCCCTATCTACGACAATGCGTCTAAGACACCCATTTTGTATGGAAAAGGGAGGCCTTTGACGCGCTAATCTACATTGGATTTTTAGTTACATTTCAGTACTTGACAAACTTTTTTGTGACTACTCAGTGTTCTTAATAAGTTCGTCTTAGTTTTCTCTACTTTTAATTCCAAACGTGTTATTCAATGAGTGTTAGAGGAATATTGAAGCTTTTGAAGATTTACTGACAAAGAAACAATTATCTTCAGGAAGCCCTTAATTATATGTACATATTTTTATTTTAGCTTACAGTTCATTATATATTCTCAATTATAAAACCCATTCAATGTTTTCCGGAACTCATACTCTATTTATTCTTTATATAGTATTTTTAGTAAAATCGGTATAAAAATTTTTAAAACACTAAAGCATAAATAATTATGAAATATGTATGCACATAAAAGCACTCTAAAACTAATGCTGCACTAAAATCCTGCGTGAACCCAGCAAACACAACGGTTCGCAAGTGAAGCATTAAATATCTCTTTCAATATAATTAAAAAATTGATATTTAACCCAAAATAAACATAAAGACCACAAAGCGAAAAAATTAAAACAACAGCAACAGCAATAATAAACACATGTTGAAATTATTAATAGGGAAAAAAGTATTTTTCCTTTCTTTCAGTTTTCATACATTTTCTTTGCTTATGGAGTTGGGGAAACTTTAAAATAAGGAGCCAGGCTTTGAAAGAAATGAATTTTGCAGGTTTGTAGACGGGGTCGTAGACCTCCCAAACTGAAGTCAAACTCTGCCGGAGGCTTATAGTTTGTTAATAACTCGAGGTAGAAGTAGAAAAGCAAAATATGAAAATATTGTTATCTCTGTATTAAGTTTATCAGGCTCAAGTTCTTTCTATATTATCTTTGTGATTGATATTAATTAAATTAGACAATGAAAACATCAAAGACATTTAGCAGGGTGGACAACTAATTTAATTAATATCAATCACAAAGATAATATAGAAAGAACTTGAGCCTGATAAACTTAATACAGAGATAATTATATAAGAATAAGTTCAAATAATAGAAATTAATTAACTTTATGAAAATATTGGTTAAAGAGTATTACCAGAGGACAGTTTCAGTTCATAGCATTTTTCGTGGATATGCAAAATGTATTCCTGAGAACTGGCATGCAGTGCAATTAGTTATGATCACGAACGTAGCTATTTGGCTGCTGATGATAAATAACAAAAAATGTTTTTCGTTAAGAAAAATTTTAAAAATTATTTCACGACACTGAAGAATTTGCCGATAACCTTGAGAGTAGACTCATCCTCAGATATGAAATATAGCTGACTTTTCTTCCCGACGCATGTGACCCACACAAAATTACAAAGAGGTTCTACTCTCCGCATTGTACGCGTTCCATGAGTGGAGTTGTGTAACTTGTTAGATGCAATTGCACATTTTTGACAGACGCGTGAAAGACATTAACGCTCGCGACCCATTCGTTTTGGCTGTTCCAGTTTCAGCACATGTTCTATAAGCAGGGCCCTGCAACAAATAGCTGATGCAAAGCAATTTTATAGCTTTCAGTGTTGCCATTACAATGACTTTTTTAATATTTTGATTTTCCCATATTAGTTGGGTGATTTCATTTGAAACTACGTTCATGCATTAATGTTTTTATAGGTTTATTTGTCATGTTTTCTTTGAAAAAAAAGGAATGCGGTCGGGGGACCCCCGTTAGGAACGAAGTTCCTTACGTTTTTTCTTCATCTTCAAATGTAATACAAGGTGAAATCTGTATGTTTTATTTTGTGTTGTTTTTGAAATTTTTAAATGTATTAATTCAGGTCCAAAAATGAACCTTTTCAAAAAATGTTTGTTGTATTTTTCAGCTGTCTATATGCCCACGACATTTCGTTGGTGCTAATCAATTCATCAGTAGACTTGAAAAATTCTTAAAAGTTTGTTTGAAACTTAACTACTTATTTCATAATTCCCATGAACAGAATGAGAATCAGAAATGTTCAAACAAATCTTTAACACAGCAAACATTTATTTTTTCGTTTTGCAACACTTCTACTTTCCTTTGCAACCTTCTATACAACGAGTCACTACGGTTACTACGATTTGTATTTTTGAAAGTATCACAAAGTAAAGGTTTTTGAATATTAAAATATGAACTTAATTATTTGCTTTAAGAGCCAATTGAAATGTATTAATTCACTACTGATGAGTGGATTAGCCCCAACGAAATGTCGTCGGCATATAGACAGCTGAAAAATACAACAAACATTTTTTGAAAAGGTTCATTTTTGGACCTGAATTAATACATTTCAATTGGCTCTTAAAGCAAATAAATAATTAAGTTATTATTTGAAATTTTTAAATTTTATATACTTCGTAAAACTTTTGGAACGTATTATTTTTTTACTTTTGATACAAGCAGTATTTTTTTGTCAATCTGCTACAAAACGACGAAAATTTTTCAATATTGCTGTTTTTTGTTGTGACATCCTTTACTTTAGCGACATCTATCAGCTGATAGTGTCCGTTTTCACAACTAATTAATATTTATTGGTATGTGTCTCCGCTGACAGCAGCTTTCGTGACGATTTCTACTAATTTGAAATACCAGAAAGCCGCGTTAAGGAACTTCGTTAAAAAAAAAAAATACGGTGCTGCGGAAGTTTTTTCTGTATAATTTAGTTTTCTTTTGTTAAAACTGCTACTGACTACTGTTTTGCTTTTAGTTTTCGATCTAAGTGTATCTCTAAAATAGTTTATTTTATTATCTTTGCATTTTTTTTTTTTGAAAGTTTTCGAAAAACTTTTTTTTTTATTAATAAGGAAATTAATAGTATTGACAACACTATTTTTTAAAGCTTTAGGTCTTTATATATTTCTTTCTTTATTAATCGATAGTTCGCTAACAATTTGTTAGCAATCGTCAGAAAATAAAAACAATTAAAGATTCCTGACGAGACCTAAAGCTTTAAAAAATAGTGTTGTAAATTTTAACAATAACGGTCAAAAATTATAGATAAAATAATAAATGAAATTAATAGTATGTTATGGTGAAAAAAGATTTCGAATGAGCACTTTGCCGAGGTGGTAACACTGGCTTAAAAAAGAAATCACTTGTACACGAATGTACATCAGTTTTTTTTTTCTTCATTTTGCCCTTAAGAAACTGATAGAAACCCTAATGTATGAACCCATCAGCAATGTCTCTCATATGATGCATCAAATCACCGACACTGTTCTTGCAGGGTGATGTTTGTTGGGTGTCTGCACATGTGATGTGTTTCCACATACATACATACATACTTATGTACCTGTGCATGTATGCATATGAAAGAATTAAATAAATGATTATTATTAACTTTGGGCAATGCTTTAAAATTTTACGACTACAAACAACCTGGAAGTTGCTGAAATAGTTTTAGTCATCGTTATAAAATGGGCACAATTTTTCTAGTTCATACACCGAAATAAACTCGTACGTATGTAGTTGTTGTGAGCGAAGGAAAAACGAAAAAATCATCAAACATTTAACCGTCCAACCAACCAACCAACCGGTGAAAAAGAAATGAAAATTAAAAAAATAATAATAAAATAAAATGAGACCATAACCAACCAAGCGACCACCTGACAGGGTGAAAATTTATGTTTGCATGTTTATCTTCAATTTGTTTCATGCGAGGACGACGATGATGAGGATGTGTTACGGCCGGACTAAGAGTGTAATGGGTGAGTGTGTGTGTTTCCCTTTTCCGCTACAATACATTTTAAAGATACTAGTCCAGTAGCGAACACTCACACACACACACACACACACACACACACGGATAGTGCTGGTTTTTTAACTTTTCTGCACATGTGATGATATAAAGGAGTCAATAGACATGAAATGTACATGCAACACAAACACTTAATATTAATATTACTTGTACATAAATTCAGACGCGTTCATACACATTTTAACCACGTATGTGCATTATTACGTGGCAGGTCGGATAATTGCCGGGCCGTAATTGCTGTTGTTGCCCTGTCGTCAATCAAAACACGTTTTCATACTATATTCGGAGTCAAGTAACTGTTGAAACGGCCTTCGTCGCTTCGTTCGTGTAGAAAGAACTTAATATTTACCTTTTACATAAAAAGGATATTTAACCCAAAATAAACATAAAGACCACAAAGCGAAAAAATTAAAACAACAACAACAGCAACAGCAATAATAAACACATGTTAAAATTGTTAATAGGGAAATAAGTATTTTTCCTTTCTTTCAGTTTTCATACGGTTTCTTTGTTTATGGACTTTTTTCCCCCCACAAAGGATACTCACAACCTGAACAACAACAACAACAACAAGAAGGCACACATACAGACATTGAGAGGACCTGTAGTATTTTGTTTAAACATTTTATTTTAATGAAACAAGAGAATCTTCTTTTTTTTGTCTTTTGTTGTTGCTGTTGTATACTTTCCATAGGTACAACACTGACATATTTTATTGTTATTGCTTTGTGTTTTTATGGTTGTTGCTTTTGTAGCTGTGCATTTGTAATTACAGTCTCAAGCTATTATCATCTTTTACACGCTGCTTTGTAGCTACAATCTATTACCGTTAATGCCGCCAATGACCACAGCACAGTGGGGCAAAGGACGATTAAAGGCTTGTGCACTAGTATAGGTTGATTTAGCAATCGATATTGAGGCATGGATCTTCGCCTCAAAAAATTCATTTTTGAGGTGTTCGATTTTATTTTTATTTTTTTTTTTTTTTTTTTGTATGGTAGCCCGCCAAGGGAGACTCTTCTACGAACACTCTGGCACTAATTAGTATTAAAGATCTGTATTTGGGCTCCACAAAAATGAAATTTTGCCTCCATTACACAAAGTTGCAATTGTGGCCAAAGTTGTTCTTCGAAAACAAAGCTGGTGAGCACAGCATCGAATTGACGTTGATGGGCTATTTTCACCACTTTCCTAACCCCCCATTTACACATGCAAGTAACTTGTTGCTAGTTGTGTGTACATTTTAACTACCAATACACTGACAGAGACAATAAAAGCTGTTGCTAATTGCTTGATTGTTTACACAGGCAAGTGCAAGTTCATTTTTAAAATGTCGTCAAAGAAAATGGTCTTAAAGAAAATTGCTTTACTTTACAAAATAAAAGAATTAAATGAGAGCAATAATAATGAAATAATTAAGTTGAAAGAAACTACAAAATCACTGTTCCATTTTTTATATTTAAAAATCACCATTTTTTGTATTTTTTTTTTTTTTATTGTATTGTTTGTTCTGTTTTTGTCCGTCTCCATGACCTTTCAATGTCTGGGTTGCCAAAGTATTGTGAAATGAACTACTATGTGGAAGCAAATTATTCGAATTGCTTTTTAATAATATAAATATAATATTTAGTTATTTTGACCCCTTTTTAAATTCTAAAAGACCTTAAGCTCAAATAAATATATAAAATATAATAATATAAATAGTAAATTTATATTACAAATCGATAAACACCACATTTTAATTAATTTTTTTTATATTTTATTTTATTTTATTTTTCGGTATGTAAGATCAAAAAGTAATGAATTAAAACTGGTTTCTCTGAAAGTTATTTATTAAAATTTAAGTATAATCTTTATATGGTAACACTGTTTTTGCTTTTTGTCATTTTACTGACATGCAAGTAAAAAAAATTACTGGCAATCAAAATATCTTGCAAGTGAGCTCGCAACTTGCAGAAGTATGATTTCCATTTCCACTTGCACTTGCGTGTGTAAATGGGGGGTAAGCAGCAATAATGTTTTCAGACGGTCTTGCAGTATGTTGTGGTTCATACTGGGGCCTATCAGCTACAGTTCCTCTTTCTTCGAAACCATTCACTACACGATAAATAGTGCGTCTTGTTGCCACATGCTTTCTCCCAACATTTTCACGCAACTTTCTCATCGCCACAGTAATCGATGATTGATTTTGATAACATGTTTCAACAATAAAAAAAAACGATGAATTACCGAACATTTTCTCATAATAAATTTTCCACGTCTCTACTTCACGACTGCCAAATATGGACTTTCAAGACTAATGTTTACCAAAATGGCGGCAAGACAAAGTAGTGTATACCTTTTCACCGAACAGCTGGCAGTTAGCTTAATAAGAGAGGTATGATAGACCATGTTTTCACACATACACTTATGCCAACGTGGACTTGTTGCGGCGCTCCACAGATTTAACCCTAATAGCTTTAACTCATAGGTCTGTAGGAGTTCGGTGTTGCACATAAAGTTCCTTAATTTCTTCCAGCATATAACCGAAAGTTGGGTTATGTCCGGTAAAGCGTCGCTTTCTAGATGACGGGACCGTATTTTTGTGAGAAGCCAAAATCGTGCTGCAATGACTCAGTGTCTTCTCAACATGTTCTATATTCACCTACAGCCGCTACTCCTCTGTGACAGCCTGCGTTTACATTGACAAATATTTGGAAGGGAAACATTTAGTTTGGTAGCAGTTTACCTTCCCCATCAGTAATCTGCTACCAAATATCGATTTTGTGTTTGGTACTCGACGACTCGCGTAGCTGACGTTTGCTTTTTATTGAAATTTTTTATAATTTCTATTCAAACTACTAGGAAGCAAAAAATAATGGAATGTTACCATCAACATGTTTGACTGTATGAACGCAAAGGAAAACACCAGAGGGAAGGCCACATGTTTACCTTCTAAATGTTCCACAATCTAAACGCAGACTTAGATGAGCCAGTAGTTATGAATGTGCTGTTATCACTCCATTCGGTGTTGCTAAAGGTGGGATCACACGATTGCCGCAATGCACCAATTTTACACAATTTTTATTGGGCTGAATTGGAGCATAATAAAAAATATTTTACTGAAATTTTACTGTCGCAAATTGCCGCAAAACAATTTAGTACCAATAATTGCCGCATTATAGTCACACGATTGTTATATTATACGGCAACAGCTGAGAAACAGCTGTTGTAGCTGATGACAAACTTTGTTTTCCCAAAAAAAAAAAAAAATGAATTAAATGTTAAAAATATGGTTTGTTCATTAAAAAGAAAGAAAATTGCATCGGCTATTATTATAATGTTGTGCCGGCTGAAAAAGCAAAAAATGAATGGTAACAATAATTGAATTTTACTGATTGAAAAGCAGAAATCATGCTTGGAAGACGCGTTTAAACAATTTTGAAACTAAATAATAATTGGCGGGCATTGTCCTCTTTGGTTGCCGCATGAGAACACAATAAATATCGGTGCATTTTTAGAATTTTTATTGGTGATTAGTTGTATGTCTAGCGTTCACACGGTTGTCGCATCAGGGTTGTATTTGATTGGGACAAATAGAAACAACATTCGTTTTGGTTGCCCCATAAGCCAATAAATTGTGCTATCACACGATTGGCACACAAAATGTAATAAAAATTGGTGCATTGCGGCAATCGTATGATCCCACCTTAAGTCTTAGTAGGCCTTTCGTTGTTTCCTCGCCTGGATCTGCTTATAGGACTCTTGTAATGCGCCCCTCAGTTTCATTAATCCGTAGATATTAAAATAATTCTCTGAAATTTTTTTATTTTATTTACAATTAACATGCTATTAACAGTTACTCGTCTCATGGTGAACTGCGCATCATATGGGTGCCAGGGCATGCGGGAATAGCTGGAAATGAAACAGCAAACTCACTTGCTGCAAGAGCAAGAGAGTTAAGTAACATAAGCTTGCTATGCGCGAAACCTTTCGCGCATAGGGCCCATTTAACTCTCTGGAATAACGAAACCGTGGGAATCAATGCAAGGATTATATGGGGGGGGGATCCAGATGAGGAAAAGACAGGGGGTCTGCTAAGACTTAGCAAGCTCGAATTAAGTAGACTAATGGGAGTCATGACAGGCCACTCTCAACTACTGGCATATCTTAATCGCATGGGAATAGCGGGAGGAGGTGAATGTAGAGCCTGTGGGGAGAAGAGCGAGACACTAGAGCACTATTTATGCCAGTGCCCCGCCTTCTCACAAATACGATCCCGACATCTTGGGAGAGACACCTTACCAGACATAACCCAATTACGGGGCATATGCTGGAGGAAATTAAGGAACTTTGTGAATGACACGGAGTTCCTATAGACCTATGGGTCAAACTGTATCACGGTTAAATCCACGGAGCGCACAACAAGCCTATACTGGCTTAGGTGTATGTCGCAAGACATGGGCAAGCAAACCCCTGCAATCAACCTAACCTAACCTGCAATTAACATCGTGCCTTCATTCCTGACTTCATTATCACTAAAAATATTTGTTTGTGCTCAAGCAAAAACTTGTTATTATTCTCAACTAAAAAAAAAAGTTTTTTAAAAAATCTCCCATACAAATAATTAAACCAAAGAGTATAGAAATATGTATCGCCATTTTGTACATATTTATATTTTTTTGGGTGTGATATTTTTAGATATTTTTTCAATTTGTTGTTCAATTTGAGTTTCCTCCAAGTCCACCGTACTTTTCCCATGTAAGCCGAACAAGTTTTTGTAAATCGTTTATGTATGTATGTATGTACCTATAGATTTTTATTTTTGCTTGTAATCGCAATCATAGTTATAGTTTTTACTATTATTTTACTTCGACTATTAAATACGTACAACGACGTCAGTTCAGATATTTAAGATTAATGGTTGCTAAACATCCTAAGGGTCTGTCTGTTCAACGGACAGAAGAATTGAAAGCCAGAAGAAATGAAACGAACGCAAGCAAATTCGTGAATAGAAAACCACCAAAAATCTGAAATGGAAAACTTTAACAATAGAAAGAAGGCAGAACAAACTGAAGAGAACAAGAGAAAAAGTTGTTAGATTAATTTTTTATGTTGCCATTGAATGATATGAAACAATATGAATTAGATCACGCTACACACACATAAATACAGCCATTTCAGTTGGAATTTACAAATTTGCCAGCACACATTTATGTACATATGTATAGCACATATTTAGTCATTCCTGCAAACGTTTATATTCGTTTAGCATTTAAAATACAAATACTTAGGAAGTTTTCTTTTAGTTTCTATTACTGCTTTTTGGTGCTTTTAATAATTTATTTAGCACCAATTAACAAGCAGCAACCAACATAAAAATTAATGAACATAAAGTTTTTGTTTTACAAGGCTAATTGCTAAATGTAATTCAGTTTGTAATGCTAATTAATGTTTTCTCTCTCTCTCTCTCTCTTCCTCCCTCTCCCACTCTTTTCCATACATTATTTTCAAGTGAAATTTGTGCTCGTATTTGAAGTTTTTCGCCAGTTTTCCGTAAGTTTAATGGAAGTTGCATACAACATGAGTACATGTTTGTGTACGTATGTATGTAAGTTGTACTTTGAAATGTGTATTTGTCTTTTTTTCTAAGCTAATAATAAGCAAAGTTAATAATAAGTATAAACTGTATTTGTTGCAAAACTTACTTTGTAAGTGCTAACAAGCACAAATTATTAACAAAGCGCTAATTTTTTTCCATCTAAAACTTGACTATTAGCAAAAACATTAACAAACGAATTTTGAGCTTAAAAGATTTGATTATTTCCAGTTTAATATACAACTTGAGAAGTAGACAATAGGCCAAGTTGCTGGCGTAGTGCAGGTGCAGAGGAAAAAAAGTTCATATTTTAATACATTTATTATACACTAGAGCCCCGACTTGCGTCGTTAATGGGGACCGGGGAAACGCGACGCAAATCGAAACGACGCAAATCGAATCACTTGTTTCTATATAAATGTACTGAAATTTAGTTTGTTGGGGAAAATATTTAAAACAAAGCAAAAAAATTTGTATTTTTTGATAAAAAAAAAAATACTAGTATGAGTACGTTTTTATTTATTTAATTTACTTCAACAAATATTTAGATATATTATAAAGAAATAACAAAACCATAAATTAAGAAAAAAAAAACATAAAAATGACTCATGTTTTACGTACTTAGGCATATTCTGATGAATCACACACTAAATTGTTACCATAACCAGACAGCTGCTCTTAGAAAAGGGGATTCCCCTTTTTTCACGCAATCTGAAAATTTCTTAACGTACATGTGACGATCGTTGTTGCCAGAAGTTGTAAAAACTAATGAAATCAAGATGCTAAATACATACTACATTACAAATGCTAAAAATAGTAATCCACAATGATGCAGTAAAAAATGTAACCCTGTTTAGGACTCAAATCGAAATCGAAAAAAAAAAAAACGATACAAATCGAATCGACGTAAATCGGGGTCAAAACGATGCAACTCAAACCGACGCAACTTGAAATCGCAACGACGCAAATCGAATTTTTCCAGTTTTAAAAAGCGACGCAAATCGAAACGACGCAAATCGGAATGACGCTTTAGTGTACAGTCGGGGCTTTAGTGTACAGTTTCCATGAAATTTTATCATTATTAAATTTCCCTTTACTAGTTTTTTTTTTTCTCTACAAAAACTAGCAAACCAATACAGTGAACTCGCGGCAATGTGAACTTATAAAAACCGAGATTGTTCACATTATTGAATTTGTTCACATTTTCAATGGGTACATATACATAAAGATTAGCGATGCAGAAATTGTTAATACTACTAATACTGCAGGCGCGGATCCAGGGAAAGAATAAGAATAATAATAAATATATTTATTTCGCTAATAAGCAATTTACCAATAACAAGACTTTATTTTATGCCCCCCCCACCCAAAAGCTTTAGCTATTGACGAAATATTTAAAACACTAAACATGTT
Source organism: Sturmia bella (assembly GCA_963662145.1). NCBI lineage: Eukaryota > Metazoa > Arthropoda > Insecta > Diptera > Tachinidae > Sturmia > Sturmia bella. The sequence continues at coordinate 7,968,832 of OY759168.1, read as the reverse complement.
GGAGGAAAACATAAAAACAGAAGATTGAAGTAATAGACAAGATGCTTTTACAGAAGGTCCAAGATATATGTATATGAAAAGATTCTAAGAATAAAGCCAAAACCACATAGAGAAAAGAGAGGACTAATTAATTTCATAGGCACAACACAGAAATGACTATATGGAACAATGGACGATAACGACAGGACAGAGATTATGGAGCATATACATATGGGTGTTTCCATGGTTACGCACGTGACATTTGTACACGTTTAATTGTTTTGAATATTATAAAAATATAAATGGGTTGGAATATTTGAATGGAATTTTGCCATTGTTACATTTAATGTGATGAGTTCCTTCCAAAAAGTATATATATTGGAAAATTGAGCACTGGGTACCCAAGTTCCATGCGATCAAAGTTGACTTACGCACGTGACAAAAAACGTAAGTGCCTTTTAAAGCAGCATGAAATATTGCAAAAGTAGGCGAATTGTAGAAGATGTTTATTTCGGAAAAAATGTTTTTGTAAAGGTTATTAATGGACCTTTATAATCATGGTTTGTTCAAAAACAAGTGTGCATGGGTTGGCTAAGAAAAAAAAATTTTTTTGATTACGCACGTGACACTTTTTACCTTCATACATATTTTTGTAATTTAACATATATTTTCAGAAGTTTTTACCATCAGTTAAAATTATTATAAGTTAAATTTTTTTTTTACATAATAAAATGTCAATAGTTTTTTTTCAATTTTCTGTGCTTAAAAAAATTGTGCGAGCGTTTTGATTTTTTAACTAACGGTGGACCATTTCATGGAAATACCCATATGTATCTGTGATCGAACAAAATAATAGTATATTATAAAAGCAGTGAACAAACAGATTATTATAAACGATGAATTTAATAAATCGCTAATTATTTTAAAAAATTCGATTGAACAAGATAGAAGTAATATTAAAAATTAGACAGACAAGTCAGAGAACGTAATAACGAGATTGTAAGACAATATTTATACTTGGATCAATTGTCCAAATTAAAATTTTTGGAGGATAGAATAGAAAAAATACAAGATAAGCAAAACGTAAGCAAAACATAAGCAGTTTTCACACTTCGTATTATATTTGAAATACTTTTAAATATAATACTATTTTAAACTTCTAAGTGTGAGCGACTTTTTGTTTGGTATTGTAAAAAAGTTGAAACAGCTGACTTTTGTTTAGATATTTTACCGATAAAAGTACACAAACAGAATTTTTCAATTGGTGTTTCGCAAATATTAAAAAAAATAAAATCTAAAAAAAATTCCTAAGGAAACCATGAATGAAAAAATTATTAACTATTTGGTTCAAAATGCCATTGATCAAATCGAAGTTAATGAAATGATGAAGTGGAAAGGTACCTACATATATTAATTCAGGTCCAAAAATGAACCTTTTCAAAAATCAGTAGACTTGATGAGTTGATTAGCACTAACGAAATGTCGTCGGCATATAGACAGCTGAAAAATACAACAAACATTTTTGGAAAAGGTTCATTTTTGGACCTGAATTAATACATTTCAATTGGCTCTTAAAGCAAATAAATAATTAAGTTCCTATTTGGTACATACATATATTTATTTAATAACAAAAAGTAAATGTATGCATAACCAATCTCTCAGTAGATATTTACAGGAACGATATGGTTGAGCATATCTTGGACGAGGTTAACGAGGTTTTTTAATATTTTCTACTTTTTTCGTCTTTTCCATTGCAAATTTAAGAAATGTTTACAATTCAATTTATTATAAGTAAGCAAAAAACAATGTGGCGCCGTATCTGTCAGCTGTTTCATACTTGTAAATAAATCCACTTATTTACTACATTTAGTAAATCTACTACTGTTTTTGGCATTGCAGAGGTTTTAATTTAGTAAATTAAAAATTTATGAGATTTGTTAATAAACATTGGTGTATATGAAAATGCACACAGTCACAGCGTCGATCGAAATTCGTTGTACGCGGCGAACCTGAAATAGATTTATTTCTATTTCTTACGCCGGCGAACGACGAACAAATCAGTACCATGTGGCCATTTTGGTTTTAGTTTTCAAGTGTTTTAGTTAATGTGTACTTTAATAGTTTTATTTTAAGTTCTAAGCTTTGACTTTTTGCATTTAAAATAAAAAGCCAAAATATTAGATTATAAAACATGTTTGCAGTGTTTAATTTTTTGTTTTTGGTAATGCTAAATTTTTTACCAACTGAATAAAAAGGAGATTTTTGTGCTAAACAATTCTAAATATAAAAATACTTGGAATTGTTAATATAATTATTTCAAAGGAAATAATTATATTTGAGTTGGAGAAAAAGAAAACGTATGTTGGTTTCTTTTCAATATTGGGTGTTTTATTTGTGTAATTTACCTTACAAATTGCACCGGGGGTCGTCCGCACTTGCTGCTGGTTTGGGGTCACAAAAATGATTAGCCTCGATTTTTCTATCATTAGCAGGAAATTAAAATCCCCTTCTCATATCAATGCATTTTCCATTGGAAAATGCATTTTTCAGTGCGGCCGACCTTACATCATATTACTGAACACGGCTTAACAGGGTTAACAATATATGAACTAAAGTTAGTCTACAGAAACAATAGCAAGCATATTGTAAAAAAAGCTTAATGTAATTCATTCATTGTTCTTGCAATTGTTTCTTAGGAAATAAAAAAAATAAAAGGAAATAATATTGTCCAAATTAGTTTGGACACCAACCAATTTTTTTTAATATGGTCACCCCATCAGCTGTTCAACTAAATATTATAAGATAAAATAAAAAAACTGAGAAAATGGATACAATTGAAATTATAATTGAAAATGTTAAGCTGCATGAATGTTTATATAATCTGGGATCGTGTTCATTATTTTAATTATTTTTACAAAACTTTAAATTCTTTGATTCATTAAATTTTTTTTTTAACTTTCAACAAACAATAAACAACTTTATCAATTATAACAGATGTTTTTGTTTTTCGTCGTTATTGTAATTTACACAGCGAACCGGCGTATTCGTCGTGTTGGCCGAAATTCGTCGTTCGTCCCAGTTGTGTTCCCAGCATTAGGCTGTTATGTCGCTTCCGACCACAGTTTCTATTTAGTTTCAAAGAAATGTGATTGTTATGGAGAACTTTTTTCGTGCGTCAAAATGAGTGACTGAAAAGATTTTGCTCATGAGCATTCGTGAAGTGAGGACCAAAAAAAAATTGTTCGTGCGTAAAAGTGCGTAAGGGAAATTATTTTGACTGTGAGCGTGCGTGACGTGACGTGAGCCAAAACACACTCACGTGCACATCTCTACTATTAGCCAATACAACAACCATACCTGCGATAGAAGTGAGTAAAAATATGAATATCACATTTTCCTCTGCAAGTGACTGCTTTTGAAACATCGCTTATAGTACCAATTACACATCATATGCAATTGCACAACAAAATGAAAATTTATTCGAAATCCTGCACGTCTGAACGACAAAAGCAGCTGAATACCAATGCAATGTTAAGCCGAGAAAATATACATACATATGTAAATATGTAATTATATGCGAAAAACGTGTTTCTCGTAATAACAAATGCAAAAAATCAATTTTAACGCTTCTCATTTTTGTTTAAATGCATTAACATCAAGTGTTTAAGCAAGTGTATAATTTATTTGAGAAGAAAAAAAAATAAGCATCCATCCATCCATCCACTTGTACAATTTTGTTGTACAATGATACAGTACTCTTTTTCGTTTTGAGCATACAACACTGCTGCACGTACATATGTATGTATGTATGTATTGTTGTTGCTTATTTATTGACACCTGAAAGTCTGAGATGAAATGTGTTGTGTCAATTTTTCCATACAAACATGCAAACGTGCCTACAAACAAATAAACAGACAGACAGACAGACAGACTTGCAAGTGCTCCAATGAAATTATTATTAAAAATTTTCATACTTATTTCTTCAACACATGGATGCAGGCACAGATGTATATACATATGTATGTATATACATACATATGTAGTTGGATCCATCGCTAAGTTAAAAAAACACACACACACACATACACTACTGCTGGTATTTTGTTGTTGAAGTTGATGTTGTTATTTTAATATTATTTAATATTTTCATATATTAATCACCTTTTAATTCATTATTTTCTTTATATTGCATTAATTATACATGAAAACAGCTATCAAGAGCAGTTCAGCGCGGAACAGTGGTCAAAAATGAAACTATTTGTGACAAGAATGGAAATGATTTAAAGAATGTTTTCAATTTTCTTTGCAAAATGAGTCTGCTCCACAAGCAAACAGAAAATTTTTCTTTTTTTATTTTGAAAGGACAACCAAGACATCATTGCTTAAGAAATGCTTGAAATGATGGTCAATAATATAAGAAGTTTGTAAAGGGTGTTTTTTTCGATGTATGGATTATTCGATTGACCTGAATTTTATTTAACCGAAAGATAATCTTGTGGCATTACATTTTAAATATGATTTCTGGCATATGACCGCCACGGCTGGCGTGGAGGTAGTCCAATCTGTACGTCCAATTTTCGATAACTTTTTCCAACATTTGTGGCCGTGTATCGGAAATAACACGGCGAATGTTGTCTTCCAAATGGTCAAGCGTTTGTGGCTTAGCCGCATACACCAATGAATTTACATAGCCCCCCACAGAAAGTAGTCTAGCGGTGTTAAATCACAAGATCTTGGAGGCCAATTCACAGGTACAAAACGTAAAATTAGGCGGTCACCGAACGTGTCTTTCAATAAATCGATTGTGGCACGAGCTGTGTGACATGTTGCGCCGTCTTGTTGAAACCGCATCTCCTGGACATCATGGTTATTCAATACAGAAATGAAAAAGTTAGCAATCATGGCTCTATACCGATCACCATTGACTGTAACGTTCTGGCCATCATTGTTTTTGAAGAAGTACGGACCAATGATTCCACCAGCCTATAAAGCGAAAGCGCACCAAACAGTCAGTTTTTTTGGATGTAACAGTGTTTCGACATACACTTGAGGACTTTTTCGTAAAAATGTTACGTAACAAAAAAGTATTATTTATTGCAGTTACACGACAACTCTCAGGTTTGGGCAGACATGTCAAAGTAAACAGGAGAGGCACAGAGAGAGAGAGAGAGAGAGAGAGAGAGAACGAAGAAGTATTTAGTGATGGTAGGGCATCCTACTTTCTTGACTCACTGGTATAACGTCACAGTGTAGAGTGCATTACTCCGGAATATTGCTCCTAAAACTTGCATCGTTGTACTATTCTAAATGATTATAGGTATTGGCATCTTATAATTATCATCAAGTACTTCTAAACTACTCAAACTCAATTTGCAATAAATTTGGTAGTCGCAACCAGGGTTGGCTCAAGAATATTTCAAAAGTTGTTTTAGAAAAGCAAAGTCTCACACATTATTTTAAACGATTTTATAAAATAGTTAATTACTTTATCGGGCAAATCTTCTAAGAATTAGCAGTAGATTACGATTCTTTTGGCCGTTTGGTCGAGAAAAGAACTTACCCACTCAAATGCACATAGTTCTTTAAACGAAAGCTGTATTTTTATTTTTTTCTCAATTTTTTTACTTTTCACAAATTTGTTATTTTCTTTTTCAATAAGACTTTTTGTATATGTAATTACTTTCCGACTTCAGCAGAAAAAATGTAGAAAATTTTTTTTAATTCCAATAACACTGATACCTCAAATTTCTTTGCTGTCCACGTTTTGTTGTGGCTTTATTTAATTTTCATAATTAAATTGTTTAAATTGTGACAAAATTAAGCGGAAGTAATGTTGAACTTAACATGTTCAGAAATGGATTAATTTTCTTGTTGACCACATCTTAACTGCGATTGTACGTTGGCCAAAATAAGCACTTATAAAAAAACAATAAAAAAAAATAATAATAATAAAATGGTATATGCTTTATGCAACCATACGTCTCTATAAGTGCACTTGCATACCCAGCAAACATACGGTAAGAAGTTTGAAAAAGTTTTCCTGTCGTATGACAAGTATGAATTTTCCATAGAATGCTCAACTAAGCAGATGCCAGGTCTTTCAGAATTTTTGTTTCCGAGAAATTTAGCACATCTCTATACTGAATATCAGTAGTATTTGAAATACATATTTAGAATACAAATGCATGTTTTGTATTTGTATTTTAAATACGTCTCATGAATGTATTTGCTATTTGTATTTTAAATACTTACACCCATATTCATAACAACTTTTGAAGGTTTATTACACGTTTATTTGACAAATATTCCGTAGAAATATGTCAAATAAGAGCTTAATAAACTTACAATAATTATTATGAATATGGCCTTAAGAGCTTAACCCCCTGATTCATAGAAATTATTTCAGGTTTATAAGACTTTTATTTGACATATTTGTATGGAAAATTTGTCAAATAAGAGTTTAATAAACCTAAAATATTTATGTCTGTATTAAGTTTATCAGGCTCAAGTTCTTTCTATATTATCTTTGTGATTGATATTAATTAAATTAGACAAAGAAAACATCAAAGACATTTAGCAGGGTGGACAACTAGTTGTTTCGAAGCCGCCACACTTTCTCGTCAGACATAATTATATAAGAAAAAGTTCGAATAATAGAAATTAAATACCTAAAATATTTATTATAAATAAGACCCTGAGTGTTTTGTTTTTCAAATACTTCTGTTTTCAAAATGCATTTTTAAATTATGCAAAAAAAGTAATTTGGGCACAAAATTATTAAATTCATACATCAATTAAAAACGGAAAAATTTTGCTACTGTTTTATTTCCAAAAAAAAATGGCATTACTACAATTTAATTACCCAACATAAAATACCTGTGTAAGACTGCAGTTACACGACCAAGTTTTGCTATCAAGTTCTTTTCACATACTGCCTGTCAAAATTCAATAAAATTGATAGCTGTGACGTAGGCTGCACGCAATTTCATAACAATTCGTTTTCAAGATGCCGTCAAGAAGAAAATTAAAAATAGCTGCTTCATTAAAAGTACTCTCAGAAATAAAGAAAATAAAAGAAGCAGAAAAAAAAACAGAGGGCAGAAAGGAAATACTGGGTGAAGCCCTTATTAGAAAGAAGGTTGTTAAATATTTAAAAATTATAATGAATGCAGATATGCTCTATAAATCGCAGCACATCATTATATTTGTGGGTTTTGCAAGTAAACATTTTTATTTCTATTTTTAAGCTTGAATCTGTTTAATTTTTATCACTTTTAATTGCAACTTTCAAACAAAACAAAAAAATATTTGCAGACAGAACGAAAAAAAATTGTTGATGCTGTCTATGGAAAACGAAAATTGTCATCAAGTTTGCATCCATTTTCAAAATTGTGAGTGTATTAGTGAAAAAGTGTGAATGTATTAAAACTTGAAAGGCAAAACTTGATCGTGTAACCCCCAAGTAAAGTAAAAGCAACTGAATGCATACACATTGAGAAAGTCGTCAAGCTGTCAGAAAGTTAAATAATGAAAAAATAAAATACAAGGAAAAAACAGCGTTTCACATTTTAATCTAAAACAAGAAAATAAAAAAATAAAAAGAAATGCGGTCGGGGGACCCCCGTTAGGAACGAAGTTCCTTACGTATTTTTTCATCTTTGAATGTAATACAAGGTGAAATCTGTATGTTTTATTTTGTGTTGTTTTTGAAATTTTGAAATTTTATGATTCTTTAAATTTTTGTAACGTTTTCCAACTAATTAATATTTATTGGTAGGTGTCTCCGCTGCTGTCAGTGAAGACACCGCCAATCATACACAATTGCTTTTCGACAGTACACCAATACATATAAACAGCTCACACGCTTTCGTGACGATTTCTACTAATTTCCACTACCAACCAGCAAGCCGCGTTAAGGAACTTCGTTCCAATATCAATCAGATGTTGACTTGGATAGACGTTATATACATATATAGTCTTTGGTCACTTATTTCTTAATTCCGTTATTTCTCTTTTAATAAAATATTGTTTTCTAACAAGGAATCATTGAGATTTTGTCGTTAGCTGGTTCTATGCATTCGCCAACAAGCGGTTGTTTGTTTGATGCCACATTTGAAGAGCTGGCTAAAAGTATTTTGTATTTTGCATTTCAAATATTTCAGTATTTTGTATTTTAAATACATGGAATAAAAAGTATTTGTATTTTAAATACACAACTTTCATGTAATTAGCATTTTAAATACATCAGAGCATGTATTTGGCCCTGCACTGGTTGTAGACGCTGTGTTACAGTGGTTGCTTATCAAAATTTTTATATACTTAGAGCAGACATTTCTCTCTATTTTCAGTGATAAACTGAAGCAAAAGATACATATGTTAATTTCCTTGTTACCCACAAAACGTTAAACTTCAATTTAACGCCTCTTTCGGCAGGTGCTCTTGGAACATGTAATTTTGCTTACATAGATTTCTGTTTATTTTATATTCTTTTAAACATAATCGTTGAGTAGAAATGTGTTTTAAAGCACATATTTGGAGTTTTTTTTAACACACTTTCAAATTTTTAATGCATTTTCTGGATCTTATGTTTGTTTTCCCTCCAAGTAACATATAACAAGTTATTTATAGTCACAAATTTGCAATTCCGCATAACCTGTCCAAAGTGAAGCAATGAACACAGTTCTCAAAGTTCGAGTATTATAAATTGCTTGAATTTGTTTGCTGGGCATGCACCTGCATCGTTTAAATGCACGTACAGACATACATATGTACATATTTATGTATGGATTTAAGTGTTTGCATAAAATGTATTAAATATTCATTTCATCATGATCGCTGTCATAATTCATTTTTATGTCATTTCCACCCGTTTATTGTCTTTTTTATGTTGCCTCATTGGTGAGTATTGTACATTGTCATATTAAACCTGCCAGCAACAACAACAACAACAACAACAACAGCACTGTGTTTGCTTGCATCTGCAACTACAACAATTTCATTTTAACAACAAAAATAACCATAAAAAGTATTACCAACAACTTTGGACGCAAAAGCAAATAAAAATTAAACAAAAAATAAAACGAAACAACAATGACGAAAGAAAGAATGAATTAAAGGTAAACGAACGAAAACCATTGTTGAACAAACCAACAAGAAGCGAGTGCATTCAATTAATATTTTACAACATTAAGTACTTTGGCCAAACACGCACACACGTACTGACATATGCATGTAACAACAACATCAGAGCGGCGCAACAACATTTATTGAAATAATAATTACAATAATAAAATAATGGGCACATCCAAAACTACTCATTAAATGCAATGCAACAGGGTGTTGCGAAACCGGTCGACCGGGTTTGAAATCGCCCAAACCGGCCATTTTTTCAATTCGGATTTTCTGCAAGATTGAAAATACGCCATTTAGGGCCTTTCTACATGAGACCAATAAAATGCTTTAAGTAACCGTTGAGGTACGTACAGATGCTGGTCAGATCTTATATTATTGTACGAGCTGACAACGTGCCGACAATCTACGGGAAATGAAAAATAGTCCGTTCAGACAACTGTAAGAAAATCTTACAGTTTCGTTGTCAGACAATTGCTTGACAACGAAAATTACCAATTTAGCTGTTAATGATGTTTTCTTCGTCGACCTGTTGTTGCTCTTCATTCTTTATTTATTTTGCTCAAAAACGGTTTTTGCATTTCATTTTTGGTCCTCTTTTTTTGCATCTTTGTATCTCTCTTAGTCAATTTTCTAGAGTTCTCTTGCTTTTTCTCCCTTCCCCTGTGCCTGCACATTTTTCTCGGGCTCGATTTGAAGAAAAACCAAGACACTTAAATGCTTCTTTTGCACTAAAAGAATTTTGTTCATAAATCCAATGAATTCCGATATTAACTTAATGAAAAAATTTATTATTTTTCAAAAAACGTTGGGGCTCGTTGTCTCAATGAATTCTGATTCATCAAATTTAGATTAATGATCGTTTCATTAAATATATGAAATTTTAGTCGTTAAGCTAATGAAGCATTTCATTGCTTTAATGAAAAAGAAAATATTTAACTGAATGAAATTCATTCATTAAATATAGGAATTTGTTAATTGATCTAATGAAAACAGAACATCATTTTTATGACGTATCTATATATATTATTAAGGCAACGGATAATCTTAATATTAAAAAAAAAAATTGCCGTTTTATGTGCGATACCACTTTTTACGTCCCGTTGTGTTACGTGTTGCTCGCAGTAGACTTTAAAATCTTTACGAAATATTAAAATGTATTACCATTTATCCAAATGAGAATTCTTTACACATCAAATGAGAATTGAAAACTCTATCAATGAATACATTGACTTTATGTAATGGTTCATTGATTTGATAACATTTTTTCATAAATATCCAATGATATTTTTTAACGAAATTATGAAAACTAATGAACAGTTTTTAATGATATTTATTCATTAGATCTATGAAAACTCATTGCCGTAATGAACATTTGCTTGTCTGGAAGTACCCTCTGATGTTTTATCCTGGCTACCTTTGATATTGTAACCCATGGAAATAGCCTCTATTGTTGTGCTTGTTAAGGCCGTGATTCACTATCCTACTCAATCGTACGATTCTGGTAGAATTCTGTCCTACTTTAAAAAGTCGCATCAAACTGGCCACACTATTATACTTCACTATTATACTTTTGTAAACAACTGCAAAAAGGCAACCCTGTTCGCATAGAATAAGATAAGTTTTTGAAAATTTTCAAAAGATTAGCAAATCGGACAGACTTGTCAAAAAGTCTTTCACACACATACACTTTTTGGACACACATGTCATTTTTAACAGATCGCACGATTCAGCAGGATAGTGAATCACGGCCTTTAGTTGAAACAGTTGCAATACCAAATGAAGTCGTCAATTCAAAGAAATCATTACACTATTTTTTAAAGCACCCTTTCTACGTTCTACTCTCAAGAATGCAAAATTGTTTTTAATTTTAAACAACTATAATTTGCATTCATGACACAAAAAAGAAAAATTATAATGGACTTTAAAACAAACTTTTTACTTAATGAAATTCGCACCTTTTAAAAATTAAAATGAAAATATCAATTAAAGCAAACAATTCGAATTGAAAGTTCGCGTCCAAAGCAAAAGCATTTATTGTCCATTTAATGAATTGTGCATATTTATAATTTTGCGTAAAATATGGTTACTTACGAGTATGTGAATATTATGAGGTGCTTGCTAATTGTGTATGCGAAAAAGAAGGCGTGCGTCGTTTTGCCATTCACTGGGGATTGATGTCATTGACAGGCACACAGAAGCCGCCGCAATTGACTCTTTAGCTTGCAAATGTCACTTTAAAGAGACATGTGTGGATTTGTTAAAGTCATGCAGGAAAATGTGTTGGAATTGGAATTTTAATTTATAAGCCGCCATATTTGAAAAGGGAAATAATGCAGGCCATAAATAAATCTCCAGTGTGTTTTCTGCACTATGCAATCAATGTAATGTAATACTAGTGAGGTACGACCCCAGACAGCCGCCCTCAGCACTGTGAGCAGTCATTGATCTAGTACACCAGAAGCAACAGAAAATCATGTTCACCCAGCGTACAGGCATTTCATGCATTAAATTTTTTCGCACAGCTGCTTGGCGGCATAATGCACAATTTCAGGTTATCGATAAGAATTCTAACATTTTCAGTATTAAAAATCGACAGCTACAAATGTCATTCCATTATTCTGACAATAGTGACGGTTTTAATTAAATATTATAACTGTGAAACACGTTTCGTAAGAATTTTACATCTTTTCTCATTGTGCATTTTAAAAGCATTTGCGAAATTTATTGCACATTAGCAGACCTCTCTTTACAGACAATACTGAGTATAACGAATAATTCTTCTGTCTAATAAAGTAACACTTGCTGGTAAAGGTATAGTTGGCAAAAATGTGCCACAATGTATCATATGAACTGGCAAGTGTAGTGTAGCAATAAAACGAGACCACAAGGTATCGCTGCTTTCACTCGATATGGTATCGGTGGTAAAATACGAAGTCTGGTAAAACGATAGCCGTTATTTTCAAATTTCGCAAGTTACGTATGTTCGATTTTCGCATTTTTTTTTTTCTTTTGTTCTGTTCGTACACATGGCAACATCAGCCATTTTGGGTTGTCAGTTTGTTTTTGACAGATGAGCTCCTCGATTTTTTTCTATTCGAAAAAAATGGATCAAAGAATCGGTATTAAGTTTTGAGTAAAAAATTAAATTAAATGAGCCAGTACATTTGAAATGTTGAGCGTGGCGTTAGGCGGGTCTACTATGAGCAGAACACTAGTTCAATTGTGGCATAACTGGTTTAAGGAAGGCCGAGAAGATGTCAATGATGATGCTCGTCCTGGTCGCCCGACCACCTCAATAACAGATGAAAGCCGATGAAGCAGCGAAGAAAATGATTTTGGATAATCATCGAATCACTATCAGAGAAAATGCTGATGATCTTGGCATATCGTTCGGCTCATGCCAAGCATTTTTTCCAGATGTTTTAGGCATGAAACGGGCGGCAGAGAAGATTGTTCCAAAACTGCTAAATTTTGGACATCGTCAGTAGCCGTTGAACATCGTCAACGACGATCCAGATTTCCTCAAAAAGGTCATAACTGAAGACGGATCATGAGCTCAGTCATCCCAATGGAAAAGACCACAAAAAGTACGTCAAGTTCGGTCAAATGTGAAGGTTTTGCTCATTGTTTTCTTCGACCGCAATCGCGTGGTGCATCATGAATTCTTTGCTACAAGGTCGTGCGATCAATAAGGAATACCACTTTGAAGTTAAGCGACGTTTGCGCGAAGCAATTTGTGTGTGTGGCAACAACAATTCTCGGTTTTGCACCAGTTTTTAGCCAAAAACAAAACAGGTTAGCATGCCTCAACCACCGTATTCAGCGGACTTGGCCCCCGCTGACTTTTTCCTCGTCCCAAAACTGAAGAAACCGATGAAAGGAAAACGTTTTGCTACGATTGAGGAGATAAAAGAAAAATCGAAACAGGAGCTGTTGGCGATACCGAAAATCGCTTTTCAGAAGTTTTTCGAGGATTGGCAAAAACACTGGCATAAGTGTACTATATCTGAGGCGGATTATTTTGAAGGGGACAAGATAGTTATGTGATGAATAAATAAATACTTTTTGAAAAAATTTAAATTAACCGTTATTTTTTTTATCAGACCTCGTATAACCGCTTTAATATAAATATGTAAGAAATAAAAGAACTACTCCTCTCGGTCAACTACTTCATACTATCACAAATTTTAGCTAATCCAATACAAGTGATTGGATTTCGCCACGCCCCTCCGCCTACAGACTGAAAATCAAACATCATCAAAATCATCCCAGCCGTTACATACATACACACATCCTGTTCTATATACATATACATACATATGTATAGATCAGGGATGCCCACGGCCTATACGCTTGGTACGCTTTTGTTTTTGTAAAAGCGCGAAGCATTGGCTGAGCATTCTATTATGTATACACAACTCTTTGTATGAAATACACACATACACACATATCCCAAGTTCAAAGCAACAACACTTTCATGTGCACAGCAATAAGAACACAGGCTTTGTTGGTACACATTGGTGCCAAGCGTAAATTTTGTTGTTTTTTGTTTTTTTGATTTCATGATTTTGTTGTTTTTTTTAATGATTTTGTGAGTATGAAACACTTGAGGAAATCATTTTTTGTTATGAGTTTATTTCTGTTTTTTCTTGTGTGCATCAATAAAGTGTATACGTATTGGTGTTTGCGCTTCCATAAGAAGATTTTGGGCACCCCTGGTACAGATCATAGATGCCCATGGTAGTACTATTGGTGAGAGTGACGAAATAACACTGGAAGAAAACAATTTGCTATTCATTTTATTCATGGCTTTGTGAACATCTTCAAAATGTTTTTTAATTGTATTTTTTTTTTTTTTTTAAATGTCTTATGACAAATAAGACATTGCATGTCATCAAAAGCATTTTGTAACATAAAATACTTTTCTGCTGACATCATTAATATATCGCAATAATAAGACACAGAATTTCTGCAAGTGTAGTTTGTCTCTCCCACTCAACATGGTGATTTCCTATTGGTTGATTGACGATCAAACAAAAGAGCGTAATAATACGTGTGAGTTTAATTTGCTGATATCAGCCACTACTGGGCATCTGTGGTATAGATAGATTGAATATGTTCTTCAAGAAAATAGCATTTAAAATTAAGCACGTATGTATTTAAATTTAAATAGTATTTAAAATTCTGGATACTAGTTTTCCGATCTTTTTTATTTAATTTTATTTAATTTATTAATTTAAGCTCAAGGCCAGTTTTATTTATTTTTAAAAATCGTTCGATATTTCGATACTCCTTTGTGCATCTTCTTCAGGAAAATGTGTTTTCTAATATCTTATAAATTTTCAAATATATTTATAAAATATTAGAAAACTTATTTTCCTGAAGAAGATACACAAAGAAGTATCGAAATATCGAATGATTTTTAAAAATAAATAAAAGTGACCTTGAGCTTAAATTAATAAACTTAATAAAATTAATAAATTAATAAACTAAATAGACATATGATATTCGTTATACCGAGTTCCAACTGTGTACATTTTTTTTTTTTTTTTTTGGTTTTTGACAAACCAAGACCCTGCCATATTATCCCTCCCATATTGAAAAACACACAAACTTCGTTTTGGTTCGTTTTCGTTCTTTTTTCATTTAAACATGAATCGTTTTAAAATCATTTCATTGTCATTTCGAGTATTTAGCAGATGTCATTTTAAGGGGTTGATTTTTTTTTGTCTTCCAAAACATTTGCATAAAACTGTTTAATCCTCTTGTAATCTTGTGTATGCTTTTAAATTAGTTAGTTTTTGCCTCAGGTTATATTTTCTATGTGCTGCATGCACATTGAAATCTGTGTTTGTGCATGAACAAAGGGATTTATGGAGATATTTTTGGACGGCAAATAAAGTGCCTGCTCTCAAACATTAGAAATTTTTATTAAAATGTTTATTAACAAATAGATTTATTTAGACCAGGGGTGGTCACTTTTATGTTATGAACTCATGAAAGTACTTCAATCAAGACGCGTGGCTCTTCGTTGGCCTGGAGCTCTAAAAACGATTCATCTTTAATAATTTTCATCTCACTTTCAAAAATGGCAAACTTCAGAGGCACTTTTTTCTTTGTTTTTATCTGGGTGGAGGCTTCGAGACCTTATTTTTATTATTAGTTTGAAATTAATCGAGTATGGGCTCGATGTGAGTATTTGTGAGGTGTGTTGAAGTTTGTCTCGCTGATTGTTAAGCCTCTTTATTTCTCTTGCAAATAATTGAGAAGAATTATTTAAATTTTGATTTATCTAATGGTTTTAGAAAAATACAATGGATTGCTATTTACGCTAGTACTTCAGGCTAATGGGAATGTATAGAAAAGTTTCAGTTTATTGCTAGGAACACAACTGGGACCAAGGCGAATCAAGTACAGGTGGTTGCAATTCAATTCGCTTCAACATTTTCTCTCGAGACGTCATAAGTTTTGTTGTCGTTTGCTATCAGGTTTGACAACTCGGAAAATAAAATCGTGGAAAAATGTAGAAGCGAATTGGGATGCGGGCACCTGTAATTGATTCGCCTTGCATTTTGTTGTCGTTCGGTATCAGTTTTGGCAACTCAGAAGATAAAATCGTAGAAAAATGTAGAAGCGAATTGGTATGCGGGCACCTGTAATGGATTCGCCTTGACTGGGACGCACGACGAATTTTTCGCCGCGAATATTCGCCGTCAAAAATAAAACACATTGGTGTATATGAAACTACACACAGTCACAGCGTCGCAAATAAATTTATTTCTATTTCTTACGCCGGCGAACGACGAACCATCAATCACTACCATGTGGCCATTTTGGTTTTAGTTTTCAAGTGTTTTAGTAAAAACAGTTCACTTTTACTTTAATAGTTGTTATTTTAAGTGCTAAGCTGTGACTTTTGGCATTTAAAATAAACAGCCAACATATTAGATTATAAAACGTGTTTAATTTTTTGTTTTTGGTAATGCAAAATTTTTTAGCAACCAATTTTTTTTAATATGGTCACCCCATCAGCTGTTCAACTATAATAAGATAAAATTAAAAATTTGAGAAAATGGATACAAGTGAAATTATAATGTTTACGTACAAGCAAAAAGGATTTTACCATAATGAACACGATGTTCATTATTTTAATTATTTTTACAAAATTGGAAATTCTTTGATTTATTTAATTTTTTTTTAACGATTGTCACATCACTCATACGCATCAAGCGTGCAAATATTGATCCGACTACGAATGTTAAGGTGCATTCACACTTAAGCTTTTCTTTGTCAAAGAACGCCCAGAAAAACGGGACCACAGCTTTCTTGTTTAACGTTATTTTTGGGCAAATACATCCCTATAATCAACAAAGAATGCATATACTCACACATGAATACATCAATAAACAACAAATAGAAAAAATAACTAAAAAAAAAAATAAATAAAATTTCACAACATTTTTTTGTTTGTTTTGTTTCCTCAGCGAACAAAAACAAAACTTTGAGCAAATTTGCGTTTGCTCTTGCGAACTCTTTGTGAGATCAAACGATTTTGTTGGTTGTAAATTTTGTGCCCGGCGCCCGATCGTTCGCCTACAGGAAAACACTAAAAGCAACAACAAAATTTTGAATTTTGTTATTGTCTTGTACAACAAACACAACACCAACAAACACTTCATGTGTTTTGTTGGTAGAAATCTTTACTTTCTGTCACCCATTTGTTCGCGTTTGTATTGTGCATTTTGACAGTTCCTCAGGCTAAAAGCAGTAGACAGCTGGGCTTGTAAGGCTATCTGGTATCGAGATACCTTAGACTTGTATGGAAATAAGCGAGCGAACGAGCGATGTCAAGTGACATCGTCAGCCTGGAAGTTTGTTTTTTTTTTTTTTTGATTTCAGAAAACTTAATTATTTATTTGCTTTAAGAGCCAAGTGAAATGTATTAATGCAGGTCCAAAAATAAATTAAATGTTTTTATCTTTTTCAGCTGTCTATATGCCGCCGACATTTCATTGGTGCTAATCAACTTATGAGAAGACTTGAAAAAGTTTTACTTTTTGATACTTCCAAAATTACAAATCATAGTAACAGATGATAACTTGTGGTCTAGAAGGTTGCAAAGAAAAGTAAAATAGTTGCAAAACGAAAAAGAAATGTTTACCGTGTTAAAGGTTTGTTTGCACATTTCTGATTCTCATTTTGTTCGTGGGAATTATGGAATAAGTAGTGAAGTTTCAAATATTCTTTTAAGAATTTTTCAAGTCTACTGATGAGTTGATTAGCTTCAACGAAATGTCGTCGGCATATAGACCTGAATTAATACAGATCATACAAAACCTTAAAACTGGGTCTTGCCAAATTTAATGTTTTTTTTTTTCGTTGAAGTTCATCTATGTATATATGTAAGTAGATGATCCATAAGCTGGGCCAAAATAAAAGTCATGAAGAAAGTAGTGGTTCTATTATTTCACGACTAATATTTGCTAGTCTGAACGCATCTTTTCGATTTCATATCCGTTTGACAAAAACTACGAAATCTATCTGCTTAACTTAAGAGGGTATTCTTCTTTACTTGCACACACACACACACACACACACACACACACACACACACAAACATATTTATGTATATACATATGTATGTGCATGCACATTTAACCGTAGGCATACAATTTCCAACCTTAAATTAAGTTTTGTTTAATAAACTTTTCATTGTTTTACAAAGAACAACAATTTTCCTTTTCTCTTTGTCTGTTGTAACTTGATTTGCGGAAATTTTCATTAAAAACTTTGTGTAATTTAATTGATTTCCTAAATGTCACTGAAAGAAAAGGAATGAATGTTGTTAAACTTTAAAACTGTCTCTTTTACCTGTTCTAGCAGTTCTTTTGTTTAAACATTATTTTAGCTGTCACAGTTTTGTATAGAAATGTAATAAAGTTTATTCTTGTTTATTTTTTATTTTTTCTGCAATATATTTTTTGTTCTCTGCGATCAGATAAATTTGAATATTGTTTCCATATTTCTTTCTACCCTTCGCTTTCCAATGCACACAATCAACCAACCAACCAGCCAGCCAGCCAGCCAGCAAACAAACTCACTCAATTTTCACTCAAAATGTATTTAAATTCTGTACTCGTTTTCGCATTTGTATTTGTTATTGTTTTTATGGGTGTTGGAACTTTTGTTCCTTTCCGTTCAATATCAATTAATTGAAATCTTTTTTTTTTTTTTTTTTTTTTGTAATGAATAAAAAGGGTTCGAAGGAACGAACGACAAGAACGAACATGCTGACAATGAATATTTTGTACTTTGAATAATTATGACAAACAATTTGTGTGTAAAAACTATTGTAATTGATGATTTTACTGCGTTTTTTTTTTCTTTCTTCGTTTTGTTTAATTATATTCATTTTGTTGTTACTTAATTGATAATGTAATGATTTATTTGTTTGCTGCATGTTTTTATACAATTTATTTTAATTAAATTCATTTTAAATTAAGCCGCCCTTATACATATGCACATATGTACATATGTATGTAAGTATGATTGTACGTACATACGTTCTCATTTTGGGGAAGAGTTGCTCTTTCACAGTAAATTGTAACTGATTGATTTTCTTGTGACGTTTATTAAAATTAATTTCATAACTGGCCCCCGGTGACAAATGAACATCAAAAATTAGTAATCAAGAAGTAAAGACACCCGTATTGTGATTTAAAAAATTGTTACGACAATATTGTAGCAGAGTAATGCACAACTATGCCGAATCGAATCGTAAAATCTGTGAGCGTTCAACTCGTCATGTAAAAATTTATTAAAGAGTGCAATATATGTAGGGAATGGTAAGTCGATTTCGATTGTATTCGAAAATCGATTTTTACTTTCTGATGCCATTCCCTAGTGCCATACATATGACGTACACTTTGGAAAACAGAAAGTATTGCCTTAGTGCCACTCATGCATCAATCCATCAATCAATCCATCAAAATGTAACTCTAATACAGTGTTACCAGAAGTAGGGGAAAATCCCTACATGTATGTATTTTTGATACTAAAATAGAAGCGTAGGGAAAATCGGACAGATTTTTTATATTCTCCAAAATGTAGGGATTTTTTCGTCATGTCGCATTATTTGAACTATTGTGTAAAAAATTTAACATAAGTCTCAATGATCTCATGCCTGAGTGGCGAATAATCGAATACAATTTTTCTACAAGTAAAATTGATATGTTTTTTTTTCTTATATTTAATCCGTCTAATTCATAAAAATTATAACAGGTTTATAAAGCTCTTATTTGACAGATTTTCCACACAAATATGTCAAATAACAGTCTTATAAGCCTGTTATAATTTTTATGAATTAGGGGGTATATATTTATTTGAGCTTAAGGTCTTTTTATTAGAGAATTTGAGTATTTTGAGTATTTTTGTCAATATTTCGCTCTACTTCGGACAGCTTCTTCAGGACATTTTTCATTATTATTGTCTTGAAGAAGCTATCCGAAGGAGAGCGAAATATTGCCAAAAATAGTTAGGACGTTGGGAAGAAGATTTATAAAAAATAGTTTTTTTTTTTTGTATGGGAGCTCCCCCTAACGAATAGAGATACGAGGTAGGCTTGTTTTAAAAAAATGTGGTTAGGTCTCGTTTTGTAAATTTTTTCACATCTTCCTTCACAACTTGTGGGCGAGGGCGGCACGCCCTTTTCTAGTGCAATCTGCCTGAAATTCTCCACAATTTTGATTTTTGCCCCAGAGAAGAAACGGTGCATTTTCATATTTTTCAAAATAAGTCCACAAGACAACTTCTTTTAAATTAAAATAACTTCATGGAGAAAGCGATTTAACGAGATATGTAATTTTTTTAACAAGTGAAACAAAACATATATTTTACATATTGTGAGAACGTTGTGTTCACCTTACCCTTCAATGACTTCTGCAAAAGTTGTCAACATGAGGAAGAGACTACCTTATACATTCTTGCAATCTGCTCCACGCCGGGAGACCTTCGTCCAAGGCTTTTGTATAAAAGGAGCTTTAGTCAGCTTTCGGAAATTTCAATGTTACATATGGATTCGTTTCTTTCTTTTGGTAGGGGCAGAAGATGGCTGGTTACGAGTCAGTGCTGTTCAAACTCTACCCTCCCCCACCTCCCCCCTCTTTAGACAACCTAAACTTCTGCTTTTTAAAAAATTTTTCCTTCGTATCTCCTCTCCTTCTCTGTATCACTATCTTTTTCAGATTATCGCAAAGGGATCATGGTGCAATGGACCCACGTGAGCTAAAGGGTCCGCCAAATAACTTTTTTTTTGAAAATGCTATAAAAAAAACTATTGAATATTTTCTCAAATTTCTTTTTTTATTTTATTTATGCAAAATTCGCCTCAATGATGTCTCCGAAATGTTCAATTGTTGAAAACGACGGTGAATTGATGTTGATGGCGATTCACGCACTGTTTTTGGCTTTTCACGCTTTGACTTATCGATGAGGATGCAAGTTTCTTTCCCTTTTTTCACAACATAACGAACATACTGAGCTGACGGTACTTCTCTTCTTCCAAAATCCGTACGCAATTTTTGTACACATTACCATGATTTTCAAAGTAATGTCGCAATATTTCCCAGTTTTGGTTCAAGCGTATACACAACCATATTCGTTCAGCGGAAGGATAAAACTATCTAACTAACTAGTGTTACCATTCACGAAATAAGCACTAGTTGAAAAAAAAAACGTTAGATTGCGGACCCTATAGAAATCTTACATCTCACTTCACAGCAGTCTGTCTATCTAATCCAACCTGACGTTGCAGTAACTGTCCACTATTTCTGGTTGTTGAAAAACTGCTGTGGCAGTGATTTATTTTCGTTTTTCTTTAAATGAATTTAATGCAAGTGTTGTGTTAATTGTATTTTTGTGATAAATATCGACGATAAGTAATGACTTCAAAAGTTTTAATAAACTATGTAGTATGACATAAAACTGTTATCGAAGTCACCATACGAGTATCTTCAGCAAAAAGGATAACAGTTTCTAATATATAAAAAGTCAACTGTGAAAATAAGTCTGCTATCTGAAACATTTTACGTTTACATATGTAAAACTATTGGAATGAAAACGTATTATTCTAATTGTAAAAATATACCCTATTAATGTTTTCTGTCTTATACAGTCAGTAGACTGGAAAAAAACTTAAAAGAATATTTGAAACCCATCATCTACTTATTCCATAATACCCATGAACAAAATGAGTATCACAAATGTTCGCACAGACCTGTAATACAGAAAACATTTTATCGTCTTGCAACTCTTTTACTTTTCAACCTGTAACCACAACGAGTAACGAATTGTTTACTACGATTTGTATTTTTGAAGGCATCAAAAAATAAAAGTTTTTTGAATATTCGAAAATGAACTTAATTGTTTATTTGCCATTAGAGCCAATTGAAATGTATTATTCTAGATGTAAAAATTTCTGATTTTCATTTTGTTCATGGGAATTATGGAAAAAGTTGTTGGGTTTCAAACATACTTTTGAGTATTTTCGAGTCCACTGACGAGTTGAGTAGCATCAATGAAATGTCAGACGGCTGAAATAGAATAGTACATTTCAATTGGCTCTTCTTGTAGCAAATAAGTAATTAAGTTCATTGGAGAATGAAAATATTTAATATCTAGCTATTTTGACCCCTTCTTTCTTATATTTTATATATTTATTTGAGCTCAAGGTCTTTTGGAATTTGAGTAATTATTTTTTTTGTCAATATTTCGCTCTCCTTATTGTCCTGAAGAAGCTATCCGAAGGAGAGCGAAATATTGACAAAAATAATTACTCAAATTCCAAAAGACCTTGAGCTCAAATAAATATATAAAATATGAGAATGAAAATATTTATCCACAATTAAGTAACGATGGGCCTAAATCAATTTTTTTTTTTTTACATTTTGCATTCACCACAACAATGTTTGTGCTTTGAAAAGCCCCATAGGAATATTATCCTGCTATTTTAGTTATAAGAACTATTTTGGAGTTTATTTGCATAAAAAAGAGTGATGCCAACTTCAAATCTTCCATACAAAATTTTCTTATTAAACACTATGGGCAGATTTTATTGTGCTCGATTAAAAAATGGTAAAGAAAAACATATTACTTACACTGTGCTAATTGAAAAAACTAATTGAAGGGGCACCCAATGTCCAAACCTAATTCGGGTGCACTGAATTTAGTGGTGCTAACCGTTTTTTTTTTAGGTTAGCTCTTGTTTTTGATATAATACCGTTATTTTAAAAATGGAGGAGGTAGGACAACATATATTCCCTTAACTCAAAAACGATTTAAAACCTGGGAAAGAACAAAAAACCCGAAATTCGGCAATAAAATTATCTTTCAATAGCTGTAAAAATATTTTTAATAAGTTTGTAGTTTAGAAAACACAAATTTTTTTCGATGAAAAAAATTAAATTTTTTGCAAAAGTTCGAAAATTTTTTTGTTCTTTAAAACAGCATAAAAAATCTAAAAATAAAGTTATGCTGATGAGTTATCACTTGTTCATAGCAAATAAAGTTTCAAACAAAAGAAGCCTTAAAAGACTAAAATCGGTGTACAACTTGGGAAGTTATTCACAAAAAATCAAAAATTGCAGTTTGAAGCATACATATGGCAAGAGACTTGACTCGCTTTCAGGGGATATACATATGTACATATGTTGGAATATACAGGAGGAAGAAGAATGACTTTCTAAACAAACATTTACACTTCAAATTACCGGTCTACCAAATAATAAATCAAAATATATTGCAATTTTTGTTTTGTGTTCTTTCCAAGATTTTAAATCGTTTTTGAGGTAAGGGAATATACATATGTTGTCCTACCTCCTCTATTTTTAAAATAACGGTATATCTCAAAAACAAGAGCTAACCCAAAAAAAAAAACGGTTAGCACCACTGAATTGAGCGCACCCGAATCAGGTTTGGTCACTGGGTGCCCCGTTTGGCGGAAAAAAAAGTTTCAAATTCAAGCACAGTGTTATTTTTAACTGTACATTTATGTGTATTAAGCTTTTTTATTTAATAAGCCAGTTATTCATAAATAAAAACGTATTTCAAATGAATAGCAATAAAACTTTGTATGGAACATTTGATAAGAATTTATTTCAAAACCACTTCAGTTCTAAGAAATCACAAAATTTCGTGTTTTCTTCTTGTGATGAGCAGCAGTTATGGCTGGCTTAAAACTTTTTTCCACATACATACATACATACATAGTATGTAATTATGCATTTTAAAACGAAATCAAGGACTTTTAGCTGACAAGAAGAAAAAGTGAGTGAATTGTGCAAACGTCTGTTGAAACAACAGAGGCAGGCAGCCGTCTGTCTACCTGTCACAAGGACTCGTATTACAAGTTGTTGTAAAGTTTGATTTAAAGTTTAGAGTCCTTTTTAAGGTCAGGGTAGCAAGAAATATGTATGTATACAATTTTGAAAAATTCCTAAAAACGGATTGGCACAAAAAAAAAAACAAAAATATTTTTTCCTCCATATTTCACTTTCCAGTAGACAAAACATATATTTATTTATATACATACATATGTAACTATGCTCGAATTGGAAAAAGACGAAGGTGGCTGGCTGGCTATATTTTAAGCAGAAATTTTCGGCAACATAACACACACACACACACACACACACATACACACCATCATTACCAGAAGAGGAAACAATTGGAAATATTGTTCAACACTCCTTTTCAGGCAGCTCAATCGATATGGTAGAAGCGGACAAATTTTTGCTTTTTTGTATTAATGAGATTAAGAGCAGAAAAAAACTCACCTTTAAAAATTTAGCCATGCTTTGCTGTGTGATCCAGTCGCTGTAGAGCCGTCTGAGTTGCTAAGAAGTTATTGGGATGATTTGGGTACTCAACATGGAAGAAACGGTTCTGCGATTGTTGTTCAATTATCCAAAAATTGTGTAGGCTCGAGACTCACGGTTTGTTGGCTGCTGGCTTTTATTTTAAAGCTTTCTCGCATTCGCTTCCTTTTTTGCTTTGCTTGCATATGCAAATGTTCATATGGAAATGTTACAATCAATGAGCGCGTGTGAGTGAGTGTGCGTGTACGTGTGCGAGTGCGAGTGTGTGTTACCAAAAAGCAAGGTGTTTCCTTAACACGGTGTAGTTATAAAGTTGCTGCCGCTTGCTACTTTTTTTTGGAATTTCGTTTTTGAAATGTTTAACGATGATGTTGATGATGAAAATACGTACGCACGCGACTCTTTTCAAATTGCCCTTTTTTTTTTGCTGTGTTTTCTTTCAAATTTCCACTAGTTTTCAAAATATGCTCTTATATGCTTCTTTATGCTCTTCGTGGAAAATATGTTGTTTGGTGTTTTCTCTCTCTCTCTCTCTCTCTCGGCTGGCTTTGGGGAGAGTTGAAGAAAATACAAGAAGAATTTGTTTGAGTTTTGTTGTTATTGTTGTTTGTGGGTATGAAAACCACAGGAATACTTGAAACGCCGCGCGTTTGTTGTGTTGCTGCTGCTCTCAATTCAACTTGAATCCAATTAAACCGTGACATGAGAATTGTTTCATTTGTATGAGTAGTAAAATGGGTTTAGATACAATTCAAAGATATCGAAACATATATTTTTTCTGCACTTTTTTTTGTTTTTTTGTTTTTTGTTTTTTTTTGTCGTTTTATATCTTCAAAAAAACTCACTTTAGCATTTATTTCTTCTCACTGGCAAAAAAAAAAAAATTCTTCATGAAGCCGAAAAGCAAAAAAAAAGTAAAAATAAAAAAATTTTTAGAAGCCTCCAAGATTAATTGTGTTTCCTTTAAATGAATTTAATTTCGTTCAGTTATTGTAGTTGTAATGTAATATGCGTACATATGTAGGTATTATTGTACATTCGTATGTGCATATGTATGTTTGTAGCTTTGTTTTGTGTGTAGAGTTTAGGGAGGGCAGCGCGCACCAGGGGTTTTTTAAGGGTACACAAAATTTTGCATTTGTGTGTTTTTTTTTTTTTTCACTTACACTGCTCAGGGAAAAGGAAATTTTTCTTTAAATAATTTTCGCTTTTGCATTAAGAATCTATGTAAATACAACAAAAGTAATTTTATTATTTTGTTTAATACCTATGTATTTATATTAGGTATTTTTATTTATTTATAAATAAATTGTTATCTTTTCGGTTCAGCCAAGTTGCATTTTTTCACACTTTCATTTCACATTCTTTAAGCTTTTAAACACTTTTAAAGCGGCCAACAAACGTTTAGTTATCATTATTTTTTCATTATTAAATCTTAAAGTATTTTTTTTTTTTACTTTTTATTTAAAAATTTAGTTTCAGGTTCTTGTTTTATTTAGTAGAATATTATTTATATGAATTGAAGAACAATCTTCAGTGTGTTGTTACGGCTGGCTAAGTTCAATGTCTACTACCTATCTGACGACTGCAAGAAATTACAATTTACTTTACTTGCCAGCCAGCCAGCCAGCCAGCCAACCAGTCAGCCATCCATCTTTCCAGTCAGTCAGCTTGGAAAGTTACTCTCTTAAACTCTGGCTGCGTTTTGCTCTCTTCGGGAATGATTTATTGTATTGCAATCTTTTCCATTCAAACACGTTTGTTTTGTATCTTATAGATTCGAATTTGCGTATAACAGAGACAACTGTATCTAACAAATACTTATAATTCCCATAAATCTCTTTGTGCGCGACAAATTTTAACAGAGAGCAGCCAGTTTTCTCTTAAATTCATATGCTCTTATATGCATTATTGTTGTCTTATAAACTTTATCAGTTCCAATATTGATTTTTCCCACCAGTAGTCAGGCACAGTGATGTTCGTAATTATAGCGCGTTAAGGTTTTTTTTTAAACAAATATACATACATGTATACAGTCAAAGCCCGGCTTAAACAAACATTTTGAAAAGGTTCATTTATCAAATAAGAGTAAGAGAATTCTAAAATTCAGTTAACGTATCTCTTGAAATTTTTACAAAGCTGGCAGCAATGGTTCTGATATTTTTTTTTATAATCCCTTTTTTATTACATCTGTCAACAAAGTGACAATAAGTAATTGGATGAACTTAATTGGGGTGTTAATTATCTCAAATCAATACTTAAGGCCGTGATACACTATCCTATTGAGTCGTACGATGTGTTAAAAATGACATGTGTGTCCAAAAGGTATGATAGTCTGGACTAAAAGTGTACATACATATGTGTGTGAAAGACTTTTTGACAAGTCTGTCCGATTTGTTAATCTTTTGAAAATTTTCAAAAACTATATT
Source organism: Sturmia bella (assembly GCA_963662145.1). Taxonomy (NCBI): domain Eukaryota; kingdom Metazoa; phylum Arthropoda; class Insecta; order Diptera; family Tachinidae; genus Sturmia; species Sturmia bella. Next base: position 7,942,419 of record OY759168.1, on the reverse strand, counting down.
TTTCCATGCGATCAGAGTTGCCTTTTCGAAGTTGTTTACAAAAGTGTAATAGTGTGGCCGTTTTGATGCGACTTTTCTGAGTAGACAGAATTCTACTAGATTTAGCTAGCAATTGAGTAGGATAGTGTAGGATAGTGTAAGTACGATTGAGTAGGATAGTGTAACACGGCCTTTAAGATAACTTATATGGTATGTTAATAAGAAAGTGATATACATATATATATACATATATATATATATATATAAATCAGCATGTTGATTCTGATATCAGCATTCTATTGAACATACCATTTTGAGATTTATTAACAAATCTGGTCCTAGTATTTAAAAATAAAATTTGATGTCATAAGTAAAAGAAATATTTACTCATTGCATACAGTTCCTCAGCAAAAACGATGTGAACAAATCAAAGGAAATTTTATTTGAATGTGAACTTCTTTTCAGCGCTAATATTCCAAACGGCATTACACATAAAAAAGACGAAATTTACTAACGATTGCAATTCAGGGAAATGGGAAAGAATATTTACGACAGTGGTGAATCTTTATCTCCCTTTGTTTACAAAAATAAGCCCTATATTTTAATCTACAGCTGTGTGAACTTTGGCTTGTGAAAATTTGTTTAATTAATTGTGTTTATATGGATTTATATATGGATTTATTTACTTGCTGTTTAGAAAATATTTTATTAAAACAATATTCGCAGATGAGCACCACGCAAAAAGAAAGCATACCTTTTCGAACAGCTGCACATTCCTGGACGAATTCTGAATTTGAGAACCAAGACTATTATCATCTACACTAACAAAATGCATGTGTTATTTTTTATTTTTTGGTTGCACCAATAGTATGGTTGACTGCGATAATAATATGAGGGAATGTTGCAACAATATTGTTGTCGATGAACGTAATATCGATTACTTTGAAAATAATATTCTAGGCTATGCAAATTAATCAACCTGATTACGGCTGGTGAATTCGAGTAGAAAATGAGGAGTTTTTTAAAAATCGGCAAACACGACAATATTATCCAATCTATTGCCATCCACGGTATCACTCAAGGCGAATTCGCAGTAAAAAAAATAGTGTAAATCTTGTCTAACTTGGGGGTTACACGATCAAGTTTTGCCTTTCAAGTTTTAATACATTCACACTTTTTTACTAATACACTCACAATTTTGAAAATTGATGCAAACTTGATGACAATTTTTGCTTTCCATAGAGAGCATCAAGTCACAATCACGAAAACAGCTGATAACAATTTTTTTCGTTCTGTCTGCAAAGATTTTTTTGTTTTGTTTGCAAGTTGCAATTAAAAGTGATAAAAATTAAACAGATTCAAGCTTAAAAATAGAAATAAAAAAATGTTTACGTGCAAAGCTCATTTTTTACTTTTTACTCATTTTTTACTTTTATTTTTACATTGATTTCCATTAAATTTATTAATTTTAAAAAGAGATATTTGTATATTATGATTATATTTAAATAGTTTAAAAAAAACATTGATTTAGAATCTGAATTAGTTTCTGGATTTAATGTAGAATATAGAAGAGGAGGCTTTGCTTTCATTTGTTTAGCAGAATATGCAAGAAACTATTTTTAATTTTCTTCTTGACGGCATCTTGAAAACGCATCTTGTTATGAAATTGCGTGCAGCCTGCGTCACAGCTATCAATTTTATTGAGTTTTGACAAGCAGTATGTGAAAAAAACTTGATAGCAAAACTTGTAACTGGTCGTGTAACTGCAGTGTAAGGCGGATTAAACAAGGTGAACTTGACAGCTCAGGTGATTATATATTGTGCTTCCCGCTTTTTTCATCTTGTTATGTCGCAAAATGTTTTCCAAGCCATCTTCTCTGCTGTAAGTACGCCTTGGTTCTGTCGTTATAAATTTTTTTCATGCCAAGGTGAAGCCATTACAGGTGCCCGCTTCCTTATTCGCTTCAACATTTTTCCACGATTTTATCTTCTGAGTTGTCAAAGCTGATAGCAAACGACAACAATACTTATGACGTTTCGAGACAAAATGTTGAAGCGAATTGAATTGCGATCACCTATACTTGATTCGCCTTGATTCATGCCTAAAGCGAATTCATACAAGGTAGCACAGGTGATTATGCTTCGCTTCTTGCATCAAATAGCTTTTACATGCCAAATTTTTTCACTTTGCTTACAAAAAAAAAAAAAAAATGGTGGCATTTTAGTCTAAAGAGTTTTGGTGTTAGAAAAGTTTTGTGATATTAATATTTTTATTTTCATAGTTTTTAAAGCACAAATATAATTTTTAAAGTGTTTGGCAAATATAAAAAAAAATAATAATTTTAAATTTCAAAACCCCACTAAAGCTATTTCCACACTTTCAAAATGTTTTCCTTTTTTATGTTGTACTTATTTACGTATGTACATGCTTTGGCTTGTCCGTTTTAAGAAGGGTTGTATTTACACAATAACAATTTAGTAGTTTTTTTCAATACTGCAATAAAAAATCAACCAAAACTTTAATTTACCGATCTGGCAAATCTGTAAAATAAATAGCAAATATTTGATGACGTATCCATTTCGATCGCTTACATTTTCATGCGACATTGAGGAACAGGCAGTTAGTGTTTTAATCTACCAATTAGTTTATTTCCTACAGGGTAGTTGGTTAAAGCTGAGATTATAATATAGTGAGATCATACCATTATATGGTTGTTTAGAACAATAGCATGGTTACTTTTAAAATAACATTCCGGGCTGTGTCATTAAAATGATTAGTTACAATAGTATGATTGACCGTATATATCGCCCATTATTTTAAAAATAGTATTGTAAGCTGTGCCATTAACTTATCTAACTGCGATAATAACATAGTGAACTGTTGCCACAACATGGTTATTTATGAGAAGGATGTGGTTACTTTGACATTTCAGTATTTCAATATTATTACATGACAATTGCAACAAAAAAAAAAAAGGTTCAACTTCATGGTGGAGGTGAAATGGCAACCTCCAACATCTACATAATGTTCAGTTTGCTTGCACTCATTCCCCTGCCCGAAGAGCTTAAGCCAAGCAACATTTTTTCTTACAACTAAGTGCATTGAAGTGGTGGCAAGACTTCCTGTAGTCTTCCCAAATGTTGCCTCAAGGTTTGTAACTTTAATATAAGCTGACCGTCTGTCTGCGTCTTGTCATGAACTGGGTAGATGAGCAAACCAATAGTTCTTTGGTGGCACAAAAGAGTAAATTTAATGGCAGACCTTAATGTATGTATGTATGTGTGTATGTATGTATGTACAGCAAACTTATAAGAGCAACAAAAATCTCTGTTCAAATCTCTACAAACTTTTTAGCCAGCACTGGCTGGCATCCGCCTGAACACTGCGTTTCTGGTGAAACGAAATGCAAGCAATTTTGCACCAGCTGGCAGTGGCGCTCAACTCAGAGGAAAGAGACAAAAATCTACAAAAACGAATCAAATCTGGTCGGCCTCTGGGCAAGTTTATGGTCGTCTTAAAACACACAAAGAAGCGGCAAAGAAACGAACGCAAATGCACACACATTAAAAGTGGGTATTTAATTAAGCAAAATGATGGCATCGACAGACGAAAAGACAAAAAATACGAAAAAAAAAAGTATTTATGATTAAAACACCGACACAACCAACAAACGCCCAACTGTTCAGATAAAAAAAATATTTAAAGAAGTTTTTTTCTTCTAAAAACAAAAAACTTTTCAACTCCAGTTTGTTGTTTTTAATAAAATGGTTCACTTACACATATCTAGAAGATAAGATTCAAACATACATATGACATACATACATATGTATGTATGTATGTGCATGAGTTTAATTTTTAGTTGTTAGGTATAAAAGTGGTGGTCAGACAAGTCAGCCTTTGACTGAACATGACAAGCACAGAGACAACATCAAAATCATTGGTAGCAGCCGCAAGTGAAAAAATGCTGATGATCAGCATTCATCAGAATCATTCAAAAGAAAAGAAAAAAAACAAACAAAAAATACACTTCTATAGGTACATACATATGTATGTACATACCTACTAAAGAAATAATAATAAAAAATGAAAAACAATTATAAAATTGTTCTTTTTAGTCGTTCGTTTTAATTCACACAATTTCCTCATGAATGTTGGAGTTGTTCATGTTTTATTGCTGCTGTTTGTTGTTGTTTTGATTTCTCAGAAGACTTTTTTATTGCAATAGCAAAAAAAAAAAAACAAAGAAATAGGAGAGAATAGGTATGTACCTACTTAAAAAAAAAACAAAAATTATTCTTACTTGTTCTATTACAAGGAACTCAAATGTACTGAATTACAAAACGATGACGATGACGACAGCTCCACGGACGACGCAGTCAATAAAAATGAACCCCGCATTAAGCCCATATCATCCTTCAAACAAACCATCAAATCGCAAGTAGTACGTGTTTGTGTATGTTTGTATTTACTTAACGTCATACAACATGCAAACACAAAAACAAAAACCACCAAGCCGAGTGTGCCCTTTTGTCTGACTTCTGGATGACTGTTTTTGTTTTTGCTCATTTCGCATCTTTTTTGCCGTCTTAATCCTCATTTTGTTGTTTCTCTTCTTGTTTCCTTATACACACATACACATACATACCTACATATTGTATTCATTCAAATTCAGACAATTTGACACAAGGTCTAAAATCTACACTGTGCACCTCAATTGGGAAAAGAAGAAAGCTGGTCGAGTAGAACAAAATGTAATCTGAAAATTTAATTGAAGGCCGACCCATTTCAACATGTGGTGCTTGCGGTATAGTAGACAATGGGCCGAGTGAATAAAATGTTAGCTAAAGCAATACGATTGAACCGTTTTTTTTTTTCATTGAAAATTTGTATTAACATTTTTGAGTTCTAAAAATAGTCGAATATGTAGATGTTTGAATAGCATTTCAAAAGTTGTTCAAGTTTACGCTTTTCGTGCAAATTAGGATCCCACGGAATCCCAAAGCAGAGTAAAGAAACAGAGCTAATATGGCAGGTGTTCAAACTCGGTTTGAACCTTATTAATATATAAATAATAAACATTATTATATATTGAAAGAATTACTATATATATTGAAAAATGAAATATTATAAATCTAAATGAAAATGTATTTATGCAATTTGAATTAAAAGTAACCGTTTAAATGTTATTACTCGCTGAAATCAAAATGTTAAAACAAAAGCAATGAAACTACAAAACGTCTTCTTAAACCTTGTAGCTTTAAAGAATAACGTTAGCTAAAAATAATTTGTTTCTACATTTTTTAATCCCTTTCGTAAGCTCGAAATATTAACACTCACCTTTTTCCACAACTTAAACTTTAATAAATTTATAATTTTCACTCAATAAACATAACTAAAGAAATATCTTTTATTTCGAGCAATATACATAAATAATTAAAATAAATTTGGGAAGAAGTTCAACAGCAGCTCAAATACTCCCAACTTTATTCAGCAGGCTTTAAATAAGACTAATATGTATAAATTTTTCATCTACATATCTATAAATAAATTCAGTCAAGTACAAGGCTGGCTCGCACACTTAGGGCTCCTTACGTACGTATGTATGTGTAATCTACGTATGGAATGGCATATGTGAATAAATACATATATATTGTTACGTTTTAACCTTTTCAAAACGTTTTCCGTAGATTCTTTAATTGTAATGAAGTTACAACACTCACGTCTTCAGTTTACAATAATCAATAGTTCAACACTTTATTTATTTGAACACACTATACTTGTAAACACTTTACTAAGAACACTTTTCTAAAAGAACAACACTTTCACTTTTATTACTTAAGACACTTTACACGTTAGCGCAGCTAAAAATCGACTGACTTTCCAGCGTTAAGCTCAGCTGCTTTTATACCTCTAATGATCATTACTAGAACATTCTAGACATTTACAGAAGCTAATCACGCCACATCTATAGTGCGATGTGCGATGACTCATCATGAACAAAAGATATACACACACACCGACATACATACACGCGGCAGTGAAACTCAAATATCTGAGCCGCGCACATACATACACACACGAATATTGTATCGTGCGGTGGTGGTTTCTTTTATTTCGCTGTTGTGCCTATTTATCCACACATGTGTGTCAGTATGTGCACACTCGCTGTGCTGCCGTTTTGTTTATCAACAAGTTTCTATGTATGCATGTGTGTATATACCTCCTGTGTTCATTTACAAATAATTAACAAGACAATATACGCACATATAAAATAACGATGATTTAGTACGTTCTAGAACAATCACAATCGGTCCGTTCACGACCAAATTTGTAACAATATTATAAATTTCATCTCTCTCTGTCTCTTACAGCTTGAGAGTTACGTTTAATTGCTACTTTATGTTGTATGGGGACACCTACATAGTAGTTTTCGACTGGTTGTTGTAAGGCACCTGAGAATACATACACTGTGAGAATTTCGCCTCTCTATCTCTTACGGTTCGACAGTTACAGCTGTTACTCTACGTTGTAAAGGGACACCTGGTATTTCTACAGTTGTTGTTGTGTTTAGCATTTGTTGTTGTGGAGCATATGTGAATACATTAATTATGCAAATTTCATCCCTCTATCACTCACAGTTCGAGAGTAACGGCTAATTGTTATTTTACGTTAAATAGGGACACCTGGTAGTTTTCGACTTGTTGCTATTTTTAGCATTTATTATTGTAGTCCATATGTGAGTACATATATTGTGCACATTTCATCTCTCTGTCTCTTACAGTTTGGAAATTAGGGCTAATTTTTACTCTACGTTGGGACACCTGGTAGTTTCCGAAATGTTGTTGTTTTTAGTATTTGTTGCTGTGGGCCATGTAAAAATACATATATTGTGCGAATTTCAGCTCTCTGTCTTTTACAGTTTAGCAGCTACGGCTAATTGTTACTTTAGGTTGTATAGGGACACCTGGTAGTTTTACAGTTGTTGTTGTTCTTAGCATTTGTTATAGTAAAGCATCCATAAATACATATACTGTGCGAGTTTCAACTTTCTATCTTTTACGGTTCGGGAGTTATAGCTAATTGTAACTTTTCGTTGAATGGGGACACCTGGTAGTTTTCGCTTTGTTGTTGCTTTTAGTATTTGTTGCTGTAGCGGCAAGGTACAACAACATCCTGTGAAAATTTCAGCTTTTAGCTCCTATCGTTTCGGAGAATGGACGCTGTGCCGGACGGACGGACGTAGTTGTCTCGGTAATGGGGTTCCGTTTCACTCTGATGAGTACGGAACCCTAAAAACATTCAACATGTGTATTAATTTGTTTGAAAAAAAAATTTAATAAACATGAAAAATCGCAACAAAAAAATATATACATATATACATACATAATACATCTTTTTCAATTCCGGATATAAGTATGTACATATGTACACCGGCTTTATGGGTAAAATGTGGCAGCTCTTTAAAAGTTCTTGTCAGCTGTTGAGTTTTCCAGCTTTTGCTTGACGTTTTTAAGCTTTAAGTGTTATTCACACTTTTTTTAGTTTTAACTAGTAACATAAGCTAGTACTGAAAAGCTAGATTAAGCTAGTGCTACTACTTTATGCCATGTATGTAGCATTAACTTAATTTTTATTCACTCCGCCCAATGTCGGAAACTGCAAGATTCAGGCCTCCATTGATTGACTACTCTGGTTCAGTCGAGGATTGTATTTGCAATAACTGGACTGGAACGTCGCTTGCAGCGACGCGAGCTATGAAGACAATACCTTAGGGGGCACCTTTTTCGCCCTAAGCTAGCCCGCAGTCGACTTCAAGGCAAAAGTAAGTTTAAATGAAATAGGAATAGGGACTCTAAAACCATAGGAGCGTGCTAGTATGTTGTAGACCAACAACATGCTGCCCCGTCGGATTGACCACCGTTCTCAGGTGTTAAGGTGGCGCTAAATGGATGCAGACCTGAAAACCACGAGGCCGTCTGGAAAACTGGCTGCGTGGTCTCGGAACTGATTAGCCAGTACATCCGAAGCTTTAGTTAAGCGATGTATTTCCTCCAAACTTTGAGTCTATCCGCGTGTACATGGACAGGCTGATAACTTTAATATATTTCAGGCTTCCGAATGATTATAGTTTTGCAGGGGAAAAAGTATCATCCGGAAAATAAATGTTTAGGAGGCACTAGGAATTGTCGGATCAGATAGTCAGGACACTATTAAGGTTCTGACAGGAGCTTATAGCTAACACGTCAAATCTTGACAAACATGTATGTATCTTTAAAGCGATGCCGAAACATTGTGCAACGAAAATTCGTTAACAATTAACGAATTTTCGTTAGTAATCAGCTTATATGTATATGAGTTTGTCGCAATACCTACATACATATGTACATATATGTTTTGTGTACGAGGCGTTAAGTAACAGAGAAGCAGCAAATATACTTACGATACTTTCAAAGCAAGTGCTCACCTGCGAACTTTCGTATCAAAGGGCCATTCGGTTTGACCTCGTATTTGGAAGCAGCAAGTAGCAGTACAAGAATAAATACACATTTACAAAAACATACCATTATGAAGCAAAGATGTAAAAACTGACCGACCAAGATTCTTCACACACACACACACACACACACACACACACACACACTTAGACACAACAGTGTTCTCTCCATTCTGTGGCATTTGGCTGCCCCTTAATAACTTTTAATTTCTTACTTTTTATTTGGTTTCATTTCAATTATGTATTTATTTTCACTTTGTTTGCTTGTATGTTGCTGTTGCTGTTGTTGTTGTCGTTTTGTTGATTTAATGCTGTTGCTTTAACAGGTCTTAAAGTCAACTGATCCCCCTGCCTGGTCGTCAAATCAAACTATACATACAAACAATCCAAAATAGAATTAATATCTGCTGGAAAACAACAATAATCCAGCATCTCTGATTTTGGTTACAACAACAACAACAACAACAGTGGAATTTAATATTTATTGATTTGTTGCTTCTTGTTGCTGGTTGACATCATTCGAAAACAGTAACGAGCACAACAACAGCAAAACAACATCATTTGCATACAATGTAGTATGCAAGACAAGTATTTTTGTACATATATACATATGTACACATGTACATACGTATGTATGCAGAAGAATAGCAGCCATACCATGGCAACCCTGTCGGCAACTCAGTTTACTTTCAATACATTGCAATTTAGCTTTTCTGCAATAAGAGATGGATTACTTCCAATGGAGTCGACTGACTGATTTTAACATGACGATGTCCCTCCCAGTGCGAGTCTGCATTACTTCTCAACTAACTTTAATACAATGATAAAGTGGAAAGTTGATTAATAAAATTAAACATAGACAGTCAGTAATGAAGAGCTGAGGTGGTCGGATGGCTTAACGCTGCTGCTTAAAAACAGCATACAATTGGTCATGGCCTGAGTTCGAAGCAAATTTAGATGCTGATGAGCGATGTGGTGGTCGTGAAGCAGCCCTGGTATGTACCCCAGCCAGTATGTCTTCAACTTTACTGTTTTTTGTTTTCTTTAAAACTCCAATTTTGTCACATAAAAAGAAACTTTCTCAATTTTGAGGAAGTAAACATCGTACTAGAAAGCCCCATAAAATTATTAACTCAAAGCTGGTTACTTAAAAATTAATATAGAAAAAAATCATGGCTGATTTTATGCTTTTCGGTGATGACTTTTTCAATACAGGGTGTCTGGTGGTTCGCAAATTTATGTTTTTAAATACGATTATTTCGAAAGGTAACAATTTGTGTGGAGGGAGGGTGGCGCCCGTGGAATTATCGAATGTGGGGATTCGAGTGATGATTATTTTTTTTTGTAAAGGGTGTTTTTTTTTCGATGTATAGAATTTTAAGTTGCAATAAAACATCGATGGATTACTCGATTGACCTGAATTTTATTTAACCGAAAAATAATTTTGTGGCATTACATTTTAAATATGATTTCAGGCATATGACCGTCACGGCAGGCGTGGATGTAGTCCAATCTGGACGTCCAATTTTCGATTAATTTTTCCAACATTTGTGGCCGTAAGTCGGCAATAAAACGGCGAATATTATCTTCCAAATGTTCAAGCGTTTGTGGCTTATCCGCATAGACCAATGACTTTTCATAGCCCCCAGAGAAAGTAGTCTAGCGGTGTTATATCACAAGATCTTGGAGGCCAATTCACAGGTCCAAAACGTGAAATTAGGCGGTCACCAAACGTGTCTTTCAATAAATCGATTGTGGCACGAGCTGTGTGATATGTTGCACATCTCCTGGATGATTACCATTGACTGTAACGTTCTGGCCATCATCGTTTTTGAAGAAGTACGGACCAATGATTCCACCAGCCCATAAAGCTTAAAAAGCGGCAAGTTTTTCTGGATGTAACGGTGTTTCGGATTAGCTTCACTCCAAATGCGGCAGTTTTGTTTGTTGACGTAGCCACCATAAAACCAGAAGTGCGCTTCATCGCTAAACAAAATTCGCTTATGAAAATCGGGAACAACGGCAATCTCGTTTTGCGCTAAAATTGCACTATTTGCAAGCGTTGTTCAGGCATGAGTGAATCTATTTGTGATGAATTTCCAAACCAAACTGAGAATAAATCACTTGACAGCTGTTAAATCGGCAGCCATCTTGAACAGTAATGCCAACTTAAAGTTCTATACATCGAAAAAAAACACCCTTTATTTTTATAAATTTTATTTAAAAAAAAGTAGTTCATTTGCCTCAGCGCCCAAAAGGCATTGTTGAGGCGAGTTGGCAAAATTTCAGATTTCCTCAAAATTACAAATCTTAATACAATTTCAAATATTAATGGGATAATAATATATGATTATGAAAAGATATATCTTGATTTTTAGATAACATTATATTAAGAGTTCATTTATGCGCTGAAGAATGTATTGCTTAGAAGAGTCTTTTAAATGTCGAAATTCTATTTTCATTTTTCAAGTTTTGAGGCAAATTATTGTACTCACGACTACCCATAAATTCAATGCGCTGCTTTGTTGCTTCCAGTCTGCAGAAGGCTACTCATAAATTTCTAATACTTCTTGTATTTATCGCATGATTAATTATCGTAAAGCGTATTATGTAATATGCTATATTGTGCAAACACTTGAACGAATTAAATTCACACTCGGTCCATCACGTACTCGCCGAATACCGCACTTTGAATAAAATTATGTATGCATAAGTCTCGTCGACAATTTTATTCAAAGTGCGGTATTCGGCGAGTACGTGATGGACCGAGTGTAAATTTAATTCGTTCGGGGGAGCGAATATTAGGCGCAACTGCTTCGACTATGGCATGTTCCACGGCCAGGGTCCTCTCAACCTTCAAGGACTCCCGTCAACATTGAATTGGTTGAAAGCAGTTTACGTGAAAATCTGCGACTTTCAATACGGAAAACAGCAGCCTCACTGGGACTTCCCAGGGCGATTATTCATGAAATTTCAAAAAAAGTATCTGAAGTTCCATTCTTGTAAACCTCAAATCGTTCAAAAACTGAAAAAAAGTGACCTTGATTTACGTAAAAATTTTTGTGAAATGATGTTGGAGCGTTTTTGAAGGGACTAGGCTCATTTTCACTTAAACGGCCACGTCAACAAACAAAATTGCCGTTACTGGTCTCCAAGAACGAGCAACTCACAACTGAAACATCTTTCGTAAATTCTCAATGCCAGGCAACAAAATTATGGAATTCTCTTAGCCAAGCCTCTGAGCGCTCATCCATCGCACTCTTCACACACGTGAAGCGACTGACTACACGCACAGTTCGATGAATTTGCTTCGTGAAATTTTCCCCCATGGCCACCGAGGTCACCCGATTTAGCGAACATGGATTTTTTGTTTTGGGTGCTACTTCAAACAGAGGTCTTATAATGACAATAATCAATCTCTTGTGGCCCTAAAGCAAAATATTCGTAGAGAAATCGGCTCAATTGAACCAAGTTTACTGCAGCGTGTGGCGCAGAATACAAGGCTCCGTTTTGAACACTGTGTTCAACTCGACGGAGGACATCCTTAAAAAATAAAATCCCTATTTCCCATCTATCGTTCAATGCTCTCAATAAAACTCAATATCAATTATGACGTTTTTTATTTACATATGTACATATGTTTGAAAATATATATCTGTGTATATTTTTTGGTGACATTTCGTTTCCCTTCGGATAGATTCTTCACGACAAAATATCGACAAGAATATACAAGGAAACATATTAGCTTTAGAAAACTTTAATATTAAATGTAACCTAGGCGTATAAACCCAAATATTAGGCGATTTTTTATTTTATTTCATTTACTGCCTGTTCCACAATGTCGAAATCGTGCGATTATTCGCTTTCTAAGCGAAAGAAAATCATTTTGGGTTCCTTTATGACGTTCTTGTATTCGAACGATCGACAAGTCGAAAAGACGTAAGTGTTTTCATACAAAATCCGATTCCTCTATATCGATGATGTCGTCGGCACTACGAACACAAACGTCAAAATCACTCACTTGCTGTTTTGCTATCGATGGGTGGGTGTTTTTATAGAAAAAATTTTATATTTATTTGTTAAAAAATAATTGAGAAATAAAACTAGAAAGCTTACATATTTTTATTTTTTATTTTATTTAGTAAATATATTACACGATTATCATATGTATATGCATGTAGTTTTCCTAAACAGTTCCCTTGTTCGCTAGATGAAAGAAAATCCTGAGTTTGCCAGAGGAATACCAGTGTTCAGTGCGTCAAAGAACTTATTAAATGTCTATGCAAAAAAATAATTTTAAATTTTAAAACCCCACTAAATCTATTTCCACACTTTCAAAATGTTTTCCTTTTTTATTTTGTACTTATTTACGTATGTACATGCTTTGGCTTGTCAGTTTTAAGAAGGGTTGTATTTACACAATAACAATTTAGTAGTTTTTTCCCAATACTGAAATAAAAAATCAACAAAACATTTAATTTACCGATCTGGTATGTCTGTAAAATAAATAGCAAATATTTCATGACGTAAGCCCATGCTAACGCTAGCTGTCGACATAGAGGAATCCAAATTAATGCGAAATCGAGCGACTACATTTCTATCGCTTGCAACATTGAGGAACAGACAGTTAATCTGTTTATAATTTCCATTACTTTTATGAATTCAAATACTGCAGTCTTCCGTTACCTCTGACGAGACTCGAGCTTTACGACAGCTGCCCTCGTACCGTACCCACTCAGTGATCGCAACATTTAGAAAGAATGCAACAATGAGTACCTAATTTAAAAAGAGAGCTATTCGTGCAAAAGTGTATGCTATTACTTGGATTATGGATCGACTGTGCACTACGTTGCAGTTAGCTTATAATTGGTATGTGACAAAGTGGTATACAAATTGAATTTTCTTGTAGTTGGCTGCCTGATTGCCGGCAGGGAATGCAAGCTAAAGTGATGATGTACGTGTGTATTTATGTATGTGTGGATGAATTTATGTATGTATATGTTTTCAAACTTTTTTCTTCTTGCTTTTTGGCAAGTGTATTTTCAAAGTTCGAATGCATTTGCAAGCAATAGAGTGGAAAAAATTACACTTTTTTGACACATACATACATATGTATGTATGTGTGCAGATACGTTCAAAGTTATGAAAAGTGTTGGCCAAAATAATGGCACCAAACGTAGCAATTATAGTTATTTCTTTTACAAAATTGATTCGTTAAAAAATGTTTCACTTTCTAAATCTTTCTCGTACTAAATTTAAATTTAATCTTGGGTTTAGTACGAAACGTATGTATGTGTTGTTTCGTTTACAACACAACATATAAACAGCTCTTTTTGCGATTATAGTTTACAACATCTAAGTGTTGTGAGTGTCACAGAGTTTTTTTTTATTTGTTATTGAATATTTGCGCAAAAATACCTGGCTGCAAGCAAAAAACTGCCAAGTCATATTCAGTTGGAAATCGTTTTTGATTATAATTAAAATTCAATAGGTATTTAGAGCTTGAGTAATCCGTACTTGATTTAATAAAACCGTACTTCTGGTGCTGCTTAAAGCCTTTTCACACCTATCAACATTTTCGTGGAACAAGTTGAAGATGTTGAAAATGTGAAACATGCGTTCACATACAACCAAGGCAGCTTAATATTAGGTAGCCCTACAAGCCCAGCTGACTAGCTTGTAGAACTGTCAAAATACACAACACAAACACACATACGCGAACAAATGGGTGACAGCAGTTCAAGATTTCTACCAACAATCATACATGAAATGTTTGTTGTAGTTATGTGACTACCCGAGCTGACTTGACAAACAATATCTAACAATATATCACATATAGCTGTCAAAATAAATGAAGCCACGTTTCGTATTAAAAACATTAATAAAAAAATATAAAATAAATGGATTTTGAAGACATTTTAATAATAGGATTAGTAGTTAACTTGCAAGAGCAATCCGTACTACTAATACAGTGTATAGATTCATAAAAAATTAAACATTTTTTTTAAATAAAAACAAAACACACATTTATTTAACATAAAATCAATATGAAATTTATAATGATTGTTTTTTGGAACAAAGTTCCTTAACGCGGCTTGCTGGTAGTGCAAATTAGTAGAAATCGTCACGAAAGCGTGTGAGCTGTTTATATGTATTGGTGTATCTGTCGACAAACAATTCCCGCTAGTTTTGCAAGTAGTCAATTGTCTTTTTTATATAGTTACAAATCTAGCTACAAATATCAATTGCTATTTTGTCAGAAACTTTTAGAATGGAAATTGGAAAATTGAAAGGTTTTATCAATTACAACACTATAGTATACTTAATCTCAGGCTATATACATATGTAGTACAATAAGTATTAAATATACTTTTCATGCATTACTTATAGCTAATTAAGTTACTAGTAGCTTACATTTTTTCTCCTGTTTTTCTACATCATACATTACTATTGGATTTACAACTAGATAGATCAATCGCATGTTTTTTTTTCTGTACAATTAACAAGAAGGTTCCGTTATCCTCACTTCAAATATTGTACATTTTTGTCATTCTTCTTTCTTTATTTAGTATTTTTTACGGATTTATATTAAAAAGACGTGCGGTTCGGTTAAAGTTAATTTGTTAAAGTGATTTAAAAGTAAAAAGTTTTAAGTATGTTATTGATGACAAGGTTTCATTGCAATTTAATGTTAATGGTGTCCATGGTATACATAGTTTGAAGAAATTAGAAAATATAAATGGTGTCCTCATAGGTAATTGTTTATAGTTATGGTTTTTACTTAATTTAAAAACTTAACAATTTAATTTCATCTTATTAATCTTAGAAGCTGTGTCACCTCAAAACGACAATACTGTTGGGTCATCAGAAGAGAAAATTTGCAAGGCAGTGCAAAGACAGAAAAAAAAAAACGCCAGTTTTTATATAAATGTGTTTCAAAACCAACAGTTGATAATAGCACATAACACCAAAATTAATTAAGATTTTTACTTCAAATGCACTTACTTCATAAAACTAATATGTAATATTTAATTGCCTTTTCAATTCGTTTAAATAAAAATTTTGTGTTTATTAAAAAAATGCGCTAAAATTACCTAATTACTATACTAGATAATTAGGACCAATTACCTATTGAACTAGTAATTTGTAGCTATCAATTTAGCCGATTACTTATCCCCAGAAATGGTGTCAAATAACTAGTACTTTTTGAATAGTTAAGTAGTTAGTTACTGAACTAGATATTGGTAATGCAGAGAGTATCCAATTGTCCCCCTCCAATGACATCACCATGTTAAAGTAAACAGCATTTATAGCTTAAAATACATTTGGTGGTAACTAGTTCTGGTTACTAAGTAACTAATGAAACTCCTAGTTAAAAACTAGTTACCAGAACTAGCGGGTTGTGTAGGTGTCACCTACCAATAAATATAAATTAGTTGTGAAAACGGACACTATCAGTTGATAGATGTCGCTAAATAAAAGTATGCCACAACAAAAAACAGCAATATTGAAAAATTTTCTTCGTTTTGTAGCAGATTGACAAAAAATACTGCATGTGTCAAAAATAAAAAATATAAAACGTTCCAAAAATTTTAAGAAGCGTATAAAATTTAAAAATTTCAAAAACAATACAAAATAAAACATACAGATTTACATACATTCGAAGATGAAGAAAAAACGTAAGGAACTTCGTTCCTAATGGGGGTCCCCCGACCGCATTTCTTTTTTAATGATTTTGAATGTCAAAATGTACAGTGATGTCAACACAATTTTTTGTAATTTTTCAGAGATGGCACTAAAATAATCAAAAGATGTTGAGTGGAACAAAATGAGTTAGGAATATTTTATAAAGATGTTGGAAGATGTTGGTTTTTAGCCCTGTATACATATTTGTTATGGGGAAATTTCAACATCATCGCAAATTGATGTTAGATATTGATAAATGTGAAAAGGCTATTAGGCTTGATTTAACTACGAGTGGTTTAAATTGTATTTGCGGTGTATTTATTTGAGTGCTTCTGTACCTATTTCGTGTGCCCAGTGTGGAAGTGAGTTCACATATGAATGTCACTGTCGCAGTTATCGCTTTATCAATGCTTACTCATGACTTTTTTATTTATACACATTTGCTGTTGAACAAACATATTTAAGTTGGCTAATTTCTTAAAAACCATAAGAAATAATGACTGCCTGCCAGCCTGCTACAGTGTGTTCATTTCATTTCATTTCACTTCATTATTTATTTGTTTTGCTCTGACTCAGGTTTTTGTTTGTGTTTCGTACAAAAATCTGTCATCGTTTTAAGCAAAAAATAACATGACCAACTCCCTCCCGTCCCGGCTGGTTTTGTTCACACATTCGCACACTCCCAAACACCGACACACACACATCACTCATTAACCACCCAAAGCCACCTTCATTCATCGTCATCGTCATCATTCATGAATATTGGATTTTTATTACTGTTTATTTAGTAAAACTAATCTTTGTTGAAACTGTTACTTTTATTTTGGTTCCACGGCAGTTGGTGCAGCCAGCCAGCCATCAGTTGACTGACTACCACTGACTACACTTAAGCAGTTTGCTTGTCTGTCTGCCGGTTTGTTTGTCTCTCGGTTTAGCAACTTAAGTTCAAAGCATCGGCTTTGGTAATTCTGCGATGAAAAACTACAAGTTTCATTTAGGTTTTTTTCCTTGATGATAATGGGTGGGAACTATTAGCATCGTATTGTGGTTATTTAGTTGTAATATTTGCACTTAATTTTGTTTAATATTTATTTTAATGAGAAAACAGTAACACAATCGCTTCAAACTATTCAATACATAAATAAATAAATAAATATACACACATACATTCTTGTGAACATGAATTGTAATAAACAATAAACACGAATTGGGAACGAAAACTGCAAGTTTGATATTTTTTTTTTGTTTGTTTCTAGGTTCTTTGACCTTTAAAAATAACACAGCATGTACTTACATACATTGTACATACACACACACACACACACACACACACATTTGATAAGTATTAGAAAATCTATTTTGAAAAAAAAAGACATTCTTATAGGTTATGTACGTATGTATGTATATTTTCGCCACGGGATAAAACAAGTATTAAAGTGCTAGATAGATAGAGTAGGTATTAGAAGTTTCCCCCCACTGTTTTCCATTAATTTACCGAGCACATGCTTCTTCTGTCAACTTAATTTCAAATCCAATGAACAAAATTATCTTTTTTCTCTAGCCTACAAAAATTATTTGTATGCATATACAGTATTTATCGGATATAAGAACATCTCATATAAGAAAAAAGAAATGCGGTCGGGGGACCCCCGTTAGGAACGAAGTTCCTTACGTTTTTTTTTTTCATCTTTGAACGTAATACAAGGTGAAATCTGTATGTTTTATTTTGTGTTGTTTTTGAAATATTGAAATTTTATGATTCTTTAAATTTTTGGAACGTTTTATTTTTTACTTTAGACATATGCAGTATTTTCTTGTCAATCTGCTACAAAACGGTGTATCCGCTGCTGTCAGCGGAGACAATATTAATAAATATTAATATTGTGTATGATGGGCGGTGTCTCCGCTGACAGCAGCGGATACACCGTTTTGTAGCAGATTACACAATTGCTTGTCGACAGTACACTAATACATATAAACAGCTCACACGCTTTCGTGACGATTTCTACTAATTTCCACTACCAGCAAGCCGCGTTAAGGAACTTCGTTCCAACAAAACGCTTATAAGAAACATTTGCAAAAACACCATATCTTTTTAGTGTTTTTTTCTAACAAAAAAAGTTTCATATAAGAAAAACGCTTATAAGAAAAAAACTGATAAAAGAACATTTTTCTTGAACACCAAAACCACAAAATGTATAGAAAAAGAATTTATATATGTAAGAAACTTTCAAGGGCAACACTGAATTTATGTAGTTTGCATGGACAACTCTGTTTTCTGACAGTTTTACAACAACAACAACGTTTTTTTTTTACTTTTAGTGCTCATGAGAAGTTTTTCTTTCTTGCCTCGTAAATAAATAAATAAATAGTACAAAATGTGTATGTATGTACATATATTTCATACATATAATTTTTTTTTATTTTCAAATTGGGGTTGTCTAGTTTTTTATATCAATTTACTAAAGGGGTTAATAAAATAAAATTTGATTTATTTGATTTATCTATTTACATACCTACATACATCTACGAATATACATAAAAAGGTAAAAAAGCTCGTATATTCATATAAGAAACAAATGCCTTATGGCCATAGCTACTTATATAAGAAATAAGTTTCTTATATAAATTAATTGTATATAAGAAAGAAACGCTTATAAGAAACTTTTTTAGTGGATTTTTCAAGTTTCTTATATCCGATAAATACTGTACTACATATATACATATGTATGTATGTATTTATTGACTTAAAGGGCAAGGGCACGCACACTGGCGTTTTAAAAGCGCACTTTTTTTCCATATGAAAACAAAACAGGACAATAAATTCAACATAAAATTTTCTTTTGCAGAAAACATGTGCAAGACGTAGCGTCTAAGGACCTGGTTTTGGCGCCGTGATTTAGTAAAAAGTGTCAGGTGACATTCGAGCATACGAGCAATCTTGCAAAAATGAGTCAACCGGCTTAATTTTGATCAGTTCAAATTATCTGAAATTCAGAGTATTTAAATTTAGCTACCATCTACGCAATTCAAATTCAATATGATATTAGTATTTTCTTGAGCTAAAGGTACATATTCTTATTACCAGCCTTATTATGAATTTCGAGTGAACAACACTCGTATTGGGAACTCTACGTTCGTACAAAAAGGTATTATGAATTCCTACGGATTCGAAGTTGTTGTTGCCATTCTCTTGACCGCTTACTTTGAATTAATACAACCAACTTCTTAAATGAAAATCAGATGTTTTTTGTTTATATTGTTACGTTTTCTGCGGATTCTTTCAGTGCAAACGAAATAAAACACAATCGGTTATTTTATATGCCGTAGTTTTGCTTCCGTTCACTACTTATTAATTACATACTCAATTCTGTTAAGGCACTCTGATAAAGGGTCCACCAAAAAACTATTTTTTTCTTTTTTATTGAAAACTGCGCAAAAAATCGAGTGTAGCTTCGGCTTTGTGTCACGTAGCGCCTTCTTGTTGAAACCAAATGTTGCCAATATCCTCCTCTTCAATTTTTCTGAACAAAAATTCATTCAGAAAAATGGCCCAATTATGCCTCTGGATCAAAATCCGCACCAAACAGGGACTAGCTTTTGGTGCATTGGCTTTTCAATGTATGCGTGCGGGTTCTCTGTGCCCCAAATGCTACAATATTATAAAAACACTTTGCTATTTGTAACTCTTATATTTGTTTGAAAGAATATACTACATATATACATATAATATATGTTGTATATTATGGCAGAAAAGAACACTAAAAATTTTTCTTTTTTAAGAAAGCAGGAGCAGAAAGTTGCCAAATAGAGGAATTTTTATAGCAAGTTCTCGGTTTATGGCTTTTTATCTCCAATCCCAAAGCTAGAAACAAATAATTTCTTGTACGATCCTAAGGCCTAGAATGTTGTTAAAAATTCACCATACTTCCAGCTGCACCTTGCAAAAACTGCAAGAAATACAGCAAAAATATTAAAAAATCCCATTTTTGGGATTTTGTGATTTTTTTCTGGGAATTACGGGGGTTTAAGAGTTAAGTCTTACCAGCTTTTACATTTTTCCTATTAAGTACGTTATTTTCTACGTAAATAACAATTTTTAGCAGAAAATAATAGCAAATAAAAATTTTGTAGCATAAGAAAAAAGCGCTGAATACTGAAAAATCGTATTTGTGGGAGTTTTTGAATTTTTTCTGGGAATTCCGGGACTCTAAGAAGTAAATCTCATCGGTTTCAACTTTTATCTATCTATTAACTACGTCATATTTTATCTACAGTCATTGTTTGGTGCGCTCTTTGGTCCGAAGGTGTGATTGGACCTTACTTCTTCGAAAACGACGATGGAACGACTGTCACTGTCAGCGACGTTATGGTAATATGATAACCGACTTTTGTTTCACAGCAACTGCAGTTATTTTTATAAAGAAGTTTTAGCGTTCGTTGGCAAATGTTTTATTTTTTTTAATTTTTAATGTTTCAACGTTTTCTTTTAAAGTTTCATTCGAACTCTCTAAGCAGCAATGTTTCCGCAACATGATTGTGTGTTATATTGCGGGTAAAAAATGCAATTTCTTCCAGATCGGTTACAAGACGGGCCTTGCAATTGCGACTGCGTTGTTTGGCACAAACCCAATACTTGCGACCTCTTAATATTTTAGCACAAATATAAGAATAGCCGCCGCAAACCATTTTCCGGGAACCACGTTGCCCCTTCACAAACTGTTTGGTTTGAAAAATAGCATCATCTAAAGGACTATCAAAGATGAGTTTCTCTGGAAAAAAAAATAAATAAAAAAATAATTAAATAAAAAATCGTCAACTCATAAAATAGTTTGTGAATTTGTAAAAGTAGTACAAGAAAAAACTTTTGCAAACCAATAAAACAATGGTTAAATGTTCAGGGCAAACAATTTTGCAACTAAGCATATGCAAAATATGAAACTATTCGCTCTAGTCACAATCTGGTGCATTTAAGATTGCAAACTTGTGGAACTGCCTACGAAACGATATTATTCCTCACACTCCCTCTGGTTCTCACCAGTCTAAATGTTGCATATGCGCTTAAAAGTTGCAAGTGCATTGATGTGCCCTTGCAATACCATTTGCACCAGAGTGTGAATAGAAATTTTATTTATATATTTTTTTTCAATCAAACTTCAAAGTACATCGCTCATAATTATAATAAACTTAATTTATTATGTACAAAATATATTTTATAATTTATTACAGAGATTAATATATTTAAAAAATAAAGTATGAACAAGTGTGGCCAAAGAATACAGTATTTTTCGGTTAATTGCACATCAAAATTTGCACAATTTTTTGTTCAATTAACCGGGGAACCAATTAGCCGATACCCGTTTAATTGAACAATTCGTTCAATTACAAGAACCCTTTGTTTGTTCATTGTTTTGTTCAATTGAACAGTTTGTTCAATTACAGAAATCACGCATAATTAGAACTATGTACTAATGAATTAAAAGAAATCGCATATGTGCACTTTAGTTTTTCAAAATAATTTTTTTTTACCTTAAACGAAAAAAAATGCAAGTAACAGCAAAAAATGTACATATACATATGTGCATAGTAGAGACGCCAACCAGTGTTTTTCACAAATGATGTCAAATATGTATGTGCAAAAATGCCAGATTATTTTTCAATGCAATTAACCGGGTAAAAGTAAGAGGAAATTTATTTTTGATGACATGAATTTTGAACGAATTAAGCGGGAAAATCAATTAACCGGGTTCAACTATCCGAGGAAATTCACATGGTGTTCGTATGCAATATTTTTTTGCCCGATCATGTGGTTCAATTAAGCGTGGAAAGCAATTAACCGTAGGGTCAATTAACCGAAAAATACTGTAACTACATACATAGCAGTTGCCTCGTAGTTGTTGCTCCCACTCACTGGCTACCCATGGCAAGTGATTTGTTTCTTTTTTTTAAGTGATGCTCATCCACTTGGCCTCAGCAGTAGTTTGCAAATATTTTCTATCCTTATTTTAAAAAAGAAAAACTTAAGATTATCAAAAATTTGAGTGTAACAATAATTTGAATTTATATTAAATTACTTTTTCAGGCTTAAGTTCAACCCTTGGTTTGTCACTATTTTAATTAATATCAATTAAGTAAAGAAAAGTAAAATTTAATCGCTAAGTGGACAACATAACCTTAAGCCTGAAAAAGTAATTTAATATAAATGTATTACAATACAGAAGTTCAATGAATTTAAAATTTTCAGTAAAAATAATATGAATTGATACAGGACCAGGGGTTTAATTAACGCTTTCTACTATATCCCATAAGCTATCGAACAGAATTAAAATTCAAGTCACCTTGTGACGGCTTTTTTCTCGCTATTGTGCTATTTTTTATTATAAGGGTGTATGTTTTTTTATTTATTCGAATATTCTTGTCGATATTTCGCTCTTCTTCAAATAACTTCTTCAGGACAATAATATCGACAAGAATATTCAAATAAATAAAAAAAAAACATATGTGCACTGGCAATAAAATTGAAAGATTTTCTTACAATAGTCTAAACTGACAATTTACCTTTTGCTGACAATTTTTTATTGCCACTACATTGTCATAATGTTGCCTTTTCTTACAATATTGTTAGATCTGACAACCGTATGTACAAAGCTTTACAATAAAAAAGACATTCAGCTCAAGAAAATAATTATGTATGTATATTAAATACAAAAAAAGGGGTCAAAAAAAACCCATAGTTAAATTAATTAAAATAACATTTAATAATTCAGGCCCAAAAATAGAACCCACCAATGTTTTCTGTCTTTTACGGCCGTCTATATGGCGCCGACATTCCTTAATGCTAATCAACTCATCACTAGACTCGAAAAATTCTTAAACGAATTTTTGAAACTTTGAAAATTATCTGCTTATTCCATAATTCCCATGAACAAAAAGAGAATTGGAAATGTGCAAGCCAACCTTTTGAAACATTTTTTTGGCGTAATATCGGCAGCATATAGACGGCTGAAAAAGACACGAAACATTTGTAGGATCTAGTTTTACACCTGAATTAATACATTTCAATTGAATCTTACCCCCCGATTATGGTTCACAACATTTGTTCATTTATGTATGTATTTTTTGAAAAGTGATTATGGTTGTATGTGGCAAGTGTATGTGGCAAGTGTTGTCAAAATCTTACAACACATAATCAGATGTTGTCAAAAACTTACGACACCTACTGAAGTGTTGTCTTGTTGATGTTACCAGTTAAATTACGAAAAAATTATAAAATTTGTAAGTGTGTATACAAAATGTTTTGCAAAAATATAAAAAAAAAACAATTAATTGTTAAAATTTATTAACAAAATATAAATAAAAATACATTTATATACATAATTATTACCCATTTTTCGATTACAAAACAGTTTTATTTTGTATTTTGTAGTTGCAATGGATTTAAACTGCAATCTATAATTTTTTGGTCCTTTCATTATCATAACCAAATTAAACATCAACCTTAACATAAATTTTTATGGCTTTGTTTGTACTTTTCTAGCAAAAACGTTTTTCATTCTTTTCATTTTTACCAATGCATTTCTACGCGGTAGTTGCGGTGTTACATTAAATCCAACACTCCATGTCTTTTTGTTGTAAAACTTGACAATGAAATGTCAAAATTTATTGTTTTTCGCTTGTGTATGTGTAATGAAAGCAACATACGCGTGCATCTTTCTGGAAGTGTAGCTTTACTTGGTA
Source organism: Sturmia bella (assembly GCA_963662145.1). Classification (NCBI taxonomy): domain Eukaryota; kingdom Metazoa; phylum Arthropoda; class Insecta; order Diptera; family Tachinidae; genus Sturmia; species Sturmia bella. The sequence continues at coordinate 7,918,522 of OY759168.1, read as the reverse complement.
GTTTTTTGTGTGCAGGCATGTATTTTTGCGGAAAGATGCTCTACAAATGAAAAACAACTCTGTGACATACACAACACCTACATGTTGTGAACCATAATCACAAAAAGAGTTGTAAGTTGTGTTGTAAATCTTACAACACAACATTTAGATGTTGTGAACCATAATCGGGGGGTTAAGTCAAATAAATAATTAAGTTCATTTTTAATATAAAATTAAAATTTTTTAACACTTCTTCCTTTTATTTACATACCGAGTGCCTAGTTTTTACCAGCGAAGTGTACAAAGTTTTCTTAAAATAAGGAGAAATTTCCCGGGAAGAATTTTTTAATAAATAGGAGTCCTGGGAGTTGAAAAAAAAAATTCCCAGAGAATTTGTTTGCTTTAAATGAATTTATGTGAATGTTCGAACAGTCGCTGAACTAACGGTAAAAATAGTATTAGGGGAACTGACGACGCCCAGTTATAAAAAATTAAATTTTTAATTTTTATTTTCCCCGTCTTAAATGCTTTCAGGTTTTATATACATACTCTATTTTAAGATAGAAAAAATAGATTATACAAATATTTTATTAGCTAAAAACTGAGGAAAATATCTTTTATTTAATTTTGTTAATAAACTTAAAATATGTATACATGTAAATAAAACCACAGCTTGTAGATTGGATGAGTAAGAAGTCTATGGACACAGCTCATAACCATCTAAATCGTTTACAGGTTTTTTTAAAGAAAGTAATTCAAGTGTCGAGAATACAAAATAGACCCCCATATTCTAATTGCCGTCATCGTCGTTACATTAAATGAACATTACATTACACCAAAATTAACACGTCACGCTTATTATTGCTGTCTAACTCACCCATTTTGTATGGAAAAGGGTGCTTTAGACGGCAAAAATACGCTTGATGCGTTAATTTAGTTTGGCATGTTCAAAACGTAGCACCATTTTTCTCTTTATCAGTGAGAATTTAAGGTAATTTATAGATTATTTTATACCATGTTCATACATGCGCCTTTATTGAGGTAATCGCAATAAAGTCCATTATTGAGCTCAATATTCCATACAAAAAGTCAATAAAGTTATTGCTCAATAAACTCAAAATTGCTTTGAATATTGAGAAAAAGATGAAACACAACACTGTAAAAGATGTGTTTAATAAGCAAAAGTATACAATGCGAGATGAATGACGAGATAAATGTCCACAAAAGCAAACAAAATAATAAAAAATAAAAATAAATACAATAAAAATAAAAACATTGCAGCATTTCCAAATTTTTTTTCTCTTTCTTTTTATTATTGCCGCTTTGGAGTAATAACATGAAGGCACTACTTGTACAAGTTCCATATTTTTATTGTACAACACTAAAATCTTTTTAATAAAAGGCAGTTTTTCTTCCATTTTTCTTATTTGAAAATATTTTTCACTTTTTTTCTCACTACCAAAACAAAAACAACAACTTTTTTTCAGCTGTCAAATACTAATTGAGTTAGAGTAATATTTGTATGTATGAACGCAAAAACTATTATGTCAATAAACTGAATATTATCTCAATTAGAAATACATGTATGAACAAGGTATTAGGTCTCAAAATATACCTTAATGCTTTCTGTCTTTTTCAGCCGTCTATACGCCGCCGACATTTCGTTTCATCACTGGACTTGAAAAATCTGAAAAGAATGTTTGAAACCCAACTACTTATTCCAAAATTCTCATGAACAAAATGAGAATAAGAAATGTTCAAACAAACTTTCAATATAGAAAATATTTCACGTCTTGCAACACTTTTACTTTAGGTAAAATGTTTTCTCTTATTTTATCTTCTGGGTTGTCAAAGCTGATATCAAACGACAACCAAACTTATGACGTCTCGAGAGAAAATGTTGAAGCGAATTGAATTGCGACCACCTGTACTTGATTCGCCTTGGCAAGAAGAATCGGAATATTTCTCTCAAAATATCGATCGCTTGTAGGAACTTGAAGTATGGAAAAAGTGTTTGTGCAAATTGGGATTGCAGATTATCTAATGGTACAAATTAAAAAAAGAACTTAATCCTTAACCGCTAATGAATATGTATTACTAATTAAAATTACTTTAAATTTAAAATTCTTAAAACGAACATAAAATGTCTCACTTAAACATTTGCAGATTCAGGAATTCCACTAAACTAAATACCTATTTGTAATGTACATGTCTATTATTTTCTACAGCTTACACGCTAAAAATAATACAAAACGTTTATTTAATATAAATATATAACTAAAGCTAGAGCTTTTGAACATTTGTTTAATCAGATATAAGATCTTTGTCAGTGTTCAAATTGGGTAAATGGTTGTGCTCTTGATTTTTAATCACCAGCTCACCGCTCGAAGAACAAGTGATTATTCTTGCCGTGCAACGTCTGCAGCGATTTTTGGAGCACAACCAATAGGTTTTTGTGCCCTTGACATTATTGCGAAAATAGGAGTAGCCAGCTAGCTCTAATTTCGGTTTTCCCTTGCTGCCTTTTGTTATGGTAATGCCATGTTTGCGGATCATATGTTCTATATCTGAAAGAAAGGTTGTAGAAAAAACATTGTTAGACAAATACTTTCGCAAAAAAAAAAATTCAGATATCTCTGCTAAGTACACAAAAAGAAAATCACCATTTAAAAATAAATCAAAAGAAATTTGCTAAATTTTAAACATGTGCATTCATACAAGATGCTATAATTCTTGCAAATGCGAATAAATGACAGTTTGAGTTTCAACATTTGTGAAGTAAACAGTCGCACTATATGTATGTAGGTACATGCGAAACGCGAAATAATTCTGCCGATTAAACTTTGCCGCCATTTACCAAAACTATAACATCTTTCAAAAGAGTGACTGTGCAATTTTTTAGTCAGAGTGATTTCCAAGGCGAATCCATTACAGGTGCCCGCATACCAATTCGCTTCAGCATTTTTCCACGAATTTATCTTCTGAGTTGTCAAAGCCGATAGAAAACGACAACAAAACTTGTGACGTCTCGAGAGAAAATGTTGAAGCGAATTGAATTGCGACCACCTGTACTTGATTCGCCTTGGTGATTTCTGTATTTCCCTCACTAAAAAGCAAGCCATACACACATTTTAATTAGAAAGCACATTTCATTAATTAAATTACTATTTCGAATGAAAATTCACTTTTATTATAAGCACATTCTTCTTTGTGAGGGGCATTAGCATTATAACATAACTAAATGCCCCATAACTAAAAAAAAATTATTACAAAGCTTCCACGAAAGACATTTTGCTACTGCCCTTTAACACAAGTCCAACTTTCACAGAAAAATCTGCTTGTTTGTCAATTGTTTTTGTTTTTCTTTTAATTTACATGAAACAATTTCAATTCGTATAATTAAATACATAAATACTTTCAATTCATTGTTCCTCCGAGCAAATCTTAAAAACAAACAAAAAATAAGTAACAGCACTTGGCGGCAGAACTTCGCTTTCATTCTTTATTAGATACTGTTTTTGTCAAAATATATCAGCTTTGTGATTATGACTGTCATTTGTTATTTTCAAGTTTTGCATTTATTCTTCCTTCAGCCTGACGACGACAAGACGAGCGAGCTGGAGGAACACTTTTCGATCTTGAAAAAAAAAATACAGCTCCAATATAAGCGATGCTTTTAATATACCAATAACCATTGAATACAAATTTCGCACTGCCACATTGACTCGCTCTAATATACATGCATATGTATGTATGTATGTATAACATCTCACCTGCAATATAAGGTAGAAAAAAATAAAAAATATATAGTATATTTAATAAAATTAAGAAAAGTACATGTGCATGTGGTGTAAAATTGAAAGCTAAACAGTTACACCGGTATTCATAAAAAATAAAACATGGCTCAAACACATTTAAAAAAAAAAATTTATATGAAAAATTTGTCTTAAAATGTGTTTCAGCAATATTTTATTTTTTATGAATACCGGTGCTAGGACCTTGTCGCATAGTCAAAGTAAAATCTAACGAAACGTATGACGTGGAAGAGATTGCGAATACCGACAGCCCGAAATAAACGTCAACTTGTGCTGAGTACTCGTTCATATACGAGGTCTGATAAACACAAAAAAAAATAACCGTTATTTTCCAATTTCGCGTGTTACGTATGTTCGATTTTCGCATATTTTTTTTTTCTTTTATTATGTTGGTACACATGTGTGTTGGCAATATCAGCCATTTTGAATGGTCAGTTTGTGTTTTGACAGATAAAAAAAGTTGGTCGTGTTTTGGTGTGCTCTTCAATTTTTTTTCTATACGAAAAAAATGGATCAAAGAAACTGTATTAAGTTTTAAGTAAAAAAAAAAGAAATTAAATGCGCCAGGACATTTGAAATGTTGACGTGAAACTAAAGCCCAATCATCCCAATGGAAGCGTCCAGACCAAAAAAAACACGTCAAGTTCGGTCAAATGTGAAGGTTTTGCTTACCGTTTTCTTTGACTCCAATGGCGTGGTGCATCATGAATTCAGGTCACAAGGTCGTACGATAAATAAGGAAGTTATGCGCCGTCAGAAACGCACAGAATTGTGGAAAAAACAATCATGGATTTTGCACCATGACAAAGCACCAGCTCACAAAACGATGCTTAGGCGTGAGTTTTCGGCCAAAAACAAAACCATTATCATGCCTCAACCTCCGTACTCACCGGACTTGGCCCCCGCTGACTTTTTCCTCTTCCCAAAACTGAAGACGCCAATGGAAGGAAAGTGTTTATTAAAAATAAGGTTCAAATATGAACTTAATTATTTATTTGCTTTAAGAGCCAATTGAAATGTATTAATTCAGGTCCAAAAATGAACCTTTTCAAAAAATATTTGCTGTATTTTTCAGCTGTCTATATGCCGACGACATTTCGTTGGTGCTAATCAACTCATCAGTAGACTTGATATTTTTTGAAAAGGTTCATTTTTGGGCCTGAATTAATACATTTCAATTGGCTCTTAAAGCAAATAAATAATTAAGTTCATATTTGAATATTCAAAAACTTTTACTTTTTGATACTTTCAAAAATACAAATCGTAGTAACCAATGGAGACTCGTTGTATAGAAGGTTGCAAAGAAAAGTAAGTGTTGCAAAACGAAAAAAGAAATGTTTGCTGTGTTAAAGGTTTGTTTGAACATTTCTGATTCTCATTCTGTTCATGGGAATTATGAAATAAGTAGTTAGGTTTCAAACAAACTTTTAAGAATTTTTCAAGTCTACTGATGAGTTGATTAGCACCAACGAAATGTCGTCGGCATATAGACAGCTGAAAAATACAGCAAATATTTTTTGAAAAGGTTCATTTTTGGACCTGAATTAAAAATAAGGTTCTTAACACTATTTGCAAAATTCCACACAGCCGTTGAAACTGTGTCTAGTGATTAGCTGCTGGTTTTTGTAAAACATACAAATTTGCATTCTTTAATTTATATTCAAAACAATAACAAAATATGAAAATTTTTTTCAACGCAAATACACGAAAGAAAATTTATGTACGTTTTAGAAAAATCGTTAGTAAATTATTTTCATTATTCAATAAAAAAAAGGTTTTATTATTAAAAACATTTACTTCACAATCTTTTTTTTCTTTTTTGTTTTGGTTGGAAAAATTTACACTCCTAACATATGTTTGTTCAGATTGCTTAAATAGTTGATACAAAAAAAACGTGACCACTACTTTCTTGCTTATTGTTATTGTGGACAACTGCAGGCATACAAACATATAAAATTAAGTACAGTTGTTTATACATGTGGACACAAAGAACTACAAAACAGAAAAAATACAAATGAACATGATAAGGGTTTTCACGATGGTAGCTGTGTGCAAGTATGCATTTTACAATGCATTTTCTGATTGATCGCGAGGGCACCGTTTTTTTATGCATTCTGCTATATTTGCGAAAAATCGAACTGACAATAGATCGGCGTCAAGTCAGTACGCAGCCGCTGCCGATCTTATTTTATTTTTGGAAAAAATTCACCCAAATAAATTAAGGTTTATAAAACAGGGTTTTTCAATAAGATTAAAATTAAAAAAAAAACAGGGGTTTTCAATAAAAGCGCTACAAAAGTTTTTTTTTTAATAAAACAAAAACGGTTTTGGATATCAATGAAATTCTTTATTCCTGCAAAAGCGCGTTTGATGCCGTTATGTATGGAACCCGATTTCTTCTGTATGGCCGGCCACCACGGGCACGCTTGCAGAAGTCCAGCCGCTGAACCCAATTTTCGACGGGTTTCAAGCATAAATTGGCCGATACTGCTGAAATTTCACTTTCGATATTCGTACGAAGTTCATCAATCGTCGCTGGCTTGTTGGCATAGACCATAAACTTGACGTGGCCTGACAGGAAATAGTCCAACGGCGTCAAATCGCACGACCGAGGCGGCCAATCGACAGGACCATTTCTTGAGATGACACGTTCTCCAAACTTGATTTTCAATAAATTGATTGTGACTTTCGCTGTGTGGCTTGTGGCGTTGTCCTGTTGGAACCACATATCCTCAAGTCCATATCATCCAATTGGGACCAAATATATTCGGTTATCATTGAACGGTAGCGATTCCCATTCACGGTAAAGTGCCGGTCATGATCATCACGGAAGAAGTACGTCCCAATGACGCCGCCGGCCTACAAACCGCACCAAACCGTAATTTTTTCGGAATGGAAGGATGGCTCATGGAGTACGTGTGGATTGCTGCCTGCCCAATAACGCATATTATGTTTATTGACGAAGCCATTCAGGCAGAAATGAGCCTCATCATAAATTGGACGTAGCGCTCTTAACGTTGAGGCCTGAATTTCGGTAGTAAATTTTAACAATTTCGACTCGCTGTTGGCTCGTATATCTGTCCATCATAAAATGGCAAACCTTCCCCCAAAGAGCAGCAAGGCATATGGCGTCGTCTGCTGTCCCTGTCGCTGTACTTTTTGCAGCGTCCCTGTTGAAAACCCTGTTACTTATTAATAAAAATCCCATTATTAATTCACGTGAATATGTTCTTTAATGCAATACATTTTATCTACTACGCGGAAAATTCTTTGTCGGCTTCGCCACCTGTTGGCGCCATCTGTTATTGTTTACATGAATTATTTTTAACTGAATATATTTGCACACTTCTATTTGCTCAAGGGTTTTTTAAGTGCAAATGAGAAAAAATGAGGCAAATTGCAAATGCATTACATTTTGTTGTTGTGTGAAAAAAAGCAGAGCATTTTTGCTCAGATGTGCACTACCATCGTGAAAACCCTTAATGTTTTTTATAAGAACCAAGGCGGATCCAGTACAGGTTCAATTCGCTTTAACATTTTCAGTCGAGTTGTCATACGTTTTGTTGTCGTTTGCTATCAGCTTTGCCAACTCAGAAGAAAATATCGTAGGAAAATTTTCAAGTGTTTGGGAATGCGGACATCTGTAATGAATTCGCCTTGATAAGAACGTATTTTAAACTTTTGTTTCCTCAACGGGACTTTAGTCCCGTTTTAGTTTTCGTCAGTCTGGCTGTGATTCTATCAACTGATGTGCACAATACGTCCATTTCCGACATTCAGACGTCCCTGACACCGTAACCAAGTTGTCTACTGAGTATTGAGCCAATAAGTTATGTTACGTTGCGCGGGCCGCCGGTAATGAAACCGACCCACTTGGGTCCTAGAAAGGTCCCGTTGTGATGCCCAAGTAAGCTATTGGGAGATAGCCCTACATACTTCCCGCCAGTTCCGACCTGAACCAGCCCGATGAACGGATAAACGAGTCCACCCTGTCCAAACGGCATTCCGACACTTCCGACGGTAATCCATTTAGTGTCGGTCTGCCCAAGTAATTTGCTCGCTTGTCAGAGAGAGCTGGGCATCGACAGAGAAAGTGTTCGACACTCTCCTCCTCCTCCTCCTTGTCCCTGCAGCCTCTGCAGAAATCATTATATGGAAGATTTAGTCATCCCGCATGTACTCCCATGTGACAATGTCCCGTTAGAAAAGCCATAAGGGTGTGGAGCCTTTGCCTCGGAAAGTTCAACAAGGCCACAGTTCTCCTATACTCATAGCTGGGAGCCCCGATATTCGACAGGTGATCTCGTTCGACCACCTTTCCTGCGCAGTTCCTAGCAGCTGTCGTTGTATTAGCTGCTTGCAACTATTAAGGGGGACACCGACGAATTAGTCTATATCCTCCTGTTGAAGGCGGGTACCAGATCTTGCCAGTTCATCCGCTATTTCATTTCCGGACACTCCGTTGTGTCCAGGTACCCAGCGAAACTCCAGGTCTGAATGTTTCACTATTTCATTTAGAGATATCCGGCATTCATGAACCAATCGAGATGTTGTATAAACACCCGCAAGCGTGTTTATGGCGTCCTTGCTGTCAGTACAGATTATGATATGCTCACCGCATATCCTATAGTACCTCATGCAGTTTGCCGCCCTTCTTATCGCCACTACTCCAGCCTGAATGACGTTACACTCAGCTCGTAGCTTAAAACTGATCCTCCGTTGAAATCGGGGGATTTAGATACCACCCCCGACCCCAGAGCTCGGCTTGGAACCATCCGTGAAGACCATGATTATGTCCCCTGATTGGTCTAATTCGACACTATCTGAAGACATATTCGACAGATTCACGCTGAAACCCGTATCGATCGTTGGGACCGGTGAGCAGTAGTCTATGCCATCCGGAAGTCAATAAGTTTTGGGATGAACTTCCATGGATAGTTGGCTGGTAGCTCGCGTTGCTACAAGTACCTAATACCAGAGCCAGGAATCTACTCTGTTATTGATACTAAGTAATGATAATAAATTATTATTTATTTTAATAAATAATAATTTTGAGCCTGAGAAACACCGAAGGAAAAATTTTCGTTTGGAGAATCAGCTCCAAACAAAAATTGGAAACATTTGTATTGTCACTGGAAGGCTGGAATCACCTCCCAGGGAGAATCTGAAATTTCATAAACAAACGCTTTTTAATTTTTTTTTTTATCTGTCCATTTTTCCGGAGTAGTATCTGAAACGGTCCAACCAATTTCAATGGTATTCTACTGAAAGACAGAAGATTTTATTGAACAACATAATGGTTCTGCAGGGTTTCGCGATTTTTGCGAAAAGAAAAATTGAAACACATCTAATGAGAATATACAGGAAGCCAGGTTTTGGAGAGGAGGAAAGAGGGAGTAGTGTTTGTGGACATTTGACTTGCATATGTTTACATTATAGCGGGCGAGGAGCATGCCAGCAGACAAAATTGTTCGAATTCTCTCTGTAATGCGTTGTGTTGTGCGATTCACTGACCAATCGACTACAAATGGATGGACCATGCACGCGTATTGCGTAATTTGAAATAAAACTAAGTTGTTCCATCAAAAAACTTCATATAACCTTAGTAATGGCGGCACATATTATATATATTTTCAATTTAACTAAACCTAGGCCCCGATTATGGTTCACAACATTTGTTCATTTATGTATGTATTTTTTGAAAAGTGATTATGGTTTACAACTATTGTGGCAAGTGTTGTCAAAATCTTACAACACATAATCAGATGTTGTCAAAAACTTACGACACCTACTGAAGTGTTGTCTTGTTGATGTTACCAGTTAAATTACGAAAAAATTATAAAATTTGTAAGTGTGCATACAAAATGTTTTGCAAAAATATAAAAAAAAACAATTATTTGTTAAAATTTATTAACAAAATATAAATAAAAATACATCTATACACATAATTATTACCCATTTTTCGATTACAAAACAGTTTTATTTTGTAGTTGCAATGGATTTAAACTGCAATCTATAATTTTTTGGTCCTTTCATTATCATAACCAAATTAAACATCAACATTAACATAAATTTTTATGGCTTTGTTTGTATTTTTCTAAGAAAAACGTTTTTCATTCTTTTCACTTTTACCAATGCATTTCTACGCGGTAGTTGCGGTGTTACATGAAATCCAACACTCCATGTCTTTTTGTTGTAAATCTTGACAATGAAACGTCAAAATTTATTGTTTTTCGCTTGTGTATGTGTAATGAAAGCAACATACGCGTGCATCTTTCTGGAAGTGTGGCTTTACTTGGTAGTTTTTTGTGTGCAGGCATGTATTTTTGCGGAACGATGCTCTACAAATGAAAAACAACTCTGTGACATACACAACACCTAGATGTTGTGAACCATAATCACAAAAAGAGTTGCAAGTTGTGTTGTAAATCTTACAACACAACATTTAGATGTTGTGAACCATAATCGGGGGGCTAGTTTAACTGAGATCTCAGAAGTCCAGCCTAAAAGTGAGATCAGAATGGCATGCAGCCAAGGTCACGGGTACCAGCTGTATAAAAGCGAAAATATATGTGATGCAAAGAAAAGGAGATCTTCCACAAATAATAGGAAAAATTTACAACCATAAACGAGCAGGATGGTGAACTGGAATATAAAATCGGTTTAAATATATGTATCTATGATTTTCTACTTAACACTATTTATGTACAAATTATTATTATTATTTTTTTAAGTCAGCTTTTTCACGTCTGTTTCGCTGTGCGTGTGATGAGGATTACGCAAATAATAATGCTCGACTCCCAAAGCGTTAATGCGGGTCGTGGCGCGGGCCTTGCAGTGGAAACTTTTGTAGCGTGAACAACGCCAGTTTGTACTCTGCTTCAGTTGACGATCCACCACAAACTCGAAACCGCGTATAAGAAGCTTGCGATTTTTCTTCTTGGTGTTACTAAAAACTGCTATGTTGAATATTTTATCTGACAAAAAAGAAAATAAGAAACTACATTAGTATAAAGACAAACTATTTTTTATCATTTATGTATATGTTTGGCAAAAACTACATACTTTATATAATTGAAAATGTTGTGAAAAAAAGATGTGCTAAATGGCATTAATTTTTATTGTTCTTGCTTTTTAATTTATGAAAAAAATTTGCTTAAATGATTGTTTTTTTTTAAATTGGTTTACGTTTCCGTTATTAGGTAAAGCGTCGTTCGTTGTTTGGCACTTTAATCGCCACAACTTTTTTTTACTTTTCTCCTATTTTGTATGTCGCATTCGTTGACATTGCTGTGATTGTGTAAACTGGTGTGCACAATGCGACCGTTTTCGGTGTGCAGACGTCCGTGACAACGTAACCAAGTTGTGTATTGAGTGCAGCGCCAATAAATTTTGTTTTGAACTTTCTTTTCGCGGCCATAAAAGAAGCCCTTGTGCACCAATTGAGTGCGGCCTTTCTGCGAAACAGTGTAACGTATGTCATCGCTTTTGTTTGAGGGCAGCGTGATTGCATTAAGGGCTATAAAAAATAAAAGCAGAAAAAATATTAATTATAAAAGAACAAAATCGAAACTGACGGTTGAAATTTGTGTCCTGTACTTGTGTTGAAAACAAAAACAAATATTCATATTTTGTTATTGTTTTGAATATAAATGCAAGAAAGAAAATTTGTGCAAACTTTAGAAAAACCGGCAGAAAGTTTCAAAAGGGGAAACCATGGAATTGATATTGAAGACACTTGTTTAACAATTTTATTATGTAAAAAACTTGGTGATTTTGTTTTTTACATAATAAAAAAAATTGAGGATGTTTTTAAAAACGTAATCTAAACTTTTCATTTTCAAGGTTTCTCGTTAAAAATCGCCAACTCGATTTTGGTTTCAGAATTAGTAGTGGACTACGATTTCAACAACCGCCCTGTAGCTGATAAGTTTTAGTATCAACACAGCTTGAATTCGTGTCACTGCGATGCGAACGGGTTTTTGCGTGTTACTTGTTGGGGCGAAGTCAAAACCTATAAATGGAGAAGTAATAAATAATAAAAATAAATAAAGGGTTATCCATTTTGCGGTTTTAAAAGTACTTGTAAATAAAACACATATAAAATTTTTTTTTTCATGATATTCCTTTTTTATTATAAAGCTTGAACGTGTTGACATTATGTGTGAAACACTGCATCATTTAAATGACCACCACGCGAAGTGTTGCAAGCCTTGATTCTTTTGAGGTAATTTTCGACCTTTTTTTTGACACATATTGGGCGGTATCTCAGCCATAACTTGACGAATGTTGGTTTTTAAGTGCTCAAGATATGCAGATAAACCGCATAAATATGATCTTTCGCGAAGTCCCACAAAAAAAGGCCAAATGGTGTCAAACCGCATGATCTTGGCGATCAGGAAATGTCTCGAGTTGTGTGGCAGGTGGCACCGTCTTGTTGAAACCACATATTCTCCAAATCGTATTCTTCAATAGCAGGCAAAAAAAAAGTCGGTTATCGTATGACCATAACGCTCCGAAGGGACGGTAACAGTCGTTCCATTGTCGTTTTCGAAGAAGTAAGGTCCAATCACACCTTCGGACCAAAGAGCCCTCCAAACAGTGTCTTTTTCTGGATGTAATGGCCTCTCTCTCTTCAATTAGTTGAGCATTCTCAGAACCCCAAATATGACAATTTTGTTTATTAAAACATACCTACCGAGTGAAAAATGTGCTTCATCGCTGAAGAAAATTTTTTTCGAATGGGATGGGCGTCCACCCACGTATCTACGACGTTGTGAATGGTCGGTGAGCTGGCTTCAGTTGCTGCGTGAGCTGGACTTTGTATGGATGTAGGTGTAGATCTAAATGCAAAATACACCATAATGTGCCGTAAGACAGTCCTAATTCCTGAGTCGTTCTCAGGAATTAGGACACACTTTCACTTACAGCAGCGATATTTTCAGCGGAACCAGCGAAACAATGAGACACAGGCCTTACAATATTTGTAACCGCTCCAGTCTCTTCAAATTTCTTCACAATTTTTCCAATTGCTTGCGTAGTTGGACGATTATGTAAACCATAATCTCCTCTCAAAGCACGATATATGTGGCTGTGGCAGAATCACCATTTTTGTAGTAGTTTTTGATCATTTTTATGCATTGTGTGATAGTTAAGCGATCCATTTTCGTCAATGTCAGACTTTCAAGTGAGAAGAAAAACGTTGGTTTAACAACTTAGGTTGATAGATGTTGAATTCCAGTCCTCTACTTTTGAAACCACGAAATGGATAACCCGTTATAATTTCAAAAAAAGTTTCGGGCCACAGGTCATACGAAAAGTGAAGCCTTTAAAACTATTCGGCAAATTTAAAAACTCTTCCTTTTTCCATCTGCTACGCTTTAACTTTGTCTGTGGTGAATTATTTTCATTGTTTGATAAAAAAAAAAAAATTATTATATAATATTAATACTATTTAGTGCAAACCCTAATAGACTTTTTACACCGACTGGCATCTACGTGAAACGCATGGAAGATGTTGAAAATGTGAAACAGCCGTTTACATTGACAACATCTTTCATTTATTTAGATGTCAAAATAAGAAGACGCAAAATGTTTGTGAAAAATAAAAAAAAATTTTAAATGGTCTTGGAGGAGGACTTTTCGACTTTTTTCTTTCCATAGGTCAAGCAACATGTTCTCCATATTTATTGACCATACGATGGGCTTTCTTTTACACTGCAATTGAAATGAATTTATTTATAATTAATTAAAAATTATAACAAAATAAATGTTCCGCTCATTTTTTATGTTAAATTTGTTTTCTGAAATGTCATTTTGCTAGTGATGGTACAAAAGCAATCGATTTTCCGCAATTTTTTTTAGTGATGGCACTAAAAAAATCGAAAGATGTAAGATGGAACAAAATGAGAAAAGATCACCTTCTACTGATGTAGAAAGAATTTTTGTAGAATTTTCGCCCTGTATAATTCTTATAGGAAGATGTAAACACATTTGCAAGTTGGTGGTAGATGTAAGATGTGCGTCAGTGTAAAAAGGCTATAAGTTATGTTCAGATCGATTAAATAATTACAAAAAACGTGACCACTATTTTCTTGTTTATCGTTATGCCAGGCAGCTGTATGCCTGCAACCAAATAAAAATTCGTGTAAATGTAAAAGAAAAGCCAAACTAGAAAAAAATAGAAATGTTTTTAGAAGAGCATATTGTATCCTTATTTTTCACCATTTTAATAATTTTCTCATTTTCTCTCTCTTTAGCCTTGCTGTGATTGTGTGAACTGCTGTGCACAGTACGACCATTTTCGTTCTGGTGTGCATGCGGCCATGACAACGTAACCAAGTTGTGCATTGAGTGGCGTTTTTTTGTCAACTTTTTTTTTGCGAAACCCTTGTTTAAGCGCCACCCTTCCGCAGAAAGGTATAACGTATGTCATCGATCGTGCTTAAAGGCTCCGTTTTTGCAAGAATAAGATCTATAAAAAACAAAAGCAGAAAGTTTATTAGTTATAAAAGAACAAATTCGTAGTAAGACATTTCAAATTGGAAATCAATCTGCGTTCATACCTGATGAATTTATATCATGATAAATGTCAACTTCTAGTATATGAAATAATAAAAAAATAAGATAATAGTTATTACAACGCGCTCGTGTAACAATTTCAGTTATGTTCCTTTTATTCATTGTTTAATGCAGTTTTTATTACCAGGGGTAATCATTTTACTGTCCTCACTTTAGTTGGAAAAACTCCAAATCACTCTCCTTAGAACTCTACTTTCTTGATTCTTGTTATTCTGGGCATCTGCCTGTACACAAACAAATAAATATGTATATAAAGAAATAACAACGAAAATATATGAACAATAAAGTTTAGAATATCTTTAGTGGGGAAAATATAAAATATTTATCGCCTGACCCGCCATTTTCATGTCGGCTCATACCCGCTCTCGAAATGTATTCAAACCACAAACAACATTTAAGTGTAGTTGGTGGTTTAAATGTATTTACGCAAGCGGACCAAGGCGAATTCATTATAGGTGCTAGCATTCCAATTCGCTTCAACATTTTTCCACGAATTTGTCTTCTGAGTTGTCAAAGCTGAGAACAAACGACAACAAAACTTATGACATCTCGAGAGAAAATGTTGAAGCGAATTGAATTGCAACGACCTTGATTCGCCTTGAAGCGGACAAAGTACTCGTCAAGGCGAATCCATTACAGGTGCCCGCATACCAATTCGCTTCAGCATTTTTCCACGATTTTATCTTCTGAGTTGTCAAAGCCGATAGAAAACCACGACAACACTTATGACGTCTCGAGAGAAAATGTTGAAGCGAATTGAATTGCGACCACCTATACTTGATTCGCCTTGGTACTCGTAATAGGGCAGGCGAATCAACTACAGGTGGTCGCAATTCAATTCGCTTCAACATTTTCTCTCGAACTGCCATACGTTTTGTTGTCGTTTAGTATCAGCTTTGACAACTCAGAAGACAAAAATCGTGAAAAAATGTTGAAGCGAATTGGGATGCGGGCACCTGTAATGGATTCGCCTTGGCAGTAGGCCAGGCAGCTAATTTCGTTTGACGTTTGCAGCGGAATATTACATCTTTTTATTGTGCTTTTTGTTTCCCCTTTCAAATCTGTTGATATAAGGAAATCGTGCCCCCCAAGTCTGAGTTTTTGATTTTTCAGTAAATATTTGAGAAAAATTTTATGTTGTCTTCAAGTGACGGCATTGTTCACTTTTATAATAGAGGAGATAATATTGATACCGACGTTGTTAATTTTTCCATTAAATCCTTGTTAATTTTAAGCTTGAATTATATAATTTATTTCTTCGCTATTTTCAAACGAAATAAAGCTGAGGTCCTTATTATGAACTGCATTCGATCTTCGATATTCGCTGAGTATTGAAGATCGATCAAAGAATATAAGATTGGTATTATGAAATACCTTTTATCTTTTATCGAATGCGATTTTGCTTGTGCTATAGTATAGTGTAGAGTGGAATATAATATTAGGGCCTATTTCTCACCTGTGAACGTTGTCGTTCGTTCGCACAATTACATTGAAAGCAAAAACAATATTCAATATTTTGTTTTTGCTTTCAATGTAATTATGAGAACGAACGACAACGATCGCAGGTGAGAAATTGGCCCTAAGTATTCTGTTTAGTTTTGAGTAACTAAATTCTAATTTTAAATTAGAGCTAAATCCCACATGGCAATTTTAGTTGAGCAATTCTTGAGCTTGTGGAAGAGTTCAGAGAGGGGAGTAAGAAGTCAAGAATAATTGCCCGTACTCGACGATTCTGTCTTGATCTTTTTTTTTTTGCTAATATTTGGCATTTTTTTCATTTTCTATTTCGGTTTGTGCTAAACGCACTGCTGTAGTGCAAGAGCTTAATATATAAATCCTAAATAAAGCGGAAAGGTGCTTATGTGAAACTACATAAATTTATAAGGGTGTATGCAGTATATTGAATAAGAGTTTTTTATATTATTGTAGTTTTTCTTAACATAAAATAAAAGCAAATGTATTAAAATAAAAGCTACAGGGAACACAAATATTGCTGCAAAAATTATCGTGTGTAGACATGAAAGCAATTTTAAAAGAGTATGACCCAAGTTGGGCAACTAAAATTGCCTTTTGCGATCTAGGACTTAATGCCGTCATTTTATGCAGGGCCCGTTTTACGTCATTCGTGATCACATGACTTCCGTTACGTATGCTGTGTGTTTGTTGCTCATTTTGTTTTACATTAATTTTATGCGCCAGCTCATTCAATCTCGAACGTCGTGATTCAGCTCCCGGGGACCGAATCACGACATTCGTGATGAAATGAATTCCGTCACTTATGCTGTATATTTGTTGGCTATTTTGTTTTACATTATTTTTACTCGATAGTTCAGGCGATCATGAATACCGCAATTTGACCCCAGGTCTAAGGCAGTAAGTACGAAAGAACAGCTGGAGAGGCTGATTGCATTAACGAAGGGGAATTTAGAAAAAGTTTATTTTTACACATGTACATACATGTCCGAATAAATTTGCTTTACTTTACCATATATAAATGGTTGGAAGCATCCCTCAATATATTTGATTCCACTAAGTGGAATCAGCATCCATTTAATGTTTTAAATAAATTTACAAACGTTTTGGATACAAATTTTTCGACCTATTTTATTTAATTTTCTTTGATTTATTAAATTGAGCTTATTTTCACTTTACATTAAATAAATATATATTTTTTATTTATAGTTAAAATATTCGATATTCCGATACGTATTTGTGTATCTTCTTCAGGAAAAAATGTTTTTTTTTAGAAAACATTTACCCTCTAATTCATAAAAATTATAATTCACAATCAGGATTATAAGACTCTTATTTGTATGGAAAATCTGTCAAATAAGAGTTTAATAAACCTAAAATATTTATTATGAATAAGACCCTTAAAATATATATATTTTTTTTGAGCCTTATTCATAATAAATATTTTAGGTTTATGAAACTCTTATTTGACAAGTTTTCCATACAAATTTGTCAAATAGCAGCATTATAAACCTGTTAGAATTTTTATGAATAAGGTTGTTTATTTATTGTTAAATTGTTCGATATTTCGAAATTTGTGTATGAAGAAGATACACAAAGGCCTATCGAAATATCGAATATTTTAACAATAATTAAAAAATATATAGCGGTTCTCACTCTTGATAGTAAACTCGGTTGCACATTTGGTTAAAGTAGCAGATTTGATTAAAGTACTACCCCCTAATTCATAAAAATTATAACAGGCTTATAAGACTGCTATTTGACATATTTGCATGGAAAATCTGTCAAATAAGAACTTTATAAACCTGTTATAATTTTTATGAATTAGACGACTAGTGTTTACATCACTGCACCAACAAAATGTACTGAACTTTTATTTTCTACGCTGTGATTAAAAAATCAAACAAAAAGCTTTAGTAAACATTGTAAAAAAATTACTGGGAATCACAGATATTCTGTGCTGTGAATCGTTTTGTCGGCAAAACTTAATTTTCTGTTGAGAAAATAAAAAATATGGAAAAAACAAATAAAAATATACTGGTGAAGAGAAAACGTGACAAAATTCACAACAAAAGGTGGACAGATAAAGAAGTTCAGCAAGTTTTAAAATATTTGCAAGAACATGCAGACTTTGAGGTAAGAAAGTCACTCGAGCTTTGTGGTAAAAATCGTAGTGAATATAGCAGAGTTGTAAAATTAGCATCAAGAGTGAGAACCGCTTATATTTATTGAATATAAAGTGACCTTGAGCTCAATTTAATAAACCAAAAAAAAAATTTAATTTACAAATAAATAATTTTTTTTTTAATAATCATTTGGTTCAGTTGATAAAATAAAACTCTTGTAAATAATCTACATCAGCAGGATTCACAATAGCGTTTGTTTACCTAATGGCCGCCAGAATACCAAATACAAAATTGCTACGATGAAATTTTTCCGGCGATTATCGAAGATCGAATGTTGTTGCAATAAATACAATAAGTTTTACAATTTTTATAAATAATAAAAGATCTCAAGCTTAAGAATTATTATAAAGAGGAAAAATAAAAATATTTTTTTTACTGATTTAATATTTAATTATTTTGACCCCTTTTTTCTTATATTTTATATATTTATTTGAGCTTAAGGTCTTTTAGAATTTTAGAATATTGACAAAAATACTCAAATAATCAAATTCTAAAAGACCTTAAGCTCAAATAAATATATAAAATATTTTTTTTTTTACTTTTTCATTCGTTATACATGTGAGGCGAGCTTATGAACTTATCGAAATAGTTTTAACATTTTTGTTTTATATTCATTGTCTTCCTTAAGCGTCTACAAACACATAATAATTGAATAATATTTTGAGTTTAGTTAATTTTTTTATTTTTATTTTTAAATATGATGCAACAAAATAATAAGAAATTCATATATTTCATAAGATTTTTATAAAATTTATACAAAATCAAAATTTTACGTTATAATATTAACATTCTCAATAGTTACGATATTTTGAATACACTGTATGGATCTTCAAAAACTATGGTAAACATATTTTACACTAAAATATGTATATATGTATATACGTATATACTTTTTTAAGAAAACAGTTTAAATAACACATGTATAGGCATATACATACATACATATACATACACATGTTTAGGTATTTCTTTACTTTTTTACATGTCTGTTTTACTTATACATACTTAAAAATATCAAGAGCCTGATGCACGATCTCAAACGTTATCGCTCGCAAATCGAATGATCAATAGCTACGAAAATTTAAGCCAATATGCGTTATCCAGTATAATTTTTCTATATATTAAATATTCCTTCTTACTTCAAAAGTCGTAATCGTCTTAATAAATTTGTTGTGGACAAGAATTAAAAAAAGCTGTTGACGTCAAGACAACAGCTCAAGATTGGACAGTTTTGGACAATGGCTGCTTCAATTTTGTGAGAATTTGCCAAAGTCTATTTGAAGTGAAGACGATAACGACTCATAAAATATGAGTGATTATGATTAATTTGATATGCAGTAGTGGAGCATATCAAATAATATACACATGTAATATTTTAAAAACCAAAATGTACAATTTCTGGAAGGTGCTGGTAAGTTTTAATTGTTCCTTTGCACTAAAAAAAATTTAAATTATCTGCCTTTTCAGTATAAATCAATTGCTCTATTGGTTAGATCAATTTCAAGAATAATTAATTTGATATTATTTCATATGAAAAACGTTAATCATTCTTATGGCAAATAACGGAGCGCACAACAAGCCTATATTGGCTTAGGTGTATGTCGTAAGACATGGGTAGACGAACCCCCCCATTCAACCTAACCTAACCTAACCTATGGAAAATAAAATTGTACATGGAAATTTTCGAACAATTGTCATAAATAAAAAGTGAAAATTTCTGTGTCTACATTTTTAGATTTCAAACAAAATGTCTGTTTAAAGTTACTGCTGTCACAAAAAAAAAGCATCTCACTATCGAGAAAGGCTCACATGCTGAGGCCCACCTGCCCAAGCGGACTTAAAACGTGTTAAAATTGAATTGTCAAGTGCTTAAAAAATCTGATAGGACCTTTGGAATATTTATTTTTTTTTTTTTTTGAAGACAAGACCATATTGAAAAGTGCGAGAGAAAAAACATCAAACGAGTGTTTAATGCATTGGAACAGATATCATGTTGGATGTATTTATGTGTTCGTTATTTCCTTTATGTTTCTGTTGAACTAAAAACCATTTCTTTTTTCATATGTGCATTCACAGTTATGCAAAAATTAACTTGAGCGTTAATGCGAAGTTTGTTGCAAGCAGTGGAGAAATGACCAGTGTCATGACATGAGTTGTTAGAGGTGTAGATACCTGCCTACAGTCATGTCTAATTTTATTATTGATCTGGTAACATTGCACTTGATTTGAGAGTGTTTAGCATATTATTTAGGAATTCATTAAATACTCTGAACGTGAGCGGTTGTGTTTTGTTTTGGGGTTAACGTTCAATCCTTCCTTACACCAGGTTTAGTTTATGTGGAAAATACTCTGCAAAAAAAAAACTATTTCAGTTTAGGATTTCTGAGCTGAAAAATTTTGCTACGTTCAACATTTACTGCATAAAAACAATAAAATGTAAAAAAGAAATTATAAGAAAAAGGTGACATGAAAAATTACTGCTTTCGATATTGAATTTAATAATTACCAAGCCATCTTATTATAATGGCAGTTAAGCAGATTGTAAAGAAATTTATTAAAATTATGGGACGCTCATATATGTATGTATGTATTTGGAGTAATCAGCCAACTCGAGAAGTATCAAACCCAGTTTTACAAAAAAAATATATAATAATAAAAATTAGCATTCCAAAACTCGACATCGTTTGCTTACACAAAAACACTGAAAACAACAACAAAGTTTTAAATTTTATTATTGTTTTAAGTGTAACTAAGCGAGCGAGCGATGTCGGGTGACATCATGCAATTGCATTTATGCAGAAGTACCATAAAATATTTTGGATATTTGATATTTTTTGAAAAACTGAAATAGAGAGCAACATTTTCTAACACTTGTTAAGCCAGTGGTTTTAAGAAACATACATATGTATGTATATATGTAGGTGATTAAAATGACTTTATATAGTTTATCTATATTGTAGAAGGAAATTTAAATCAAACGTTAACTTATAAAGCCAACTATTTAAAAATACTCAAAAATATATGTAAATAAGCATTAATTTTAACTTTATAGATGGGCCATATGATTTACCATAATTGTTAATAATCTTATCGGGCTTCAGTTCCATTTTATAACCTCAAAATTGAGAAGAAAAAAATGTTTTGTGATAAAACTGGAGTGATCAACATTGAAGACTTACTGGCTGGGGTACATACCATGGCTGTTTCACAACCACCACGTCGCTCATCAGCAACCAAATTGCTTCAAACCCAAGCCATGACCAATTGCATACTGTTTTTTAAGCAGCAGCAGGGTCTTCTTTAAAAATGTTGAGTTTTAATTTACGTCCAAAAATGAACCTTTTCAAAAAATATTTGCTGTATTTTTCAGCTGTGTATATGCCGACGACATTTCGTTGGTGCTAATCAACTCATCAGTAGACTTGAAAAATTCTTAAAAGTTTGTTTGAAACTTAACTACTTATTTCATAATTTCCATGAACAGAATGAGAATCAGAAATGTTCAAACAAACCTTTAACACAGCAAACATTTCTTTTTTCGTTTTGCAACACTTCTACTTTTCTTTGTTGCAAAACGAAAAAAGAAATGTTTGCTGTGTTAAAGGTTTGTTTGAACATTTCTGATTCTCATTCTGTTCATGGGAATACAGCAAATATTTTTTTAAAGGTTCATTTTTGGACGTAAATTAATATATTTCAATTGGCTCTTAAATTAAGTTCATATTTGAATGTTGAGTTTTATCACAAAAAATCTTTCTCGATTTTGAGGAAAAAAATTTAACTCAAGCCCAATAAAATTGTTAATAATTGCAAAAATATAAATAATGCGTCAAATCAAATGTTAATGGGCTCGGCTCCATTCCTCCTTGTTTTATTATTCCTTAAAATGGGCATCAATAAACTAATCAATTAGAAGATCTAAACTCAAGACGTGGAGAACTTCGTTTGCCATCACAGGGATGGCAAATTCCATCTTTTGTCGCTTTGTTTAAGTGATTTATTGATCGTTATTTTGAAAGTGCCACAACTATTTGGCAATCATGACTTTGCTTCGTTTTAGCATATTTCCAGGCTAAAAGTCTGGGAATGATGCAGCAATAAAAATTAAAACGACAATCCGCATGTAAATTGTTCAAGAGAGGTTTTGTGTATCTGTTGAAAAACTGTTTTTAGAAATTATCTACAAATTACTTATTGCGGCAGTAGATTACAAATGGTAAAGAAATTGTGCAAGACTGTTTTTAAATTTTCATATTTTACTTGTTAAGTCATGGCTGACAACAACATGCAAGCTCTCGGTATTTTAATTTAAACCAAAAAAAAAAAGCAAGTGTTGTTTAATTTCAATATTTTATCTAAAGTTAATAAATAATATAATAAGAAATTTTTAGTGCATAGGAAATGTAGTCGCATCAAAATAAAAATCAGCTGTTAAATTGTAGTTTTAAAACTCAAAATTCACATCGCGTAGTAAAAACTGGAAGGTTATTTTGTGACTTGAAGCGAGAGAATTACATAGCTGTTTCGTTTGCATCGAAATACAGAGCAACACCCTGTTACAAAACACCTTGAAATTGCAACTGTGATTTTTAAATTACAAGTGGTTTAAAATATGCGGCGCTGTTCTACATTTCGAATGAAATTTGTATTTCGGAATTTTAAAAGTATTGTTGCTTTCTTGACTTGTTTATAAAAAGAACATAGCGCATGTCTACTAAGCGTTTATTTGACAAATACTGCACAGAAATTTGTCCAATAATAAATTAAAGAGCATGCAATAAAATACATATGTCTTATAAGACTGTTAACTTTTATCAAATTTCGAAAGTGAAAACGTCACTTGAAATGTAGAACGGAGCCAATTATGATTTCGTAATTGATTTCTTAAAATTTCCCAAATTTTTTTATGTTCATTTTTTTAGTTTTTATATTTTTTTATAGTTTTTTTTTAATAATAATAGTTTCTCTTTTATTTTTTTTTTACTCACTTGCTATCGTTCAACTCTATTTTCATTTAGTTTAAAAATTAATCGCTTAAATTCAATTGTAACTTTCATACGAATTTCTAAACTAAAACGACATCAACTTTAGCATGAATAAATTAAATATGCATGTATATGTATATACATTGGGATGGATCGATTTAGCAATCGATATTGTGTCAATCGATTTTCAATAGCTTTCGGCATGAGGTATAAAAGTTAAACAGAGCCATATAAAAAATATAATTTTCTTAAATTTCCAAGACATCAAAGCCATTTCATATCCTATTTTTTTTATATTCATTTTACTTAAAAATTGTAGCCAACAGATTTAAGCATACATATGTATGTATAACCATTAATTCCCAAGAAATCAAAGCAATTTCATCTCCGAGTTTGGTTTAATTTACGTTTAAACTAGTAAATCAATAAGTCAGTGAATATTTAAAGCAAATTTAAATGAAGAAAATTTAACATTTGAGCTTTACTCGGCACACAGTGCAGAACATCAGCTGTTTGACATTTCTTGCAACGTTGCCAAATTTCTATTGCCAAAAACAATCAATAATAAATGGTTCACTGATTTGCAACAGCCCAGTTTAAACTGCAATTAAGTTACAGAAAAGTTTTGTTAAACTAGAGTTTTAACTCTAATGGCCAAGCAATCGGTGGCAGATGGATGATCTGTCTCTTCAGTTTAAAATATTTTTGAGTTAGCAATTCTGTAAATCAGTGAACCTTTAAACAACTATTAAATGAAGAAGATTGCGCATTTAAGCTCCAATTATACATAATTACACTGTAAATATGCCTTTTAGTTGCCTTTTGTGACAGTGTTGGCAACCATAATTTGGAAAAGCATGAATAATAGATGTTAAGCTGATTTACTGATGTAAAGTTTAAACTGAATTTAAATAAAATAATAGTTTTGCTAAGCCAGAGTTTTAACTCTCAGCGAAATTTTCGGCATAACTGATTTTTTCGGCATAAGAAGGCGTGCTGCGAGATCGATGTATTCGAAGAAAATACGGGGGCTTGGTTATACGTTTGATGCCTCTACGGGCACCCTACGACTGATTAGTGTTAAGGGACAGCATTTGGTCGCCTCGAAAAATGAAATGTTCACCCCATCACACTAAAATGCCCCAGGGTGATCGTAGAGTAGTCAAATTAAAGACCAACACCCAATCATTTTTTTTTTTTTCTCTTCAATATTGCTTTTTGAACATACCGGTACTACACTTCCTTTGGTAGTTGCCATACAAAAATACGAAAAAAATTGAAAACAGATGTCGCGAATACTAATTTTTTATATGTCATAGTGGAAGTTATTTTTCCTACCAAAAGCTGTTGAAAAATCGATGACACAACATCGACAAATGTTTGCTTGTCCATACAAATCGATCGCCTCCAATACGCACACTTAAGCATATTTATGTATAAAGAAAAACTTACTAGCCTAATTAAAAGAATTTCAAATGACAATCGTGAAATTCACGTTCAAGTGCTGTGAGTCATTTACATCTTGTAGATTTAGTTAATGTAGGCATATTATTATTACTGCCATTGTGTTTCAAATTTACTGGGTTAAGTTTGAGGTTTACTATGATTTATATCTCTGCAAGAAGTAAAAAGTTTACAATACCCAAACGTGAATGCCGCTGTTTTTTTTTTCAAATATTCCGGTAATTCAGCCAACCATTCAAATACTCAAAAACATTTGAAAGAAACATTTGAAAGAAAGAATATGGAAAAATAAATATAATATTTAAAATAAATTTACTGTTAAAATTTGCTGTTTTTTATATTCTTTGGAATACTTATTTTCTATGACAACTACGTGAGCAATTCGTGTTTTACCAGAAATCAAAGAACTCCAGACTCTGCTGATGTTTTGTGGGTCTTTTATCAGAAATGTGGATGAACGCCAGACGTTGGTTTAGCAATGAGTTTATGGTAAAATATAAATTTACAGCAATCCTTTTTTAAGCGATTCTAAAAGAAACAAAAAAAAAATACTTTTTAATTGTTTTTACTTTACAAATTTCATTTTAAACAAAACAAAATATGGGAGGATGGCTATAAGAGACAATTGAAATGTATTATTTTAGGTCTAAAAACAGACCTTATTAATGTTTTCTGTCTTTTTCAGCCGCCGATAGTAATAAACTTATTAGTAGACTCGAAACATTCTTTTTTTCCCGAGTCTACTGACGAGTTGATTAGCATCAACTAAATATCGGCGGCATATAGACGGCTGAAAGAGACCGAAAACATTAAAGAGGTCTATTTTCAGACCTCTTTTTTATTTATTTAATTTTTTTTTTTTATTTAACCCATTTTTATTACACCTGTCAGCAAAGTGACAATAAGTAATTGGATGTACTTAGGTGGGGTGTTAATTATCTTAAATCAGTACTTAACACTGCAGTTACACGACCAACTTTTGCTATCAAGTTTTTTTCACATACTGCTTGTCAAAATTCAATAAAATTGATAGCTGTGATGCAGGCTGCACCCAATTTCATAACAATTCGTTTTCAAGATGCCGCCAAGAAGAAAATTAAAAATAGTTGCTTCATTAAAACTACTATTAGAAATTTTTGTTTCAGCGGCAATGGTTTTGCACGTAAACATTTTCATTTCTATTTTTAAGCTTGAATCTGTAATTTTTATCACTTTTAATTGCAACTTTCAAACAAAACAAAAAAATATTTGCAGACAGAACGAAAAGCTCTCTATGGAAAGCAAAAATTGTCATCAAGTTTGCATCAATTTTCAAAATTGTGAGTGTATTAGTGAAAAAGTGTGAATGTATTAAGACTTGAAAGGCAAAACTTGATCGTGTAGCCCCCAAGTAAGACACATATAAAAATCAAAAAAAAAAATATGTTAGACCTAAAATAATACATTTCAAGCAGAGTCTCAACAGATTGGTTGAACTTTAAATTGACTTCTTTCTTTTTGACAAATAACCAACAATCGATTAAGCAAAAAATTTTTGTAAGCAAGGCTAGAATTGGGTATACCGTAGATATACAACATGTTACAATAGCGGTTCTCACTCTTGATAGTAAACTCGGTTGCAGATTTGGTTAAAGTAGCAGATTTGGTTAAAGTACTAGTGTTTACATCACTGCAGCAACAAAATGTACTGAACTTTTATTTACTACGCTGTGATTAAACAAGCAAACAAAAAGCTTTAGTAAACATTGTAAAAAAAAATTACTGGGAATCACAGATATTCTGTGCTGTGAATCATTTTGCCGGCAAAACTTAATTTTCTGTTGAGAAAATAAAAAATATGGAAAAAACAAATAAAAATATACTGGTGAAGAGAAAACGTGACAAAATTCACAACAAAAGGTGGACAGATAAAGAAATTCAGCAAGTTTTAGAATATATGCAAGAACATGCAGACTTTGAGGTTAGAAAGTCACTCGAGCTTTGTGGTAAAAATCGTAGTGAATATAGCAGAGTTGTAAAATTAGCATCAAGAGTGAAAACCGCTAATAAAAAATTAGTTTCTACAACTTGACTTTCATCGGGCCGAAGAACTTTTTCTCTTCGATATGTCAAAAACTATGTTTGTGCGGCGTCGATGTCGTTTTGATTTATTTCGCTGGTTTATTTCTGTTTTAATTTTCATTCTTGAATCGTATTAAAACAAAGGAAATACATATTTGGTTTTATGCGATCCCTTAATACCAGTACTTTCTTGACCTAAAGGTCCTTTATTAAAAATATTTTTTTTATATTTCTTCGTATATTTTTGCCCATATTTCGCTCTCTTTCGGATGGCTTTGTTCAGGACAATAATATTAAATTTTTTTTTTTTAATTTCAGTATTATTGTTCTGAAGGAGCTATACGAAGGAATCCGAAATATGGTAAAAATAAACGAAGAAATATAAAGAAAAATATGCATTTAATAAAAGAACTTTAACTCAAGAAAAAACTAATATCAAAGGATATATATAGATTTTATAGATATAGTGCTAAGAAAAGTAAAAGTGTTGCAAGACGTAAAATGTTTTCTGTATAAAAAGTTTGTTTGAACATTTCTGATGCTGATTTTGTTCATGAGAATTTTGGAATAAGTAGTTGGGTTTCAAACATTATTTTCAGATTTTTCGAGTCTACTGATAAGTCGATTAGCACCAACGAAATGTCGACGGCATATGGACGGCTGAAAAAGATAGAAAATATTAAGGTCTATTTTTAGATCGAAAATAATACATTTCAACTGGCTCTTATAGCGAATAAATAATTAAGTTCATTTTTGGATTTTTGGTATTTTTAATCAACTGGAACGAGAATGTGCAGATTTTGCCATCTCTGAGGTAGGAAATTGTGAACATATTCTGAAGTTATATCTTCTAATTAATTTGTTTTGCAACGAGAGTAGGTTCAAGTATTTCAAATAACTGTCCGTTGGCTCGGCAGAGTTTTTTATTTTTCACTACAATATATCGAACTCTGGCTGGTTTCACTTGGAACATTTGCTTGATACATGTACATGTGCAAATAATATTTGGTTCAAGTTATGAAAATTAGTTTAGGGAGAAAGTGTTTGTTTTTTAATTTAAAAAAAAAATCTCTAGTCTTACTGGTTGTTATTTTTAAAACGGGAGGATGATGGCGAACATGTTTGTGAGAGTGAAAAGTTTTTATTTAAGTGGTTCAATTGTTGTGTGGGTTGTTACACTTCCTTCTTCCGTACTCATGACATAATAGTTAATGCCTTCTTCAAAGTCGATGCTTTCACTTTTACATTTTGATGAATTGTGCGACTGGTGTTTGCTGGAACCGTATTTGTTGCGTTTCAATTGAGCGTGAATGTGTTCGGCCTTATTGATTATAAATTTGGGTGGCGTTTCCTTTAACATGGTGATGCGTGCTGGGCATTTAAGTTTCTTGGTGGCCATTGAAGAGCAGCGCCATAATATTTTCTTTTTATTTTCACTCATAATCAAAAAGCGTACACCGTTGGCCATAATGGCGGGACGACCTCTCAAGGATTGACTGAAAAATATCAAAACATCCTCGGGATTGGGCACCACATCACTTGGCAGAACCACTAAAACATGAAAAGAGAAAAATGCAAATAAATTGATTAGTAAATAAGAAAACTTGGAGTTTTTTAATGAAGATAAATTAAAAAGAAAAAACGAAATAAGGAGTTTTTCAAAAGAGTTTTTTATTAAAACTTTTTATTATTTTTTTTTTTTTATATTCTTTTACTACACTATAATTTTTGATACCAACAGGCCAACAGCCAACAGCAAAGTGATGAATCTTTTATTGTTGCTGGCCTGTTTTGTTGGATTTCAGCACCAATTCTGCCTACAAGTCCATATTCAGTATAAGAACTTCATCGTCTTCAGTTTGATTGTTGTTTCCAGCTGTGTCTGCAATTCGATTTGTTTGTGGGGGTGCTGCAGGGCAAACTATTTTGCTTTTCTGTTTGGCAGTGGACTTGATGTGACAGTGTTTGTGTATTTGGCGAAAGTCACTAGTATCGAATTTATTCATACATATTAATACGGGGCAACGAATTCGTCTGTAATACCAGTGACAACGCCAAAATATATTTGTACGATTTTCGTTATTACGAAAATACTTCAAACCATCCAACCACAAAAGTTGACCGCCTCTTTTCGATGCCGAAAATTGTATCTTAGGATGTTTGCCTTTATATTGACCATGATGAAAAGATTCTTGAAAGACAAAAAAATACAAAACAAAAATATTAGTATGAAATTTTTCCATCAAACGTACATAATATAAACGCAGCCAAATCAAAATCCCTCGTACTCCAATAGTTAGTTGTCATCGTCGCCACTTTTCCTGGCCATATTCCACTCAATATAATGGCAATAGACGTTCAATTGTTATCGATCACGATTATACTAGTGGCATCATTTCTACGTTGAGTTAATGTGTTTACGATAACGACAATTGGAATAGGAGGGAATAAATACGGCATTGAAAGTTCAAAACTTCTTCTAATGGTTGCGATTTTTTCAAATACTTTTTTTATATTTTCTTTATCTACAAAGTTCAGATTGACACAATCTGCCAGAAATAAAAATATTTTACTTAAATGTGTACTAAAAAGAATAAATAATTTTTACACAAACTTATTTCTTAAAAAGCAGGCTGTTCAATACTTTTCTAATGACTTTTAAAGTAACTGACCACTTTCTTATGAGAACTAAATCAATACATATGTATGTATATAAATTTTTTTTTTTTTTTTTTTTTTGTTCATTTTACTTAAAGCCAAAAAATGGTTTTGCAGATGACTGGACATTTTTTTCTTTCATATGCCATGTTTTACATGATTTCATGTCTTTTTTTACTTTAAAACAAAATGTTGGTAGGAAAAAATTAAATTTAACATTTTATTACTATATTTACAATCAATTAAATAAATTTATCTAAAAATGAACTGGTGCTTATTCAAATAATTGTTTATTTGAGCCAATTCGATAAAAAAGAAACTTAGTGTAATGACGAAACAAATTCAGTATGCATAAGTTTAATATGCACAAGCACTTGGACATGTCAAATGTCTGTAGAAATACACCCATATTAAAAAAACTATTGAAGGTTTATTACTCGTTTATTTGACAAATATTCCGTAGAAATACGTCAAATAAGAACTAAATAAATTTACAATAATTGTTATGAATATGGCCTACAATAATTAATAATCAAGTATTCAAGCGTGAATTGTTCATGGCGATGATTGCAAGCAACACTTGGAATAAGAGGGAGTATACAGAATTGTATACGTAAATACGATTTAGACCAGTATTTTGGAATCCCGTTGGTCATCTTCTTTTTGCAACTGCTCCTTTACTCTTATTTTGTGTTCAATGGATTTTATGGCCATTTTTTTTTATATACATAAAGGAATATCATTAAAATTTTACTTTATTTTAGGTCTAAAAATACACTTTATTAATTGTTTTCTGCTTTATTCAGCCGTCTATATGTCGCCTACATTTTGTTGATGCTACTCAACTCGTCAGTAGATGCGAAGAAATAATGCTTGAAACTTTTCGACAACCAAGGCGAATCAAGTACAGGTGGTCGCAATTCAATTCGCTTCAACATTTTCTCTCGAGACGTCACAAGTTTTGTTGTCGTTTTCTATCGGCTTTGACAACTCAGAAGATAAAATCGTGGAAAAATGCTGAAGCGAATTGGTATGCGGACACCTGTAATGGATTCGCCTTGAGCTTTGACAACTCACAAGGCGAATCAAGTACAGGTGGTCGCATTTTGTTGTCGTTTGCTATCAGCTTTGACAACTCAGAAGACAAAATCGTGGAAAAATGCTGAAGCGAATTGGTATGCGGACACCTGTAATGGATTCGCCTTGAGCTTTGACAACTCAGAAGATAAAATCGTGGAAAAATGTTGAAGCGAATTGGGATGCGGGCATCTATGTATGTATAATGGATTCGCCTTGACTACAACACAATGCGAAACACAAATAGTCAAACCAACTTTTAATAAAGAAAACAATTTTATCGCGTCGCAACACTTTTACTTTTTTCCACAACCTTCATACAACGAGTTACTGTTGGTTGCTACGGTTTGTATTCTCGAAAGTATCGAAAAGTAGGTCTAAAATCTTACTAATAAAATTGTTTTCTGTATTAAATTGTATGTTTTCAAACACACCATTTTGAGTCTACTGAAAAGTTGAGTGGCATCAACAATTAAAAAGGTATATTTTTAGAACTAAAATAATACATTTCAATTGGCTCTTCCAGCAAATAAATAATGAGATTTATTTTTGAATATAAAATTTTAGAATTATTAAAGAAAGTCTAAAGTATAGGTTTGGTAATAGGACTCGATTTTTCTCAGCCATATATTTTTTTTTTTAATTTCATTTCAAGTTTTAAGCCACAATTCTTTTATAATAGTTTTTTTTTCTTTTATATTCAAAAAAGTTGTCTAAAAATGAGTAATTTCAGCTGCATAGTTTGAAATAAATTTCCATACAAATCTCATTGAGTTTGTCAGAAAAAGAAAAGAAACGGGCATGCCCTACAAAACGTTGCGACTAGAAAACGATGTTAAAAAAACGTGTGCTAAGCAAGATAATTTATCTAAACGTTAAAGCTCTTTGCTACATTCAAGACAAGTTTTACCGCATTGGGTTCACCGGAATAATTAAAAATATTTTAAAAATTGTATAGAAAACAAGGTTTTTAATAACTTATAAGGTAAATTTGGTATAAAATTTTCTGCTAAGCATTGGTGACTGACACAATAAATAATGTTACAAAAGGGCAGTTCAGACTATTATATACTATGTATTAATACTTGTCAAAAATTCAAATTAGACGGTAAAGTGTGATGTGTGAATGCAAATGGAAAATAATACGATAAAAATTTGACTTCGTCGTTTCAAAATGATATAACTTTTTATTGGATCAAGGTTGCGTTTTATAATGGCACACACAAAATAGCTTCACAAAGTCGATAGTTTGCCGCCGATAGCGAGCCGTATAGCGGAGATAGTACTAATCTTTCTTATACAATTGCGCAAAATTTGGATTTTAGCAAGGATGTAGAATTATATATCGTTCACGCCATGATACTGGGATTTTGTTATAGACATTTTCATGCTCTTGAACATAACGATCGCTTTAGCTGTTGAATATACATAGTGGGCGGCACAACTTCCGCCTACATAAACCTGCTCATATGCCCTGGATGGCGATTTTATCAGGACGTGCACTATTTTTCATTTTATTTGAAGCGTGATAGAGTGAATGCAAAATGTAATTTACATTAGATTTTTTGACATTCACAAGAAATGTATTTAGACGTTTGTCTCGAAAAGTGCAATGAAAATATTAATACTTGCATAATAGTTTGAACGTGCCCTTAAGCACAAGTAAGTTGCCTAAACGAAAACCCCTGATTGCAGTTTATTCTAGATGGGCTTTAGTTCGACTGATTGCTATGAGTGATATGAATTAAAGGAGGCAAGCCTGTGATGTGAGCAAGAAATTTCGAAACCGCTCGCTTCCCATCAGCACTCATTTTGGTCATAAACTTATTTTAGCTCTCTGTATATATTTAGTCATATATAATACATGCAATCATGGTTTTATTTTTGAAATCATTTAACAAATCAAGCTCAGGCATGTTTTATAGGGCGTGGCTGAAAAGCATATTAGTTGTTAAACTTAAAACTGAGGAGTAATTTTAATTTTGCTAGACACTCGACAATCTGATTTTACTAACCTAGTATTACAAAATTATACATACATTCATATGTATATATAAATTTCTTTTCTTTTATAACAATTTGTAAATGGCTAAAACATTCAGTAACAATAAAAAACTTTACATAGATTACATCGTTTTCATCATAATAAAAAATAAATAAAATGATTTGTTTTAGTTTTGTTTTTATACATGAATTTGTGGGGCTTACTTGCTTTTTGCTAATTCTTATTTTGTAAGCTTTTGCGCAAAAATTGTGTGTGTGTTCGAGGTTTTCATATGAAAAGTTTTGTTTTTAATCATTTTTAAAAGCCTCTAATGCTGCTTCACCCATCATATTGTGTTCTTTGGTTAAAAATGGTTTAATTTCGATATCGTTGCTGGAGACGTGACGATGTTGGTGGCATAAACGGAGGTTTAAAGTATTCTCATCATAAATGGCAATGGCAGGACATTTTTCCTTGTAATAATTACTGCATTTCCAGTATTGACGAGAGCCATGTTTTTTATTCCGGAAGAAACGAAATCCATTAATCACCAACAGTTTGCCACCATTTTTCTTAGAATCAATGAAATCAATACGAAAAGCTAAAACGACATGAAAACAAAAGAGAAAAAATATATAAATTATTTGATTACAATAATCGAAATAAGGAATTTTTTCCAAAAACAAAAATTATATACATATTTAAAATAAAATTAATTAAATTACTTAGTTTAAGGTTACGTTTTTACTATTGCATTTTATTTACAACTTAAGTTTGTGTGTTTAAATGTTTGGTATTTGTGATTGCCTCTAGTCTTCATTTGTTAAAGGATGATTATGGCATCCTTTAATTATACATTTTGAAGGAACTTCAATGGAGGTAATTGCTCTCGCTTTACAATTATTATGCCATTTGGAACATTTCCAATAAATATTCGAGTTGTAAATGTTATTCTTAATGAAACGATGGCCTTCAAAATACAACAACTTATTTCCTCTGGCTGTATCCGTATATTTAATATTGCCCCAATCGTCCAAGGTACGGGAATTCAAGAATGTCGGTTTGCGTTTGGACAAGCCGGTCTTGATCATGGCTTCGATGCCTCGACCTGTCCCTCTGCCACTGGTCTTTAGCAAAGAATTGCATAAAAATGTCTCCTCGTTTTCAGGCATCTCCAATTTGATATTTGTCACACTGTATTGAAAAGTGCGCACAGAGTCTGTAATTAGAAAGTATAAAATAAATGGTTTTTAATGTAAAATGTTTACAAATTGTTATAAAACTTCAATTTTACATTTATCATAATTAAGTTGTGATTTTAAAACAAGTTTCTGATATATTTTTATTTCATTTTTTTTTTCATTTATATTATTAAGGCTTAATTTATTTTAAAAGCAATATGTGTATATCAAAATTAGATAGGATTCTCGATTTTAATATTCGCATTACAAGTACTATTCAATGACAACACTTTTGATATCATGAATTGATTTTTATCTTTATAAATTTTACGATTGGGATATTTGCGTGTATGATTGTGTCCAAAGGAATTTTGAATTATGCGTTCCAAGCCATTCTCATCACGACCAGTAACAATACGTGCTCGGCACAGGGTGACATCCTAAAATATAAAATTCAATAATTAGTTTGGTGCAGTGAAATAAATAGAAAAGTTGAAATGCATCTAGTGTTCTTAATGCAGTATACTATAACCCCCTAATTCATAAAAATTATTTCAGGCTTATAAGACTCTTATTTGACATATTTGTATGCAAAATCTGTCAAATAAGAGTTTAATAAACCTAAAATATTTATTACGAATAAGACAATAAGACTAAGCTTGTCTTAAAGCTGAATTTATTCATGGTTTCTGAACAAAATTTTTGTTCCGCGCCAGTTTTTTTTTATATGTAGTTTGACGTTTCTCTTTTTGAGAGTGAGAGAAAGAGAGAGAGAGAGAGAGAGAGAGAGAATAAACTTATTTCAGAACATCTGAAAGAACATTTGAACCAGTGCAAGGCAACTCGATTCCAGGTAGCCTTACAAGCCCAGCTGACTACTGCTTTTACCTTGAAGAACTGTCCAAATATACAACACAAACACACATACGCGAACAAATGGGTGACAGAAGTTCAAGATTGCTACCAACAAAATACATGAAGTGTTTGTTGGTATTATGGTTGTTGTAGTTATGCGACTACCTGGTATCAAAGTGGCTTGCAATAAATAAATTCGGCTCAAGACGATATAAAAGAAGCAAATAATTATTATTGCTTCTCTTCTCTAAATGGAAGATCCAGCTTGCCTTTCCTGTTCTTTCACTCTGTCCCTCTTTCCGAGTCTCTGTATCTCTCTCTCTCTCTCTCTCTCTTTTTCCAATACAAAGGGAACTGCCGTGAATTGCAATTTTAGAAATTGAATGTTAGAAATAACAAAGAAAAATGCTCACACTGGTGTGGCTTTGAAGCCACGCTTATCTCTGTCCCAACCCCGTTACTTGTTTTGGTATTGTAGTGTGTTATTAGACAATCGATTAGGTAAAATTTTCTTTGGCTTGCATTTATAAGGTTACAAGTAAGGGGAACAATAATTCCCATATGTTTTGCGATTTTCTATAATAAATCTTCCTAAATTAATTAAACCGAGCTATAGCTCCTTTTTATACGAGTATAATTGCTGTCAATTGTATTTCTTAAGACAAGAAAAGTAAAAGGAAGAACTTAAACTGGGGCACAACTAGCAGTTTCGAAGCGGAAACAGTTCATGTAAGCACACATTCGCATGCTAAATGCGTTATTTTTGGGGCAGTGCTTAAACCACTAGAGGTATGATGACATTTGAACAAATATTCGCCCAAAAACACGTTACCACTTTCTTCTTAATCTTTATTGTAGGCAATTACATGCTTATAAACAACTAAGACTACATGTTCATACATTAACATTAGCATGTACACACATTAACAAATCGCAACGTAAAAAATAAAACACCTAAGAAACACTAAATTTCATAACAGCATATTTTAAGGTTATGTTTACTCAACGAGCCAATACAAAATTTGAGGCAAATTTGTATTTGCGCTTTCAAAGTTTTTGTAAGATCGAATAGTTGTTCGCTGTAAATTTTGCATAAGCTCATTGAACACACATAACCTCAAAATACATACATATATTCTTGTCATTTGTTTTTCTTATTTGCATGCATGCACTTGACCAAAACAAAACACAGCAAGAAAATATGGGTCCCACGTTAAGCCATCTAAACTCGTCCTTTCTATCTACATATGTACAATGTAGATTAAGTTTTATTAAGCACCTGCAATCACTTGTTTTTTTTTTTTTGGTATTTATTGCTCGGATGGAATGTTTCTCCCACAAAAGCGACCAGTTTTACTGTCATCTACATGTCTATTTAATGTTTAGTTCTCAGACATTTGCAGCGTCAAAAAATTTAAGCATTCGTTCTATATTATTTTATTTGAATTTTAAAATAAATGAAATCCTCTGAATATTTTCGTGAAATCACAAGATCGAAAAATGGTGGTAAAATGAATTAAAAAAATAAATAAATAACACCACAAAAGCGAGAATGATTTCGTCAATTAATATAAATGAAAACGTTTTATTTTGAACAAAAAATATGTACTTAATAGCCCGTCCACCCCCTTCCAGAAAAAAGTTAGAAAAATGAACTTGGCATTACTGCAAAAAATAACCTAAAAAATACTATTTTTAGTCTTACCTTTCGTGAGCAAATCCAATATGTGCGCGTGCTTGATTTGCGATTTTTGACAAATTTTTCATTTTTATATAGCAGCACCGTGCAACCTCTTTGACCAGTGGCCAAAACAGCCAACTCTGTAAAGAGAGAAAAATTCGCAAGTTTTATTAATAAAAATTTTTAGTTTACAGTTTAAGAAAATTGCAACTTATTTTTGAAAAAAAAAACCAAAAATAAAATTCAAAAACTTCACATATGTACATATGTATGTATGTATATAAGCTGGAAAATACCTAAAAAGGTGAAATCAGAATAGATGAAACTGCCAGCGCAGCTGATGTCTTTTTTTTTTTTTTGCGTAATTGTGTTGTTTACCTGTCACAAATGCGTCATGTTTTAATGATTTAATTATAAAAAATAGATTTTTACATTCTACTATTTTTATTGAATAAAAATAGTTCTTATGTAAAATTATTTTTTAAACATCCTCCTTTTGCCAATTTACCTCATGTAGGCTAATTTGAATAAAAGCTGTACATACAGAAGGGGTACCTGCCAACATTGCGCAATATAAAATTATGTTAAATTAGCCAGAGTTGTCAATGAATAAGCGGGCATTTCATTTTCATTTAACATGATTTCAGATTGAAGTCCAATATTTAGTATTTGATGTACTGCTCACAATTCTTATAGAATTTTTTTCTTTTTTTTTTTTGCAAGAACTGCCGAAAGGCTTATGTTTTATTAAATGTATTTATTTTTTATTTAATTTCTTAGTTTCGAATATTGTAAAATATTTATTTTTTCGTGATTTTTTGTTACATAACGATTTCATTACTCAGCATTTATTTCTAAGCGGCAGTTTTGGGTGCATGATTGTGTTTGCAGTTGTATAGAAATATGTATACCGTCCAAGTCCAACACATCGAGAACTGTTACGTACAATACGAGCTCGACAAAGTGTTGATGTCTAAAATTAAAAAAAGAATACACACATCTTTGCATTAGATTATAAAATAATGAAGCACATAATTACTCAGTTAAAGCTAAAAGTTTTGATCCCTGGAAAACTCGCTAACCCAGCAAACACATTGTATTACTTGTATATGAATAATATCGTGGCCAACAAACGCTTTGAGGAAATCGATCTTTAAAACTAGTAGTGGTACCTGATGCCATAAAGTAAGCCATGGAAATTGATTTATTATATTCCACGGGTCTATTTGACTTCATAGAGTAGGCAACTTAGTTTCTGCAGACAGTTGCATCAGCCAATCCCGATATTTAAGAGTATTAAATGCCTGTGCATATTCCTCTGGCGATAGATCAATTACGAAAACATTAGTTTTGAAATAAAATTACAGAAAGTCATGCAGGTTTCAAAATCGGCACGACCACAACGTTCCTAACAAATATGTTACCTTATATAAAGCAAAATAGATCATTTAATTTGAAATTGAATGAAAAAAAGCGCTAAAGCAGCTCATAAGTGGACGAAACAAAATTTTCAGGCAAATACTTTTTTTAATGATAAAAATAATCGCTTATTATTATTATGTATTACATTTAGCAAGCTTAAGTTCATTATATATTCGCGGTTCTCACTCTTGATAATAATTTTACAACTCTGCTATATTCACTACGATTTTTACCACAAAGCTCGAGTAACTTTCTTACCTCAAAGTCTGCATGTTCTTGCAAATATTCTAAAACTTGCTGAATTTCTTTATCTGTCCACCTTTTGTTGTGAATCTTGTCACGTTTTCTCTTCACCAGTATATTTTTATTTGTTTTTTCCATATTTTTTATTTTCTCAACACAAAATTAAGTTTTGCCGGCAAAACGATTCACAGCACAGAATATCTGTGATTCCCAGTAATTTTTTTACAATGTTTACTAAAGCTTTTTGTTTGATTTTTTAATCACAGCGTAGAAAATAAAAGTTCAGTACATTTTGTTGCTGCAGTGATGTAAACACTAGTACTTTAATCAAATCTGCTACTTTAACCAAATCTGCAACCGAGTTTACTATCAAGAGTGAGAACCGCTATTATTTTTGTGATTGATATTCATCAAATAAGTCAAAGAAAACATCAAATGAGAAATGAACACAATGAGAATCACAAATGTTCAAACAAACCTTTAATATAGAAAATATTTTATCGTTTGCAACACTTTGTTTTTAGGGTTCCGTAGTCATAGGGTAAAAACGGAACCCTATTACTGAAACTTCTACGTCCGTCCGTCACAGGCCCCATTCTCACAAACGGTAAGAGGTAGAGAGCTGAAATTTTCACAGTACATGTGGTTACCCGGCAAATACAAATACTAAAAATACACAATATCAAAAATACTAAAAACAACAAAAAGTTAGAAACTAAAGTGGGTCCACATACAAGAAACTGTGAAAATTTGATCAAATTAGCTAGAAAGCTGAAATTGTTACAGAATATGAAATCACATAGGTTCTACAACAACAAATATCCAAAACAACAAACTCTTTAGAACTAGAGGGTGATCCCACACAAGCAACTGTGAAAATTAGCTAAAATTAACTGTAACTTTTGAGCTAAATTTTCACAGGATATATGGTTAGCAGGCTTACACAACAACAAATGTCAAAAACAATAAAAAGTAAAGAACGAAAGGGTGCTCTCATACAAGAAACTGAAATTAGTTGTAACTTTTGAACCATAAGAAATAGAGACTTGAAATTTGCACAGTATATGCAGTCACCGGGCCTACACAACAACAAATACCAAAGATAGCAAAAAGTGAAAATTTAAATGTCGGCCTTTGTACGGGGGCGCCCTTCAATTTGAAAATTTACTTTCGTTTTTGAACCGCAAAAGACAGAGATTTGAAATTTTCACAGTATATGTATTAATGCAGGTCCAAAAATGAACCTTTTTCAAAAAATATTTGCTGTATTTTTTGAAAAAGGTTCATTTTTGGACCTGCATTAATACATTTCAATTGGCTCTTAAAGCAAATAAATGAATAAGTTCATACATATTTGCACAGTATATGTAGTTCACAGGCTTCTACAACAACGAATAATAAAAGTTCAAATTTATTTGGCGTTCATACATGGGGACACTCTTTAGTTTAAAAATTAGCTATAACGCTTAAACCGTATGAGATAGAGGCTTAAAACAACAACAACAACAACTATTAAAAACAATAAAAAGTTTAAGTTAAAGGGCACCCCAGAGTTACCAATTGTCTAGAACGGAACCCTTGTTGTGCGAATCAGTCTCGTACTTGGCTCAATTTCTTTATTTTTTTATAGAACGAATGTACATTTAAATTTTTGAGATTTTAAACACACGCTTAAATTTAATTCGACTTATGCCGTTTTCGTTTCTATAAAAAGCATGAATTTCCTATGGATTTTATGAGATAAACTCTGTTTTTTTTTGCTAAAACATACACAAATTTTCATTCCTAAATTTACATTGAAAGCAATAACAAAATATGGACATTTGTTTTTGTTTTCAACATAAATACACGAAACAAAATGTATGTACGTTTTACAAAAACTGGCAGTAAGAATGAATGAATATGTAAAATAAAAAAATTATGTTAATTTCAAATATGAACCTAATCATTTATTTGCCTCAAGAGCGAAGTGAAATGTATTAATTCAGGTCCAAAAATGAACCTTTTTCAAAAAATATACAGCAAATATTTTTTGAAAAGGTTCATTTTTGGACCTGAATTAATAATGTTAATTTCTTTTTTTTTTTTTTTTTTTTTTTGTAAGACGGAATTGAAATGTTGCCTCTTGGTAGAAACGAAAACGAGATTATTATTACTCCAAGTTTTAAAATATACATATACACTTATGTTCAACTTACGTATTTCGAGTAAAGCCAAAATGCGCACGTAGCAGTTTTTTCAGTTTTAGAAAAATTTTCCAATTTTCTATACCAATAGCTTGCAAACACAACGACCACCTCCATAAACTGCTATACCTGCAAATAATTGTGCAATTTTAATAAATAAATAAAAAAACGCTTCAAATTACAAATTTTAGTTCAACACTTTTATTCTGTAAGTCCTGTTATTAATTGTCCTAGTCAATAAATATGATTTGTTAAATGTTCCAGAGATGTGTCGCTTCATTCAACATTACAATAATTTGTTTTGTTGCTTCTGATATCAAGATGAATTTTTAAATTTTTTACTTATTTCCTGCGCAAGTTCTGCATTATCATTTAAAAGAGCTTCTGTTAAGGATATGACCGTAGATTTACGTTTTTTGCGCATCACCACATGTGAATGATTGTGACAATATGATTCCAAAACAATCTGTGTAATGCCATTCACAACATCAGTCACAACACGGGCATTACATTTTAGACTGCCCTAGAATGAAACAAAAAATACTAATAAATTGGTAACTCAATTCGAAACCTGCCTAAATATGTGAATAAGAAGAATTTATAAATTGTTTTTTTTTTATCTCATGCATGATCATCTAGCTTCTACATTTTTGGTTTTAATAAGTCCTGATAAATTAAAAAAACAAACACAACACCAACTAAAGGCATGGGTATTAAATTGACTATACAGCGATAACAGAGACGTTGTGGCACCAATTACACTACCCAACAGCCAAAAAAAAAAACATGGATAACCACTATATTTTTTTGATGTGTTTTGCCTATCTAAGTACAAAAATCATAAAAATGTCAAATTCTATGGATCAGTTTTTTTTTTTTTTAATTATGAGATTTTCGTAAAGGCTGATCCAGACCTCTGGTCATAACTTGAAAACGGCGTGTCCGATTTTATAATGTAATACGTCAAACAATTATAAATTATGCCAGCTTTAAGTTTCGCTAAAATAATTTTTGGTGTCGTTAATAATTTTAGAGTTATTAGAAATAAAATAAATCATTTTTTTTTTTGAAAAATTGCAAAATTTTTGATTTTGGAAAATTTACAAAAAACATAAATTTGCAAATATTTTGCAATTTTTTCATTTGTTCATATAGCTGCACACAATAACAATAAAATTAGCCCTCATTTATTAAAATATGTATGTTAATATTTATCTTATTCCCCATTTTGGCCAAACAAAAAACACTTTTTTGCTGTCTTTGCCCAAAACTGAAGCAATTGCTCATCTCAGTAGCATGCAACAGATACATGCATATCAAAAAATAATCAAATAGTTATGTTTGTAATAAGCTACAATAACAAGTGGACTGGTACCTGCATACTCCTTGAAAGCAAAAGTAGGCATATCTCAATAAATACGTTCTTCTTTGTCTCGCCCTTAAAAATTTTGCATATGTTTAACTTTACTTTGCAAAATCAATCTTATTCTACGAGAGACTTTTAATAAGGCACGATTTTGTTCGGAGTAATAAAAATGAGTTACAAAATTGGAAAAACTTTGTTACGTGTGCGGCAAATATACCCCCAGAAAAAAACGCAACTATTTCTCAATTTTGCTACAAAATATATATAAAGATTACTTTAAGACAAAAGTTAAAAATATTCACAAATATTGGACCCCTAGTACGATTTGTAAAAGTGCAGATCGGTTTTCACATACATACATTTCTTGCATTTGTAAATTTATATTTTTTATAAATTTTCCAAAATCAAAAATTTTGCAATTTTTTCAAAAAAAAAAAATTTTTATTTTTTTTTTTTCCTAAT
This sequence comes from Sturmia bella, assembly GCA_963662145.1. Classification (NCBI taxonomy): domain Eukaryota; kingdom Metazoa; phylum Arthropoda; class Insecta; order Diptera; family Tachinidae; genus Sturmia; species Sturmia bella. The sequence goes on along the minus strand of OY759168.1, from coordinate 7,876,863 downwards.
AACCCTTAAATTATTAACGATACTGAGGATGACCAACAAAGTTGGCCGAAATATTGGAGATAATAAAATAATTGCTATATCAATTTAAAAATTTGGTGTAAAATTATTTACTAAAGGACCTCAAGCCGAACTCACTTTATAAATAAAATATTAATATTAAAGGTCAACATTATACAGTTCAACGCATAAAACGGAAGGATTTCTCCAAAATAAAGTTCAACAAGAGAGTAGTGGTCACGTTTTTTTTTTGCAAAAAAAAAAAAAAAATAAAAAAAAATTTCTAATTTCACCTACACTTTAATAACAAAATCTCTTAGAAAGACTTATAAGAATTGTACCTTTTTAGCGCATATCCAATACGTTTTTACGCCACTCTTCCGATTTTTAACAAATCTATATCCTTTGTACGCCAGTACTGTGCAACCTCTCTGGCCAATTATAAATGAAAAATCACTGCTGTCCGCCTTTAAGAGACCTAAAAAAAGGAAATAAAATATATTAATAAAAATTGATAATGTGGAAAATGGAGTCGCCGAAAAAGGGGTAGCACAACAAAGCCCCAAGCCAGCCCAAATAAAATTACAGTAACAAATTTATCTTTTAAACTTTTAACTCAACAAATAACATTTTGTAGTTTATTATAAAACTTTGAAAATAAAGAAAGAAAAAGCAGATTGTTCATGGTGTTCAAGTACTAGACATTTCCGTACAATTTTCTTGAATATTTTCAAAATAAACAAGCAAACTGAAAGAAAATGAAGGAGAAAAACAAAACATACTGCATAATATTTGAAGATATTCATGCTTGTGTGTGTGTGTGTGTGTATGTGTGTGTTGTGTAAAAAAAACCTTTAATAAATATTTGAAAAGCATGTCCGTTCTTAATAAAAGCCTTGTTAGAATGGTGGATGATTATGTTTGCCACATTTGACCACCACATCGTGGCGAAATTCTTCATCTATGGTAACAGCGCGGGCCTTGCATCTATGAATGCCTGCACGGGCACAAGACCAATATGTTTTATTGCCCGATGCCTTATTGCGCGTAAACGTATAGTCGCCCACTTTAAGTTTACGACTGCCACGGAAACCGGTTATGTAGGTGATGAAAAAGTTGCCAACTGATGAGAAATTGAAAAAAAGAAGAGACCAAAAATTATTAATATAAAATATTAAGAAGGTTCTGTATGTTAGTGTTTGTTTAAAGCTTAAAAAAAACAAATTCATTTAGATAATAAGCAAATTTACTTAATCATCGTTGCTTCATTTGTCTTTATTATACATATATTAAATTAATACATTAAAATACAAAAACTTATGTTTAAATAAAAATAAGTATAAAGATTTTATTCAGATTTATTCTAAAAACGTAAAACTAGCAAATATTTCTTTTCTTTCACATGTCCATAATAACTAATTATGTATATGCATATTTTTGTAGGCGGGAGGTAAAGTACGCCAAGTCACATCCACACCCCCCTTTTTCAGTTCAAATTAGAACTTCTCTTCTACGTGGTCTTTTTTCGATCTGAATTTCACGAAATGTTCGAGAGATTAAAGAACAGGTACTCGAATTTCCTCTAGTCTATGCCGAGCTCTCGAATAATTCGAGAACCGTAATGAGCAGGCATGTTAAGTGTATTCACAAATTTCTATTGCAGACTTTTTACATGGTATAAATTCAAAGCTTTGTGGACGCATACACACATATGTACATGTCGCTTGACAAGTATATGACAAGTATCAGTTTTCGTGACTAGTGGAATATACATACATACATATATACAAATGTGAGAATTGATACACATCTTTCGTGACAAGTGTCATCTAAGCGACTAGCAGAATACAATGCGTCAAGTGACACAAGTGATGTGACAATGGCAGCCAGGTCTACATTGCTCTTGTCTCCATAAAGTATAAATATTTCCCGAAAAAAATGCAAAAAGATGTTAATTTGGCGATGAGTGGCTTGTATTACATATTCCCCCATACACCAATCGCCGTCATCGAGTGGTCGTAACAAACTTGATACTTTCAAAGAATTATTAGCATTTCTTTACTGTCTATATGGAAGTCTTAAGTGTGGAAGATGTCGAACGTCTACCAACAAGTGGAAAATTGTGATTGAAGACGTGTGTGCAAGCGCAAGGTTCGCGATGACGCCAATTGGAATATGGGGGGGGGAGGATTGTTTTCTGAACTACATAAGTAAATCTGCAAAGGAAGCGAGATTAAATCTTAAACAAAAAGGCAGCAGACTGATGCAAAAATGTGTTGCGTAGGGACGGGACTCTACAACGCTGAATTTTAAAGAGTTCACTGTTCACCTCTGTATCCACAGCACTAAGAATAAATTATTATGACAGTGAACACCACTGCAACGCTGGAAAATGTGAGGCGAGTTGTAGTTATTTAGACTCTTTAAAATTGGTGAGAATATTAAAAAAAAAAAAAATCTTTTTTTTGTCTTCTGTCTAAGCAAATGTTTAGAATTTGTATCATTAAAAACTGCAAGAAAATAATTATGTGCAATAAAACTAGATTTAACAATTCAGCACAATCAAATTTATTGACTTTTTCCAGAGTCGCTCTTGAACGAAAAGTGACCACTGTGCCTGCCAGTGAATCATATTTTCAGTGTTGGCTCTTATGCAAAAACAAAAAAATAATAATAATAATATGTCTCCGTATTATTTCTTTTTCATAAGAGCATAAATATTTTTTCCACATTTAGTTTGACCAAATTGATCTTCTAATAATAAAATGGTAACAAAAATTTTAAATATTTCCACCCGCTTACAAATGCCAATCAAAGTAGTTAAAAATCTATATTATTTGATCTTGAGATTATTTAATTATTTATGCAAGCTCTGCTTTTTATAAAAAATAATTTGAAACGATTATATATATTTGTTTTCAATATTTCGCCAACAACTTGTTGGCATCTTCAGGAAAATAATTATAAAATTTTATAAGATGCCAACAAATTGTTGGCGAAATATTGAAAACAAATATATGTATATAATTGTTTCAAATTTCTGTATTAAGTTTATCAGGCTCAAGTTCTTTCTATATTATCCTTGTGATTGATATTAATTAAATTAGACAAAGAAGACATCAAAGACATTTAGCAGGTCCACCCTGCTAACTTGAGCCTGATAAACGAAATAATTATGTATATAAGAAAAAGTTCGAATAATAGAAATTAATTAATTGTTTCAAATTATTATTTATAAAAAAAAACAATCATCTAAAGCTTGCATAATTAATTAAATAGAATACTAATTATGAATTTCTTTCTACAGCTTTTCAAATATTTAATTTGAAAGCGAACCCATGAGATTTTCAATACGCATTTTTGCCTCTTGCTAATACGAGTAAACTGTGACTGGCTGCCGTGCTATACCACCCACATACAGATTTATAAAAAATATATATGTACATATAAACACACACACACATACGAGTACATTAGTTGGCGTCTTTCACGTAATTCAACTTAAACTTCTCGTCTTTAACGTCGTTTTTTTCTTTGCATTCCTTTTTGGCATTCTGTTCAGCTTTAAGAGTTTTCAGAGAACCATACTTTCTGGCCTGTGTTATAACTTCATGGTTGTGTTCACTGTTTAGAACGGTTAAAATATTTCCTTTGGTTTTGATGCGGGCACGACAGCGCAAAACGGCAAACTGGCTGCAACGCCAATAAGTTACTTCTTCGCGCGAAACATGACGATTAAATGTATGCTGTTTTAATAATAATTGTTTTGTTCCATATTTACTGACCACAAATACCGGACCACTGTTACTGTTACGCAGTGTTGACGACGACACCCGGTGAGCACATGATGACGAAGCTTCCGTAACATCAGCCACCATTCCATCTTGCAGCTGATTTTGAGGCTGTACAACATTTTCAAATATCGCATTTTCTGCAAAATATATTGAACAAGAGAAAGAAACAGGCAAAACAAAAGAAATTAATAAAGTATTTGATAGTTAAAACATGTAATGCCTGTGAGAAATGAAACACAGAAAATTTTATCATCTCAATTCATTTTATTCAACGTTAACAGTTAAGCAAATATTCGAATGTGTGCGGCATTTGATTAGTTGCCCGCCTTTCAGTTCATTTAGCACCAAATGAGCGGGGCAGTTAAACGTTAAGCAAGTCCAGTAACTGCGGTAGGCTGTGGAACGTGTCTTTTTATATTTAATGCCTTCAAAGTTAATGTACTCGGCAGAGCCCCATTTTGTAATTTGTATTGCTGAAAATGTGGGTGAGAAAGTAAAAATTAATAATTTAAAAAAAAAAAAAAATTTAACTAATTCTCTTAAACACCAGGCAACGTCTGAGTTTCATATTAGCTCAGTTCATTATTTGATGCAAATGGTAAATATTGTAAAAATATAAAGATGATTTTCATGAGCTTGCAGTTGCAGCCAGCCAACAACACTGGGCAAGTGTAAGAGGGTTTGCATTTGTATTTCCGCAAGACTCTTTGCCAGAAACACTGAACTTAAAGGGCTTGAATGATTTTTATATTTCAGTACATTCTCTTACTACCACACGAAAACGATCTGAAAGTAAGAAACGACATAGTGAAAGGGAAACAAAGATTTTGGTCTCCAAGTGGTGGTTGGCAACCGCTTCTCAATTTATAATTTTTATTTTCATTTCATTTGTGAATTTATCATTCGCATGAATATATTTCAGACAGAAACAGAATTTTGAAATTTGTTCTTGTTTCGAACTAATCTGTGCGAACAAACGGTTTCGACATGTATGAACTAGTAGTTACTGAGTACAAAGATATAAATTTAGAAACCGGTTACCACTTGGTAAGCAAAATCTACGTTTCTTTTATTCTATGGCGGTTTTCAGCACTCTGACTCTTGTAGATTTTGTTTTTACAAATGAACTGAATTTTTATTAATGCCAAAAAAAGTATCAACTAAAAACCCAATCATTTTGCAATACATATAAAATTCGTAACATCATCAATTATAATAATAATAATAAATTGGCAGTAGTGACAAGTAATAAACTCATTTATTTAAGAAAAAGAAAAAAAATACTGGTTTTATGGTCAACTATTATATAAATCTTAAGCCTTAACATGCCTATTGGTATTTTCTCACAAACCTTGTAAATAAATGTACTACACTTTTGAAATATGTACGAGGTCTGATCAAAAACCGTTATTTTAAAATTTCGTGAGTTACGCATGTGCGTATTTTTTTCTCTGTTATATTGGTACACATGTCCGTTATACATATACATATGTTAGCAATATCAGCCATTTTGGATTGTCAATTTGTTTTTGACAGATAAAAAGATTAGTTTTTTACTATTAAAAATAATGGATCAAAGAAACTGTATTAAGTTTTAAGTAAAACTTAATGAAATTAAATGTTCATTCACATTAAATGCGCCAGGACATTTGAAATGTTGACCGTGGCGTTTGGCGAGTCTACTATGAGCATAACACTAGTTCAATTGTGGCATAACCGGTTTAAGGAAGGCCGAGAAGATGTCAATGACGATGCTCGTCCTGGTCGCCCGAGCACGTCAACAACCGATGAAAACCTTGAAGCAGTGAGGAAAATGATTTTGGATAATCGTCGAATCACTAACAGCGAAAATGCTGATGATGCTGGCATATCGTTCGGATGTTTTAGGCATGAAACGGGCGGCAGAGAAGATTGTTCCAAAATTGCTAAATTGTGGGAAAAAAAAACAATCATGGATTTTGCACCTTGATAATGCACCAGCTCACACATCGATGTATTCACAGGACTTGGCCCCCGCTGACTTTTTCCTCTTCCCAAAACTGAAGACGCCGATGAAAGGAAAGCGTTTTTAGGAAGTGTTTCGTCGATTGGAAAAAACATTGGCTTACGCATATTATATCTGAGGGGGATTACTTTGAAGGGGGCTAGATAGTTATGTGATGAATAAATAAATATTTTTTGAAGAAAAAATTAAAATAACGGTTTTTTTTTTTTTGATCAGACCTCGTACATTAATTTCAATATCGTAAGATTGCTAAAATTTTAAAATTGAGCAAATTTTCATTTATGAAACATCTCAGTATATATTTTATTCTTCTCAAGTATTTGTCTTATTTTATAGCTGATGTTTTTTTTAGTTTTAAATGGTTTAAAGAAAAAAAATGCTGACAGCTGATCAACATCGTGTCACGTAAAACATTTAAAAAGTTTTTGACTAATGCCTACTTCATTTCTAGAAAAAAAAAGTGAGCAATTTACACTTTTTTCTTAAAAGGCAAGTTTTAATAGCTTAGCGAGATTAAAATCAACAAAAAGGGTGTCAAAAGTAAAAAAAATTAATAATAAAACAAACAACATTTTTGAGCAAATCATTATAGAAAAAGAAAATTGCAGGAAAGAAAGCGGCATAAAACTTTTTCTAAAATTGTAGGACACTTAAAGTAAAAACGAAAAAACAAAAATGTTTCACGTCAAGGAACGGTCACATATGAACAAATATTTATCCAAGTTTTGCCGAAATCGCGCCTGTCCATTAGTGTAATCAAATTGATTTTAAATATACCATCCACTAAGTTTATGTTCTGCTCTTGTTTTGAATTAAAATGGCAATTGGAATTTCGGCAGTAAAAGGAAAACATTTAAAACATACAATAATTTAGTTTAACTAAATTAAATTAACAAAAATGAATCTAACTATTTAAAAGAGCCGATTTTATTTTAGGTTTAAATACATATGCACCTTATTTATGTGTTTTCTGTCTTTAAAAAAAGTGTTGGAAAGCGAAAAAAAATGTGTTCTGTATTAAAGATTTGTTTGAGCATTTGTGATTCTCAATGCGTTAAATGGGAATAATGGGATGGGTGTAAAGTTTCAAAATTTTTTTTACTGAGGAGTTGAGTAGCATCTACGAAATGTCAGCGGCATATAGACGACGGAAAAATACAGAAAACCTTTATCGGGCTCAAGTTTTTGTCTACATTACTTTTGTGATTGATATTAGTTAAATAAGACAAGCAAAATAGCAAAGACATTAGCTCATGTTTCTGAAGCGACACTCATGTCACTCAGCCCCTTTAAGTTGTTGTAAATTTTCTGTCTAGATTTTTAATTACATTTTAGAAACGTGAGCCCCTGAGTTTAAGGACGGGTGCTGACGAGAAGTGTGGCTGCTTCGAAACAGCTAGTTGTCCACCCTGCTAAATGTCTCTGATGTTTTCTTTGACTTATTTAATATCAATATCCAGCATAAAAATAATGTAGAAAAAACTTGAGCCCGATAAACGTAATACAAAATAATTATATAAGAAAAAGTTCGAATAATAAAAATTAACTAATGACAGAAAACATTAACAAAAGTGTGTTTTTAGACATAAAATAATAAATTAAATTATTATTAAATAATAGATTACACAAGGGAACAAGGTATTTGTTGTTTAAGAACTGAATGTTGTTTTAAAGGTAATTTGGGACGCTGAATCCAAATCTGCACTTGGTTTTTTTGTATCAGCTCGACTTTTTGAGTCGAATAACAATTTTATATAAAATTGTTATTTTTTTTTTTTTTTTTTTTTTTTTGAAAACTACAATGATATCTCTGAAACTACTCGTTCAAATTAAAAACAATGTAGGCACGGATTAAAGATCATTTTGTTGACGAATTTCAGTTTTTTTTTTAACTGAATATGGTGAACCGTTTTCAAGTTATTTAAATATTTGTACTGGAAGCGCCTTAATTTTAGACATAACGGTATATCTCAAAATGTCGAGCTGATGGAGAAAAATGGAGTTGAGATTTCAAATCAGCGACCTCAAATTAGTAAAAAATTGCTATAGAATTGCAAACAACACTCGAAAAGTTCAATTTTGTTCCCTTGTGTTATCCATAAAATCACTTGTAAGTTTAATGCCCGCTACCACAACTTGCAGATAGTTAAACGCAGGATTTTATGAGCCTCAAGTCGCATGGTTTCAAACATTTTTTAAATTCTCACAAACAAAACGTTATGGTTATTCAAGAACAAATTGCACGTTCAAAATTTCCGATTATAAAATATTTTTGCGAAATGCCGCCAACAAAATTCTACCTTTAACTATCGGCAAGTTGTAGTAATGAACCTAAAGGACATGTTTCACGAAAGAGTGTAGTTTTAAAATAAAATCTTGACTCAAATCTTGACTCAAGCGTAGAGATTTAAAAAAAATAAAATTGTCTACAAACTGCAAAGTTTGTTAAACCTGTAAAAGACTGACCTGTATTGCAGCAGAGGCTTAAGGTTTGTAAAGTGTGTTCAAGTTCTTAAGCAGTTTTTGAAAATGATTAAATCTAAGTTCTTAATCTGTAACTCTAGTTATAAATCTCACTTAATTAGTCTACATACATACATGCTAGTGTTTTTATTTCAGTGGTTAAGAAGTAATTTACATGTTACATTCCTAAATTGTTGCAATGCAATCATCTAATACAGTATCTAGAGTTGTGGCCTTTAAAAGATTTGTAGGCCGTGCATCTTCGGTAAATTTTGGCGGATGATTGTGAGGATTTTTGCCCAATTTTAATCCACCTTCTAGTTTTGTAATGCAGCGTGCCGTACACTTGTTTTCCGACACACGTTTACCATTGCCGCTGGAACATATCCAATTAATGGTTGAACGAAAACTTGCCTCTTTTTTGTACATGTAACCGCGGAATATAAGATTTAAGCCCTGTTTCTGGTTACGCATATAATAGTAGGTTTCATTTTCCAGCCACACGCCCACAGGCAAAGATAATGTGTAGGTAGTTTTTGCTGGCGGAGCATCGGCTGCAAGAATTTTAGTTTAAAAATTAGTGCCATTATAAAATATGTATGTACATATGTATCTTTTCGGTTTTCGTGCGAAGCAAAACACATTCAAATAATTTTTTGAATATTTTATTATTTTAAGAAATCTTTTTGTTTTATTCGTAATGCTTTAAGAATCATTAAAATCTAATTTTTCTTCTTTGATTTGTGGCGTTGTCTCGTTGTTAATTTTGATATTTGTATGCGGGAATTGTGTAGGATTTGAAATATTTTGTAGCAGTGGATTTTGAAAAAACGCAGCCATCTGCTGTTGTTGTAGTTGTTGCTGTTGTTGCCTTTGAATGGCTTGGTAAGCTTTACGTCCTTGAGCTATACGCTCAATCTCTTCTTCGTGTTCATGTTTACCAAAAACTTGTATAAATTCGGGTGTTAATAAAAACACATGAGCCTTGCAGCGTTCTTTGAAAAATTGAATGCAACGCCAGGACCGATTACGATTTTTGCAATAGACATAATTTTTATACACCAACAGGGGATGGCCTCGTTGACTGTAAATATATTCTACTTGACCTAAAATTAAATAATGTTTACATATTTGTAAATGAGTTTGCAATTTATTTATTAATTCATGGTATGCAATACAAAAATAATTACAACATAAAAGGTTTTAATGCCTGATTATTAAACTAAATACACATACATACATACAATGTATGTGCAATCTTATATTATACAACCGAATCTGAAATTTATGAAATACTTTAGATAAAATTGGCTCCCCAGCCAATAATAGTTTAGGATATTAAAAACATAAAAACTAAACGAAATGTACTCTTAGCCCAACGGAAGCTTCTAGGACCCAAGTAGGTCTAGGTCTCACGACGGGCAGCCCATGAAACACACACTTATTAACAATACCTACCCAACACTAATCGATGAACTAGAAGAGATCTTCCAAATTAAATTATGTATATTGCAAAGGTTTCAAACGAAACGCGTTATTCAAATGCAAGAATAAACGTAGTCTGGTAAGCAGCCCTTATGGTACTAAAGTGTCATATTTGACCCCTTGTTGATGCCCCTGACACTTTTTTTACCCTTTCGGATCATTTCTAACAATTTCGTGATACTTTTTGACCCTTTTTTCAATCATAGTACTTTTTCTTGAGAAATTTTTTACCCCCTAATGTAAAATTTTTCTCGTAACAACCAGCTCACGTATATGTATGCGCAAGTTTATATCTTTAGCAACATTTATTCGTCTCATGGTATCATTTTAACTGTAATAAAACCTTGATTTCTTGTGTCTTCAATTAAAAACAAAAAAATATTTAAAATAATTGTACATATGTGGATACATACATACATATTAACAATGTCGAATCCTTTTTTTGCTTGGTTTTTGTTATTTATTTTTTAAGTCATGAATTTTGTGTACTATTTGTTTTGAGATCTCATTTTTTTTATTGAATATCACATTTTGGTTCCTTAATAAAACGTTTTGTACCTTCTTTTTGTTAAGATTAACATTTTACAGTTTTTTATTGACAAAAAAAAATACGCTTTATTATATAAGGCGAATATTTTTTTGACCGCTGTATATCTGCAACAAATCATAGGAACAAGTTAGTATTCACTTTTCAATGTTTATTTCAAGGTCTTTTTGGAATTTGAGTATTTATTTTGTCAATATTTCGCTCTCCTTCGGATAGCTTCTTCAGGACAATAAATAAATACTCAAATTCCAAAAAGACCTTAAGCTCAAATAAATATATAAAATATAAGAAAAAAAGGGGTCAAATAACTAAATATTAAATAATTTCGTCAATTTCAAGTTTTGGTTTGAGGTTGGAAAATTAAAAAATAGATTTAATGAAAATGTTGTTCCAAATTTATACAAATTTGTTAGCAATATATAATTTACCTCATAGCAGTGCTTCCGCTGAACGGATTTTTTTCAAAATTAACACTACTTAAAAATAAACTGTCGAATGGACGTAAGATAGAAACTTGCGAGGCCATGCTTTCGTCGCTCAATTTGTTTGAAACCGAGTTGGAAGAATGGAATCCAAGTGAAAATTTATTTACAAAATATATCGGGTTATCCATTTGGTGGTTTCCAAAGTATAGGACTGGAATTCGGTATCTGTCAAACTAAGTTTTTAAACCAATTTTTTTCTTTTCAGTTGAAAGTCTGACATGGACGAAAATAGACCGCTTAACACAACTCATAAAAATTATCAAAACATACTACAAAAATGGTGATTCTGCCACAGCCACATATCGCGCTTTAAGAGGAGATTATGGTATACATAATCGTCCAACTACGCAAGCAATTGGCAAAATTATGAAGAAATTTGAAGAGACTGGAGCGGTTACAAATATTTTAAGGCCTGTGCATCCGCTGAAAATATCGCTGCTTAAGTGAAAGTGTTGCCGAAGACCCGAGTGTGTCGATTCCTCGTCGTTCTCAGAAATTATGACTGTCTTACGGCATATTATGTCGTATTTTGCATTTAGATCTACATCCATATAAAGTCCAGCTCATACAACTGAAACCAACTGACCATTCACAACGTCGTACAAGCACCCATTTCACGGTGGTAGACGGTGATTTTTCGAACAAAATTTTCTTCAGCCATGAAGCACATTTCTTACTCGCTGGGAATGTTAATAAACAAAATTTGGGGTTCTGAGAATCCTCAAGTAATTGAAGTGAGGCCATTGCATCCAGAAAAAGTTACTGTTTGGTGCGCTCTTTGGTCCGAAGGTGTGATTGGGCCTTATTTCTCCGAAGTGAGGATGCGACTTGGAGAATATGTGGTTTCAACAAGACGCTGCCACATCCCACACAACTCGAGCGAATATGGCTTTACTGAAAGAGATATCTTCTGGATGCGTAATTTCTCGTCGTAGCGATATCAACTGGCCACCAAGATCATGCGGTTTGACTTTTTTGTAGGGCTTCGCGAAAGATCGTATTTATGCAGATAAACCTTTAACACTTGAGCATTTACAAACCAACATTCGTCAAGTTATGGCTGAGATACCGCCCAATATGTGTTAAAAAGTGGTCGAAAATTACCTCAAAAGAATCAATGCTTGCAACACTTCGCGTGGTGGTCATTTAAATGATGCAGTGTTTCACACATAATGTCAACGTCAAAACTTTATATTAAGAGAGAAATATCATGAAAAACATATTTTATATGTGTTTTATTTCAGTTTACTTTTGAAACCGCAAAATGGATAACCCGTTAGAACTGTCGCTTCTAAGAAGTGAAAGAATATCAAACCGTTTGTTTGTATACAATGAATGTGATTTCTTTAACAATAAGACTACTATACATAAAAATAGTGTTTGTTTTTTTTTTATTCAAATATTCGTAATTGGGTTTTTAAAACACTTGACCCTTTTTTTGTTTGCAATACCCTTTTCAAGATCCTCTTTTTGAAAATAGCCATTTTGTGACATTTTTTGAAAATTTCCGAAGGCAACGCTGCTGGTAAGCGATTTCAACACCTTAAATCAGCTGAATATTTCGCAAGCAGCAACCTTTCTCTTTTATTTTGTAAATATTTGATAAAGAATTAACTATAAGAACAAATTTTTTTTTTTCAAAATATATTATATGCCTCCGGCAGACTGACTGACCATTAATATATTTTCAAGATTTCAGTTATATTTAAAGTACAGAAATATATACATACGTTGAAAGGACACAACTTGTTTTAAGCACCGCTGGAGAAAATATCTTTATTATATAAATTAAAACTAAACAAGTTTTATTCATTTATTTGAAACGGAATCTCCTTAAATTAAAATTTCATGTCTATTTTTCAATCAGTACAATTTATTATTGAAGTGCACGTTTTTTCTTAATAGACATTACTTGTTTTGAACGGAATGTGTCCAAAACAAAACAAACGCCATTTCGCCGCTGCATCCAAAATGTACACACATACACACTTACATGTGTATATAAATTTTTAATTAATTTGTATTAACAAACACACTGCAATATTTATAATTATTTTTAAATTATATGCTATTTAGCATCATTATTAATTATTAAAATTTTCAATTTACTAAGTTTTGGTTTTGGTTTTCTAAGATTTTAATAATATAAATTATAAATTTAGTTGTTTATGTTTACTCAAAAGCAGTCTAATAAACGTAATTCGCCCAGCCTCTGGTCTGGTTATATACATTCATATGTAAAAGATAACTGTGCTAAAAAGCTGGGCATAATTTTTCTTTGCATATACATATGTATGGAAGTACCTACCAGCATGTACATATGTATATTTGTAAGTGTGGACGCATATGTACAGCCATAGATATTTACTTATATGCAAACAATTTGTCACACCAAAAGAAAAACTAATTATGTACACATAAACACAATTTATACGGCTAACAGTATCACGCATAGAAACTATTTTTCGCTTATTTATTAAATAATTTACAAATTTCTCACTTTCGCGTTCGAGGAGCAGAGGCCGAAATATTGCTTTTGCAATAACTACATTTGTATCACTTTTTTAATTGGTTTTTGATCGTTTATTGCAATAGATATACTTTCTGTCACAAAATTGATACCACAGTAATAAGAACAAATCATTTTATTCAAATAATATTCACTTTAACATTATTTTTTCCACAATTCACAATTTTTTCGTTTATAAAGCAAGCGTATCACGGCGAAACTTGTATAACTATTATAAAATTGTAAAAGATTACACAAAATGGCGTAAGCTGCTTAGAACAGAGATGATTAATGCACAAGGCTTGCCAGCTCAACGTACAAACAAGCTACTATTCAAGTGTACTGCTAATTTCTAGTCTCACACATACCGTTTGTCGAAAACAAAATTGGAAGCCTTGACATACAATACACGAAATCCTAAAGCTATTTTTATTCCCAAGAAGTTGTTAAAAAGAATTATATGTATAATGTAATTACACATAATCTCGAATGAAATTCATTTATTTTACTAATTGATTTAAAAGTTTATATGAAACCTACTCTGTACTAGTTACGCGGGCCGCCGGTCGTGAAACCAGCTCACTTGGGTCCTATAAAGGTCCCGTTGTGTTATACTGTATTAGAGATCTAATAAATATGAAATTAAAAGCCATTCAAAACAGGAATCGACTTGTGATATAAATTTATCAGCCTTCAAGGTTGTCGTAATGGGTAACCCGTCATTTAGACGGAAAAGTAAATGCCTGAAAGATGCAATACACTCACATTTTTTTACCAACACACTCACAATTTTCTAACTTTCAGCTCAGCTTTCAGCAAAATTTTCCTGAAAGTAATTTTCTGACATTCACTGAAAGTAAAGTGACAAGGTAGTACTCTACGGCACATACAAATTTTCAGGATTGCGGTAGAATAATAATTTTGAATTATTTTGTACATTAGAAAATAGTTAAAACATTTTTACAGCAAATATGAATAAAGAACACAATTGAACAAGAAATTATTATGAAAGTCACAGATTTCATTGAAATTTTTATTCATACCGGGTAATATAAATTTCTATTGGCTACAACGAATTGAAAATTACAGCTTTCCAGCTCTGCATAAAAAGTTTCAGAATGAAACAGTGACGCGTGTGAACCTGCTAATTATTAACTGCATATTTCTAGAGATTTTTAATTTTATACAAAATAAATATGAATAAAATGTTTTATTTTTGCAAACCATTTCATTAAGTTGTTTTACTTTATATCTAATTTTAGAATTCAATCATAATTTGTTTATTTTGCTAATTGTTTTTGTTTTTTCTTTAATTTTATTTACATACATATGTATGTACATAGGTACATCAACAAGTCGCGTACCTGGCAAAAGAGGCCGTCGCCCTAAATGTCCTGCAGCACCAAAAACTAACAAGAGAATAATAACCAAAATAATGGAAACAATAACTAATCACACTGGTGAACCTATTATATATGCATCCACTACGAAGGGAACCATGAAACTAGTAGTTGATGGGCATCACTTCCGCTATTCATTCCGTAAGGGTAAATATACTATATTCCAGTGTTGCTATAAAGAAAACAAGGAGGAATGTCTTATGCGCGTTGTAACCGATCAAAAACTGGTTTATCCTTTGGATGGCGAACACATACATTTCATCCAGGCCAGGGACAAAAGCGCAACTTCCATAAAGCTCGCAGTATCCAATGAAGAACCAGAACAGGAAAGTGTGACTATAACAGAAATTCAAACCATCGTATCAAACCAGCCAGATAATGAGCATCAGGCACAGCCTATGCTGGTCGATTCGAGATATGCCGAGGTTGCTGTCAACTCTGGAACACCAATGAAGACGAGTCCACAAAAACAACTAGAGCCGGCAACTGTTCATATGGGCGAGTTTATTCCTCGTCCCATTGAAACTAATGTTAAAGTTGAAAATATTCCAAACCAGGAGTCAGAGTATACTACTGAGTTGGACTCTGCAAAGCCCTCGGCAAATGACGATGTCATTTCTTCTGAAGAATTTCGAGAGAAAATTAAAAAACGTTTGCAAAAAGCGTTATTGGGCAAAAAGAAATAAGAGAAATTAGTTAAGCATGTCATCAAACACATTATTTTAAACCAGCTATTTCTTTAAGTCCGTTATTAATGCGGTCGAAATTCTGAAGTATATAGGTATACATATAGGTATAGTATGTAGCGTGTTCTTCTTTGATTGATGTGAAAACTCACGTATCACATCAAATTGTCGTAGATACATAACTCGGTATAAAGAACAATTCCTGATGCACGACATTTTTCAAATCTAAAAAAAACGGGTAGAACCTGTTCTTTCACTCAACCACGATAATAAGGTTGAAAGCCGGATTAAGCTCATAGATATAGGGTCTTATTCAAAATAAATATTTTAGGTTTATTAAACTTTTATTTGACAAATTTACCATACAAATATCTCAAATAAGAGCCTTATAAGCCTGAAATATTTTTTGTGAATAAGGGTGATAGTATATCTATAAAAAGATTTTTAAATTTACAAAATACTTAAGCTATATGCACGCATATATGTATTTCTCTTGAGAGGTGGACATGAGCCTTACGCAATTTTGTACAAATATGTTTTTACAAAGCTTTGCCGAAAATACTTTTTTTAAGATTACAAAAGATGGTTAAAAACAAAGTATCACCAATGTTTCACTTTTGATTTGTTTATACACATACATCGATTAATATTAAGATCGTGGTGCCTTTTAAAAACTATATATTTTCTATCTTATATAAATGAACTTATTTACTTGAAAATCGTATATCAACAATAAAACACAAAATTAAATTTAAAAAGAAAATCGTCTTAATACTTCGATTTAAATAAATCTTTATTATAGATAATTTATGTATATGTACGTATTTATATTCCAGTGTACATACTATAAGTAAAAAGTTTAACCGCCAGTTTTTCTAAAACGTACATAAAGTTTGCTTCCTGTATTTGAAATTTTCTTATGTTGTTTTTGTTTGTTTGTGTACGTTTCATAAAAACCGGCAGTAAATACAAGTTTTGTAAATGCAAATATGTTGCCCGCTCACTTTTTGCTCAACATTCTTTTACAGTGATGCAACACGTTCGTAATTGTGGTCCCCAATTGTTCATCATCAGCCGCAAAGGGGGCACGTTACTGGCCATTAACGATTTTATTTATAGATCAAATTTAAAAAGATTTGGACCCATGGGCGACAAAGTTTACTGGGAATGTATACACAATCGGTCGAAAAAATGTCGCAGTCGCTTAAAAACTATTGGCGATGATTTGTATGTTACAAATGGTATGAGTACAATTTTTCTTCTAACAGCAATAATACTTACATTTAATTTACATACTTTTTTAGACATACACAATCATTCTGGTGATGGTCAGCGTATTGAACTGGCGCGAAGATCTGGCATGTTGATCTACAAAAAATTTAGTACAATTGGTGTTATGAAAATCAAACCATTCTCAGCATTCCAAATGAATTGAGAAAACATTATTGTAAGCTTTTTATCGAGGCGTATTGTGGTTAGTCTTTCAACGAGTATATATTATGTAAGCTCTACACTATGCAATCCATTTACGCAACGCATTTCTCCTTCAGATTGCATGTTTTCACACCAACACACACACACACACACACACACTGCAATCGACAATGAAATCGTAAACGCAATATACATACATACTATGTATGTTATAGTTTTTTCTATTATCAATATGGCGAGACAAATTCGGTGCTTGTTTTGCAATAACTCAGCGGAAAACAGTGCAATCTACGTCAAATTAATCTCAAAATACCAGAACATTTTGCTGTTGATGAAATCTAGAATGCAATCTGAAATGAAATCAGAAACCCAGCAATCTATAATGAAATTTGCCAGATTGCGTAAATGGATTGCACAGTGTGAAGCCACCATTACATTCTGTGCATACAAATACGTATATTATTTATGTAAATTCTTGTATTGATACAAATTTTATTTATTTCAAAAGTATTCAATAAAGGTATGTATGATATTGTCTTTTAAGGTAAGATTGTTTGTGCAGAGCTTTCGTATCGTACATTTAGAATTTTTTCTTGTAGTTATATTTTAATAATTTTGCAAGAGGGATTTTTTTTTCTTTGTTTTGCTTTTAAGGCGAAAAGGGAGCCAAACATTATACCGTTTACTGGGGGTCTCCATTAGCCATGAACGTGGTATGAACATGATGTGGAACATCGCTCATGGCTAATGAAGATCGCTTCAATGTTCGCCATGAAGTTAGGCATGAAATGTCATTTTCTGTTTGACAGTTTAGCTCTCATGAAAATTACCACAGAAAAAAATAAAAAATTGTTGAAAATTAAAAAAATTATTTTACAAATTTAAAAATACAAAAATTGAGTGGATATCTACATAAAATACTGAAATAAAGCAAAAATATGAACGAAAAATAACACCGGCAAATCAAAAATTGTGAATAGTTTGGTGCTGACGAAGAGCGTGGCAGCTCGGAAACATATGGATGTCCCACTGTGCTAAGTTTATATTACCTTTAGTTCAATATTAACCAAAAGAGCAGCATTTTTTAAAAACGAATTTAAAATCCTGTTTAGAATTTAGCACCCATATTCATAAAAACTATTGAAGGTTTATTACACGTTTATTTGACAAATATTCCGTAGAAATACGTCAAATAATAGCTTAATAAACTTACAATAATTATTTATGAATATGGCCTTAGAAATATTTTACAAAAAGTTCGAAAAAATAAAAATAAAAGCAAATTTTAGGTTAATTTTTTTATCCTATTTGCTTCGAGCTTTTTCCTTTTTAATTATAAGATTTCTTAATATTCGAGCTAGAGGTCCTTATTTGTTATTTTTATTTTCAATATTTCGTTTTCCTTTGGAAAACTTCTTCAGAAAACAATATTTTTCTAAAAAAAAAATATATTATTTATTTCCTGAAGAAGTTTTCTAAAGAAAAACGAATTATTGAAAATAAAACAAGGACCTCAAGCTCGAAAATTACGAAATCTTATAAGGAAATTTTAAGTAAAAAATAAAAAAAGCCGGTTTCAAAAAAAGTTCGGGATTTTAAACTATTGGAAAACCAGTTTATGGGAAGTGTCGAATAGTTGACAACTTCAGAAAATTTAATCAAAAAATCTAAATGTACTACCAAATTTGCTAAATAATATCAAACCAATTATATGATTGCATACATATACATATGTATTAGGTGTTGAAAAATAAGGAACGTAAGCGAACCCGTACACGTAAAAACCACAAACATGATCGATCTAGTATGCGCACATTTTTTTTCGATCACAAATAAGCCATACAAAAGTCACTCAACGTGCGAATAAATATTAATCATAAACAAGACGCTTAGCTTATAAACAAATCAAAACAAGCATACTGCCTTTGGCGATGTTTGCATGTACCAGAAATTTTTTCTTCTTGTACACAACTCGAACGTGTACAAAAATGCTATAGGCTTGATTTGATCTTATCGAAGTTGTATTAAATGCCAGTAAGACGGCTCGATCGTACCTGTTGCAGCTCACTGGTATGTACTTGTCGACACAATCAAGCATATGAGTATGTATGTATGTACCTAAACAAAAATAATGAATGCTGGCCGAATGTTAATTTTTTTTTCTTTTTACTCTTTCACAAAAAATAAAAAAAGTTTGTTTTATTCACAGATAAAACAAAAAATCCACATAAAATGGACTAAAAAAGCGTATTCGTTCTCTACTTCCAAATTGTGTTAGTTCAATTATACCAACCAGAGACATATTACCAACGCACAGTGGGGGATTTTGCAAAAAAATTGGAAATAATTCTGCCGTTTCTAAACGGATGGCTCGATTGCAATGAAATTTCAGACAGGCATAAAAGAGGTGTATTCAAGCTTAAGTTTTGAGATTGGACTATATAGCGTTTAAGTGGGCGTGTCCACGCGCCCCCAAAGTGGGCCACCTGGGGTATGTGAAAAATTAAAAACGATCTAATTTTTTCATTTCCAATTCTTTTGCAAATATTTTTTATTTTTAAATTCTTCTAATCAAGGCCTACAAAAAATATCGCGACACGTATATATTATCTCTTAAAGTTTTCGAGATATTAAAGTTTTAAAAATTAAATTTTCGTGTTTTTACCAACCCTGGTCCAGTATTTTCACATTTTTGAGCTCAAATCCTAACCGATTTTTCAAAAATAAGTTTTATTAGCTTGCCAGTATTTTTTTCAATACTATAAATAAAATTTGAGCAAAAAATCTTTTATAAAGAAAAAGTTATATTCAACACAATTTAAAAATTCAAAAAAAGTCAGTTTTTAGCATATTTTTAGGGCAAAAAGTAAGTTTATTGTTTTTTATTTCTGGAAGAACTTTCCAAAGTAAAGTATATGTTGTTTATATTTTTTTAAAAGCTTATTGTTAAGAAAATATTTTAAAGAAAAAAAAATTTGAAAATTATGTCCTGTTGCGTAAGGGTAGCATCCTAAAATTAACCCATTTTTTTAGACAAAACCGACTTTAGCCCAAAATTTCTAAAATCGCACGCCTCTAACCAAAATATTTTTACTTGTTTTTTATAATTATAAGTATTTTTTAGTTTTATGCAACTGGAATTTGTCCCCCCAGGATATTTGCTGGAATGACAGCAAAAAAACTAAAAAATCCCATTTTTGGGAATTTTTGAAAGTTTTTTGGGAATTTCGGGATTGGTATTATTTTTTCCCTACATTTTGGAAAAATTTTTTATTTCTTTTATAAATTCCTATATTTTTGCAAAATTTTGTAAAAAAATATAAATAAATGAAAATTTTATAGGCATTTCAAAAAATTTTATTTCTCAAAAACTTTTGTTGAAGGACGTTTTTTTCTGTATTTTTGCAAAAATTGTTTTAAAAAGCTTTAAATTTCTAAAAAAATTTAACAATATATAAATTAGAGGTAATTATCTAACAAGTGATATATAACATGAAACCCCTTTTCATTTTAAGGGTATGAAATTAATGGGCTACAACTAACCTATTTGCAATGAAAATTTCCAAAAATTAGTACAGATTCAGCGTTTTTGAATACAAGGGGTGAGGCACTGTTTATTTTACGCAGTATTTTCTATAGTAGCCTTATTACGTTAGTATAATCTTTGAATATTTGTTTTATTGCTCTACCTGGTTTGCTTTAATAGGTAGTATTACCTGCAACTAATACGAAGGGTACATTTCTTTTTATCCCTATTTATTTATTATGAAAGGCTAGACATTTCAGCTAAACATACCTGAATTTATGGTAATTAAGGGCTGATGTATTCAGTTGTTATTGTTTTTCAAAAACGTTTAAGTAATAATAATATCATGTTTGCATTTTCCAAAATTGAAGTACAACTGACACAATAGTCTCAACAGCCACTAAAGGGCAATTCAGACTATTATACTGTGTATTAATACCTGCCAAAAATTCAAATAATACGTGCAAGTGTGATGGTGTGAATGCAATGTGTTATGAATACGAGAAATAATACGATAAAAAATTTACATCCCATAAGACTTCACCGTTTTTTGAAAATTTTCTAAACGATAATACATTTCATTCGATCAGGGTTGTTTTTTTTTAACACAAGCAGCTGTTGAAAAATTTACTAGCCAGTTGTTTCACAGCCGATGGCGTGCCGTCACTGATGGTATTGGATTTCGTTATACAAGGGTTCGAAATTTGGAATTTGGTTACCGTATACAAATGTATTTTGCTCTAGGTGTATTTAGAAGATAAAATATTCTTGTGTTTTTCAATTTGGTTCTGTTTTACATAACTATTATTTTAGCAGCTGAATATTTTTTAGCGCCGGCACGTCCACCGCCAACATGAAATTGCTCTTCTGCCGGCGTGTAAAGTTTTATGTTGGCACTTTTATTCTGTGATTAAACGTATGTATGATTAACGTATGTACATACATATACACCAGCTGTTTTTTTTTCCACTCAAATTTTTTATTTTATTTGAAGTGTGATGGTGTGAATATAAAATGTAATTAACGTTAGACTTTTTGACAGTCGCAAGAAATCTAATTATACTTTCAGCTCACAAAACTCGATAAAAGTATTTATACTTGTATAATAGTCTGAATTGCCCTTAAGTAATTAGAGTGTTAATACCACCTTCGCGTGTTTCCTTTATTGCTCTACCTGTTTCGCTTTAATGCGCAGTACTACCTGAACTTATGCTTATATTTAGTGATCATATATAAATATTTTGTATACAATTTCGGTGGTTATTATACATGTATGTATAGGCGGGGAAACTAAAAACAAAGTCAACCTTTAGAGATAAGTTAATCTTTAAAAATAGTTAGCCAAACAGTTGGCGCATGGTATAAAATATCTCGCAATGAATAGTTGGCATCATTAAAAAGTTGACGATCATGGCCATCACACTAAAACACATCGATTTATATTCACTTTTATACAAAAGTGCAAACTTACAGCAACCGAAAAAAGTCAAATTTCTACTTGATTATATTGAAGAAACATATACAACTAAAGTAGACAAAAAGGATATTTGCAAAATTGAGAATTTTGTTAAGACATTCGAAAAAAAATGGAAAGCTGTCAACAGCTGTAATGCAAAATTTAGAAAAAAATTTTCTGATTGGTTGGAGGTATCTATACAGTTCCCAATTTCCTTATCTACTCCTGGTGCTAAATGTAAGGAATATGAAGACTTAGGCCCGAAGTCAAAGCAAGCACGCTTAACAACAAATCTTACAACCATGTCTACCGAAGAAGTTACAGACACATTTAATGCGATGCTAAAAAAGAAAGACCAACCCATGGATGCTATGAAAATTGCAAATGTTCTTCCGAATGCATCACCTAAAAGGCTTAATCGTATTGTTAAGAGCATTCCAACACCATCGTTTAATTCAGCTTTCACAGAAGAAGAAGCCATTGCTCTTATGTTGCAGCTTCAACTTAGTCGTGATAAATATATAATATTGAGAAAAGCATTAAAAGAAAAAGGAGTTGAGGTTTTGCCATCATATGATGCTCTGCAAGAAAGGAAGAAGAGCATTATACCCACTGGTATTACAGTTTCTGACCGAAAAGTTACTGTTGGAATCTCATCTCTTCTAGAAAACACAGCATCAAGGATAGTTTCAACACTTACTGCAGAGCAACTAAATAAAATTAACCACAGCGAAGTGAAACTAATATGTAAATGGGGATGTGATGGATCATCGTTACTTTCAGAATACAAGCAGCCCACTGAAGGTCACTTATTATCTGATTACAAAGGCGTACTTATGGCATCAATGGTTCCATTACGGCTTCGAAAATATGCTGACAAAGATTCTCCATCAACTAGTTTCGAAGAAGACATTTAGATAAATTCAACTCCTGGATCTAAATCATTTTGTAGACCACTTACTTTCGAGTATACTAAGGAGACAAAGATTGCAGCTCAAGAACTTGTACATCATATTGAATCGGAAATTAAATTAAAGCAGCCCATTTTGATGGAAATAGAGGACTACTCTTTCAATGTATCGTTTGATATGAGATTAACGATGATTGATGGTAAAGTTAGCAATGCTTTAACAGAAATGTCATCTACTTGGAGTTGTTCTTTATGTGGAACAACGAAAAGTCAATTCTCAAATATGTCATCAACTACAAAGGTTAATGAAGACGTTCTTAAATATGGAATATCTCCTCTACATGCTCGCATACGTTTTCTGGAACATTTTCTACATATAGCTTATGATTTGAAATACAGAAGTAGCCTTGAAAATGTAAATAAATCAGTAATTAAAAATGACGAGCTAAAGATAATGAGAGCTAACGAAAAGCAAAGAATTCAGGAGGAGTTTAAGCAACATACCGGATTAAATATTGATAAGCCACTAGTGGGATATGGGAGTACAAATGATGGAAACACGGCCAGACGATTTTTTAGCAATTTTGAAATAACCTCACAGATTACCGGAATTAATATGGAATTATTGCAAAAAGTTAATATAATTTAACAGCAATAAACAGTAAATATAAAATAAATGCAGATAAGTTCGGCGAGTACTGTGCAGGCGTTTCGAGACTGCTTCTTAACTTATACCCCTGGAAAGATTTCTCACCAACAGTACACAAGGTTTTGTGTCATGGAAAAATAATAATGGAACATCATATACTACCACTCGGAGAGCTCACAGAAGAACCTCAAGAGTCTAGAAACCGTGATTTTAAACATATCCATCAATTTGGCTCCAGAAAGTACTCCAGACAATCTCAAAATCAGGACATATTTCAGAACCTTATTTTTTCCTCAGATCCCCTCTTATCACTTGTGAGAAGGAGATGGATTTGCTACAGAAATTTGACATTTGATTGCAGTAATGAATTCAAAGATTTGATGTATCTGCTAGATCTAGAAGAATTTGATAGGGATTATTTTGTAAAGTTAACGTCATTGTATATTTGATTGATTGATTGACTTTCGTATTCAAAAACGCTGAATCTGTACTAATTTTTGGAAATTTTCATTGCAAATAGGTTAGTTGTAGCCCATTAATTTCATACCCTTAAAATGAAAAGGGGTTTCATGTTATATATCACTTGTTAGATAATTACCTCTAATTTATATATTGTTAAATTTTTTTAGAAATTTAAAGCTTTTTAAAACAATTTTTGCAAAAATACAGAAAAAAACGTCCTTCAACAAAAGTTTTTGAGAAATAAAATTTTTTGAAATGCCTATAAAATTTTCATTTATTTATATTTTTTTACAAAATTTTGCAAAAATATAGGAATTTATAAAAGAAATAAAAAATTTTTCCAAAATGTAGGGAAAAAATAATACCAATCCCGAAATTCCCAAAAAACTTTCAAAAATTCCCAAAAATGGGATTTTTTAGTTTTTTTGCTGTCATTCCAGCAAATATCCTGGGGGGACAAATTCCAGTTGCATAAAACTAAAAAATACTTATAATTATAAAAAACAAGTAAAAATATTTTGGTTAGAGGCGTGCGATTTTAGAAATTTTGGGCTAAAGTCGGTTTTGTCTAAAAAAATGGGTTAATTTTAGGATGCTACCCTTACGCAACAGGACATAATTTTCAAATTTTTTTTTCTTTAAAATATTTTCTTAACAATAAGCTTTTAAAAAAATATAAACAACATATACTTTACTTTGGAAAGTTCTTCCAGAAATAAAAAACAATAAACTTACTTTTTGCCCTAAAAATATGCTAAAAACTGACTTTTTTTGAATTTTTAAATTGTGTTGAATATAACTTTTTCTTTATAAAAGATTTTTTGCTCAAATTTTTTTTATAGTATTGAAAAAAATACTGGCAAGCTAATAAAACTTATTTTTGAAAAATCGGTTAGGATTTGAGCTCAAAAATGTGAAAATACTGGACCAGGGTTGGTAAAAACACGAAAATTTAATTTTTAAAACTTTAATATCTCGAAAACTTTAAGAGATAATATATACGTGTCGCGACATTTTTTGTAGGCCTTGATTAGAAGAATTTAAAAATAAAAAATATTTGCAAAAGAATTGGAAATGAAAAAATTAGATCGTTTTTAATTTTTCACATACCCCAGGTGGCCCACTTTGGGGGCGCGTGGACACGCCCTCTTAAACGCTATATAGTCCAATCTCAAAATTTAAGCTTGAATACACCTCTTTTATGCCTGTCTGAAATTTCATTGCAATCGAGCCATCCGTTTAGAAACGGCAGAATTATTTCCAATTTTTTTGCAAAATCCCCCACTGTGCAACGTCACGAATTTTGAATTGATTTTTATTATTGATATAAAAATCAAAAATAACTTTTATTTTTCATTTAAAAATATAAAAATCAAAAATAACTTTTATTTTTCATTTAAAAAAATAAATATCAAAAAAACCTTTTATTTTCTATGTATATATAAAAATCAAAAATAACTCTTTATTTCTTGAATTTTTTTGATAAAAGTCATAAGAGTTACGGTCCCTGGTACCAACTTTTACACACCCAAACATGCTAAGCGGAACAACATTTAGTAGTTATATATTTTTTTCCATATCTAAGTAAGTTTAAGCCCGATCTTGCCCATTTTCAATACCGTGCAATATCGTCTACTTGCACGGCAAGTAGAGATATTGGGCAAAATTAAGCTTAATAAGAATTCTAATGGCTTCAAAAACGGCGTTTAACAAGGGTGTTTTTTGCAAAACAAATCTATATACATATGTATACCCTATGCTAATATGGTATATGGTTTAATTTGTCGTTACATAAAAAATACCTTCATTTGTCTTGTCCGAGTATTTAAAAAGAAGGAAGGACAATGCGCAATTACTTTGGTCTTAAACTAAGCAGCTGATAAACTAAAAAGTTTTATGGCCTGCTCTTATTAAATTGGCATCTTGTTCTCCATTGTAACTTTTACTTACATTGTTTGACAGAGAAAGGGTGTAAAAATTGTTAGAACGAAAATGTGAAATCACGTGATTTTTCCAAAGCTTTAAAAACGTTACTTGGTTACTTGGAACTGGATCATGTTGAAGCAAATCTATTTTTGGTTTGTATTACTGTATGTGTTGTATTTTGGCCTGAATTAAAAATATCGTTAATAAGAATAAAAGTGTAATTGAAAAAAGAATAAAACCATGTGAATGGCAGAAAACCAAAAATACTAAAGTATGTTAATCCACTTTCGAGTGAATGCGGATTCTAGAACACACCAGATTATTGAGTTCCGAACGTTTTTCAAATTTATGACAATATTAAAAAAATATATGTATATAGTAATTTTCTATCGAATAATGAAAATAAATTATTATTATACAAAAAACATCTTACCGAAATTAAATACACGTATATACGTATGCTTTTCGATTGAGTTTTATTGCTTTTTTTTAATGCGTATGATAAGGATTTGTTATCCTGTAACGAATATCTCCGCCAATTTGTTTGGTGCAAGCCCTTGCTTTACACGAATATTTAACATAATTTGAACAGCGCCAACTGGACACATAAGGAGATTTGTTTTTTGGTTTTGTATCACAAACAAATGAATAATTTTCAATTAACAATACGGGACGAGATTTCTTTGATAATCCAAAGTTGGCACTCAGTTCAAAATTTTCCGACAACGTATAAGCTGAGTGACAGGTCAGTGTCTTATGCTCCAGTTTTCCTAAGAAAGGCGAGATACGAAAAGATAAAAAAGAAACAATTTGAGTGATAACAAATTCAAACAATATTACATAAAATGTGTTCCACCTTACAAGGCAGCTAATAAATTTAAAACACTTAAGAACAGTACAAAATTTTATTGTTGTTAAAAGAAAATTAAAATAAAATAAAGAACGTGTAAAAACTTACTTTAAATTTAAATAATATAGAAATTATATATCGTTACCTTAATACAGAAAAAACCTAATTCATTTTGAGGGTGCTTTCCCAAATTACATACATATGTATGTATGTACATCTGTGCAGAACCAGACTGATAAAGGATTGAATTAGGATATTTCTAAATTAATGCAACGATATGTATGTATGTATATTGTTATACATAAAAACATGTAAAAAACTATCTCTTTTTTTATTTTCTAAAATCTTTTTAATATTGCTACTTAAAATTAAAACTTAATTAAGTATACACACAGACATGTCTACATACATAAATACTTAAAGGTATTTAGATTTATGGCCGTAAAATCATAAAAGGTTTGTACTACACAAAAAAGAAAGAAAAAAACTGGCCAACTTTATTTTCAGTTTGTTTACTGTTTGTGATCGAGGCTTATTAAGAAATACATACATATATAAAAAAAAGTAAAAATATGACAAGCGCGGGTCTGCTTGTTAGAACCCATACGGCTCGAACTCGAGCAAATCGAATATAAAAACCACATACATACATACTACATACATGAACATTGAATACAAAAATATGATAAAACTTAGAAACATACACTACATACATATATTGAGTTGTAATTGCTTAGCCAATTTGTGTACGCTTTCGTATACACAAATTTCGCTCAAGGCCAGTGTAGACATTACAATTATTTTGATTTCAAAGCCAAGAATATGGAGCAGTCTTTTTGTTTTTCATTTAATTTACGAGAAGGCGTACACAGTTGAAAGTTCTATGGTAAAAATATACATGTTATTAAAATTTTATACTATAGTAAGACTGTATGCGAAAACTGACAATGAAAATATGCACGCACTTTCTACAGTATGCCAATGAATGATGCATGAAAATATGTCTTGCAAAAAAAGATAAAGAAAGACAACTACTCATGCAAAACTCCTCTCTTCTTAATGTGAGAAACAGAAGGTTATTTGAAAACGCCATTGGCAGAACTGTTTGTATGTCCGAAATTATTTGCATTGCTTGAGGAAGAAGAATCGTTGCGCAGAAAGGGAGGTATAAGCGACATTACGCTTGAAGGTCTAGCCGCTTGCGTTGATTGTTGTTCTTGGCTTTTGGCCTCCTTGCCACCGGCGCTCGATGGGTAGGCCAACATTATTGGCGCAGACGGACTCGATGTTGTTGTTAAAGTCATAGGAAAGTTGCCGTGAAATTTAAATTCAGGTGCATTGAAACAGCTCAGGTTTTTGGCAGAACAGTACAGTTGACAGGATGGCAGAATATCTTTGTGACGTCTTTTTATATGACTTAAGAAGTTTCCGGTTGATTTTGTCGTACCGGAAATGATGCCAAAACAAGTGGTACAAGTAGCTTGTATGCCTCCCGGAGTTTTCGGGTGTGGCTGAATATTGTAGTAAAACTTGCCATCCAAAATTTTAGGCAAGCTTAAAGGTTTAACGAACTCATCTGTAGTACTTGTATCTGTGGAAGACTTCCTTTTAACTGAAAGTAAAGCACAATGGTAAATGAATTAGAAAAATTGATTACAACAACTTAATGCTTAGAACTTAAAGAAAAACCCAACATAATTTGTTTTAATGGAAAATGTTTCACTTCGTTGATTGATTTATTGTTATCATTTGAAAATAATTTTCCTTTTTTTGTTGTTTATTTTTTCTTTGTACAACTCGACATAATATGAATAATGTTACACTTAAATATACTCGGGCCTCACACCAAACTATTCACTCAACAAGCCAACCATTGAACGCATAAGACCATCTTCTAAACTAAAATGCGGAGCTATATCGACAGTGTCAGTTTTCATTTCAGGATCGTGGGTGTGCGGTGATCCTGCTACACGTATTGAGACATCATCGTTGGCTTTGGATGTGACGACGGTAGCCCTGCAACCATATTTAACATAGCGAGAGCAACGCCAAAATATATTTTTTACGCTTTGACGATTTTCCACATAACGATAACCGTTATATATAAGCATTATTCGACCTCTCTGGGTTGTTGAATATTGTATGTAAGTGGCAGGGTTTTTGTCCTCGAAAATATATTTAATATCTGCAAATAAACGTGGAAAAGTAATATAATTAACAGGTTAAAAAAGAACGTCCAAATAAATAATAAGTTTCAATAAGGATTAAATTTACACAGCAGAAGAAGAATTGTTTATGTTTTTATATATTTATGATCATTATATGCAATTTTATCTTAAAGTCTGGTAAACGACATTAGCTTTTATAGTTCTTATTATTTAGTGTGCAAGGACAAACAAATTTAAATAAATTATTTCAGCAGATGTTTAATGTCTTTAAGCCGCAGCTAGGCCGATGCAGTAGGCGTCCCCTTAGACAGATTCACAAGTTTTTTCTCAATAAAATGTTTAACTATATTATTATCAATCCTTTCACCACGCAGCTTAAACACCTGAACGACATGAGCTGAAAAGAATAAAGATTTTGTTTAGTTACAAAATTTATATATAAAAAAGATTATTATAAAAGTATGTATTACGTTTATTAAGCTTAAGTTCACTCTATATTATTGTTTTTATTGATTAAACAAGAGACATAAAACATCAGAGCCTAGCTGCTGGGGACCATCACACTTGTCGTCACCATCCATCCGGTTTTGAACTCAGGTGGCTCATGTTTCTGAAGCGACACAAAACTCATGCCACTCAGCCATCCCAGTTATTGTATATTTTCTGTCTAAGTTTTCATTTTATCCAACACACTTAATTAATGTTTTCTTCATTTATTTATATTTCACCAGCCATATTTAACGGGTGAAAGTTTCTCAGAACAGAGGTGACCAAGCTGTATTCCAATGAAAAAATTAGGTCAAGAAGGGCTACTAAGGAGAAGTATGGCGATTTCGAAGCAGCTAGTTGTCCCCCAGCTAAGGAATTTGCTATTTTCTTTGTCTTCTTTAATTAATATCTACAATCACTACAATAATATAGAGTGGACACGATAAACGTGGTGCAAAATAATCGTAGTAGAAAACGTTCGAATAATAAAAATTTATTATTCAGTCCTTTAGAATTGGACTGCGGTGTTTTTTCTTCCTCACTTTTACACACAAAACAAACAGAAAACATAGGAAAACGTACGATTCGTTGTCAAAACGCAGAATTTTTGGCATTAATACGAAACGATGCCACTTATTCACGTTTTTTGCACACAAAGAATGGATCCCTCATGAGGAAAATTTCGTGGGAATATGGACTGATTATAAAAATATTTAAAAAGAAACAGTTTCCAAATTCGGTTTACAGAACGCCAGCAACTAGCACTTTAAATGCGTAATTTACTTAAATTCGAATTGTAGAATGGACTTGATGAGCTTATGAATAAATTGATTAGTCTTCAGCATAAACATTATAATGAAACACATGCAACATGCCCCAAAGTTTCTTTGAACTATCTTTTATTTATTCAGATCCAAAAATAGACCTTTCAAATGTTTTCTATCCGAATATGTAGTTTATTAAAACGAGCCAAAATCAACCCTGCACTTGGTTTTACATCCATTGACATTTAAGGTGACTGTATATAGTTTGCAGAAAGCATAGCTATACTCGTTATTGAATAGTGTTAATATACCTTGGCGAGTGTAGGAATATAAGAAAACAACCAATTTATATTTTTAGTTAAATTACTAAAACTTCTCAAAACAACTGTGTATTTCTTTTGCAATTTTTTGTTAAAAAGGGAAGTTTAATAGTTGAGCGAATTGTGAATAAGAAAAATAAATTTCATAAAAAGCATGTTCACCACTATTTTTCATCACATTGAAAAGGTTGTAGTTAATGTAGAAAAGAAAACGGCATAAAATGATTTGTATGTTGTGCAGATAAAGCTCGTTTGCATATAGGAAGCTGAAATTTTGCATGATCGTAACTGAGCAAAGGATTTGTTTTCTGTTAATAAAGACCACAAAATTATCTAATAACAAAAATTGCTTCAACGCAATAAAGAGCAACATTTTTAGTGGGAAGAAAAACAAACAAATTTACCGATAATATTGTTTTAAGAAGCTGTCCGCTGGAGAGCGAAATGTCGACAAAAGTATTCGAATAATTATAAAAAATACATATATGTAATAAAAAGATCTTTAGCTCAAGAAAATGTTAATGTTAAATTGTTTATAAACTTTAATATTTCATGCTTTAAGAAAATCCCTGCATGTAGAAAATTAAAATTTTCTGATAACGTATAATTCTAGGTTTAAAAATAGAGCTTATTAACAGGTTTCTATATTTTTTTCAGCCAAGTCAAGTTGTCAAACATTCTTTTGAGTTTTTTCGAGTCTACTGAGGAAATGAGCAGCATCAACGTAATGCCGGCGGCATATAGACCGTTGGAAAAGACAAATAAAACAATTAATAAGACATATTTTTAGATCTAGAATAATACATAGCAATTGTCTCTTTTAGCAAATAGATATAGGTAGTTAGATTCATTTTTAAATTTCTGATAACACGAAACTTATGTTCCAGGTATTTATTTTGCACTGTTACATTGTAGGTTATAATATTTCAGTGAGACGAACACCAAAAGACAATGTTCTAATAATTATAAATAAGTAAAAAAATCAATGGCTTTAAGTGCCTGTCTAGAATTGGTCATGATGGTGCTTTATATACACATACCTACTCGTATTTAAAACCTTCATTAACACATTTACCCTACCATTTTTTAATGATATTTAAAAAGTATTTTTAAACCTAAAATAGAATAGGTATGTTCATATGTATAACTTATACAAAGTTTTGCTCATTTTGTAGATAAATCTAAAACACAACCATACAAACAAATGTACTTACTTATTACCGACTTCAATAAATCTTCATTTAAATGCTTCAAGCAATCCTTCCCGGCTGTCTTTGCCACTTTCTCCAAAAGTTCATAGCCAAACACCAAGTCCACTAATCGAGAAGTGTAAATACAAGCATTTGGTATAAATATTTTCATAAGTTCATGTTTGGCGACGTAAACTCTGCTACCAGGACATAAAGGAATTTTACCAGGAGCAACCGCAAATGATTTTTTGACCAACAAAGCTGGAAAACACAGACATTTTCATTCGAATTAATCAAGTGAAACAGATTTGATAGTATTTTATATATTTAGTTAATAACAAAAGTAAAACACGCAATATTTTTATGTTTATGGATATTTATTCATAAATGTAAGGCAATATCTTTGATCTATTTTATGTAGAGAGTTGCTACACAAATTGCTATTAAAATTCCAGTTTATTGATTTATTTTTTGTCTTTATGAAGTCTAGTTTAATAGATTTCGAAAATTATTCAATTCTTTTAAATTTACTTAAATTTTATTTATTTTACAAAAAATTATTGATGATTCTTCTTCTTTCTAAACGTCACAACACGGAAAAAGACGCAGAGCGAAAAAATGACAATATTCTGGCAGTTTCAAACACTGACTTTTGTACAGTGCAGTGTTTTTGCGTAGCAAATATAAAATTCTTGATTATTTGGCAAAATTGTTCAATGAAATAGGAAAATAAATCTATTTTGTTACATAATTGTTGCAAATTTCAAGTATTTACAAATTTTTATATTGACTTGAGTTTGTTAATTAGCATAGTTTAGCATATATTTAAACGTTTTACAGCACTGCAAAGGTTTTTCGACGCCTTGAAGAGTTGCTTGTCAAATGAATTTTCTTGTGGCTTGTATTTTTTCAACGACTGAAAGAAATGTAACTTTTTTAGTATTTCTTGGATAATAAGAAAATAAAAGATGTTTATAAAATTTATTGTGTTAAATAAATAAATTGTTGTGTGTGATATTGTGTAAAGAAAACATATAGTGCTTATGGTGAAAAAATTAATGATATAAAATCCGAAGAAAATACTTTGTTTGGCACACTACAATAAAAGAGTAAGACGGGCCAATTTAAAAACAATCAAACTCATTTTATAATTAAAAGCAGAGTTTGAAACATATTCTTGCAAAACTTTGTTCTCAAATGTTAAATATGAAATAAAATACCCAGAAATATAAATGAGTTTTATTTAATAATTTTGTTTCAACTGCATACATGCAGTTTATACATACATATGTATCTATTGTGTTTCAGAGAATTTTAACAAAGGTATCGTTTAATGCTAAGTTTTACATATTTACCACTTAAGACATTTTCTATTGCTATACCATATACAGATAGATTTAAGTCGGGATTTATTATGCCAAGAATGTTGTTCATGTAAAGACATATTTGTATGTTATATGTCGTAGAAAATATGTATGATAACGTAAATTTTTTTTAAATTGTAGCTTCCATTTCAATATTGCGGCGACCAGTCAAGTTCGAACCGAAGATATCAAATTTTGAAAACCTTCATGTTAGCTTTACACGAAGTGTACGCGGCAATGACTTGCTTACTATAAATGGTAAAAATTACACCTTAAATAGACGCATCAAAGACGCCTGCTATTGGGAATGCGTGAAAGTGCGTTGCAAGTATACGAGGTGTTCAGCGCGAGTTATTACAAAGTACAACCAAGTCGCTTCGTTGAGGGGACAGCACAACCACAATTAAAGATTTGGAAACAGTAAAAATTCACCTCAAAGTACAAATTAGTTACATATATACATAGGTACATGCATACATAATTTTTAAACTAAAAAAAAATAAACAATATGAAAAAGAAAAATCTAGCGTTAGTTAAAATACTAAAAAATAGAGCAAGTAGTTGTTAAATTTGATAGCATTGCTTAATAAGAGATTCATTTATATTTTCTAGAATTTTCCAAACAAATTATGCCTCAATCTGGGGTTTGGCTCAACGAAAAACATACATTTGCCAGAAACAGACGTGGAGGACTAAATTTGATATATAAAGATTTTCTGTACACTGCCGAACGTAAATATAATACAACTATTAATTGGATATGTAATAAAAACAGCAATAAACATTTACGATGTCCAGCGCGATGTGTAACGTCGGGAAGAAATTCTATAAAGTTTGGCCACAAGCGGCATAATCATGTTAGTCCAAACACAAATGATAGATAAAATAAAATATATTATTATACGTAATATTTTTATTACAAGTTTTATTAAAATTAGAAGTCTTTCTTCAATTTGTATTGTGTTTAGATCATAGTGCGTTATCTATTTTAAAATAATTTTAAGAACATCATATACTTATTTTAGTATTTTCCTTTTTCATTTTCAGCCCAAAAACGCAATCGTATAAAGCATTACACAATGATAAATAATTACCGTTTTGTAATAAGCTCACAATCAGCGAAGACTTACTATTTAAAATGTGCCAATTTTCGTAGGGCATGCAAAGCACGGGCCATTATTCGTAAGGAGTCTATGAAAATACTCGTAAAAGATAATAGTCATAATCATCCTAAGCATGTACAATCTAAGACTGCACAAATAAAGCAGGAAATCTGTGTTAATGATAATGAATATTGCTATTACAAGGAGGGGAAATGCCAGTATGAACATAAAATCCACAAATATTTGCAAAAGGAATAATCGCCCACAAATATTTCGTCGCAATAAAATTAATGTAAATAAAAAAAAATAAAAAAAATGCTTTGAATAAAACAATAAATAATAGTATTAAAAATGCACGACCACTATTACTTGTTTGGAAAAAGCAAAGCGTTTTTACCTATACCAACCTCTAATATATACATATATTGATTTTCTGCTTTTCAGACGCCCTGCAACCAATATACGCTCGTTATATACTCTCCAAACGCGGTACCCGTTTAGTACTATTCAATTTTAATACGTATACGCCAAACTCCAAGTTAACACCTAAATCACGCAGTCGCGACTGGAAATGTTCCATGCATCACAAGGCCAAATGTAAAGCCAGAATAGTGACAAAAACCTCATCATGCGGTGATATTATACATGCCACTTCATCAGCTCATACACATGAACCCATGTTTCCAGTGGTCTAATTATTTGTTTCTACTCCTTTTAAAATTTGAACACTTTAAAAGAGATGATAATCATTTACGTTTGTTACTTTTTTATATATCGTCAGCCTTAAACTCTACTACAAATAAGTAGCAGTTGCTCATTATCGTGTGAAGATAAATTCGTAGAAGTTGAAAAATGAATCCGCTGAAAGATCTTCGACAATTTTTTTTAGCAAAAAAAAAATTTTTTTTTTTTTCATTTATATACATATATATATAAGAATTACCAGTAATAAATAACAGTAGCTTTAAAAATGTGCAGTCACAATTATTTGTAGGTAGAAAAAACATTCTGTCGGGATTTCTTGAAAGTTCTAATGCACAGTAATTTGTATTTTTTCTAGCTGTATTACGTTCAACATACGCTCGTTACATTGTCTCCAAACGTGGCACCCAATTGGTATTTTATAAATATAACACATATACACCGAACTCGAAGTTAAAACCTGAATCCCGCAGCCGTGACTGGAAGTGTTCGATGTATCATAAAGCCAAATGTAAAGCTAGATTAGTGACGAAATTCACATCGAATGGTGATATTATTCATGTAACTTGCCCTTTCCATACACACGAACCCATGTTTCCAGTCTAAAAATATGACGCGACCGCTTTAGTTTTATATACAAATTCTATGTTTCATTTAAGTACAAAAAATATTTTACACAAATTTTGTAATGCGTTTTCTCCAGAGCCAAACGTTAATGAAAGTTAAATTTGAGATTAATTTAAGTTTTAAGCACTTTAGATTAATTTGACATAAATCTTTGTTAAGAAAATTCTATTAGAAAAAAAGTATTATTCCAAACCCAAGTAAATTAAACAAATTTTATAAAATACTCTGAAAATCCAGCATCTGTACTGTTTGCTATTTTACATTTAAAATCTTAAGAAAACGTTGATTAGAATGAAAAAAAGATTTCTTAAGTTGTGAAAACTGCATTGAATTTAGAATAGTAATTGTGACTGTATTTGTGTGTTTTATTGACATATTGATGCATAATTTTTGTATTTGTTGCAGATATTGGACGTGTGTTCCTTGTAGATCTAAAACGTTTAAAAAATGAACCCCGCCGAAGAAATAGTCAAGTGTTGCCCGTTGTGAATATTGAAACAAAGCCATCCCTGGCCGCAGCAGCCATGCACACGAATCGCGACTTGGTTTTCATACCGGGACAAAGGGGGAAAAATTTGTTATTTTATCAAAACTATACATACTCGAAAAATAATGGAACTGACAACACCACTTACTGGAAATGTCGCATTGTGAAAAATGGCAAACCTTGCAATGCCCGTATCAGAACGATTTTAAGACCAAACGGCTTGTACAACGTGTTCTTAACCAAACCGGAACATACTCACCCTCCCTCAACGAGATTATTTAAAAAAGAACGCAAGCAATACGCTCCAAAAACGACCATCGAAGCCTTAAATGAATAAATAAATAAATTGAAAAAAATATATGTATTTCTATATTTATATTCATATATGTATATTAATATGTTAATCAGATCTACATACATATGTAGTTGCAATTCTTGCGCTTTGTTTTACTTAGTTAAACATAAACTTAAAATAAGCAAACACTTTAAATTGCCCCGATTTAACTAACTGTGTTTTTATATGTCTCTCCTTTAGATCAAGAAACGACAGCTGCTGTATATTCGGCCACTTCAAGAGGTCGTATTCAGTTGATTTATGGCGGTCAACCGTTCATATTCGAAAAGAAAATAAAACTTGCTACCAACGAGGAAAAGAAATATTGGCGTTGCAATCAGTGGTGGAACCAGAAATGTCGCTCCCGTGTGTGTACTATTAATGATATGGTGATCCCCTTAAACCGCTACCACACACACGAGGAAATTGTCAGGCGCAAGAAACGCGTGCGCAAAAATCAAGTGCCAAATGTTAAGGTTGTAGCGAAAACCGATTCGTACAATCGATCAACTGGCTCAGCTACTACGAGCGGCATCGATGCAATGCATTTAAAATACGAGGAAATTGTGGCAGACGTTACAGAAATTGTAGAACCAACTCCCTATATCATAACAAAAAAATAAAAACAATATTTTATGCATCCAAAATATCTAACGACAAACCTATCTAACATTCGCATAAGCAAATACATATTTTTAATGTTTGTTTTAATTTATCAAAATAAAAATCCCTAAAATTAATTACGAACCAACAAACTACACACTTTCCCTATTATTTTAACAACAACTATCGTCGTTATGTGTTTGTTCTGCTGACAATTATTTACTCTTGTACTAATGCTGTTCGATATTTCTTTATTTTTCAATCTTTTCGATTTATTTTCAGCCTTTAATACCTTCAATAATTTTTACTTCACCACTGGTCAACGTTCGTCCATAAAATTAGTTTACTGTGGCTATCATTTTGTTAAATACATGGAAAACTCTCGTGGCACCAAATGGATTTGTGCTACGCGTTCGTCCACAAAATGTAGTGCACGTGTGCGTACAACAAAAGACTCGAAGCTTGAAGTGCTTCGATCTGACCATAATCATGATCGTTTGAAACAACGCAAGAAAAAATCAAGTTGACAATCGTAATTGCAGCCCAAAAATATGAGCAAAGTATAAACAAATTTCGTATTTTTTTTTTTTTTTTTTTGTTATTAATTCAAATTAAGCATCAAACCTACAAGACCAAATATGGTCCAGATTCTACTCCAATAACGCAAAGTATACAATAGTTATGAACAACAAAATTTTAAATTAAATTGGAGAAAACATTAAAATTAAATTAGAAAATTAAAAGCTAAATAAAATATTAAACATTTTTTTATATGTATGTACATGATAAGGATATTCACCACCATCTCAGCTTCTTCCCGCCAGAAAAGTGGAAGTGAGAAAAAATTTACTTTTGCTGACAACAAGCACAGGAAAAATTAAAAAAACATACAATGTATATGCTTATCCTATTTGCCACCAATTTTTTCTTTTTTAATTATATGATTTCGAGCTTGAGTTCCGTGTTTATTATTTTCAATATTTCGTTTTCCTTTGGAAAACTTCTTCAGGAACTAATGCTTTTCTAAATGTTTTTTTTTTTTTTCAAATAGGACAAATTTGAAAATAAAAAATAATTAGCAAGGACCTCAAGCTCGAAATCAAAG
Source organism: Sturmia bella (assembly GCA_963662145.1). NCBI lineage: Eukaryota > Metazoa > Arthropoda > Insecta > Diptera > Tachinidae > Sturmia > Sturmia bella. The sequence continues at coordinate 7,839,023 of OY759168.1, read as the reverse complement.
AAATTATATAGTTAAAACATTTTGTATTTATTTATTTTTTGTTGTCAGAAAAATTAACCAATCCACCACATATGTACATAACAAAGGAAAAAGCTGAAACGAAAACCATTTGTACTTACACAGTTTAAAGGTAAAGGTAAAAAAGTTGGAAACATACATCTATAAAAAAATAAATGAAGACACAATTTCACATAGAATAAATAAAAACAGTCCATGTTTGACTAATTGACAGTTATTGCGGGAGCACCAATTCATATGATCAGGGCTGGGCAGTATTTGAATTACATGTATTTGAAATATGTATTTAAAATACAAATACGTATTTGTATTTTAAATACGTCTCATGAATGTATTTAGTATTTTGTATTTCAAATACTTATGCTCTCAAAATACATTTTGCCAAATAGATTTTTAATTTATGTTAGGAAATATGTATGTGCTAAAAATTATTTAATTCATACATCAATTAAAAACGGAAACTTTTACTACTGTTTTATTTCTAAGAAATGGCCGTACTATAATTTACGTACTATAAGTAAAAGCAACTGAATGCATACACATTGAGAAAGTCGCCAAGCTTTCAGAAAGTTAAGCAATAAGAAAACAAATTACAAGGAAAAACATCGTTTGACATATTGATCTAAAACAAGAAGAGAAAAATATTAATCTTTGATCAAACGTTTTTTAATTGTTACTTATTTCTTAATTCCGTGATTTCTCTTTCAATAAAATATCGTTTTCTAACAAGAAATCATTGAGATTTTGTCGTTAGCTGGTTTTATTTATTCGCATTCAAGAGGTTGTTGTCTGATACCACATGTGAAAAGCTGGTGTTTATGAAAGGAAATAAAAATTTTGTTGATTAAAACTATTTTGTATTTTAAATAAATATTTTTGTTACACAGTCTGCTGATGGGTTGATTAGCACCAACGAAATTTCGTTGGCATATAGACAGCTGAAAAAGACAGCAAATATTTTTTAAAAAGGTTCATTTTTGGACCTAAATTAATACATTTCAATTGGCTCTTAAAGCAAAGTAAAAGAGTTGCAGGACGAAAAAATGTTTTCTATATTAAAGATTTGTTTGAACACTTCTGATTCTAATTTTGTTCATGAGAATTATGGAATAAGTAGTTAAGTTTCAAACTTTTGTTTTTAAGAACTATCATCGCTTCTTACTGCATTTTCAATTCTTGAAAGTATCAAAAAGTAAAAATTAACTTAATTATTTATTTGTTATAAATTATTTATAATGTTCTGGATACTCGTTCTTCGACCTTTTTTTATTTAACTTTATTAGGTTTTATAAAGGCGTATCGAAATATCGAAAATTTATCGATAAATAGAAAATATATTTATTGAGAATAAAGTGACCTTGCGCTCATTTATAAAACCTAATAAATTATTTATAATGATAAATGTTTATCATGTAGATTAAACTGTATGAAATTAATTTAAGCATTAATTCTAACTTTATAGTCAAAATATAATGAAGAGCTCAGGTGGTGGGATGGCTATGCGTTGTTGCTTAAAAACAGTATACAATTAGTCCTGGCCTGGGTTTGCCGCAAGTTTGAGTGCCTATGATGAAAACATGGCTCGTGGAAGAGCCATGTAGGTCTTCAACTTTACTTTTCTTGTCTTGAAAAATGTTGATCACGGCAACTTTAGCACAAAAAAAATTCTTTCTCACTTTTGAGGAACATCGAACTCTAAACCGATAAAATTATTAACAATTAATTTAGAAAGTTATCTTAGAATAACACACTCAATTTGCTTCTTTGAATTTATCAACTGATTCTAGCTTTTTTATACACTCCACTAGTGACCTCCAATTATGACCCGTGTCAGTTTTTTCAAAAAATTTTTTTCATCAAAATTTCTTATTTACAGTTATGGTAGTTGCCAAAAAAAACATTTTTTTCCGCAAAAAAAAAAAACATTTTATCCAAAATTTTTTTCATGAAAAAAAAATTTTTTTGACAGACGGGCAGACGTTTATAATTGGAGGTCACTAGTGGAATGTATAAAAAAGCTATATCATGAAAACTAGAGCTGATAGAGACAAACTGATTACAGATTTGAATTCAGCGCATCGAAATTAACTAGAAACAGTTGATAAATTCAAAGAAGCAAAAATCTTTTTTAATTTTGTCGGGCTGTGTAATTTATTATAAACCGGACTACCTACTGGTTGAAAAGTGAGTAATTAGTAGCCAGTTGAAAAGTCATGCAGAGATGGCCAATTCACCTGCATACTTATGTTAAAATAATGACTCGCCAACAAAAAGAAATATCATTTAATACAGCAGATGTGGTTATTAAGAAACCAATTTGAAGTTCATTGGAAGTGTGTCTGAATCCCTACCCCGTAATTACTTGTTGTCCTCTCATTACAACTCATAATGAGTTAATAAATTCATTTGGCTTTTTATAAATAAAAAGTACATCATTCCCTTTCCTGATGGAATTCCAAAAATCTAAAATTTGAAAGTTCTTAATCTGGTTTTCATTTTTTTTAATAAAAGAGCTATTCATATAGTTCAATGGCATCACGAAATTCAATCTTATTGGTAATAGATTTGATACAAATAATTTGCTATCATGGAATCCAACACCGATAATGGTTTTGTGTTCAAAAAGTTATTATCGTTTGGCTTTATTATATGTAGTTAATAGATTTTTGTTTTAGGAAGAATAGACCTAAATTGCAATGCTCATATATATTTCAAGCATGCAAGTTTAGGAAACAAGCGGCAATGATTATGTAATACAAACAAAAATTAACATGTCATGCTGCTTATTAAGTAGTACGTACATACATATGTAAGTGAAAAACTTACTGTAGAACATCGGCTCCCCCTGGGGGCACAATATGTATCTTGCTGATCGTAACCAGCTTGGTGTCGTGTCAACGGGGTAGAAGGGGTGCAGGATACCTCGGCTGGCTTGGTGGCTAAAAATCTTAGGCATTTCCCGAGGGAGAGCGGCGTCTCCTGAGGGACTTGCTGAAACCCCTCACTGAGGGGTAATTCGGCAGTACGGGGACCGGAGCCCCGAGATGACTCTTCGGAGTCATCTCGCCGGTCATAGGTTGAGGAGCCTTCCTTGGCTTTGGTTCAAGGACTGATGCTCTTCGGGACTTCGGGCTACCACGGTGGTTGTGTATCCCTTGCCGTCTAGGGAATTGCAATGCAGCAGAGGTTAGATAGCTCAACTCCTGAGCAAGGGGTTTTGTTATGGCCAAGTAACGTAGCAAATAAATTGCCACCCGAGCAGTTGTTCCGGCTGTTCGGTGGCGGTGGTGTAACGTCCTGATTATACCACGTGGTTTGACCACCGTGAGGTTGGGCCCTAGTGGCAGGTACTCCACATCTGTAGAACATCGTCACTCAGTAATGAAGAGCTCAGGCGGTAGGATGACTATTCGCTGCTTCATAAAAAAAACGGTATACAATTAGTGCTGGCCTGGTTTCGAAGCGATTTGGGTGCTGACATGGCGGTCGTGAAACAGCCTGCCTTGATATGTACCCCAGCCAGTAAGTATTCAAATTTGCTTTTCTTGTCTTCGTGAACCACTCTAGTTTTATCACAAACAAATTTTTTTCTATTTTAAGGAAGTAAAAATCGAACTCTCAAGCCTGATAAAATTATTAACAGTTGTTTTTTTTTTTCTTAAATATATTTTTCATATTCAAAAATGTACATGCACAGTATACCTTATTAATGTTTGCTGTCTTTTTCTTCGTTGATGCTAATCCACTCATCAGAAGACTCAAATAAAGAGAAAAAGCACATAATTAAGTTCAGTTTTGAAAGACAGAAAACATTTGAAAGGTCTATTTTTGGAACTGAATTAATATATTTTTCATATTTTTGGAGCAATATGAAATGTTTCTCAAGGTTTTTTATTTAAAATTATACACTTGATTGCAATGTTAGGCTATTTATGCCATGAATATCATCGAAACAGGACTCGCACATCCAACAGCCATCTGGACACTTGGGACAGAAAGATATTATTTTGGGTAATTTCTTGATGTCATTATTGGGATTCTTTAAGCAATACACGCATACGCCCATGATTCGTTTTCTATTCACTATATTTAATGTATGGCCATTAGAAGCCCGTTTTTTAACCGTTTTCGGGCTGGTTAATTGAGCCCTCACGATTTTTCGATCAACTGGCTCCAGCACAGTTTCGTTAAGAATATTTGATGATGTTGTATCCGTCTTGGTAGACTTTGCAGCAGTGTTTCGCTTTATCTCTGTAGTTTGAGATTTGTTAGTAAATCTCACTATGCGGCTGCATAACACACTTGGGCTTCTGTCGTTCGAATAAGTTCTTCGTAAACCTAAAAAGTTGATATCGTCAATTAGTAAAAGTAAAAACATTAAAATAAGATACATACATACATATGTATGTAAGTTAATTAAAAAAAAAAAAGAATACACATTTATAGTTTTCATTTTTTCTTTTACTAATTTATTATTGATAAGCTTGTGGTATAAATATGGTTTGTTGTCTCAACTGGTGGTTATGAAAATTTCTTAGGTGATATAATTATTTGTCGTCAAAAGAGCCGGACATTATTTATTTATTTTTTTTTTTTTTGGTTTTCATGTAGCTCGTGCAACGCCACATATGTCAAGGATGCCAGCTTTGAAATGAAGCCAATTAGCCAACGGGAACATGACCGATTATTAAGTGGTGAAACATCTAGCGGACATCAAAAATTCGTTTCCCAAAAGTTTATTTTTTTCCATTTTTTTGGATGCTTAAGCTAATTTGAATTACTATTTATATTTTTCAAGCTGTAAACTTTACTGCTGTTGCGCGCAGACATACTCACATGACAGTCAATTAGTTTATTCCATGAATATTATCGAAACAAGACTCACACATCCAACAGACCTCCGGAAACTTGGGACAGAAGGATTTTAATTTGGGTAATTTCTCTCTGTCGCTATTGGGTTTCTTTAAGCAATACGCATGCGACCATTAATCGTTTTCTATTAACTACATACATATATTTAATGTATGACCATTAGAAGCCCGTTTTTTTAACAGTTTTCGGGCTGGTTAAATGATAATTTATCAAAACTGGCTCCATCACGGTTTGAAATTGTTTTTAATTTTTCTAACGTTGGCTCCTTTTTGGAAGACTCTACAGTCTTCATTAGATTTACAGAAATCTAAATCTAATGAAATTTCTACAGTTGCAGTTTTGTTAACAACTTTCATTACCTCCTCAGCACATTTATTTATTTATTTTTTTTTTTTTTTTTGTGATCGAATACGATACTGCACAGCCTAAAAGGGAGATAACATTGATTAGTAAAAGTAAAAACTTCAAAATATGATGAGTTAATGAACACAAACCACAGCTTTGTCTATTTTTTTTTTTTTTTTTTTAACTATTTATTGATAGATTTGTGGTGTAAATGTGGTTTGTTTTTTCGACTGGTGGTTGTGAAAATTTCTTATGTTAAATAATTGTTTGTCTTTTGTTGTTAAAATAGCCGGACATTTTGTTTTCTTGTAGCTGGTGCAACGCCAACTGACCACGCTTGAAGGTGCCGCTTTTTTATAGTGAAAGTAGTAGGTATAATCATTATATACTAAATTTCCACGATAATTGTAGGCAAGCGTAATGTCTGCTGAGGAAGAAATACAGAATTGTTTATTTAAGTGAATGTGATTGTATTATTGCGTCAATAATAATAAAACAGATTGACAATAATAATACGTATTAAAGATTTTATGCTTAGAAACGGTTTTATTGTTTTATTAAGTTTTGTTTTGAATAACATGCCAGTGGTGTATTGGGCTTTAAAGCTGTGTGTGTGTATTTTTATTTTTTAAGCTATGAGATTTTCTTTCTTTGGCTAATTTTCGCTGCTCATACACGATTTTCAATGATCCTTTTTTACGTCTCTCCTTGAGAATGCCATGGTTATGTACTTCATCGACTATTGAAACACGGTCACCGGAGGGATTTGTTCTTACGCGGGCCTTACAGCTGTCACAAGAAATGAAAACGATAATGGAAGATTAAAGTAACTAATAATGAAAATATACATACATACGTACACAACTGCATAAAATAGAAATATAATTTTGTATTAAGTTCATTTTACATTACATATTTTTATGATTGATATTAATTAAATAAAACAAAGAAAACATTAAGGGCCTTTAGCTAGATGGACAACTAGCTGTTTCGAAGACGGCACACTTCTCGTCAGCACCCGTCCTTGAATTCAGGGGCTTATAACCCTAAAGCTACACTAAAGCCACTCGCTTTAGAGACATGAAACACCTAGCCAAACGTCTTTGATGTTTTCTTTGTCTTGTTTAATTAATATCAATCACAAAAATAATGCATATCGAACTTAAGTCTGATAAACAAAATAATAATTTAATATTTAGTTATTTTGACCCCTTTTTTTCTTATATTTTATATATTTATTTCAGCTTAAGGTCTTTTTATTAGAGAATTTGAGTATTTTTGTCAAAATTTCGAGAAATAAGAGCGAAATATTGACAAAAATACTCAAAATACTCAAATTCTCTAATAAAAAGACCTTAAGCTCAAATAAATATATAAAATATAACAAAATAATAATATAAGAAAGTGTTAATTATCAACATACTATGCGTATATATCTGTATCTGATCTGAACACCCTAAACTACTTTAACGCATACTATAATTAAATTGTTTTATATATTAGTTTTTCTTCAACTGTCAAATATGTACTTAAAATTTTATTCATTCTAATTGTGACTTTCATTAAATAAAGATTATTTAAACTGCAAAGTAAACGGTGTCCTTCCTACAGAAAGAGTTCGAATAATAAAAATTAATCCGTTTTTAATAGCAATTATGTCTATTCGGGCTTCCAAGGTCCGTTATTCTAATGAAATAAATAAAAGATTTATTTTATTTCATTTATTACCCGACGTTTCGTTGGTATTTTTCCAACTTCATCAGGGATTTATTTATATTTGAAATAATCTTATCCTTTTTTCATTTTATTTTTGACGAAAAATATGTATGTTTTAGTTCGACACCAAAACACACGACATAAAACATACATATGTGTACATACTTTAAATGGTCAAATAAAATAAATAAATAGATAAAATATCACAGTTAAAACAAATTGTTATCATTCCCATATCACAGCTGAAGTTACAATAACTATTCATTTAACACGAAAATTTAAAAATTAATTAATAGAATTATCATTTTGATATGCGACGTGAAATGATATGTAATATCAGGTCGAAACTGATCGTACAAGCGATATTTATTTTTAAAAATTTCGTTAACGTTAGAAGTAAGCTTGGTAGCAGCTGTTACTGGAAAATTACACGCACATACATACATATGTATTTGTATACACGTGAGCTGTTTGTATATACATACATACATATGTATATAGATAGATTTTTGTTTTAGTGATGAGACCTATTGAATTAATTGTACTATTATTATATAATATAGTAAAAACATGTGACTTTAAATTAGATGTGCTTTTAAAAACACACTTTTTTGATTTTAGTTGTGTTCCCGTAGTCAATATTGGGAGCTCGCGGGATCCAAGGCGGATCAAGTACAGGTGGTCGCAATTCAATTCGCATTAACATTTTCTCTCGAGTTGTCATACGTTTTGTTGTCGTTTGTTATCATCTTTGACAACTCAGAAAACGTTGAAGCGAATTGGGATGCGGGCACCTCTAATGGAATGGCCGTGGTGGGATCCCAATTTGCACGAACTTGACAGAGAGAAACTTGACGAAACAGACCGCACTTTTTCTCTGTGCTAGTTTGGGCAAGTAGTAAGTTTGATCCCGTACAAAGTACCTCGATACCAGGTAGCTGCATAACTACAACACCAACAAACACTTCATGTATTTTGTTGGTAGAAATCTTTAATTTCTGTCACACATTTTTTCATGTTTGTATGCTTGTGTTGTGTATTTTGACAGTTCTTCAGGCAAAAAGCCGTAGTCAGCTGAGTTCGTAAGGCTACCTGGTTTTGAGGTAACTTGATCCTGTACTTTTTGCGAAAAGTAGTAAATAATACACAAAGTACGGAAACACTAAAAACCACATTTCTATCCCAAAAAATAACATATGGTCTGTTTTGATGCTGTAGTCGAAATTGAAATATTCAAAAATGAACTTAATTATTTGTATTATTTTAGGTCTAGAAATATACCTTATTGTTTTTTGTCTTTTCAGCCGTCTATATGCGGCCGGCACTTCGTTGATGCTAATCAACTCATCAGTAGACTCGAAAAATTCTTAAGATTGTTTGAAACTTAACTACTTATTCCAAAATTCATATGAACAAAATGAAGATACAGAAAACAAACATAGCGCAAATTTATAGGCATTTAATCTATAAAAATAGTGTTGAGTTAATATTTTTCTTTTTATGTAAAAACAAAAAAACTTTTTTTGTGTTAAAATAGTTTTAAGAATTTTTATAAATTTTTTTTCAATTATGTTAAATGTATTCTATAGAATTTTAGCTGTATTTATATGTTAGAATTTTTTAATTTCCTTTGTGAAAGTTTTTGAAAAGTGTAATATTTGAAAAAAAAAAAACATTTAGAAAAACATTCCTGAAGAAGATATCCATTGTGATATCGAAATATTGAATTCAATAAACACTTATAAAAAACCAAGTGACCTTAAGGCTCAAACAATTAAAATACATTTAGAAAAACATTTCCTGAAGAAGTTTTCCAAAGGAAAATTGAAAATAAAAATAACAAAGAAGGACCCCAGCTCGAAATTTAAGAAATCTTATAATTATGAGCGGTATATTTAATGCGATATTCATAATAATTATTGTAAGTTTATTAAGGTCTTATTTGACGTATTTCTATGGAATATTTGTCAAATAAACGTGTAATAAACCTTCAATAGTTTTTATGAATATGGGTGTTATAATGCATTTATAATTTACATATTTATTTTCTTGAGCTAAAGGTCTTTTTTTGTTAAAGATCTCCTTCGGATAACTTCTTCAGGACAATAATCAATAATTTATAATTTTAAAGTGAAAACTTGCTTGAATAGTGTGTGAAAAGTTACTTGAATAAAGTGTGCCACAAGTTTTGTTTGCGCAGTGTGAGACTTGTGCCCTATACTTGTATAATGATGGCTCGCATAAGTGAAGCGGTGCACCCACTTCAATAATATTTTGAAAAAAAAAGTGCAGATAGGAATTGTTTTCTCACTTTTTTAACTTATTTGTAGTCATTCAGACATTTTCTATAAGTCCTAATTTCAATAAAATATTAAAACTCCCGCTTTAAGAAAAATAAGTGCAAACTAAATGAAGAATTATTTTTTAGATGTGAAAACCGCAATAACTAAATACATGTGACCTCAAAATGTTCATGAAATAAGAGCAGTTTCAAATTATACTCACTTCAACGGTCGAAATTGTACACAACGCCAATAAATAGTTCCGCCTCTAATGCGATGTCTCGTGTAAGGAAAGCCATCTAGAACTAGTTGATAAGAGCCTTTTAAGCTGCTGCGATATTTTACACGATTTTGGTCCATCACAGGTTTTTCAAATAAGTCACCACAGCCTTAAAAACATAAAAAACAAAATTAGTACAAATCTTAAAGTGATAGCGCGAATAAAAATATGTTAAACATAATTACCATATACATATGTATTTCAAATATGTATCTAACTTTATTCTTCAATAACTTATTGCAATTAATTTGTGCAAAAATTCTAGGCTACTTTAAAACTTTTTATATTTAAATGTGAATAAATATCAAACACATACATATTAAGAGAAAAACTTATGATTTTGGACTTTTAATACGTTTAGGTTTTTATCATTTCTCTAAAAACGTGATATGTGAAGTTATCATTTCTTTTTTGTCCATTTTTACACATTGTACAATTCCAGAATTTTGACGGGTCATACGATTTCTCACAACCATTTTAGCAATTTTATCCGTATGTGGTGGATGATTGTGGGGCCCTCCAGAAAGTGCTTTTAGTTTGCCATTTTCTAGGACACATCGAGAGCGACAACGCTCTTCCTGTATTTTTTTCGAGTAGTTATGACAGCGCCAGTACTCCTTGTTTCGCTTTCGACTGTGGCAATTGTACATGAAATTATTCAATATAAGACAGGGTGTAGCCCAAGGGCTTTCAATAAATAAAAGCTGAGAATCTAAGGGAAGATAAAACAAAATTAAATTAAAAAATTAGTGGGCTTTTAAAGACATTACTTAATTTAGAAAATATGTATGTTTGAAATAAATAAATACATAAGCATACTCTGAAATTAGAAATTTTCTATTATTTTTCTAAATTATCTAAAATCTATGAAATATCATTCTTTATTCATGGTAGATGTGAAGAATTCCAAGTTCATTTGAGCATGTTAAATTAAAAATTACGATTTAAATACATACAACTAGAAATTATATTGTGGTTTTATTTAATAAAAGTGGCAAACAAGAATTACAAATTATCTCTCTTCAGCAGTGAGCTAGTTTTCATGTCTAAGCCAGCACAAGCAGTAGGTACATATAATTTATACTCCTTTCCACTTTTGTGTGTTAAAATATCAATATTTGTCATTGAAATGAACTCATTGAGGGACGTAGTATCCGGTTTCAGTTCAATGTAATCGCCCAAATCCTCCTCCTCATTGTAAAGGGGTCTCTGGTTAATTCTTTGGCTGTGATCTTCGTGATTATGCTCCCGTCTTGCTGTTACCAGAGCATTTTTCTTTGTTATAACAACTGCTTTGCAGCGCATTTTTAATACATCAATGCAACGCCAGGTTGTATGACCATTCGCTTGTGTTAGTTTTTTATTATAAATATAATCATTGAACACTAGCTGGGCATTTTTCTTTTGGCTTCGTATAAATTTTACTTGTCCTAAAAGTAAGATAAAGAAATTATTCTAGCATTTTGCTTCACATATGAATAAACTGCTTACAGCTAAATATTCAATAAATAAAACAACAGCCAAAAATGTTTTGTTATTTTTATTACAAGATTTTTATGTCAGTATGAAAATATTTTTTTTTCACAAAAAAAAAGCGTACATAGTTTAAAAAAGTAACTTATTTGTTATGTTTCCTATAAGAATCTTGCTGCTTTTTCGAGTACATATTAAAATTATCTACCAACTAGCATACAATTTAAAGAACCATCGTGCAATACATACTTACTAATGTTGTCATGATAATCAATTTTCAATATTCGCCAAACCGAAGATGTGTATTAATATACGCTAAATACTGCAATATTCAATTCAATGAGTCTCTTAAGTCAACACTCAGTCTCAAAATAATTGGCAGTAATAGATTTGCGTTAACGCACACATGTTGTTAGAGTAATCTAATAAGAGTATAATAACTCACTAGTACTGTTGACTCAGCCAATCGTAATTGAATACAAATTCGCTATTGACATAGGTATCCTGCAAGGTACATAGATATGTATGCATTTACATTATTTTAATATTGTTTATTATGCTTATGGACATTTTCATCAAAAAGTCCATTTGACCACAACGTAAGAAGTTATCCAAACTATATAGATTACGATATTGATATAAAAGAATACATAAAAGCAATCAAATAGCATAGGAACCAAATCAAGAAACTAACTAATCTAATTTACATTGTCTAGGTGCCAGCTAAGTTTTTATGTGTAAATTCCCGTAAAGCAAAGATAGCAAAAAGTTAGTTAGTACAAAGTGTGATGTAGTACATATTTTATTACGAAAAATGCTGTCAATATATGCTTTCTAACTTCGGTTTACTTTCGCTGCCCTCAAAAGCAATAGATTCAATGCTTGATGCATTCAAACATCTATGCTTTCTACTTTTAACTGCCAGTTAATCGAAATCGAACCTGTTCGTTCGTTTGCATGAATACACTGATAAGAGAATATTGAAATTATTTCTGTTTTGAATGTTTTACACGAGCGAACGAACAGGTTCGATATCGAAGTTCTGCCTGTTTTTCGAAAACGTACCCAAATCTCGTCTGTTTATATTGAAAACAAATTATAATTTTTGTATTAAAAAACATGCAATTATTTTGTTTAGTTACTAATCGTCAACATGTCCCGTATCTGAACGGGCTGCAACTTTTAAAAATCCACGGAATCAAGCTTTTGAAATGAAACCAAGAACATTTTAAGTGCTGTTGTAGGTAAAATTCGGCAGGTATTTGCTTCAAAAAACAATGCTAGATATTGTCAAACAAGCCCCTCTTGTCACAATCAAGGCCCATTGGTAATGAGCCCAATCGTATCGTTGTTTTATTCTTCTCATTCCCTTTGATCCGAATTTTCGCCTGCTGAGTCCGAATGTAGTTTTCATTTTTTAATGCGTTTTCATGCGACCGTCACATTCGACATCGCGGATATATACATATATTCATATAAATTGGCGTATACGAATATCACGATATATGCGAACACGAATATTCGTAATATCAATCATTCGCTGAATTTACATGGGTATATTCTATCTGCTACAACATTGAACGCTCCTCATAATTTTTATTTTTTCAAATAATATATATTTCATTCAACTTGGATATCAAAGAAAATTGTATTTATTTTCGTTTCACCACTGCAATATATTGTATTTTTTCAAAGCATTTAAATTAAAACAATTTAAAATTACATTTCTGCCCTAAGCAACTTCTGTACTTGTTTTTAGTTATTGTTGTACTAAAAGAAAAAGTGCTGGATAGCGAAACAAATAGAACACTGTGTTGTATGAAAGGGTACTGTGGCATAATTTACTACATCTTTTTTACAAATTTTTATAACTACATACATATAACCTTTTAATATGAACTTAATTATTTATTTGCTTTAACAGCCAATTGAAATGTATTAAATGAAACTTTTTAAAAAATATTTGCTGTCTTTTTCAGCTGTCTATATGCCGACGACATTTCATTGGTTCTAACCAACTCATCAGTAGACTTGAAAAATTGTTAAAAGTTTGTTTGAAACTTAACATGGGAATTATGGAATAAGTGGTAAGTTTCAAACCAACTTTTAAGAATTTTTCAAGTCTACTGATGAGTTGATTAGCACCAATGAAATGTCGTCGACATATAGACAGCTGAAAAAGACAGCAAATATTTTTTAAAAAGGTTAATTTTTGGACCTAAATTAATACATTTCAATATGTGGCTTTAAAAACTGTGTATAAACTACCGCTAATGTTTTCAACTTTATATAAAAATATATGCAAAACAATTTTGCCAATTTACGGATTACATAAATACCATGCGTTAATTTTTGTTTTTAAATGTGTCAATAATATTGGACACCATACCATAACGTTCTCTCAACTACAGCAAAATATCAATACACGGAACTGACGACTCTAAGAATTCCCAGATGTAGACTGGAAAAAGTAAACAAAGAATTGACTTTGTAGCTGGTATAGCTTTTAACGAGTTGCCCCCAACTATAAAATTTTCAAATCGTATTTCTTCTTTTAAAGAATATTTATTGAGCAGTCTTAACTCTTGATATTTCAATTTAATCGATACATAGTACATATATTTATGTTAATGATATGAAGAATTTAATTACTTGATTAAGTGTATGAACTTGCATCTTTTCCTTTTAAAAAAAGGGCAATACAAAAGATATAAATAAGGCCCCGATTATGGTTCACAACATTTGTTCATTTATGTATGTATTTTTTGAAAAGTGATTATGGTTTACAACTATTGTGTTAAGTGTTGTCAAAATCTTACAACACATAATCAGATGTTGTCAAAAACTTACGACACCTACTGAAGTGTTGTCTTGTTGATGTTACCAGTTAAATTACGAAAAAATTATAAAATTTGTAAGTGTGCATACAAAATGTTTTGCAAAAATATAAAAAAACAATTGTTAAAATTTATTAACAAAATATAAATAAAAATACATCTATACACATAATTATTACCCATTTTTCGATTACAAAACAGTTTTATTTTGTAGTTGCAATGGATTTAAACTGCAATCTATAATTTTTTGGTCCTTTCATTATCATAACCAAATTAAACATCAACATTAACATAAATTTTTATGGCTTTGTTTGTACTTTTCTAGCAAAAACGTTTTTCATTTTTACTAATGCATTTCTACGCGGTAGTTGCGGTGTTACATGAAATCCAACACTCCATGTCTTTTTGTTGTAAAACTTGACAATGAAACGTCAAAATTTATTGTTTTTCGCTTGTGTATGTGTAATGAAAGCAACGTACGCGTGCATCTTTCTGGAAGTCTGCCTTTACTTGGTAGTTTTTTGTGTGCAGGCATGTATTTTTGCGGAAAGATGCTCTACAAATGAAAAACAACTCTGTGACATACTCAACACCTAGATGTTGTGAACCATAATCACAAAAAGAGTTGTAAGTTGTGTTGTAAATCTTACAACACAACATTTAGATGTTGTGAACCATAATCGGGGGGTAAGTAATAAACTATAATTGATGGCAATACAAAAGAAGAGTTATTAATTTTACGAACTTGCTTGATTTCATTGTATTTCTTCTTTTTTTATATTAAATCAAAAATGTTGTGAACACTTTTTCTTAATATATATGTATGTATGTAAGTAGATATGTATAAAATTTGAAATTGCCAACTCGCCCCAATAATCAGCCCAATCATGAATATTCTCAAGGAATTTTATTCCTAAGGAAAATACGTTTCTCGAGAAAAAATTCCTCCAATCATAATTACCTGAGAAACAAAATAAATAAAAAGGTGGTAATATCGAAATTTTTATAGGAAAAAAACAAAAAACATGTTTTTAAAATACCTATTTTTTTCCCTTCGATGTGGCTAAAACAGGGAAGGGTAAAAAAAAATTTCCTAAGGAAATTATCCACATAATAACTTGGGGGTTACACGATCAAGTTTTGCCTTTCAAGTTTTAATACATTCACACTTTTTTACTAATACACTCACAATTTTGAAAATTGATGCAAACTTGATGGCAATTCTTGCTTTCCATAGAGAGCATCAATTTACAATCAAGAAAACAGCTGACAACAATTTTTTTTCGTTCTGTCTGCAAATATTTTTTTGTTTTGTTTGAATGTTGCAATTAAAAGTGATAAAAATTAAACAAATTCGAGCTTAAAAATAGAAATAAAAATGTTTACGTGCAAAACCAACATATATAATGATGTGCTGCGGTTTATAGAGCTATACAGAAGCCACGAAGTTCTGTGGAATATGAATGTGGCGTCTTATCGATTTCTTTCTGTCCTCTGGCTTTTTCTTTTATTTTTTTTTATTTCTGATAGTACTTTTAATGAAGCAGCCATTTTTAATTTTCTTCTTGACGGCATCTTGAAAACGAATTGCTTTGAAATTGCGTGCAGCCTACGTCACAGCTATCAATTTTATTGAATTTTGACAAGCAGTATGTGAAAAAAACTTGATAGCAAAACTTGATCGTGTAACTGCAGTGTAAGAGGAATGGGAAAAGAGAAAAAACTCTCACGGAATTATCATTCATGATTGGGCTGAATGTCTTCAAGGCGCTGGGGCAATACTTTAATGTAAAAACCATAATAAATACGTGCATGAACTACATATAATAAAAAAAAAACTCCGTTTGGTTCTCTGTATAATTTTGGACACTTGGCATAGGCTGGTTACGTCAATTGTGTTTCATGCTTTCAAATTAACTGCTCCTATTGTATCATTCCTGTGGTTTCTCAAAACTTGAATTTTACTCCGATGACATTTTTCCAGAAATCATCAAACCTTGAGCATAAATAGTATACGCTTCAATAGACCGGTACGTGCGCCTTTAAGCAGTTCCTATTTGCAGCGCTCGAGCCCATTTTAGTACACCAAATATCAAAAATGTAGACATGAAAATCTGAATTTATTAAACGCTCCTTTTGTAAAAACTAAATTCAATTAAAAAAAAAAAACGGGTACTAATGTAGTGGAAAGTTGCTGTTTATTTTATAGGTTGCTAGTAGGCAACTAAATTTTGATCACTATACACAATCGAGCTATGAATTTTGGTACTATAGATTTTTTCAGTTTTAGTCCCCGACAAAAATTATTCATTAGCTTTTTATTAACTGCCCTAGTTACAATACGAACACTTCCACACAAGTTGTACCGGTAGGCAACGCAACTAAAGTTGGCTGGCCTACACAATTCATCCTAATTTTATAAACATTCTCCCTTATCGAGTTTGAAAACAGTGGTTTTTATTGTTGCCGTCGATTTTATACTCGCACTTTTGATTGATTTAAATGTGGACGTCAGTCACGATTGAAAGATTTCTTAGATTTTCAATTTTGTACTTATAAATCGACAATATTTTTCAGAAACGCCAAATATTTCAAGTGGTTAATCGCGCCAATTGCGGTTCTCGAAATTGTGTACGACCAACTCGTATTTTCCTTAGTTCGTAACGTTTCGAATAGCAGTTTCCACATTGATTCAAAAACAAAATTTTTCCATTACGATCTTGAAAAATTACCGATTGCATAACCATCACTTGGCAGATTCGGCAATTAATGCCGTTGCTCTCGTATGGGAGCAACATCTACTCGATTGTACCGGTTGAAAAATATTGAAACTCATCCTTATTTTAACATTTATTTTTTATTAATTTAAAATATCGTTCAATGCACAGACCTTTTTTATTACGCTAATGGCAAGTTGCTAAAAATTTTGTAAAACATTTTGGAACCGAGTATTTTTTCGATTGAAATAGATTTCTGTGGCAGGCAGGGTTGCACATTCATAAAAATTATTTCAGGCTTACTTATAAGGCTCTTATTTGACATATTTGTTTGGAAAATTTGTCAAACAAGAGTTTAATAAACCTAAAATATTTATTACGAATAAGACATTTAAAGTTTCGGAAATTCAATTTTGAAAATTTATGGACACTACGAATTAAACGTAAACATTTCACAAAAAAAAACAAGTTTAATACATACCTGACTGCGATTGTCAACTCCAATACTTTTTTGCAGTAATGTATGCCATTTATTTTATAGAGGTGGTTTGTAAACGCATTGCTATGCTGCAGATGATGGAAAACATGTAGTCGATAGTTTGTTCAAATACGTGATTCAATGCAAGAACATTTCTTTTAGGTTTGTAAATGTAAACTATCAAAACAGCAAATGAATGCATCACCGACAGCTGGGACGCAAGGAAACCCTTTCGAATGCGTAAGTTGTAACATTCCGCCACATGTTTTATAAAAAACAATTTTATGCCTGTCAGTACTAAAATGTTGGTTGACAAATAGAACAAAGTCAATGTCGTCTTTATTAATACCAGTTCGCTGTTGACTACTCTCGTTACGTTACGCGTCTTTCAAGATTTGCAACGATGGCTTTTTTCTATCGAGTGACAAGACCATGAATCTGCCGCCAGTGAAAGTTAAAGCGCACTGGAGTTACGGAAAATTTATTCTACTAGTCAAAGTGACATCTCTTGTACTTTTTTTTGAAGGCGATGCGAAAATGTCTAGCCCTAAAATGCGGTCCACGCTTGACATGAAACTACTAACAGAGAGAAAATTCATGTTATTGCCTTGAAGCTCCTTCCATCTTGGCAGAAAATGACGTTTAGCTGTCAAAATTTTGCTTATGCGTAAAAAACTTTCTTCAATAAAAAAAAAAAAAAGTATTTTCATACAAATTATGTACAACAAATTCAATTTCTATAAGCAAAAAGGCGTTGCTCTTCAGGCATGTACCCAACACTCACTCGCATATTATTCCTTTATTGTGGCGAGTCAGGCGTTTTTGTTTTCGATAAATGATGCAGTAATTTCCAAAAACTACAAAACTTATCAAGTCACCAATTTCAATTGTTGTTGGCGTATTTCGACTGTCAAAAGTGCACAACACAGTGCGATTTCAAAACTGACAGCAAAACCGGAAACTGTCGTTTTTAAACTACGCCAAACACAATAAGGATGAAAATTTTCGTTTGTTGGCTCGCAAAATATGTGTGTAGGTGTTTTGTAATTAGTACACTGAGATGAACTGAAAAATTTACCACTAACTGAACTTTAAACAAACAAAAAAGATAACCAAATTAACTGTTTCTTCCTCTTTATATCAAATCTTTGTTGAGTGCGGAATCGTAATAGGTGAACGCGTGCACTGGTTTATTTAAGACTTTCTTTCATGTTTATTAAACGTTTATCTAACAAATATTTGTTAAATAACTTAATAAACATGAAATATTTTTATAAACCAAGACCGTTAAAAGCCGTGTAACTAAATTCGTAATAGGTCTTTGTTCTTTTGTCTCCCCAGTATTCAAAGTTTAGTAGTATTGAAGGGAATGCGTTACTGAGAACTGCTGTTGACAAGTGTCGAAGATATATACACTGCGCAATAATTTTGCCATACACTAAAGCCCCGACTTGCGCCGCTTTTTAAAACTGGAAAAATTCAATTTGCGACATTTTTTACTGCATCATTGTGGATTACCATTTTTAGCATTTGTTGTGTAGTATGTATTTAGCATCTTGAATTCATTAGTTTTTACAACTTCTGGCAACAACGATCGTCACCTGTACGTTAAGAAATTTTCAGGTTCCGTGAAAAAAGGGGAATCCCCTTTTCTTTTTTATATAAGTGGTGCTAAGAGCAGCTGTCTGGTTACGGTAACAATTTAGTGTGATTCACCAGAATATGGCTTAAGGACGTAAAACATGAGTCATTTTTGTTTTTTTTTTCTTTTTTGTCATTTCTTTATAATATATATGTACATATAAACATTTGTTGAGGTAAATTAAATAAATAAAAACGTACTCATACTAGTATTTTTTTTTTATCAATACATTTTTTGCTTTGTTTTAAATATTTTCGCCAACAAATTAAATTTCAGTGCATTTACATAGAAAAAAGTGATTAGATTTCCGTTGCGTTTTCCCGGTCCCCATTAACGACGCAAGTCGGGGCTCTAGTGTATTTAAGTTGGTAAAATTAAAATCTTGTTTTAGACATTTATTTTTGTTTCCCAAATGTTCACACTCTTTCCGCATATCACTTTCTTTTTCAACCTTCCTAATTTACAAGTTCCAGCATAATGTAGGGATTATCCACTGAGTACTGGCTCCAATATGAAAAAATTTACTTTGCTTAAAATTTTCGTCATATATAAAAATGTTCTTGGTCACTCTAATTTTTCTTATTCATGTTTTCTCATACACTGGCGACTTGAGCAAACAACTGCCCAAACACAACATAGCAAATCGTAAGCAAAACACGCGAGTTGCAGAACATCTAAAAATAACTTTAGACATATTTCAAGTCACTTGGCGAGTGAGACCAAGCTTGTTGTATAAAGCCATAAAAAAGTGCAGAAATGGGGCGAAAGAAAAATTATAAGAGCACACAATCATGAAAATTTCGAGAGCATATCATGTCTAATGTGGCTATTGAATACCTTGTGGTAGAGAGAAAAGGAGTGCCAAATTATTTACTTCAGTTTACAAGATGACAGTTGGAATATGAAGCGATACACTTAGGAACAGGCTCCGATTGGAACCAAAAAATAAATTTCATGAAAAAAATTTTTCTATAATAAAATGAGTTCAAAATTCAGAGATCGTGCTTGATTAAAAACAATGGTATCACTTTTGATTTTTAAAACCCTCAGTAGGAGTGAAAAACTGTTTGTATACACTTTCGAAGAAAACTTGGTCTACGAATCTTCCACATATTTTTGCTGTTTTGAAAAAAATTTTTTTTCCAAGTTAATTTTTCGGAAACTGCTGTATTTTTTTTTCATCAAAACTGTATAAACTCAAAATATTGTTTAGTTGATCTTGCATAATTTCCAAAAATTTCGAATTAATCGGGACTGCCAGAATCCGATCAGATTTGAAACCGATAAATAAAATTACTTCGGCGTCAAGAAATCGTAATCACAAAATAAAATGACTGGGGGTGTCATACAATCCGATGTTATTGGAATCGGATTTGTAGTCGACAAAAACAAATTACTTTGACATTATGGAATGAAATCGGTATCGGCTTTTTATACACATTAGAACTAGTGCCTGGCTCGAAACGCCGATAAAATTGGACTTTATGAAACCAAAGTATTTTTTTTCCGATTTTAAATCCTATTCCAATTAGATCAAATTCTATGAAACCTCCCCAACTAATTTTAATTCGTAAGAGAAACAGATGCCACTGAATTTTATAGCACCAAATCATTTTTTTGTTGGTTACAAATCCAATAAAATCGGATTTTGACACATCCTACTGTCTAGTTTGAATAAAAAATCGCTAACATGGATTTCAGGATTTTTTTTCGGTTTCAAATTCAATTATCCATAAAATCAGCCTTTTTGACACCTCAAAATATTTCGCTGTTATTTGTTGGCGTTTGTGTTGCGTATTTTGACAGTTCTTCAGGCTAAAAGCAGTAGTCAGCTGGGCTTGTAAGGCTACCTAGTATCGAAATACCTTGAATAGGCACAAATGGTCGCTAAATTCCGGATTGCTTTTTTTCTTTTAATTTATCACACACGCATGAATAAAACTGTCTTCACATCCGGCACCCATTGATAAATAGAAATGTTCACATCATCAATTCAATGTAGGTAATAAGACACACGATTTACACTTACCGCCAGTTTCACGATGTCACTCGACATCGCTCGCTCGTTTAAATACATCATACACAAAACAATACAAAATTTTGTCGTTGTTCTCAGTGTCTCTGTGCATCATAGTTTTCTGTTTCAGATTTTTTCTTCGTTTTTTAAATTTTACTAAAAAAAAAAAATCATTCACTCCAGTTTACGCACAGAAAGATTTCTTCGTCCACTAAAAATTGTTTTTAATTTCAATGTAAATTCCCAGACGAAAATTATATATCCATTACGTGAACTGGGCGGGAGAACAACATTTTTATAACCCCTTGGTTCACGTATTAAAAATTATACTTACCCCCGTTAAATTTTTTTTTTTTTTTTTTTAGCATCGCATCACTTTTTTCACAGCTTTCACAAAACTTGCAACCAACAGGCAAAATTTACCCATTTTTTTTACTTCAATCGTGTCTTAAGTTCAACAGTTTCCTATGATTTTTAAGAGCTCCTCTTTTCATTTATTATTATTTGCTACTGAAAGCGAAACCTTCAAAAAGGTCCATTTTGAAGTTTTTGTTTTCATTAGAATTTGTTTGTATGTTCATCAGGATATAGAAAAAAAACAGCTCTTAAACTTCAAAAGAATTCCAATTGTTAAATTAAGAACTATGACAAAATCTTTGCAGTAAATAAAATAAAGAGGCGAATAAAACACTAAATCAAAATAAAAGAGAACAGAATGAATTCCATACACTTTTTTCAAGATTTAATATTTAAAACAATTTTCTTTATAGATAAACTTGGCGCAAAGATTTTTTCCGATAAAAAACTTTTTTCCCGCAACTTTCGTTTAAATATCTTAAACTAAATATTGTTTAAATGTTTTAAAGCCTGTCTTAATAAAGGACATTATTACTTCCAACAATTTCTGGAAAACCTTAGTTAAGCCCGTATGACACTACATTTTTCTTGCATTGTTCAAATTTTGGAGAACAGTAAAAATATAATGTAATAGTAGAATTTAGTATGTGCAACGCGTTCAGCTATATTAAGATAAATGCAAAACTGTCAACATTTTTGTTGAAGTTATCGATAAAAAATGAGATTATGTCAAAAAAAATGTAAAATTTTTCAACTTAAAATTGACATTTCAAACTTGAATGTTGCTGTGTCAGCGGTTTATAGACAATTTTTGCGATTTAACGCTAGTTTTTTGGAAAATTTGTATTTCCTAGCTCTTTCTTGAAATAAAAAGGATACAACACTTACAAAAAAGGTGCCAGTTTTGTTTACGTTTTGTATATTTGGTGCTTTCTAGCAATTGCTGTTTCTTTCTATCAATTCTATACCAATTAATGAAAGAAAAATGAAGTATCATACGGGCTTTAACACAAGCTTTCAAAACAACTTGAAAGGAGAGGTAAGAAATCAAAGCGAAACTTAATAGCTTTATAAAATTTGAAAGTTTCGTAAGTTGTTTTTTTAAATCTGCTCGCTTGGATTTCTTACAAATCTTCCACAACTAAAACTAAAGTGGCAAAGTTTAAATAATTAAAGGCACAAAGCAATTTGCAATTCAACATGAAAACACTGGCGTCCAGCGCCTAGAAATTTTATGTGAAATGCAGTTCTTGCTTTGCATGCATAAAAATGTGTCAACCAACCTTGTGCATCGCTATTAGCTGGATCTGCTGATGTATCCAAGTATGATGAGTCTGAAAGTGGCTGTTGCTTTACAATTGCCTTTGACGTTGTTGCTGTCGTTGCACTTTGATTTTGTGTTGTAGATGTATTACCACCCGCTGCAACAGCATCTTCATTTTCTGTAAAGTAACTTTCGTCGTAACGCATGTCACCATAGGACTCATCTTCAACGTAGGTGGCATCTTGCTCACCTTGATCAACTTCGCCCGCTTCTTCAGCATAATCAGGTTCCGATTTGGTAGGCAATTCAATGGGCAAGTCAATATATTCAGGTTCAGTTGTTTGCTGTTGCGTTTGTTGCTGCTGCTGATGTGTTTGCTGGTGATGGTGCTGAGTTTTAGCGTCAGTTACTACCGAGGTTTGTACATTAATTTGATGCGTTGCAGCAGTTACATCTGCAGATTCTAATGGATCAATTGTACTACTCTTCGATCGTTTAACATGCGGCACACTTCCTAAACTAGTCCGTTGGGCGGGTCTTTTTTGAGTGACCACAGTTGTGGTGGTGGCCGCTGGCATACTAACACTAGTAAGTTGTGTTTGGGTGTGTAATGTTTGTTGTGTTAAATGTTGAGGCTGATGCTGCTGAGGTTGGGTGGTAATAGTAGCTTGGGGTGGGTGTGTTGGCGCAGTGGTTTGTATGACTATTTGTGTCGTTTGTTTTGCATCATCGCCAGAATCATCAACCGTTTCTATTTTGTATGAGCGGGCAGTTGAAGTGCGTTGGCGTACTCGAGGCGACGATTGAATTTGTTGCACCTGCGGCGTAGGTGTCGAAGGTTCAGGTGGCGTTTGTGGAGGTGCAGGATCGCTCTGAAAGCCAAAAGAGAAACATGCTTAAATATTGATCGTTTTGTTCGATTAAATCGATTTATCATGATGATTTCAAATTTATTATAATAGGTCAAATATGTCATGTTTTGTCGTCTGATGCTGCCGACATTTCTTTGGTGTTCTACCCTACTAGTTAGTAGACCCGAATGTTTATGTACGACAATGAACCATGTTTTCAATAAATATAAACATGTACTAAAAACAGCTTAATTGTACTGCTACAAATTATTACAAGATACTTTCTATTTATTGTTAAATTATTCAATATTTCGATACGCCTTTGTGTATCTTCTTCAGGAAAACACATTTTCCTGAAGATACACAAAGGCGTATCGAAATATTGAATAATTTAACAATAAATAGAAATTATATTTATTGAAAATAAAGTGACCTTGAGCTCAATTATTAAACCAAATAAAATTATTACACGATGTTAAAAAAAATTTTGAAATAAATAAGAAATGGGGGAGCCAAGTTTTGAAACAAATGCATTTTATAGGTTTGTAGAACAAAATTGAAGTCATCTGCCGGAGGCTTGAAGTTGCGGAATTTACCAAGAGCAGTTTGAAAATATTTTTAAAATAGTGGTGCCACAGGAAAATTCATAAACGGTTTTAATCATCCAAAAGCATTTTTTTTCTCTTAACGTTTTTTCACAGGTATACAAAACTTGTTCTTACGAACCGGATGTAAGCATCAGGCAGATTACAGCAATTGGTATCATTATACAAAAGCAGATTCAAAAATATGTCTCCATAGAAACAACAACATCAAATCCATCCATTCTTTTTGATTTTTATAAAAATTGTATGCAAATCTGCAGCATAAATTAAATACTTCAATTGCTTTCTGTATGTAAGAATTTCTCCCAGCATTAGTATTTAAACTACGATAACTAGGCATTATTTTATTGTCTGTATGAAATTGAATAAAAACTAAAAGCGAAAGATTAAAAAAAATAGTCTACTACACCGCCTACTGCGTGGAAATTATTCTTTGAAAATATAAAGGGCCTTTAATAATATTTGAGCACTTGGAGGGATGTTTGAAATTCGTTCGCATATACATATACACATACGAATATAAAATACATTTTCGGTTCATGAAATGCCAAGCCAAGCAAACGAGAAAAAAAAACAAAGTGGTAACGCTGTTTTTAGTTCTAAATACACAAGGCAAATGGTACAGTTTGTACTAAAATATTCACAAACACATGCGCTCGTATACCGCAGCACAATATTTAAACAAATAACGACTAGGGCATTAAGAACCAAAAATAAAGCGGCAAATGTTATGTATAAACATCGAAGAGAGAGAGAGAGAAAAAACGTTTTCTTCGCTTATATACTTACATCTGTTAAACCTTTTATTTGCAACGCCTCTGCAGTGCTTATAAACGCTGGAAGGGCCTCTTGTTTTACATTCACCTCACCACAATACATGAACTGGATGAGATCTTTCAGAGCCGTATGACTTACGTCTTTGAGAAATACTAAAACAAAAAAGAAATATTAAAACAAAACTTCTTTTTAAATCACACGTAACTTACCAAAGGCGTGCTGATTGGCTGGCATTTGAGTAAACATTTTACGAAAATATGGCGAGCAGACAGACAGCACAAGTCTATGAGCCTTGACGAATTGCCCCTCTGCTGCCAGTGTCACATCCACAAGATCCCCACGACATAGCGACTCATGGAAACCAGCCGATAAATTACTATTAAAATTGTTCCAGCACAACGAGAATTGCTCGTCGTCCGCCATATTGATGGTACACTATTCACTATTGCGTACCCTTAATTCGTTCGGTTGTAAACCACACACACACACAATCTTTTACAATACAATTAACAAGAAATCGATACAAATTTATGTATTCAGAAATGCTGAAAATGGAAAAATTATAAATATGTCATTAGATTTGGTGAAAAAGTATGTACATGTATAGAAAACATTTCAAATCAACAACAACCAATTTATCATCGAGTCCATTTTTAATACGTTTATTACAAAGCCTACAAAATACGACCCAAATAACGGGATATTTTTTCCACAAACAAAACGTAACACTTTTTCAACAATATGAAAAATACTTACATTAATTTGCCAGTTAACACAATTCCTTTTTGGTTTTCTATTATAAATTCTTTTTGCAATTACAGAACACACAAAACCCCGACTGACGACGAACGACTTCACAAAATTGTAAACTGTCCACAAATGAGACGATGCCCAAAAATTTTCGATATTCGTAGAAAATGTGTGTATCCGTAAGCAAAAATTTTAGAAGCTTCATGCTGATTGGTCAGCCAAACTAGAGTTGCACAGATTGAAGAGTTGTATTTTCGCGCAAAAATTTCCTTTAACAGGGTTGAGTTTAAGAACCTGCATTACCGATTTAAATAAGCGATGTTTAAAATTTACAGTCGTTATTCTGTAACTGATGTATTCATAAAAAAATTGAACAGCATTTGGGACAGATTTTAGGAAATTTTTGATCAAACTGTACTCACAAATGAATTTTAAGCCAAAGTGTTCATATTAACGTTTTTTTAAATCAATTGTTTTTAAAATTGCTGGCACCCATGTTTAAGGCAACTTTAAAATGAGGTGTTATTTGTTGTCTGTCTGTTTACATTTTATATTGCGAAAAATTTAATCTAATTGAAAATTTACATAAATAAGTAAATAAATAGTTCATAAAAATACCTGAAAAAAAGAAAATTTATGTACTGTATGTATATATACATGCATATGTACATATTTACACAATTTATTATTAAACTGTCGTTTGTGGTTTGTGGCTATATGTAGTTGTTTTTAAATCTGCGATAGAAATAATAATCGCAATCAAAGGATTTATTTATTAATAATGGATGCGCTTCTTTATGTTCAAAATTATAAGTGTTAGAGGCAGAATTTTATAAATAATAATTAGTGTTTTTTTTTTGTTGTAAGAAAACCTTTGTCCTTATTCTTGTTGCGTGCATAATTTTTGTTTCAATATTTCGCACCAGGGTGCAGCCTGTGTGTATACATGTTGCAGCTACCAGCCACGCATAAAATATCAAATATAAGCTACCGCCTTAAGGTAGGCCAAGTTTAATTCCGGTTAAAAAAATATATTGTTGGTAGAACGCAAAACAAGTGGCTGTTCACAAATTACGTAACGCTTAAGAGGGGGAGGTTCGTAAAAATGTTATGTAACAAAAAAAATTATTATTTATTGGAAAACAAGAGCGATACGTATTGCAGCCCAGAGACAAAATGAGCTAATGGCCATCATTTCTCTGGAAGAAGGCTGTGAAGATGTTGAATGGATTGATGATGAGAACATTGATAAAACAAATTGTGAAAAGATTATAGATGATAAAAGAACATTTTTCTTGAACACCAAAACCAAAAAATGTATAGAAAAAGAATTTATATAAGAAACTTTCAAGGGCAACACTGAATTTATGTAGTTTGCATGGACAACTCTGTTTTCTAACAGTTTTACAACAACAACAACAACGTTTTTTTTTACTTTTAGTGCTCATGAGAAGTTTTTGTTTCTTGCCTCGTAAATAAATAAATAAATAGTACAAAAAGAATTGTGTATGTATTTACTACATATAATTTTTTTTTTTTCAAATTGAAGTTGTCTAGTTTTTTATATCTATTTACTAAAGGGGTTAATAAAATAAAATTTGATTTGTTTTATTTTTCTATTTACATACATACATACATCTACGTATATACATAAAAAGGTAAAAACGCTCGTATATTCATATAAGAAACAAATGCCTTATGGCCATAGCTACTTATATAAGAAATAAGTTTCTTATAGGTATAAAATAATTGTATATAAGGAAGAAACGCTTATAAGAAACTATTTCGTGGATTTTTCAAGTTTCTTATATCCGATAAATACTGTATAACCAACTTAAAGGCAAAAATCCAGAAAAGTGTATTCATAATCGACTTATAGCTTATTATGCTGCTCATAACCATCTTATGAATTGAATATTTTTATTGTGGCCTCTACCCAACTACATACCTATAAGCGTTTAATAGTGAAAATTGTTGAATTGATGATTTTTTTATTTTCACACTATTTACCAATTTTTTGCTTCTTAAATGTGTCTATATGATTGCATTTCATTGTTTCTTACACCAAATTATCATTACACATTAAACTATGAGATTCGAA
This sequence comes from Sturmia bella, assembly GCA_963662145.1. Classification (NCBI taxonomy): domain Eukaryota; kingdom Metazoa; phylum Arthropoda; class Insecta; order Diptera; family Tachinidae; genus Sturmia; species Sturmia bella. The sequence goes on along the minus strand of OY759168.1, from coordinate 7,811,641 downwards.
AATATCTACATACTTTAAATTCTACTGAGGATATGGTGCAAGAATCAGTAATATACTGTTACAAATTTGGTCGTGAACGGACCGATTGTGATTGTTCTAGAACGTACTGAATCATCGTTATTTTATATGTGGGTATATTGTCTTGTTATTAATTGTAAATGAACACAGGAGGTATATACACACATGCATACATAGAAGCTTGTTGATAAACAAAACGGCAGCACAGCGAGTGTGCACATACTGACACACATGTGTGGATAAATAGGCACAACAGCGAAATAAAAGAAACCACCACCGCACGATACAATATTCGTGTGTGCATGTATGTACGCGACTCAGATGCTTGAGTTTTACTGCCGCGTGTATGTATGTCGGTGTGTGTGTATATCTTTTGTTCATGATGAGTCATCGCACATCGCACTATAGATGTGGCGTGATTAGCTTCTGTAAACGTCTAGAATGTTCTAGTAATGATCATTGGAGGTATAAAAGCAGCGAAGCTTAACGCTGAACAGTCAGTCGATTTTTAGCTGCGCTAACGTGTAAAGTGTCTTAAGTAATAAAAAGTGATTAAGTGAAAGTGTTGTTCCTTTAGTAAAGTGTTCTTAGTAAAGTGTTTACAAGGATAGTGTATTCAAATAAATAAAGTGTTGAACTGTTGGTTATTGTAAACTGAAGACGTGTTTTAACTTCATTACAATTAAAGAATCTACGGAAAACGTTTTGAAAAGGTTAAAACGTAACAATACAGTCATAAAGACACTTTAACCCTGCAAAAATCATCTCATTTTTTTATCAAACAAATTTTTCTTTAGTTTTCATATAAATTACAAATATTTTGACGAATTATATCGATACAATACACAAAGAAATACAGACGTACATACATATGTATAGTACTATCTCTTTTGCAAATTTGAATTGACATGTACATATGTATGTGTGTATGCATGCATACACATACATACATACATACATATCTACGCACAAACAACAGTAGCGATCCTGCCTGTACCCTGCCGGCAACTCAGTTAACTAATAATGAATTACAAGCTAACTTTTTTACAACTGGTGGTGGTTGACACTTAGATTATTTTCAATGGAGATGACTGACTATTTTAACATTACGATGTGCTAGGAGGTAGTCAATTGTCCGACGCTGCATTACTTTTCAACTAACTTCAAGTTAACTACTTCAAAGTCAGTACATACAGAAAAAAATGTACAAATCAAGGCTGATTTTACATTTCTCGGTGGTAATAGTTATTATATTTTATTAAATTAAATTTCATCACACTTTTTTTTTTTTTTTTGTTAGCCTCTGGTGGGATTCGAACCACTAAGCCTCAAGACTGGTGAGCAGCCACCTTAACCCATTCAGCCATCGCTACATTTAAAACGAATGCGACAATAGGCAATTTAATTCAAGAGTTATTTACCGTGTATGTGTGTATGTTAGTATTTGAATTTTGAGTGAACTCTGCACTACGTTTCGATTGTATTGTAGCTAATTTGAAGCTAGTCCATAAAAGTTAACGTGAAGTTAATTATTTTAGTAGTCGACTACCAATTTGCTGGCAGGGTATTTACAATGTATACACACGCATTGGCCTCTACTTAACTATAAGCGTTTGATAAAGAGACATTCGTTGAGTTGATGAAGAGTTGCGAAGAAAGAATTCATCAATAAAATAATTTTAATAAAAGATATTTGCGAATTAAATAATATTTACCACTTTTCATTATGTTTTCATGAAAAATATTTGCAAATAATTATAGTGCTACACAAACAAATGCTAGAGAGTAAGTAGTCGACTACTTTTGGTACCAGTCGTTAAACAAATGTGTTTAGAAACAATTTTTTTTACAATTCAAAGCCTTGTATACATATTTTTCGCAATAAAAATAGGTAAACCAATAAATTATTTCATATTCGAACAAAATTATGTTATATAAGTAAATAATATTTTGCATTTTTCGAAGCTACTCAAACAGTCAGTTTCTTACATACATCTCATATAGTATGTTTCTGCATAATTGTAAATGGAAGTGTGTGAATTGTTTTTACTTTTGCGTTCTGTTCCATTCTATCGAAACTGTAGAAAACAGAATTCAGCGTTAACAGTATATTCATGAAAAACGATTAACAAAAAAATTGTTAACAATACTTTTTGGCAAATTTCGGCAAAATGAGAGCAATCATAAATTTCTCTTAATTATAGACAAAAACGCAGTTCTTTGATGCTTTATTTGTCTTATTTAATTAATATCAATCACAAAAATAATATAAAAAGAATTTGAGCCTGATGAACTTAATACAAAGGTAGTATATACCAATTTAAGAATACTTACTTAACACCCGGGATCGGATATGTTATGCACAGCTTTAATGGTATTACGGAATGCATTGCAGCCCTATAGGACTGCACTAAATGCTTTAATTTGTAATGTGAGAGTATTCGTGGTAATCAATGATTATTGTGCCAGTTGAAATTACCTTCTCGATATCAATTCACTTACGACAATAATAGTTGTGATGAAAATATTATTTCCCACTTCTTAATGCTAATTTTTCGACCTTTGTTGTTTAATATTTTAACTAATAGTTCGAGCTTGAGGTCACTAGTTTTTTCTAAATGCTTGTTTACTTCAATATTTCGATACCTTCTTCAGAAAACACTGAAAAAAAAATTCCTGAAGCAGGTAACCATTGAGGTATCGAAATATTGAATTACACAAGCATTAAAAAAACAACTGTACTCAATCTCGCATTATAAATAAGTTAAAATTATATTTCCCACTGGGTATCTAGTTGAAAGAGAGCCGTGTCACGTTGAATAAAAATGCAGCCATTTTTATTGCCTACAACTTGTTTGTGATTGGTTGCTACAAAATAACACACGCAAGCGAGTCTTTATTGTGTTGCCAGACTGCGACCACGACGAAATTGAGTTTACATGTGTATTTTAAAATAACATCTTTACAAAACAACTTTTCATGGCAAATCCTTTATTGAAGCAACACTTAAAATAATGAAAATTCAAAATTTCTACTGCAAGCTTCTATTACTTTTGCTTTGTTTGGAATTAAATAAGTATAATAAACCTAAAAATGGGATATATGTACCTATTTGAAGACTTTTGTATACTGAAATCAACAATTTTAGATTTTTATACAATAATTTTCTAGAGCTTTTTATAATCTTATAATAAATGTTTTTGAATATTTTTGTCGATATTTCGCTGTCCTTCGCATAGCTTCTTCAGGACAATCCGAAGAGCGAGAGCGAAATATCGACAAAAATATTCAAAAAACATATATACTCTTATAATAAAAAAAAAACTCCAGCTAAAGAAAATAATTATATCAAATATAAAAAGGGGTCGAAAAAACCAAGAATTATTTTAAATTTTTCTAAGAAAAAAATTGTTTTGGTCACCTGTGTGATAACTACACCACTTCTGCATTTGTTGCATTTAAGCTGTTCGTTCTTTTTAGATAAATTTCTATTAAAAATTATCTAGTAAGATATCTATGCAAACAAATGGGCATATTCATTATAAATGAAATTTATTTAAAATGAGTTTTAAGAGTATTTTTAATGAAACTTTTACATATCTATGTATGTACATATACATTTGTTTTTAGTTTTTATGAACCATAAGTATTTAAAACTATAGCAAAGAAAATATTTTGAAAGCTTTTAACTTCACCCTATTCAACTTTTAATTGCTAATCTGGTACAAAAACCTGAATGGTACCAATTATGCTTTTCTAAGGACCTGTGATAATCATTAGAAAAGTACTATCGGAAGTAGAACCTTCACAAGTTGCGGATGAACAGAATCTTCCTACACCCGAGGGATGGTATAAATTTTGACAAAGTAAATGTTTGACAATCAACGAAATGGATGACAGGCCAGAATCGATTCGTTAAAGTCGACTTTGATATTGCTGGCTCATTTATATAAAAAATATTTTGCGGTTTCAAATTTTGAATTTGCAATTAAACTTAATTCTCAAAATTCCTTTTTTTTTTATAAATAGGACCCCTAGTTTGGTGGTTCGAAACCCACTACTTTGCCAGCAGTACCTTAAGGGCCAAATACATATCACTTTCTAATGGTGGGCATCAAATTTCTGTACAGCATATGTTTTTTTCGCAATCTAAAAATTGTATATGTCAGCTCAAATTATTTTCATTATAACAGTTGTAAAGCAAAACTACAAGAAACATATGAATCAGCATCGTACACAAGTATAAAAGTGTGCATTTTTCCTTTGAAAAATCATTAACGAAAACAATAAGTAAAAGCAATATCTTGCATTGACAGTGTGTGCATTAAGTGGTTTGTATTAAAACTTAATGTTTGTATTAAAACAAATATTAAAACAAATTGTTTTTATATATAAAAAAACAAAGAGTTCTTAAAAGCTATTTTGTTAGTGTATCTAGTACAAAAATAATGTAATAGTAGATTTATTGCTACATATTTATATTCCATCTCAGATCGTGAATGGGAATTTTAAAACTTGAAAAATAATCCTTGTTTGTTAATTATTTCGTCTTCAGTTTCTGTACGTAAGTGGGCGCTATTACCACATATTCGTATGTAAAATCAAGGATCCCGTTTTTTTTTTAAATTAAAGGAAATTTTGTTTTGCGTTGAAAAAATTAGCTATGCCAAAGTTTACAGCAGAAAGTGCTATTACAAAAATAAAGGGTAGCATTGCACTTACAGGCGAAATCATTCAATAAATCAACCAAAATATTACTACTAATACGGAAAGACAATGTTTTGCAAATAATAAAATATATTTCAACATTTTTTATAAAACATAAGAATATAGGAATAATTTATATTTTTGTTTAATTTAGTAGCGCTTCTGTATTATTATCATAAAAATTTGTTAAAAATAGTTGCTCTCAAAAGCTACAACTATTGTTGTACACCTTGGACTTCTCAATGGTAAATAAGAGAACAACCGAAATATGTGTATTTATCTACACAGGTTAATGAAATTATAAATAGAATTTGTGATTTGTGTAATAAGCTATAGAGAACTGATCCACTGCAAAAATACTTAAACATAATTGTAATTTTCTTTGCTTTGTTTATTTATTCAATAGCGTCACTTGGCACAGCAAAATTGTAAACATTTCTCACCATAGTAACATTTTATTTCACCGTAATACTTTTATAACGTTTGACACATACCCGAGTATCAGAAATTTATATCATTGAAATCTACACAAATCATAACCATAAGAAGGCAAGATGCCAGAAATTTTCTGTCTTAAAAAGAATTAATGTAAGTAAATTTTCCAGCCCTGAGTCTTTATGAGTGAGCAAATGCGCATACCACCATAGTATAACGGATTTCATCTTGACATTCATTGGTTATTAATTATAACAACAGAATGTGGTTTGTATTTGCTGCTCACTCTCAGTATTCTTTCTATTGCTTTGCTCAGGCGTAAAAGGGATGGCAAGCATTTGTATGGGTAGTGAGTTTTTTCGTTTTTGTTTTGCTGTGACACATGCAACTGTTTGGTTGTTGGCCCAGCCTTTTACAGTTATAGCCGTTCAGTTTTGTTGTGTTCAGGAATTTCTTAATCAGTTGTTTGATTGCGTTGATAAATTGTGTACACACGCACGCGTCGTATTTGTACACAGGTACATACATATGTACATATTTATCTTTTCTCAGACTCTTCAGTTTCTTTTACTGTATTACACCTGCTCTTAAATCCATGGATAATTAAACAATTAATTAAATAAATTTGCGACTTTTGTAATGAAAAAACATTGCCGCGTGAAATTGCAAGCGAAAGAAGTGCGTTTTATTGTTTGTTTGTGTTTTTTTCCATGAAGTGAGTTTTTAGTGGTTTTCACTTGTTTTGTTTGTTTATATTTCAATAAATGTTGAGTGGATTTCAAGTGTCGTTTTAATATTAATACAATTATAATTGATATTAAGAATACGTACAAAATAGAAACAAAAGAAAAGAAAAACAAGACCCAAACAAAATTCAAAATAACATGTTACAACATCAACAGCCATCATCACAAGTGTCTCAAGGCTACTATGATTACAACCAACCTAGTCCTGGGAGTATCACCAATACAGATTCATTAAATACAACACCATTTTCAGTAAAGGATATTTTAAATATGGTTAATCAAAACGAAGGTTATGAATACGGCACTTTAGAAAGGTACTTACATACTTGCTAGATTTTTTTCTTTTGATTAATTTAAAAACAATAAATTAAAGCTTAAGATCTTTGTTTTTTAAATAATTGGATACCTACAATTATATTTATTTACTTATTTTCAATATTTCGCTTCTTCAGAAAAACAACATAAAATTAAAACAATAAATTAAAAACGATAATAAAGTAAAGAACCTGTTGTATGTAAATTGAATTTGTTTTTTCAAATATGAACTTAATTATTTACATATTTGCTTTAAGAGCCAATTGAAAAGTATTGATTTAGGTCCAAAAATGAACCTCTTGAAAAAATATTTGCTGTCTTTTTCAGCTGTCTATATGGTGACTCGTTGTATAGAAGGTTGCAAAGAAAAGTAAAAGAGTTGCAAAAACGAAAAGAAGTGTTTGCTGTGTTTCTGATTCGCATTTTGTTCATGGGAATTATGGAATAAGTAGTGAAGTTTCAAATACCAAGTGAAGTTTTGATTAGCACCAATGAAATGTCGTCGGCATATAGACAGCTGAAAAAGACAGCAAATATTTTTTAAAAGGGTTCATTTTTGGACCTAAATTAACACATTTCAATTGGCTCTAAAAGCCAATAAATAATTAACTATGAAGTCGTTAGCTGGTTTTATTCAATCGCCATCAACAGGTTGTTTGTCTGATACCACATGTGAAAAGCTGGTGTTTATGAAAGGAAATAAAAATTTGTATGATTAAAAGTATTTTATATTTTAAATGCATATTTTTGTTACACTGTAGGTATGTATGTTGTATTTTGTATTTCAAATACTTGCTTTTAGAATGCAGTATTTTGTATTTTAAATATATGGAATAAATTATTTTATCTATAATTTTTGACCTTTATTGTTAAAATTAATAAAACTATTTTTTAAAGCTTAAGGTCTTTTATTTATCTTTATTAATTTTTTCCGATATTTCGCTAACAATTTGTTCAATTTGTTAGCATCGTCAGGGATCTTTGATTGTTTTTATTTTCTATTATTTTGTATAAAAAAAAAAAAAAAAATAATAATAGAAAATAAAAACAATCAAAGATCCCTGACGATGCTAACAAATTGTTAGCGAAATATCGGAAAAAATTAATAAAGATAAATAAAAGACCTGAAGTTTTACCAAATAGTTTTATTAATATATGGAATAAAAAGTACCTATTTGTATTTTAAATTGAATTTCTATTGTAAGCAATAACAAAACATGAATACTTGTCTCTGTTTTCAATACAAATGTATAAAACAAAATTTATATACATATGTACATACGTTTTAAAAACCTGGCAGATAATGGGTACTATTATTGATTCCGTACCGCGAAAAAGAAAATTTATAATTATTCATTCCGTCTGCTGCGATATCATCTCTACAGTCGTGGTATTGCCGTACTATTGATTCCGCAATGTTGATATTTTTCTTAGTTTTGCTTACGCTCGAATTTTAGAACAAGCAGCGAACGGAATGTAAAATTTTTTGCAAAATTTTTTTCTTTTTGACAACTGTTTTTATAAGCATAAAAGACAAAATACACAATCAAATGGTGGATTTTTTGAAAAAAAAAAAAAAAATCAGGCATTGCCTGTGGTTTTACCCATAGGTTTGTCTGCCATTCAGCAGACATAAACATTTTTTTTTGGGAAGACTTGACGCTAACATAATAAACGATGCCAGAAGAAGAAGGTTGGAGAAAGGTATTGCAATACTATTTCTTAAATTTTGTTTATCGGGGCTTAGCATGCCATTTAATTGTTGTAGGTATGGGCAGGTTCCAAGGGGGGCGTAAAAAAGGAGATGTATTTAAACGAACATTTCTTTGGAAGCTACAAAAATATTTACAAATTTTTATTTACCAGGACATCGGCATTTCTTTATTTCAATTTACTCTCTATCGTTCATCTGTAACAAGTCTTCAGACTTGCATACTATATCGCAGAACCTTTCTCTCTAACCGAAGTTCTAAGGAATCACTTTCACTACTATTCTCAAAAAAAAGCATATTATCCATATTTATTAAACGGGACATGTATTTTACCGATAATAAATGAACTAACATCCACGTCTAAAATGCCACACACAATTATTTTAGGTCTAAAAATAGACCTTAATGTTTTCTATCTTCAGCCGTCTATATGCCGACGACATTTCGTCGATGCTAATCAACTGATCAGTAGACTCGAAAAATCTAAAAAGAAAGTTTTTGAACCCAACTACTTATTTCAAAATTCTTATGAACAAAATTTTGTTCTATTTTTAGACCTTAAATAATACATTTCAATTGGCTCTTATAGCGAAAGTTAATTTTTGAATACTCCACACACAATTTTTTTTTTCAATGTATTTTTCTACCAACAGCTTCTGCTAAACTAACCTTGAAATTTTAAAACAGAGATGTTAAATTACATTGCGGAAAACGTATACCGCAGTGATGAATAAGTGCAATTTTCGTATCGATCGATATACATATCTTTCCTTGCGGACTCAATTATAGGTACTACCCAATATTCTAAACGCGAGAGAGTGGCCATTTTCCCCACTGTGCATTGCCTCAAAACCCAAATGAAAAAAAAGAACGCATAAAACTAATAATTTGTTGAAAAAACCTGAACGGAGACGAAACAAAATTCCAAAGAATAACTTTATTTGATTAAAACATTTAAGAAAAAGAAAATTTCTTATAAATATTCAAAATAATAATAATAATAAAAAAAAAAATGAAATCCTATAAAAACATGATGACAGGCAAACTAACAATTTATTTCAGAGACAAACTCTCGTACCTCTTTGTATGTCTGTTTTTTGTACATTCAAAACGTCCACATGTACCAGCTTAAATGAACACGTTCATAAATACATGGTAGAGAAAGGATGTCAGTTGAACAAAAAATAAAATAAAGAAAAAAAATAAGAAGAAACCTACATCTCTTACACCGCAGCATTTATATTCGGTTTGTAAAGATCTACGTTTATTTTTGCTTAAATATGTTTACTTTTAATATTTTTTGTCAAATCATTATGAGAGAATAATAATTTCATGATCTTGAAATATGAAAAAAGAAGCATTAGATAAACATTGCCCAAAAGTAAGAAATAAATATGTACAGTGCTGGCCAGTGGCTAAAGGGCAGATTCTTATATTCCATTTGCACTAAAATGAAATTTGTTAGATTTCAATTGAAATCTGCAGCGTTTACACCGACGTTTAATGTGATTTATCAAGATTTCATTCCAAAGCCGCTTCTTTTTATAGCTGCGTTTGTTTTGAACAGGCAAACGTGAATATTATTCGCTTCGCTATTATTTGAGTTTGCGTTCATATTAAAAAAATTAATAAATTTTTGTCAAAATAAACTTTCTTTTTAAAAAAAACAGTTAATTTTTTTTTTGATACTTTTCTTTCAAACAGTCAAATTTTATTTGTACATAGTTGAATTGGTTTTACTCCAAAATGTACAAAATCAAAGTTACATCGCTTAATTTTGAGCAGATTTGGGGAGATTTCGCCAAAATCTATTTACGAAGTCGATTTCATTTTGTATGGGAAGTCTCTTGAACATCTACTAGGTTTTAGACGAAATTTCGAAAACCGAGATTTCGTTTTGGTCGTTGCTGTCACTTTGTGTACACGCACTTGATGTTTTGAGAGCTTTACACTTTGTGGTCCATGAAACATTTATTTCAAGTGTGTGTCTGTCATTAAAGTTCGTAGTTCTGTTGTAAAAGTTTTAAATATTCTAAAGTGCTGAGTTTCAGTTGTATTACTAGGTGTCGCCATTAGCCATGCACTTGGTATGAACATGATTTTGAACATCGTCCATGACTAAAGCCCGTATGATAATACATTCTTCTTGTCTTGTTTAAGTTTTGGAGAATGGTGCAAATATAATGTAATAGTAGAATTTAATATGTGCAAAGAGTTAAGCTTTATTAAGATAAATGCAAAATTGTGAACATTTTTGTTGAAGTTATTGATAAAAAAATCAGGGGTCAAATCGTTGCATTCGATGTCGAATGAACTACCGAGTAAAAATAATATAAAACAAAAACAAAATGAACAACAACCACAAGGCCCAGGCAACAAAATTCGTTCGATCACGTATGCGACGATTTGGCCCAGGTTATGTAAAAAAAAATTTAAAACTTTTCAACTTAAAATTCACATTTTCAACTTGATTGTTGCTGTGTCAGCGGTTTATGGACAAGTTTTGCTATTTAACGCTTTCTTTTTTGAAAATTGTTATTTTCTAGCGCTTTCTTGAAAATAAAAAGAATACAACACATTAAAAAAAAGATGTCAGTTTTGTTTACGTTTTGTATATTTGGTTCTTTCTAGCAATTACTGTTTCTTTCTATCAATTCTATACCAATTAATGAAAGAAAAATGAAGTATCATACGGGCTTAATAAAGAACGCTCATGTTCGGACATTTGCTCGGACATATTTAAGTTCATATTTGAATTAAAACTTTGTTTTAATAATAAACTTTGTTTTAATCATAAATTATAAGCCGAGGAACACAGTACTCAATAGCTGGATTGGTTTGATAAACTTAAAATTTAGACAGAAAATAAACTGCAACATGTGTGGGTGAGCGGCAGAAACATGAGTCTCTGAATTCAAGGACGGCTGCTGACGAGAAGTGCGGCTGCTTCGAAACAGCCAGTTGTCAACCCAGCTAAAGGTCCTGTATATTTTTTTTTGTCTTGTTTAATCAATGCCAATCACAAAAATAATATAAAATTAGCTCAAAGACGATAAACGTAATACAAAATTTTGAAAAACGTATTTCGAATGCACAAGTTTTGAAATGTACTGAATGTTTATCAATGATTTTTTCATACATATATCTATTAAAGTTATAAAAAATATGTACTTACAACGAAAAATATACATACATATGCTGATCTATGCTTTTACAGTTATTTCTGCTTAATTGAGTCCTGCTTAATTGAGTTTCCCGCTTCATTGCACTGAAAATCATGTAACGAAATCATTCAGTATACCTGCCTATGTTAAAATACCCGTTTAATTGAGTTCCGTTTAATTGCGTCACCCGCTTAATTGTTTCGGAAATTGAGACCGCATTGTGAAAAACAAGAGAAAATGTTTCGCTTAATTGATTCCGTCTACTTAATTTTTTTTTGCTCCACAAACGTAAAAAGAAATTACTTTGCGGCAAAAAGGCAATGGTTCAGTTCCTTTATAAACATTGTACGATGAACATACCTGCTTTTTATTTTGTTTTAATAAACCTAAACAATTTTCCAACTCAATATATAAGTAAAGAAATGAGTTTTATTTTCCATCTACGCATGGGTGTTTCGCTTTATTGCACATATTGCTCAATTAAGCGATTTTCGTTTAATTGCGTCGGCGACTCAATTAACCGAGTATTGCTTAATTCAGTTCCCGTTGAATTACGCCAAAAGCAGTGCATTTTTAGAAACTCAATTAAGCGGAAATAGCTGTATTGAAAATTATACAAAAGTGTGCAAAACAAAGGACGATGAAAATTTTCTGTAAAAACTTAGATTCCTAAAACTCTTTGATCATACTTCAGTTTGAATCAGTGACCTCAGAATACTGCGAGAATGGTCACCAACTCTACCGGACTACAAAAATTACCAATTTTCTGTCAGCCTTGCGGTGCTGGTGCATACAGTGAAGGACAGAAAACATAAAAATATTTATATAGCTATCTCTGTTGGTAGACTCCGCATTTGTTTACATTTGATTTTTGGTTAGAAAAATTCAGTTCAAATCTAATGCAAACAAAACAGCGTTGTAACCAAACAAATAATAATATGCCATGTACTAGCAGTACGTGGAATATGTTTAAAACTTAGTTTTCAAAGCTTTTCGTTCATGTTTTCTACTTTTTTTCGTAAAAATTACAACAAAACCAATATTTTTCCAAACACTTTACAACAACATTTTTTCCACTGTTTGTGTTTGTGTACACTAGTTGGTCTCATACACTCATGTTGCCACGATTTCCTGTACTGCTTGCTCACTTCTGGCTGGCCCGCAAACAAATGAAATGGCCACTTTTATCTGGTTATCGACTTCAAACACGAATTTGCATAATAATTCTTGACCTGGTCATTATTATTTATTATTAAATTGTTCTGCAAAAATTTATCTTTTTAATACGGGTTCTTTAATAAGCTTGTTTCTACTGCTTATATCACTTTACCCCCTAATTCATAAAAATTATTACAGGCTTATAAGACTATTATTTGACATATTTGTATTGAAAATCTCTCAAATAAGAGCTGTTATAATTTTTATGAATTAGACGGTTAGTATTTAAGTAATTGTTTGTTTTTACTATTCAATTATGTATCTTTTAGGTGTTGCTTTCGCAAAAGAAACGAACAATTCGTGTGCTAAGTAGCATTTACACATTCCGTTCTATTCCTTCTTATTTATAAGCCTCTCTTGAATAAACAGTCTTTTGCACTTAAATAAAATTCACAGACTGTAAAATAAAAATAAAACAACATTGGGCGCCGAAGGTTGTCCGTTACTACTACGAAAAAATTAAATAAATAAACCAAAAAATTAAAAAAAAAAAATAATTATGACCAGTTTTTTTTTTTGAATATTTTTTAACTGTTAAACATGTGTGTAAACAGTATGAATGCTCACACACACATTTATCTGTCTGTCCGTTCAGTTTGACGGTCATAAGAAAGTTACATATCAGTTTATAAAATTTAAAATGTGTCTGCTTTATATTCATTTTGAATTTATTTTTAAACAATGGTTGGATGATGAACCAGAAAATGATGTCACAGAAAGAGATAAATACGTGCCTACATACATACATACATATGTATGTATGCAGATACAGTATGGTGCAAAATTGAACCACATAATTATCAAATTATTTTCAAATAGGTCTGTACTATAAAATGTGAAAAAACTATACACAGATATCTAGTCAATGTCAAAATACAGAAACTAAACGTAATACGTAAGCATCTACTTTCACTGCATTGGTTGATCTCAAAAATTTGCACTGGAAGTATGTACCTACATATGTACATACTTCTTTGATTGCCTTACTCTTTTAATTGATCGAACATGGAGACAATTGTTGCAACGAACGTTACCTTTTTTATAAACTGTTGTGGCTCAATTGTTACTTACTTTATCGGGCTTTAAATCGATTTGACTTCCTCAGACTTGAGGAAGATGAAAGAATTTGCAAACATAAATGAATGAAAAAGTTTGTAGACATAAAAATGGGAAATTAGTTGAAGCTGTTTACTCTATGCGGACATTCAAGCAACTTCAAAAAAAATTTGAGAAAAGTTTCTTCAGCAAAAGTTGATCAATGTGAGCCGGGTGTTACCGGTATCCCCTTTAGGGCGTACTCATACCATTTTTCTTTTATAAATTCCTTCCCACTATCGTGGCTAGTTTCAACGTACCTCTGGGGGAGTTAAATGCATGCACACTATATCCCTCTATGTTTTCTGCTTGAAGGTCCGCTCATCAAAATGAGACATTTTCCTCATAGGGCTACCATGAACGATCGTCTCGTTTACACTGGAAAATTTTTCGTTCATAATTCTAATGAATATATTTAATAATATTTTTTCATTAATCCAATGAAAATTTTCATTACCCCAGTGAATTTTCATATTTACGAAAAAATTAACAGTTTTGTTAAGTCAATGAATTCGTTCATTGGCTTTTGAATTCTCTGTTGATTTGTAAAGAAAATTTGATTTGTAAAAAAAATATGCCCATATGCAAAAATATTTTAGCATTTTTGGCCAACAGAAAAATAGAGTAATAAAATTTAAAAGTTGAACAATAGCATTATTTTAGGTCTAAAAGAATACCTTATTAATGTTTTCTGACTTTTTCAGCCGTCTATATGCCGGCGACATTTCGTTGATGCCAATCAACTCATCAGTAGACTGGAAGAATTTTTAAAAGAATGTTTGAAACTTAACCACTTATTCCCAACTTTCCATGAACAAAATGAGAGTTAGAAATACAGAAAACATTTTTTCATCTGGCAACACTTTTACTTTTTTTTAACAACTTCTAAACAACGAGTTACCACATCGCTTACTACGATCTGCATTCTTGAGTATAAAAAAATAAAAGTTTTTTTGAATAATCAAAAATTAACTTAATTATTTACTTGCTATAAGAGTCAGTTGAGATGTATTGTTTTAGGGCTAAAAAAACATTATCAATACGGTTTATTTTTAGACCTAAAATAATACACCCCAATTGGTTCTTATAGTAAATAAATGAGTTCGCTGTTAATCCATAGCTTAAATATAGACAGTCAGTAATGAAAAACCCAGCCAGTAGGATGGCTAAGCGCTGCTGCTTAAAAAATAGTATACAATTTGTTATGAACTGGATTCGAAGCCATTTGGGTGCTGATGATCGTCATGGTGGACGTGAAACAGCCAAGGTATGCTCCACAGTCAATAGGTTTTTAAATTTACTTTGCTTGTCTTCTTTGAAAATGCTAATCACTAAAATTTTACCACAAAAAATTCTTTTCTCAATTCTGAGGAAGTAAAAACGGACTGATTAAATTTCGACTATAAAGTTAAATTAAAGTCTATAATGGCTTTTCAAGAAATAGTGCCGGTTTCACTTCACCGCATTCATTGATAACAGAAACAAACTATGAAACAGAAATGTATTTTATACACTACAAATATAAGCCATGTTATATACGATTCATTAGCTGGAAAATCTAATAGCATTTTGTCCTATTCAGAGAATGAGCTCGCCAATGCCAAGTTTTGTCATCAACTTTGAAAAAGAAATTTTCACCAAAACTATATTTTGAAGATTAGCAAATGGAACAGACGCACATACACGTTCTCATGCCATTTTTGACAGCCTGTACGATTGCGTGTAGAGTAGTGAAGTGAACCAAGTACTTATATTTATAATAATTAGTTCTATTGCCAAATAATTTGCTTTTACTTTTATTCCACATTTAAGCGGGTTTCATTCAATTGCTACAAAAATCAATTAGAAGAGCATTCGTCGCTAAATTTATTCAAAATCTGTGCTATATTTTTTAGGATTATTTAAACGAAAATTACTGTGACTTATGGCGCATTTTATTTTATAATTCAGATGCTTTAAATAAACAAATTATGGTCCACTCCGACAAAGTCCTGACCCTAAGTGTTTTTATCGTATCTTGGGCCTTCTCAAAACATGCCGAAGATTTTAAATATCTATTTCCACATGTTTTCAATACGATTGAGATCCGAACTTTGCGTTCGCGATGCCACCACCTTAAAACTTTGCACATTTAAGCATTCTCTGAAAATTTTTGCCGAATGATGTGAGACGTTGATGTTGTGAAACATTTTTTCTCGGCTACTACATTGGCCCAATGCTGCCTGCACTTATTGCTTTCATTTATATAAATGGCTCTAAAGCACATGTAGCGTATCGCACTTTGCAGCATTTGAACAGCTTGATGATGGCTATTAGAGATGTGAATCTCTAATAGAAATTAATGCAAACAATATTTTGCCGTGTCGCGTTGCCCAGTGCGACAAAGTTGGAAGACCTCAAACCTCTCTATTTTACCATTGCATAGATAAGTAGATGTACATATTTAATTTTGTAAATCTCTTTCTATGAAAGTAATGAAAGAAAACATAGAAAAACATTGGCCCATTTCTGAACCATACTGTATGAAATGTGCATTTGTAGTTGTGCGTGTGAATTTACGTAAACAGATTTCCAATCATTTATTTCAAATATGGATGCAAACATATGTATGCATGTAGTACATATTGCAAGATTTAATTGAAAAAAAGACACATAATTACTATCATATGTACGTGTGTGTGTATTTTTCACTGTGGGCGCTTGTGCAACATCTTCAAACATGTGTAGGCATTTAATGTGAAGCATGAACGAACGCCCAGTGGGAAGTAAATTGTAATTTTATGTAGATTAACTACCTAACTGAAACATTTTTAAAACACATTTCCCTTTCTAGTCCCACTCAAACTCTATCCTCATCTTACGGTCCTGAGTACGATGCACGTGTTTATGAGACAGGCAATCCCTTAAGCAGCATAGTAACGCATGGCCACCATATATCGGCTGTAGCAACTGGCTCTCAGTTCTATCCGGCTTATCAAGATTACACAGCGTCATTGCACTCACATGTGCCACCGCCGCCACCTCCACCGCCTCCTCATCATCATCATCATCATCACAACCACCACCACCATCATCCGACAGCACCTACACATCAATCTTATCAGAATTACAGTGCCAGTCATCAGTTTTATATGCCGCCAACTGCCACATATCAACCTCCCAGTTATGCCACACAATCTGCCTCTTCCCAGTCGCTTTACAATTACGCTGGCTACTCGACTGCTGATGCCTTTGCCACCAATCCAGCACACCAGTGTTCAGCGTTGACACACGCCTCCACTGCTGTCACAGCTCATATTGATTTGACGCAACCAAGTAATAAACATGACTATGTTCCCACCCCATACGTAACACCCTCGCCCACACTGGATCTCAATAGTTCAACGGAGGTGGAAGTCAACAATACACCCACTTCGGCTCAAAAGAAATCTCCGCTAAGTACACAAGCTACGATGCACGGTCTAATGGAAACCGCCAACAACTCCAACTCATTGAGAAATATTTCAACGGGCCTCACGGCCCAGCTGTACGAACAGGGATCTCTGCTAACCAGGCAACAGGATAACAACAGCAAGAAGAGTGAGTTCTTTTTTTATCCTCCCTTACCTTTTACACTGAATGAATGGAGAAAACTTGTTTAGTCCCAGTTTCCACAAGGCAAGTTACTTATTAAATTTTCTTTTGAACTTGCTTTCCCGTTGGCATAGAACAAGTTTGCTTGAGCAAGAAGTTTCAAAGAAAATTTCAACGTACGAATCAAGGCAGATCAACTACAGGTGGTCGCAATTCAATTCGCTTCAACATTTTCTCTTCAGTTGTCATACGTGTTGTTGTCGTTTGCTATCAGCTTTGACAACTCAGAAGATAAAATCGTGGAAAAATGTTAAAGCGAATTGGTATGCGAGCACCTGCAATGGATTCGCCTTGGTACGAAGGAGAAACCAAAACGAATGGCTGAGCAAGGGGAAGTGTGCACCAGCTTTCGTTGCCTGCTCTCTTTTAATCTCTGTCAGCTCAAGAATTGCCGCAAGTAACTTGCCCTGTGAAAGTTGGGACCATGAAAAGTGAAAGTGCTGCAAAACGATAAAATTGTGTTCTGTTTTCAGTCTTGAAGCAGTGCTCTTCCATTGTGTTGGAAGGTTGCTAATGTAATGCCAATGCCCTAAAATTGTGAGGCAACTAACCGCGCAAATTGCCGCCCACTTGCAATATGCTCTGCACTTTCCAAAGTAAGGGATAACTGCATAAATTGCGTTACGTAATTTGTGAACAGCCCCTTATTGCAGCTTTGTGGCTACCTGGTATTAAGGTGTATCTCGTTCATAATTCACAAATTGGTGGTCTCAGCATGTTTTTGCATATTCGATGTTTCTGTCTTTAAATCGAAAATTTTGAGCAGCTCATGTTTATTATTCACTTTTGCCCTATAAATAAATTTGTACTCATAGCGTTTTCGTTTTTTTTTTTTTTGCATATTATTACAGAAGATACATCCCTGGTAACCTCCTCAAAATCGGAGTTGCGCAAAAATGGCAAACCACGCTCAAAACGCAAACCACGTGTTTTATTCTCTCAGGCTCAGGTTCTGGAATTGGAGTGCCGATTTCGTTTAAAAAAATATCTAACCGGTGCAGAACGCGAAGTAATAGCGCAGAAACTAAATCTTTCGCCGACACAAGTTAAAATTTGGTTTCAGAATAGACGCTACAAATCGAAACGAGGCGAAATAGAGGGCGAAGGAGCGTCAGGACTTACACTGAAAACAGACTTGATGCCACAAAATATTCCCATGTGGCCACATGCCACTAATGCAGGGACACATCAAACGCAAAATCATTTAATACAAACGCATCATCAGCAGCAGCATCACGGCCATCACATGGCAACTCAACAGCAATTGTAAAAGTGGGTTTTTAAGGCTTTCGTTTTGACACCTTCATTTTTTTTATATTTTATTTGTATAAAGTTAATTTATTAGATAAAAAGAGATTCCAAGAATATACATAAATTGCAATATTTTAATTGACATCTAATTAATAGATGAAAACAGCTTTGATTTATTGAGTCTTAAGCCTCCAAAGCATATCGTACCATATAAGGTGGTACACTTCTTGTGCTGCACGAATGCCGTAATTCGGCCCCTGGCTTTTAATGTAATTTGTTTTTTTTTCTCCAGCAAAGTGATTTTCGACCGACTCTTAATAAAACTATTTGTTTTACCTCATTTGTATGGACAACAGTTTTCCGATATTGTGTTATCGATTATTCGATAGCTTTTAGCATGAGGGAAAAAATTCCACTGCGACATACAAAACCAAAAAAATATTTTTGAGGCGTCCGTCTTAAATTTTTTTTTTTGTAGTTTTATATGGAAGCCCCAGACGAGGCATGGCACGTGGTCGGTGTGTTCGAAAAAAAAAATAAAATCGATGATTTTGCGACCGATTAAACACTGCCAACTTTATGCTGAAATCGATTTTTGGCGCCGATTAATCGAAACAAATGGGAAAACAAGCTTTTTTTTAATTTTTTTTATAAGAAAGTAGGCAATTGTTTGGTACAAGCTATTTAGCTACTCAAATTTCTTGTAATCGATACATTGTGAAATTTGTAAATTAACCGTCTATAAGACTGCTATTTGACATATTTGTATGGAATATCTGTCAAATAAGAGCTTTATAAACCTGTTATAATTTTTATGAATTAGGATGTAAAACTAAAAAAAAAAACACATACTGCCATGTTGACACTATTGAAAAAAATATTGCTACTCCATTCGCAAGAGTTGGCTTTATTAGAGTTGGAAGCATTAAACAAATACAAGAAAGATTGTGCAAGAATTATTGCTAAAGAAATTTCGGTAGATGAGCAAAAACTCCGCCGCAAAAAAAAAATAGTCTGCCATCGACCACAAATTATCTTCAACAAGTAAGGAATCCTTTTGTTTGGATGAAATGGGGCCGCTGAGAATATTTTTACAGTAACTGACCGCAGTTTATTCCAGAAGTAATCAGTGCAGTTATTTTTAAATGACAAAACGTTTAAAAATTAATGAAATTTTCATTTTAACTGATTTGTACAGTTGCCTAAAAAATGAACAGTATTTAAATACGGATTTTCTATAGAAAAAGTTTAATTACTCAAAACTATTGTGCCAAAGAGTTCGGTAGGTACATACATAAATGGGGGAATAATATTCTAATTGTCCTCATCATCGTCACATCAAGCCAATATGGAAAAACTAGCACGTGTATGTAACACTCCTCCTCCACAAAAATTTTCTAATTCTTTATAGATATGTATTTAACATATTGTAGACCTAAGGGCCGCAAAAAGAATATTAATGGTCCTCAATTGTTGTGTTGATAGCGAGAGAAGAAATGCTAAGTTTTTTACGTCGACTTAATGTAACGACAATATGGGAGATTAATTTTATTAAATTTAATCTATAACATTATAATTATTGAACCCAGTTCCCCTTAATAAAATAACTGTAAGTACAGTTTACATTTCATATAGACATGTTTTCAATATTATTGTCCTGAAGAAGCTATCCGAAGGAGAGCGAAATATGACAAGAATATTCGAATAAATAAAAATAAATCAAAAATACCTTATGCTCAAGAAAATATTTATATTTCATACTAGCATGTTATTTAATGAAATAATCCATACATACATATGTATATACAAAATACTCGTAGCTCAAAAAATAGAAGAGAATATAATAGGTATATGTTTATTATGTACTAAAAGTTAGAAAGTTAGACGAATATAACTTAATGATATGTTTCTAAAAAATTTTTAAAATATAAATCATCTTACCAAGTTTTCTTCTTGTATAACTTATGATATCTGTAGTGCGATTCACTATGCTTTTTAAACCACAATTATTCTGTCTTTTAAAGCCAGCTGTTTTAGTCAGCTATTATTTTTAAATGAACAAATTATGGTTTATTAACGGCAGCATTTTTGGTGTGATTAAATCCGTTTATATTTCTGTTTATTTTATTTGTTGAGGTAACTACATATATATGTAATTGTTCAAGAAATGTCTTTTGAGTACTTAGCCTTCAATTTATTG
Source organism: Sturmia bella (assembly GCA_963662145.1). Taxonomy (NCBI): domain Eukaryota; kingdom Metazoa; phylum Arthropoda; class Insecta; order Diptera; family Tachinidae; genus Sturmia; species Sturmia bella. The sequence goes on along the minus strand of OY759168.1, from coordinate 7,791,147 downwards.
GAAATGAGTCAGTTGATAGTGCTCCTTCAGTCAACCGGCTTGAACTTCGTGATTTGGATAATCCCTTTGAGTTGGACCTTTTGATAGTATTAGTTTTATTAAAATATCTACAAGAACTTACTAAATTATTAATATAATAAAAATTAGTAATGTTATACTTACATTGCGTAAAAAAACTTAAAATATACAAAAGAAAAAGTTTTAGGTTTGTTTTTTTCTTATTCTTCTTTGTGCTTTTCTTTTATTTTGATATGCCGCCTGGCACAGTTGCCACGTATTATCAATTTGAATATGAAGTAATATACAACTTTTTATTGTGGTTAAAAATAAGTTAGTGAATCACATGCTGGTTAGTGCAAACATGAAAATGTTTGGTTAAAGAGAACATTAATACCAATTGTTAAAAGTTAGTGAATCGCACTACTGAAACTCGGTTAACAAAAGTACGAGTATTTCAAATGTGAAAATATTCTTTTTTACACTCAGAAAACTTTGTCAGTAAGATTAACTGAAACCTCTCTTTATAATAAATGAAACTTCATTTAAAAACCGTCTTACTTATTTCTTTTTCATTTAAATTTACTGATCACTTCATTTGAATTGAAATGTTAAAAAATCTACGGAACCCAATCGGTAAAAATAATGATTTTTACTCTTTTCTAACTGTCAAATAATGAATGCTTAATCAACTTGTAACCACATATGTATGTATATCAAAATAGAACCTCACACAAGTGTGTGTGCATCATGTATGTACCCTGCCAGCAAATTGGTAGTCGACTACTAAAATAATTAACTTTACGTTAACTTTTATGGACTAGCTTCAAATTAGCTACAATACAATCGAAACGTAGTGCAGAGTTCACCCAAAATTCAAATACTAACATACACACATACACGTTAAATAACTCTTGAATTAAATTGCCTATTGTCGCATTCGTTTTAAATGTTGCGATGGCTGAATGGGTTAAGTTGGCTGCTCACCAGTCTTGAGGCTTAGTGGTTCGAATCCCACCAGAGGCTAACCAAAAAAAAAAAAAAAAAAAAAAAAAAATAGGATGAAATTTAATTTAATAAAATATAATATTACCACCAAGAAATGTAAAATCAGCCTTGATTTCTGTACATTTTTTTCTGTGGCTACTGACTTTGAAGTAGCTAACTTTAAGTTAGTTGAAAAGTAATGCAGCGTCGGACAATTGACTACCTCCTAGCACATCGTAATGTTAAAATAGTCAGTCATCTCCATTGAAAATAATCTAAGTGTCAACCACCACCAGTTGTAAAAAAGTTAGCTTATAATTCATTACTAGTTAACTGAGTTGCCGGCAGGGTGACTTTGAGCAAAAGAATAGTAAACAAATATGTAAGTGAAATTTTATTTTATTTCATCACACAACATCTTGCTTGTACGATAAAGACAAATATTATTTACCAACGCATGCAAAAGCAACAATCACGCATAATTTGGTACAAACAAACACAAAAATTCTGTTTTTACCCCTTTTATCCCCCTAAAATTCTGGATTTCAAAAAAGTACCTGACACCTGTCCGATTATTTTTAGTAAGCTTTATGTACCGTTTTGAATTTTTCCGGTACTTGTATTAAGAGCGGAGATACAGAATTACCGACTTGCCCTTTTTTCCCCCTAAATGCTTAGAATGCAAAAAAAAAATGCAAAAGTTATCCAACATTTTGTTCTTAGGAGTGTAATTCTTGTTTTACTTCCTTTCTGCTCCCATCCGTCTTTACAATTCAAAACCGTACCAAGATTCTGTTTTTACCCGTTTTATCCCCCTAAAATTCAGGATCCAAAAAAGTACCTGCCACCTGTCCGATTATTTTGAGTAGGCTTTTAGGCCCTTTTTGAAATTTTCCGTTACTTGTATTAAGCGCGGAGATACAGAATTACCGATTTTGCCCTATTTTACCCTCTTTTACCCCCCTCAATGTTAAGAAAGTAAAAACTTGTATTATCTACTCGAGATTTTGTTCTTAGGGGTGTAATTATTGTTTTACTTCTTTCCTGCTCCCGTCCGTATTCACAATTCAAAAAAGTACCAAAATTCAGTTTTTACCCCTTTTATCCCCCTAAAATTCAGGACTTCAAAAATGTACCTGACACTTGTTTGATTATTTTTAGTAGCCTTTTAGGACCTTTTTGAATTTTTCCAGTATTTGTATTAGGCGCGGAGATATAGAATTACAGACTTATCCCTTTTTTAAGCCTTTTTACCACCTAAATGTCAAAACCTAAAAAAATGTGACAAAGTCGTATCGAGAAATTTTCAATGGGCATTAAATTCAGTTTTTAGTTTTTTCCAGTTTCTATCCTTTACATAGATATATGTATACAATTCAAAAAAGTACCAAAATTCAGTTTTTAACCGTTTTATCCCCTTAGTACTAAAAATATCCATAAAGTACCAGACACCTATCCGTTTATTTTTGCTATACTTTTGGGTGCTTTTTGAATTTTTGTGCTATCTGTTCAACGAACGTGCGAATTCTCAAAAATCCCGCCTTCAGAAGATGGATGAATCCATACATCAGACCATTTGATCATACACCATTTGATTACTCTACCTTTAGCCGTTAGGGCTGGGCGATGATGACCCAATCAGTCACGTTACAATTTTATATACATATATAGATATAGATAGAAGTTTAAACCATTTTGTCTTTATTTCATTTAAACTAAACAATACTAGTCGACTTTGAGCTATGATTAATCGATTAATTAATCGGAATGAAAAATGGTTGTTTCGAAAATTGAAAATATACTTTTGCTTTCTAATGCCATCCACTACTTTACGGGTATCCTGGGAAAAGTAAGTGTGATGAGGGTGAAATTTAATTGTCGTCCCTTCCGACTAATCAATCCCAGCTCAGGTCTAATCAGTGCCGTGGAAGGGGTGCTACCACACAAAAATACAAAACAAAAACTTAAAATCGGATGCCTTGAAAATACGTTTGTTTTAATATGTCGTACAAGAAATAACTTTTGATTTCTCATGCAAAAAGCTATCGGAGGATAACAGACGGCTCAATATCGATTGCTAAATCGATCCAACCTAATATACATTGGGCCTATTGGCTACCAAGATAATATAAAAAGAATAGTGAATGAACTAATTTATACAGCTTCAGATCGTTTTTAATATAAAAATTTATTAACAATATTATTCAATATTTCGCTAACAGTTTGTTAGCATCTTCAGGATAATACCAATTTGTAATTATTATAAATTAGTTTATTCAATAATTAAAAGGAGGAAATAAAAATTATATATTTTATAAAAATAATATACTATATAATAATGTTTCTTACATTTCTTCACTACAAACTAATTATTTATAGACCTTATTTCGAAGTATTTTAAGCAGTAACCGCTAAACACAAGCTGTAAAACGTTTATGTAATAAAATTGTACCTTATTTAGTGTACATACACACATATTGACGAGCATATGTACGTATTGTTAAGATACAAATTAATATATTCATTAAGTAATGCTGAAAATGTGCCTAAACAATAATTTTAAGAGTATTCGCTAATTAAATAATATTAAAAAACACTTCAGTGTAATTTTTTCAAAGTAATTTTTTTTTAAATTTGTTTTTGTAAATAAAATGCATCATCTCAGTCAGTCATTTTAAAACCAAAAAAGAAAAAAAAAGAAAAGGAAATTATAATAAATAAACAGAAATGATAAATAAGAGCAACACAAATGTAACGTATTTTTTATTTATTTCAGATTTTCAAATGCAGTTCTGAAAAACCACTTGAGATTAGGGATACATTTTACTCGTATTTGATCTGTTTTATTTGAAATTTTATTATCGTTAAACAATTAATAAAATAGAATTGAACTACTAAATAGATAAAAAACAAAAACAAAACAAAAAAGGAATATAAAAGGATGCCTGCCCATCGCTGTTGATGGTTTTTTTTTAGCAGCTGCCTCTGGAATTACTTTCATTTGTGAATAATGAGTGCAGGAAGATTGTAATGATTTGTGTAATTCGTCATAATGTTAGAGAGTTTTGTTTGTGAACTCTTATCTGCAATCTGTAAAAACCGTATGCAGTTTTATTGTTTTGAATGAAATGATTGACTAAATTCTATTTTGTTGCTGCTGCGCATGAAGGTGTTATGAAAACATTTTGAAGCAAATTTTCCTTCTTTACGCTCAATTAAGTGTGTTGATTAAATAAAATAATTGATTAAATCTTGCAAGCACTGCCCGCCCGCCTCCTTTAAGCAAGTGTTGCCTATTCGATGGAAATAAAAAAATTACTTTAAATACTGTTTGTATGCCGTTGAATTGTTTCTTTTAGGCCTAGGCTAGACGATATGCTGAATCAGCATATTTGCTGCCAGTGTAAACAAATGGTGAAGACACTAAATTTTCTCCCACATGCGTGTGCTTAAACTCATATGATTCAAATTTGTTCATTACAATTGTTAATAATTTTTATCAGGCTCGAGTTAAATTTTTACTTCCTCAAAATTGAAAAAAGATTTTTTTTTTGTGATAAGACAAGAGTGATCAACAGTTTTAAAGAAGATGTAAATTTGAAGACTTACTGGCTGGGGTACGACCATCATGTCGCTCATCAGCACCCAAATTGCTTCGAACCAACCCAGGCTAATTGACTAACCCCCGATTTTTGACTTGGGATTTAAATGCAAAATTAGTAAATTTTCCTTAAAATTTAAGTTGGATTTAAAATAGCTTTCTGTTTTACAGTCTAAAATTATTTTTGGTAATTAATTGTAATAAAAGTACGGCAGCACAATGTAAGTGTCAAAAAATTATCGATAACTCAATAAAAAACAGCTGTTTAAACAAATTTGGAAGCAAGTGAAATTGTGAAAAGTTTAGAAAATAATAAATTGTTTTGTAAAAATTATAAAAATGAGTAGCAATTTCACTGCCACAGAAGTTGATTACCTTCAGGAAATAATAAAAAATCAAATTATGAAACAAAAAAAACATGTGCAATTTTCTTAATGTGCAGAACAAAACCAAACTGTCAAAATCATATGGCAGTACGAAAAACTTAAATCGATTTTAAATGGGCACGGCAGGCCGTTTAAGTTTGATTTAAATAGCAAATGTTTGACTCAATTTTGTATTTAAATCAAATTTAAATTGAAATGGCATTTAAAATCCAAGTCAAAAATTGGTGGTAATTGTATGCCGTTTTTAAGCAGCAGCGCATAGCTGTCATAGGGCGTCATAGGCATCAAGAAAGGATAGAAATAATATTTTAGTATCACAAGGGCCACGCTGGTTATGCATTTATCCTTTTAAATTTAAAATGATTTATTTAAATGAAAATCACTACCATTTTTGAAAGTAGTAAAAACTAGAGAAAAACTCAGTAAAACTTCAATAAAATGTTAATGATATTGGTAATTAAATATTCTATTTTATAATGCACTTCTTCCAAGTATGGTCTCCAGTAATTATTCAAATAATTTTTATAAAAATAAATTTAAAATCCCGTGATTGACAATACATTATTCCAAATTAGTTTTTTGAGTAATGCAGAACAATGTTGTCACTTTATGGCGTCTTCCTCGGGCTGAAACCTCATAATACCAATAAGCTGAAAATAAATGAAATTTTTTCAATGAATTTTCATAAGGTCATGCTTAAAACATTTTTGTACTTCTCTTACAATAACTTCGCTTAAAATTAACTCTCACTTTTCTCCAGAAAGTTGAGCAAATCGCGGCATACGAGTAAAAGCAACGGTAAAGAGAATATCTCTTCAAGTGGCATTTCGGACTCTTCTTTAGTAATTGTAATTTTGATTTGGATTTCTCATACCCACTTTTGTTTTCTCATTCAAATCTTAAATGTCATGCCATTGATTTTAAAGGCTGGCCTTAGGCATACCGTATACTCGTATAAGTATGCATAACTATATGTGTGTAGGTATGTAAATACAAGTATTCATACATGTATTCATAACAGTTTTAAACAACAATTTATCGACCTTAATAAATGGCGCTCAAAAGAGACTTCCTCTCATTAATTGTTTAAAATGTGTTCTCCTCTAGTATTTGTTATTGCTGGTTTAAATTTTAAGCGAGAGTTTTGTTTTTGTTTTGCGGTTTAAGCTGTTTATTTTTTTTAAGAACAGTTTCCATTTTAATATTGAAACAAAAATATGTCTTGGGGTTAATAGTTATTGTAAATATTTTTCTTGCGATAAAGGATCAAAGAAACAGAAGCCGTGGGCTAATTTATTGTCAATATGGGGCTGTTAAGACAATCAATCCTTTTACTTTCAATGCCACTATTAAAAGTTTCCGTAATTGACAAATGTGCGACGGGTGTGAAGCGCCAAAGGAAAATGAAGGTTTTAAGTATTAGACGAATAAATGATGTTTAATTGCATTTATTTACTCAACTAGAGCAATTTGTTTGTTTACTTGCTTAACAATCTCACTGACAAAATCTATAAATCATATTTCTTGCTTTTAAAGTAGAAGCGCTCATACGATTTCTTTTTTTTTTTTTTTGTTTGGGGTTTAATAATTTATGTTTTAATTTCCAAAGTCACGTTATTTTGATATTCCGTTACAAATAAATATTTTAATGTCGTCATGTCAAGTGCTTTCCAAATCGCTTTCTTGTTTGGTTTTTAATGATCCCTGCTGACATTTAGTGTACATTTATATTTGTTCGAATTTCTTTACTATCTATCAATTGCTGAATTGAGTTTTGATTTGATTTTGATGTGGGAATTTTTCTCAAATCGTGAAGTTTTTGTATTATCAACATTTTCTGTTTTATTTCAAAAAATATTTTTTTCATTCACTTGTTTCAGATTTTTTTCGCTGTTTCAAGTGGCCCCGAATGTTTGCGCGACAATTATATAAGAATTAATTTTAGGACACTTGTGATTTGGAATTAATTTTGTAGCTGTTATTGTTGCTTTTGAATACACAAACACTGAACTTTCATGAATGAAAGTAAATATTTTGTAATTTGATCGTAAGTAATAAACTCATTTTGTCTGGCATTTGAATTTGTGCATTAAAAAATGTTTATTATTTGTAATAAGTTGGAAATAATGAAATTTGGAGTGCAGATTTTCTTAGTTTTAGATTTGCTGCTCCCAAATTTTTATCAATGCAGTTGATTACTGTTTTCTTAAAACTTTTTTCACGATTTTATTCTAGTGAAAATAAAATATACCTACACTTTGTCTCTGCTTTGCGCTTCAAATAATTTTGCAAATATTTAAAACATAAACTAATTGAATTAGAAAATATGTATACGATTTATTAAACTTTTCAGTGATGACGAAAAGTCGCACAAAAGCTAAACTGAAAAAGTGCTCTTTTTGTATGGAAAAACGCCCAATAGCGTGAAGCAATTTTTATTTTCAAATTTAATATCTAGTTGCAATAAAAACACTGGAACAAATTCAAGTTAGCAAAAGTTATAGCGATTCTGAGAATGAGGGGTGAAAATAGAGGCTAAATTAGAAGACCCGTATCGCTGCATTTGTTTATATTAATTCGATTTTTTCTTTTAATCGAGCTTCGAACTTTGCAGTCAAATGCCGATTTTTGAAATTTGGTTTATATGGTTTTCTGGCTATAACTCGTCGATTAATTGATATTTTTTAATTCTGTAAAAGCCAAATTAATAAAAGTTGCACAGGTTTCAAGCAATAATTTGACTTTTACAGATTTAAAAACTATCAATTGGTCGACAAGTTATAGCCAAAAACCATATAAGCAATATGCTAAAAATCCGCATTTGATTTTCGAACAAACATAAATTAACGTCGGGTCTTCTAATTAAGCCTCTATTTTCATCCCTCACTCCCAGAATCGACCTAAATTTGGCTAACTTGAATTTGTTCCACAGTGTAATCGGAGTCATGGATATAAAAGAGTATGGCAAACTAGTTTAAAGATTTTTATAGCATTACACCAAGTTCTATTGTATGTTTGTTTTACATTATTTTTACTCGACAATTCATTCGATATCGAAGGCGACAATTTGGTCCCTGAATTCCAGAAGCCAGCACTTGAGATAATTTATGAAACTATTCTTCATACTCAATAACGGAATTCGTTGACCCAGCAAATTAATTTACTGAATACGGAATTCGTGGATTCAAAGAGCCATTTTACGAAGACAGTTGTTGAATTAATATAGTATACTTTTTAAAGATTAGTATGATATGCGATATCTTTTTCAATTCTAAATTTTGTAATTTTCTTACAAACTTTCATAGAAGAATATGAACACCAAACCTTTCTTTTTGTTACCCAATTAATCTGCATAAATTTTCCTAAGGGCAAAAATATTAAGAAATCTCTTTTTTCAATCAGCAAAAGAAAAAAGAAACTTATGGAAAAAACAAAATCATTTTAGGTAAATACATACAGTAGACTCGCGAAAACGTAAACTAATTTTTACCGAGGGTGTTTACGTTTTTGATTTTGTTCACGTTTTAGATTGGATTTTTTTTACATGAAAATACGTTGAAAGTCAGTATGCAGAACCTTTTAATAGGCTTAATCGTATATACAAAATTTTATTTAATAAATTTACTGCAATACTTCATTTCAGTTGATGTAAAGCTATGAAAAAGTGGAAAATTTGTTCCGACCTAGCAATCAATAAAATCTACACTGTACTATATCTATATTGTCCTTTTTGACAACCCCGTTACTGACGCACCTTTCCTTAAATGTTCAATAATATCACACTTTTCTTGAAGAGTTAAAACTTTTGGTTTGGCAGACATGAAACTGAGTTTAAATTCACTTGTTTCTATGTATACTTTATTTATACTCAGACGCGTAGAGATGTTTCCACCACAATCACCACATAAAAACTTAAATTAAGTATTATATGTGTGCATATGTATGTAAGTAGGTGTGCATACATTTCTAAAAGATGTTTTTGTCACTAAGCTGTAAAGAAATTAAAATACCGCTATTGCAAAAATTTATAAAAACTACAGAACTGACTTAAGAAAATAAAAAAATTATTAGAAAAAAAGTTCACATTTTCATCACTTGTTCACGTTTTAGAGAAGACAATGTTAAAATAAAAATTTTGACGTTTTTGGATGTTCACGTTTTCGTGAGTCTACTGTATTTTGTTTTTACAATATGGTTTTCTGTTTTGACAAATTTATATGCTGTGTATAGAACACGAGCAAGCTATAAGTATAAATTTTTTTTTAAACGAACACAAAACTGTGAAGCTTTTGGCTTGTCTGCAGAAACACCCAAAGCTTTCGGCAGGAATCGAACCTGCGATCTCGGGGACTCTTAGTAGGACTCTCTACCAATTCATCCATCGAGGCGCTCAATATACAATGCACTAAATAGTATCTAAAGGCCGTGTCAGATAAAACTTTGTTGCTTTGCGTGACGTTTATAACTTTGAAAGAAAAGCGTAAAACAAAAAGTGCATGCCACAATAAAAACTTTTTTTCGATTTCTGTTGACGCCAAGAAAAAATAAAAGAAAATGAAAGCAGCTAATTGTCAAAGCGCGCAAAAAGATGAAAGATGTTCAACTTTTTGCTTTGCTTTGCGTCAAATAAAATTTATGTGACAAGTGCCATATAAACATGTACATTTATCTTAAATGTCGAAGCGTGTATGTAACGTAACGCGAAGCCAAAGTTTTATCTGACACGGCCTTAAAAGTGCGGTTCGTTCGCGTTCTGTAAACATCACACCACACAAGCCGAATCGTTTATTCACAAGCCAAAAGAAAGAAATAGTAATAGGTAACGGAATTATTTTGCGCAATATTATTGATGACAAAAATGCATTAAGTACTTCAAAGTCTAGACTGGAAATTTTTAAAAATTTGTATTAGTTTCTCAAAGATCCAAATAACACATGCAAAAAGTCAATCATGGAGATTGAAACAAAAAGCAGCGTGTGAGTCCTTTTGCTGCTTTTCAAGTAAATTTTAAAAAAAGGCAAAAGGATGTAGTAGTAGGACGCCGGCTAAACAACACATATTGACGACATGTAATCTGAAGCCCAGACTAACAACAACAATGTGGTCAGTTACAATGTGGGCGCACTCCATATGTGCCTCAAAACAACACACATGACAACCAAACGAAGAGAACCAAAAATAAATTTAAACAAAAAATGCCCTCACAGCCAACAGAGCTCAAACGATAAATTATAGAAAAAAAAAGACATGCATAATTTCAAGGACAAATCCTTAACGACCATATCAATGGGAGGGAGGGACAAGTGAAGTGTGTATGACGACAATATGAGTTTGAAGGCGTTTTATTTAGCATTTGACAACATGTCTGAGAAGGCGTTGTTGTAGAAATTGTCAGTATTAATGTCTGATCAACCTTCTGAGGAGATCAAACAATTAACGACTTTCTTAAAAATATGTACATATATTTTATTGTTTTAATAACAATCTAATGTGTTTGTTAACATACCAAAAGTCAAAAAGTCGTGCAATTAAACGAGTTGATATTTAGCTGGGGATGTGTAGTTGGCTGGCTGCAAGTGTAATCAGCTGAAAGCAATTTAAGACACAACAAATAAAAATACAGACGCGGAACAAGTGCTTCTATTATTTACAGCCACCCTCTTGTTGCACTGAAATACTCACTCTGCCTTCCTATCGCCATAAAGCATGGAAAATAAAACATAAAACGCTGACATGCAGTCAGTCAGTCAATTTTGTGTTTGTATTTATACAGTAATTGATATGCCACTTTGGCCTACTCCACAGAAAATGCTCTGCATTTCTTACTCTACCCCTCAATCAATGGCCAGAGCCAAACACTTTCTATCATTTCATGAAGAAAGAAGCTGAAGCCGTCTCCACACAATGTAAAACCTTTACTAGAAAAAGCTGTCATAAATGTCGAAATGTCGGATAAATAGTTTTATTTAACGATAGCATTATCTTTCTGAATATATACAGTTGCATTTCACTTGCGATAAATAAGTGTACAGATGTAATGCTGTGCTCCACAATCTGTGCGGATGGCATCATCATACATATGTATGTTCAGTGATGGAATTGAGTTCGGTTTGTTAATTACTCGCTTACCATTCGTTCGATATAAAGACAAAATTTAATTTCTCTGTTAAATAAGAATATAGTATTGCATCCTTAATCCTAAGCGCTAATTAAGGATTAATTAAGGATTAGCTATGATTTAATGCCTAAGGCCAATGCCCGATTCCAACACCTTATACAAACGCCTATTGATGATGCATAATGCGAAGCCTGACGCCAATGACCGATTCTAATGCGTATTGTCAATGCTTAATGCTAATTCCTAATGTCAATACCTAATCCCAAGGTCTAATACCGACGCCTAGTGCCAATACCTTATACAAATGCCTAGTGTCTAACACCAATGCCAATGCAATTACTAAATCCTAATGCCTAATGTTAATGTCTAATGCCAATGCCAGTGCTAATCAGGGGTGTTAGATGTGACGATTTTACGTCATTTTGACGTAATTTTGATCAAAAAACACTAATAGCCTTTTTACACCGACTGACATCCACGTGAAACGCATGGAAGATGTTGAAAATGTGAACAGTCGTTTACATTGACAACATCTTTCATTTATTTAAATGTCAAAAAAAGAAGACGCAAAATTTTTGTAAAAATAAAAAAAATTTTAAATTGTACAAGTCCATTTAAAATGGACCATTTTGGACATTTTTCTTTCCATAGGTCAAACATGTTTGACCATATTGATTGACCATACGATAAGCTTTCTTTTGCACTGCAATTAAAATGAATTTATTTATACATATGTATGTAATTAATTAAAAATTATAAGAAAATACAAGTTCCGCTCATTTTTTTATGTTAATAGGCTTTTTACACTTACTCACATCTTACATCTTTCATCATTTTGGCAAGATGTTCATTTCTCATTTCGCCGTATTCAACATCTTTCGATTGTTTTAATGTCATCACTAAAAATAAGTTAAAAAAATGATAAAAATTCATATCATCACTAAAAAAATATACAAGTGTCAAAAATTTTTACAAACAATGTAATTAAATTTTAATTAAATTAAACATAATATAAAATTAGTAATGCAATACTTTTATTTTTAGTAAAAAAGACTAAAATAATGTTTTTTAGTTTGCTCAAACACGTGAAATAATATTTGACAGATGAAAGATGTTGAAAATGTAATGGAAACAGCTTCTTTCAATTTTCATCATCTTCAACACACATCTCAAAGATGTGAGTAAATGTAAATCCGCTATAAATTTGTTTTCTGAAATGTCATTTTGCTAGTGATGGTACAAAAGCAATCGATTTTCTGCAATTATTTTAGTGATGTCATTAAAAAAATCGAAAGATGTAAGATGGAACAAAATGAGAAAGGATCATCTTCTACTGATGTAGAAAGATGTAGAATTTTCGGCCTGTATAATTCTTATGGGAAGATGTAAACATCTTTGCAAATTGATGAAAGATGTAAGATGTGCGTCAGTGTAAAAAGGCTATAAAATGACGTTTGACGTTTCTCTTCACAGAAGCTCTTGTATTTTGACGTTTTTGTAGTTTCGCTCCTTTTTAAATTTATGGCAACTACGAGAAAGTAATTGAAAGAAAACTTAAAAAATGTTTATGCTTTAATTTACTCAAGAAAGAAAAATACTAATAGATATCATTCTTACGATTACTTACAACCAGTGCTGGGCAAAATACATGCTTTGGTGTGTTTAAAATACAAAATACCAAATACATGAAAGTTGTGTATTTAAAATATAAAATACAAATACTTTTTCTCCACGTATTTAAAATACAAAATACTGCATTCTAAAAGCAAGTATTTGAAATACAAAATACAGTGTAACAAAAATATGTCTTTAAAATACAAAATACTTTTAAACCAAAAATTTTTTATTTCCATTCATAAACACTGGAGGCCGGCCGTATTCATAATAATTATTGTAAGTTTATTAAGCTCTTATTTGACGTATTTCTACGGAATATTTGTCAAATAAACGTGTAATAAACCTTCAATAGTTTTTATGAATCTGATTGATATTTTCTTCTCTTCTTGTTTTAGATCAAAATGACAAAAGCTGTTTTTTCCTTATATTTTATTTGTTCATTAGCGGTACTCAGCGTTTGGTGCGTTTTTGGTTGCGACTATTTGCATTTGCGATTATATTGCAACTGATATTGAGCACCGTTATTAACAACTTTGCACACTTTATTGCACTGCAAATAACAGCTGATATTTTAATACACAATTTTTAATTTTTCACGTTTTATTTTTTAGTAATTGCTGTTGGCTCCATCTCTACAATTTTTTGTTTGCTTTGTTTTAAAATGTCAGCTGTTCGAGTGTCAGTGTTGCAAACGTAATACTCATGCGAAAAAAACAACACGTAATTAGCGGTGCGTAAATGCAAAAATATTGCGAGTGCAACCTTGCATATTTTATTGTTGGGTTGCAAAGAACAAGCAAAGATTTCTTGCATTCGCACTTACGCAAGACATTTGCACGAAATAATGAACTGCGCTAATGTGTATGCATTCAGTTGCGTTTACTTTACACAGGTACTTTGCGTTTGGTAATTAAATTGTAGTATTGCCATTTTTTGGAAATAAAACAGTAACAAAGTTTTGCGATTTTAGTTGATGTATGAATGGAATAATTTTTAGCGCCTATTTTCTAACATAAATTAAAAATGTATTTTGAAAAATGTATTTTGAGAGCACAAGTATTTGAAATACAAAATACAAATTACTCAAGCGCTTAGTATTTAAAATACAAAATACAAATATATTCCTGAGACGTATTTAAAATACAAATACAAAATACGTATTTGAAATACATGTATTTCAAATATTGCCCAGCCCTGCTTACAACAAGCATATGTATGTGAATAAGAAATAAGTAGTATCACTATTAACTATGTACATAATATGTCTGTCAAGCTCCATATAAAATTTGAATTGTATGACAGTCAGATAACACAAGTTTATTAATTGTAGTAGTACTGCGGTTACCCTGTTTAAGAAATAATGATAAATTATATCTATACACCAGGGATGTCAGAAAGTTGTGTGAAAGGAAACATTTTTTACCAAGACATGAAGTTTATGTTGGTGTTCACGTTTAAAGAAAAAATGTCGCAGTGTAGACGTTGAAATTTATAACCAACTTGTAGATAATTGTATTGAATTCTATGTTGAGTCATGCTGTCAAATAAAGAAAAGATTTGACTTTGGAAATTCAGTTTTAAATTATTTAAAAAACGGATGGATTACATCCGTCATTTTAAATAAAAATATTTCTATAATACCCTTGTTAAAATTTTTTTCCGAATTTGGTATCTAAAGAGAAGTACCAGGAAGTTAAAAACGAAGTAAGAGAAATGCGGATTTTAAATTTAAATAAAAGTTCAAACGATTTTAATATTGCTTCATTTCACTATTTTATGTATGTATATTTCCACTCAATTTTTGTGTTTTTTAAATCTGTAAAATTATCATCTTTATTTTTCAATAATTTTTTTATCTCTGTGTTTTCTGTGTCATTTTTCATTAGAGCTAAACTGTCAAACAAAAACTGTCATTTCCTGTCTAACTTATATGGACTTCAGCAAAGCCTTTGACAAGGTAAACCACAAGATTTTGGCTAAGAAGCTTCATGCAGTTGGATTCACGGTAAATTTCATACGTTGGATAGAATGCTATTTAAAACACCGTAAACAATGTGTAGTTTTTAATAACTCAAGATCAAAGTACATTGATGTTATTTCTGGAGTTCCTCAGGGGAGTCATCTTGGCCCCCTCTTATTTCTTATTTTTATCAACGATCTCCCGAACGCTATTGAATTCGGAAACATTCTAATGTTTGCTGATGATGTTAAACTTTTCTCCAAGATAACAAATGAAAACGATGCCTCTTCTCTCCAAACTGATTTAAATAGATTATTTAACTGGTGCAGAGTAAACCTCATGGAAATATATCTGAGTAAATGCAAATCAATGACATTCACAAGATATTTACCGCTTTCAATTAAGTATTTCATTAATAATACAGAACTTATAAGTGTGGAGTCAACTTTAGATCTTGGAGTTTACTTCGACAAAAAACTTAATTTTAACTCGCACGTCACATATGCTGTCAACAAAGCAAATAGTATTTTGTATTTTATTAAGCGCTGGGCGAACGAATTCAAAGATCCTTACATCGCAAAAAATCTATTCACTACACTACTCAGACCTATACTTGAATACTGCACAGTAATTTGGGATCCGCAATATAACTCTCACATTAATAAGGTAGAGTCAGTCCAAAAACAATTCCTGCTGTTTTGTCTAAATCATCTCAATTGGAATCGAACCGTAAATTTGCCACCATATCGCAGCCGACTCTAGCTCTTATTAACCTCCCTACATTGAAAAGCAGAAGAGTTGTAGCTAACATCTCATTCCTTTTAAAACTTTTAAAAGGAGATATTGATTCATCTAATCTCCGCGATATAGTAAACATTAATATCCCCACCAGACAACTACGATCATACGCTCCACTGCATCTTCAATTTCATAGATCAAACTTTTTAAATTTTGATCCTTTCCGTAGAGTTTGTGGCGAAGTAAATCGATTTTATGACCTAATTGACTTATCTGGCAATATAGATGTTATTAAGCGAAGACTTCTTTTATACTTAAACTCCAGTGAATATATGTACTTATAATTGCTTTTAATATTGTAATGTAATTTATGATAGGCCAATTCATCCTGTTCTCTACTATATGTACTAATTTCTCAGCTGTTGTATGCATTTAGCTGAAATAAATAAATAAAATACCAAACTTCAAGGCGAACATCGATGTTTCAGCATCGCTGCCCAAGCATGTCCGAAGCATAAACATGAGCGGTCTTCATTAGCCAGAAGCATAAAAATTTAATTTTTTTCAGGGAAATTTTCGCAATTAGTTTCAGTTTGACAAAGACAAATGTGGTAAATGCAAAAGCTAAACCTTGCGTTCATTTACCGGTTGGATTATTGTTCCGATAATTTAACACATACTTTTTGTTAAAGGGAAGTTGTAATAATGAAAGATAGTTTAACTGTCCGATAAAATCCTTAATACTGGCCCTTAACAGCAAAAAGTAAATGACATCCATGCTTTGAAGTAAAATATTCATAGTTGTAATATATGTATGTAGTTGTAATAAATGAATTATATTGTCGCTAAAATAAAACGTTGAAATGAGTCAATCAATTTTTCTTTTTTTTTTTTACTCAATTAAATAACAAAATAGAAACATCCTTTTTGCTGACGGCCTCAGCTCATAAATAAATTAAAAGGCGGCCTGAAACTATCGATAGTATTAGAATATGCCGGGCAGTAAAAAGGCCATTAAATATCCGAAATCTTCTTTAATCTACAGCCTGGGTATGTGACTATGGATACCAGCAATGAAAATAGCACGAGACAATTTAAGATCACCTAAGACAATGCAAGACACCTCGATACCAGCTAGCTTGAAGAACTGTCAAAATACACAAAGCAAACGCGAACACATGGGTGACAGAATTTACAGTATTTCTACCAACAAAATACAGAAAAATGTTTGTTGTAGTTATGGGGCTACCTGGTATCGACGCACCTTGTGTAGATGTTAATAGAGTGCCATTGATATGGAGGTCTTGCCTTGAATACTTTAACCAGTAACCCTTTTAAAAAGTTTAAAATAAATAAACAACTAAAATTTCTATAACAGTATTTTTGGGGGCTCTTTTATGGCAAAAAGAAAGGATTTATTTATTTAAAAAAATAATTTTTATATTCCAAATTGACAAAGAGATCTGAAAACATTTAAAATACTTTTGAATTATTTGGTTGGACATGAATGGAACGTCTCATGTATGAAATGCAACAACACCACCAATAACAACAACAACAACAACAATTAAAAGAAAGCAATGCTGCTGTTGTTGTTAAACGGGTTCTGTAAAAACAAGAATTACAACAAACACTGCTACCACCAATTAACGGAACAAAACGAAGAAAAAAGCATCCACCCCATCCAGAAATGTGGACGGACGGACGTTCGTACACGGCAACGAAAAAATATAGGAAAAAAAAAATAAAAGAGGAAATATTTCCTTAAAAATAAATTGTGATCGTTTCTTTTGATTATATTGATTTATAATTGAAACAACCACAAACCGAATTGAAAATATAACAATAATAAAAACATGCACAATTTCAAAAAAAAACAACATAATTTCAACCGCAGATGTACTTGCATGTTCCTGGGCAACAGCAAAACAGACAGACAGACCGACAGACGGATGGATGGACGGACGCACTTTATTCCTATTCATTCATTCATGTACCCGTGTTCCCCTTTGAATTCAATAAAAACAATAAGCCGAGAGCAAAAACAAAACGGAACGGTAGCAGGCAGATACGACACCAACCAGCGCAGATAGTGAGTGAGTGAGTGAGTGAATGGAGCTGCGGCTAATGGAATCTGGCATTTCTGATGGCACTCACCATCATACAATGCTACATTAAATTACTTTGCTACTGATGAACTTGCAACTGATGATTTAAGAATTAATAAAGAATTCACACACACACACACACACACACACACACATGCACTTACTGACACTTGTAGCAGCCACCTAAAACAGTTTTTAGTTTGGAAATTTTATTAAATGTGATAGACTGGCAAAACAGAGAATTGCTTGAACTTTAAGATAAATTGCCAAATTTTCAGTTTTTTTCCTTTTAATTGAAGAAAATACACATGGAAAAGAATTACATACATGTTTTTGTAAATGGCTTTTAAATGCCACAACACCATTATACCCAGATAACACTACGCAACAAATGGAAACAGTTTTCTAACATTGGATGACCACTCAAAAATGAACTTAATTATTTATTGGCGCTTATAGCCAATGGAAATGTATTATTTTAGGTCTACAAATAGACCTTTAATGGTTGTTGTCTTTTTCAGCAGTCTATATGCCGCCGAAATTTCGTTGATGCTAATCAACTCATCAGTAGACTCGAAAAATCTAAAAAGAACTACAACTATTTATTCCAAAGTTCTCTTGAAGAAAATGAGTAACAGAAATGTTCGAACAGACTTTTTATACAGAAAATATTTTACGGCTTTGCAAAACCTTTACTTTTCTTAGCACTTCCTTTCAGCGGGTGAAGCCCGTATGACACTACATTTTTCTTGCATTGTTGAAGTTTTGCAGAACAGTGCAAATATAATGTAATAGTAGAATTTAGTATGTGCAACGCGTTCAGCTATATTAAGATAAATGCAAAACTGTCAACATTTTTGTTGAAGTTATCGATAAAAATGAGATTATGTAAAAAAAAAAATGTAAAATTTTTCAACTTAAAATTGACATTTCCTACTTGAATGTTGCTGTGTCAGCGGTTTATGGACAATTTTTGCGATTAAACGCTTCTTTTTTGGAAAATTTTATTTCCTAGCGCTTTCTTGAAATAAAAAGAATACAACACTCACAAAAAAGATGCCAGTTTTGTTTACGTTTTGTATATTTGGTTCTTTCTAGCAATTTCTGTTTCTTTCTATCAATTCTATACCAATTAATGAAAGAAAAATGAAGTATCATACGGGCTTGACCATTGGCTACCACGACTTGTATTCTTGAAAGTACAGTTATTTCCAATTAAACGGGAACTCAATTAACGAAAATCGCTTAATTCAGCAATATGTGCAACAAAGCGTAGATGGAAAATAAAACTCATTTCTTTACTTATATATTGATTTGGAAAATTGTGTAGGTTTATTAAAACAAAATAAAAATCAGGTACGTTCATCGTAAAATGTTTGTTTATAAAGAAGCAGAACCATGACCTTTTGGCCGCAAAATAGTTTTTCTTTCGTTTGTGGAGCAAAAAAAAATTAAGTAGACAGAATCAATTAAGCGGAACATTTTCTCTTGTTTTTCACAATGCGGTCTCAATTTGCGATACAATTAAGCTGGTGACGCAATTAAACAGAACTCAATTAAACGGTTATTTTAACAAAGACAGGTATACTGAATGATTTCGTTCCATGATTTTTAGTGCAATAAAGCGGGAAACTCAATTAAGCGGGATTCAATTAAGTGGAAATAACTGGAAACATATTTCTTGATATGTACATATGTATGTACATATATGTACATATAGTTTTTGTATTTATTCTAATATTTTTGTCGATATTTCGCTCAAGAAAATAATAATTTTTACTGAAAATTTTAATTTCATTGAACTTCTGTATTGTAATACATTTATGAATATTAAATTACTTTTTCAGTCTTAAGTTCAACCCTTGGTTTTGTCACTATTTCAATTAATATCAATTAAGTAAAGAAAAGTAAAATTTAATAGCTAGGTGGACAACCGGCTGTTTCTGGGTAGCAAACACTCTTTTGGGGCAACCACCAAAGCTCACGCAATTTTACTTTCTGTTTCTATAAGCGGTACTCAGCGTTTGGTGCGTTTTTGGTTGCGACTTTTTGCATTTGCAATTACATATATTGCAACTAATATTGAACACCCTTTTTAACAACTTTGCAAATTTTATTGCACTCCAAATAACAGCCGATAAATTAATACACAATTTTTAATTTTTCACGTTTTAGTTTTTTGGTAATTGCTGTTGGCTCCATCTCTACAATTTTTTGTTTGCTTTGTTTCGAGTGTCAGCTGTTCGAGTGTCAGTGCTGCAAACTCAATACTCATGCGAAAAAAGCAACACGTAATTAGCGCTGGGTAAATGCAATAATATTGCGAGTGCAACCTTGTATATTTTGTTGTTGGGTTGCAAAGAAAAAGTAACGATTTCTTGCATTCGCACTTACGCAAGACATTTGCACCAACTAATGACCTGAGCTATACTTAACTAACCTTAACCAAAGCAATGATATTTTTGCAGTTTTGGACGATATTTTATCATCTCAGAAGACTGTTATTTTTTGCTCTCTGTTTTATATGAAAGCTTTTTTCTACATGTTCTGTTTTGCAGCATTGAGATCTAGATGCTTGTTTATTGATACAATTTGAACATTTACGCCGTGCCCTGCGTTATTAACATTTTTACATTGAAAATTTTAATTTCATTGAACTTCTGTATTGCAATACATTTATATTAAATTACTTTTTCAGGCTTAAGTTCAACCCTTGGTTGAAAGAGGTCGAATAGAACGAAATTTCAAATAAAATTTTAAATCTACAATGTGAGCTTATTTGTAAAAATTTTTTTATAATGCTCTTGCAAATCGCTTAAATTTTCTAGCAACACCCTGTTATTCATGTCGTTCTCTGATGCATACAAATACATAAAACTATAAACTTTTCCGGCCACGTTTTACAAAATAGATCTGTGTATGTATATAATTAACGTTCAAGGTACAATTGACATTAAAGTCACACGTAATAGATCGTTTGTTAATTTGTGCGTAATTTATGTCCCTCATTGTTTTGTTAATATTTTGGAATAAATTTTAATAAAGTTTCTATTGATACAGCAATCATTTATGAAGTACATACAAGCAAACACAGCATTTTGTTAGCTAGATGTTTTGTAACGATTTCAAATAAAATACTGGGCTGCTGGCACAAGCAAGAGCACAAATCATTTATTCAATTCTTAAACCAAATTAACTGTGCCTAGCGCCACCTTGTGATGAGTAGTCACGTATATGCGTAATATATGACCAATTGGAATTTCGCACAGTTATAAATATCTAATAATGATTTCTTGTTGGCATATATATAAATTATATTCCCACTCCACACCAACCGGACTATTTTGCGTTTATCTCTCGCTTAAGTCTATACAGAATGATTTCCAAATAATTCTAGTTCCCTGCAGAAATCGATACTACTTTTACACGCGTGTAAAGAGCAGTAGTCCAAAAGTAATTCAAATATATGGTAAGACATGCTACATTTTATATTACAACGTCCTAGGAGGGGACTATGTAATCCAAAAAAAAAAAAAAAAAAAAAAAAAAAACATTACGTCAGAGTAATTCAAAAACTAGACTACTCCGCACATTATTAACACAGAGTTAGTTTCGAAATCACTACAAGTCACTATTCTATGGATTACCACATGGTTCGCATGTGTTGCGATCATTGCCAAATAATTTTTTTATTCATCATGGTCCATGTTTACATTACATCGGACCATGTTGTAACTACTCCTTTTTATTTAAAGTAGCATTTAGACAGCAAAGTAAATGTCTGAAAGTTGCAATACACTCACACTTTTTTACCAACACATTCACAATTTTCTTACTGCCTGTTCCTTAATGTCGACGTCGCACGATTGTTCGTTTTCTAAGCGAAAGAAAATTGTTTTTGGTTCCTCTATGAAGTTCTTTTATTCGAACGATTACTCGATCGACAAGTCGAAAAGACGTATTCTCATACAAAATCCGATTCCTCAATATCGATCATGTCGTCAGCACTGCGAACACAAATGTCAAAATCAAGCACTTGTTGTTTTGCTATCGACTGGAATTTTTATACAAAAAATTTTGTTTGTTTTTTTTGTTAAGAAACTGGGAAATAAAACTAGAAAATCCACATATATTTTTATTTTATTTAGTTAATCTATTAAGCAAATATCATATGTATGTAGCTTTCCTAAACAATTCACTTGGTCGCGGAAGAAAATCCTGAGTTTGGCAGAGGAATACCAGCGTTCAGAGCGTCAAAGTACTTTTTAAATGTCTATGAAAAAAAAAATACTTTTAAGTTTTAAACACCACAAAAACTATTTTCGCACTTTCAAGATGTTTGTTTGCTTTATTATTTTGTACTTCTTTATGTTTGTGTTTGCTTTACTTTGTCAGATACAGCTGACCAGTTTTAAGAAGGGTTGTATTTACACAAGAACAATTTAGTAGTTTTTTTCAATACTGCAATAAAAAGTCAACCAAAACTTTAATTTATCGATCTGGCATCTCTGTGAAGTAAATGCCAAAAATTTCATGACGCACGCCCATGCGAACGCAAGCTGTCGATATAGAGGAATCCAAGTTGATACGAAATCGAGCGACTACATTTCATATCGTTTACATTTTCTTGCGACATTGAGGAACAGGCAGTAACTTTCAACAAAATTTTCCTGAAAGTAATTTTTGGAATTTTACTGAAAGTAAAGTGACAAGGTAGTAAACACGGTTGCCTACTCCTCGGCACATACAAATTTTCAGGATGGCAGTAGTATAATAATTGCGAATTTCAAATTATTTTGTACATTAGAAAACATTTTTACAGCAAATATGATTAAAGAACACAAATGAAGCATATTTATAGTGATAATTATTAAATTAGTTAATAAAAGTTTAGCAATAAAAATTATATTCGAATGTTGCCCTATAAATTTATGTTTGTAGTAGTCTTGGTAACTCTATTTCTGTAATAAACAAAACTATAACGATGATGATTGTAAAATAATAATACTTGCAATTCACTTTGACGACATTTTTAAAATGAACTTTCACGTTCCTTTGAAATTGAGCAAGAAATTTCCATGAAAGTCAAAGATTTCATTGAAACTTTTATTCATAATACGTATAAAAAAATTTAATGAAAGTACTTTCCCATCTAAATGCAGTGTAAAACGGATCCAATAATTTCGGCAGGGTTGGGAGTGGAGTATACATACATATTTCGAATAGTGCCTTTCTGAAATTTTTCCAAAGTTAGTTTTGCGAAAGTTTTCAAAATTTCTAGGATATTAACCATTCAACTACACATTTTTAGGTGGGATTGTTTTGCAGCACATCTTTAATACAAAATAAAGAACTCCTGTTTTCCTTCATATTCGTACCAACACGTTGTGTTGCATATTGTTGTAAACGCGAAGAGAATAAGAAAGTACTCGAAAAACTTTGTAACCTGGATAAATTGGTGCCCGACAATTGTTTAAATATAGACGGTCAGTACTGAAGAGCTCAAGTAGTAGGATGTCTAAGAGCTTTTGCTTAAAAAAAGGCAATTTGCATGCTGACGATCACCGTAGTGGACGTGCAACAACAGAGGTATTTAACCCAGCCAATAACTCCTCCTCAGCTTTACTTTTCTAATTTAAAATTACAATTTTATAGCAAAAAAAACTCTTTCTCGCTTCTGAGAAAGTGAAAATCGAACTAAAGCCAGACAAAAATTGTTAATGATTCTTACATTTTTGCTTATAACACAAGCAGTTGTGAAATATGTACAAAAAAGCATATCGACTATATTTTTAGAACATTTTTTCCATGCGCCAATCCAACAATGAGCTGGCGATAGGAAACTTAATCACTTGGCGTTTAACAGTTTTAAGATGCAATTCATACCACATGATGCTAAAGAAGCACTTGTAAAAATTGATGATTTATTTGTTTGGCAAACATACATACATTTTTATTCATATCAAAGAACTATTGAGTTTCATACCAAACACGACACTAAATACGTTCGAACGCAGGCGAAAAACGACAAAATATTCAACACAATTAAGTGGTTTTAGTACCAACAAGCGAATGTGGTGGCACCAAACAAGAAAACTAAGGACTACATTAAGGGGGCAGGAGGGCAGCAGCTTAATGTTTAAAAGTGTTAAATATTTACACAAGAAAGACTTCACCAAATAAATGTTAATTGAAAACGCTAATAGATCATAGAAAGGCGAAGATAATAAGTTGAATTTTTTAAGGGATTATTTGCTCTAATTGAAGTGATTTCTTTTGTGTTCTGCCATTGTTTGAAATGGAATTAGTTGTATGTTTCTGTTGTCATACTTGTCATAATGTTATAATATCAAGGTGCACTTCAAACACGCGTCACAAAAAAAAAACAAAAAGTATAAAGCGCCAGAAGAAATAGCTTTAAGAACATTGCTGCCCATATCTGCGTACAAGTACATAATCCTATTTAGTGATTTTTGCTTCCAATGCACACACGTTAAACATCCTGTTCAACTTAATTTAAGAACTACGACACATTAACGACGAGTACACTCGCTTTGAATAGTCCTTATGAGTTAAAGCTGTCTGTGGAGTTGCCGCAACGGTGTTGCAGATTGTGACAAAAATAATCATATCCTAATTATTCAAGTATTATTGAAAGTCACTGAATTGTAACGTAATTACCAAACACGAGCAAGTATTCCAACAATTGTTCTCGAATTGTATTCTCTTAGACGAATAAAAAGTCGAAATCATAGAAAATAATTTGCGACACAGTACAAACCATCCCCTTAAGAGAAATGGAATGCAATTGAAGCGACAAGGCGACAAAGCGGCAAAGAGGATCAGAATTAGACTTGTGCCATTCACTCAGTTGAATTATTTTTTCAGTGATCGAATGAAATATTTCGGTGTTACGCTGGTCCCTCGCATGTTTCTCGTGGCCAAGTTTTTTGCACGAAAAATTATGAATTAACTCATGTTTGGCAAATTGCTTTTTCAGGCTCAAGTTCAACTCTTGGTTTGCCACTTTTAAATCAATATTAATTAAGTAAAGAAAAGTAAAATTTGTATAGCTAGGTGGACAACCGGCTGTTTCTGGGTAGCAAACACCCTTCATCATGTTTTATTGAAATATATTGACGAAAAAAGTTAATCTCATGCAGACAGATGAGAACAACGATTTATTCTTTAATTCTTTCATATTTCCTTTTTCTTTTGTTTTTCAACTTCTGAACTGATGAAAAGTACCCTTTGCTGGCTCTACAAATGTACAAAACACTGTTTATTTATTTTACTGCCTGTTCCTTAATGTCGAAGTCGTGCAATTCGTTCAATTCAGTTCGCATTCTAAGCAAAAGAAATTTGTTTTGGGTTCCTCTATGATGTTCTTTTATTCGAACGATGACTCGAGCGGCAAGTCGAAAGCACTTAAGAGTTTTCATATAAATCCGATTCCTCTATTTTGATCAGTTTCAAGAAGGGTTGTATTTGATTCGAAATCGTGTGACTACATTTCGATCGCTTACATTATCTTGCGACATTGAGGAAATTTTACACAGATTGTTAATGAAGTGAGGGTACCTAGTACTAATTTTAGGTACTCAATAGTCAAAAGTAGTTAACCAACACTTTTAGAGTTGCACTTTTTAATCAAATTTAATTTAATTCAAAACTAAATACAACTGTATTTGAAAATCAATTCTGACAAATGTGGCAACACTGTTTAAAAAGCATCAGCTGTCAAAGTAAAGGGGATAATAAAAGAAAATAGTAATATGTATTGATCAAGGTACCTCGATATCAGGTAGTCGCATGACTACAACAAATTGAACACCAATAAACACTTCATGTATTTTGTTGGTAGAAATTTTTAATATCTGTCACAAATTTGTTTTCTTTACTTGGGGGTTACACGATCAAGTTTTGCCTTTTAAGTTTAAATACATTCACACTTTTTTACTAATACACTCACAATTTTGAAAATTGATGCAAACTTGATGACAATTTTTGCTTTCCATAGAGAGCATCAAGTCACAATCAACAAAACAGCTGACAACAATTTTTTTTCGTTCTGTCTGCAAATATTTTTTTGTTTTGTTTGAAAGTTGCAGTTAAAAGTGATAAAAATTAAACAGATTCAAGCTTAAAAATAGAAATAAAAAAAATGTTTACGTGCAAAACCAACAAATATAATGATGTGCTGCGATTTATAGAGCATATCTACATTCATTATAATTTTTAAATATTTACCAACCTTCTTACTAATAAGGGCTTCACCCAGTATTTCCTTTCTGCCTTCTGGTTTTTTTCTTCTTCTTTTATTTTCTTTATTTCTCATAGTGAAGCAATTCTTTTTAATTTTCTCCTTGGCGGCATCTTGAAAACGAATTGTTATGAAATTGCGTGCAGACTACGTTACAGCTATCAATTTTATTGAATTTTGAAAAGCAGTATTTGAAAAAAACTTGATAGCAAAACTTGATCGTGTAACTGCAGTGTTAGTTAAAATAAAAAACAATTTTTGATCTAACAGGTGGGCCGAAGGAAATCACCCTATAGGAAGTTGCTTTTATTTTTTCTAAATAGCGGTCAATGCCGAATCTGTTTTTACGTTTGTGAACTAGACAGCTGTACAATATAAGTGAACAAGCCATACACGAGCGATACACTCCCCAAGAACGAGGAATAATCGTGTCTCTGACAAACTGAACGATTTTGCGACCAAAAAACACGTCACAAAGCTGAAAGAAAATAAAGAATCAATTCACTTAAGTTTTCTGGGAGAGAAAAATCGATATATTGCAATAAAAGATTTTGCCGAATACTAATTGAAGTTTAATTTGAGTTCCTTCAGAGTAGAGCTACCAACATTTTTCATAAATCGGCTTTCGAATAAATCGAAAAAGAAGCGTATTGGAAATCTCGATTTCGTCCTTTTCCATAAGAAAGTCAATTCCTAAAAAATCGCAAAAGTTGTTTGATTTTTATCTTTCATTAAATGTTCTGGATGGATACTCGTTCTTCGACATGTTTTATTTAACTTTATTTGGTTTAATAATTGATTTAAGATTTGTTTTGAAATTTGAAAATTTATAAAATATTAGAAAACACATTTTCCTGAAGAAGATACACAAAGGCGTATCGAAATATTGAATAATTTCACAATAAATAGAAAGTATATTTATTGAAAATAAAGTGACCTTGAGCTCAATTATTAAATCAAATAAAGTTGTCTTTTATTAAGAAAACAAATAAATGTTTTAGGTCTAAAAGTACATACATACATACCTATATCTATCTTACTACTGTTTTCCGTCTTTTTCAGCTGTATTTATGCCGCCTACATTTCGTTCATCATCTGTAGGCTTGAACACGTTCAAAAATACAAATCGTAGTAACCCATGGTAACTCGTTGTTGTGTTTTAGTTTTGAGGTTTTGCTAGGTATACAAATAATTAAGACCTGTAACTGCAGAAAATTCACCTGGACCCTGTTTCTCAAAGATATTGTTTATTTTTTAATCAAAAAACCAAAATAATCAATTTTTATAAGTGTATGTTTTACTTGTAATACAGCACTTGTAAGTTTTGAGCATCAAAGCCCTGGTATGAATGAGACGTTTTAATTTATCTGGATTCTAAATTGTGTGTAATATTAAGAAAGATGAATCAAAAGAATGAATTAATTCACATCAGATTTCTGAAAGACTAACCCCCTAATTCATAAAAATTTCTTATTTCAGCTTATAAGCTGGTAATAGTTATCATACACTAACAGTGTTATAAGCAACTCATAAGAAATTCAATTCATAAACACATTACCTATATGGGTGAAATAACTATTAAACTGTTTTATTAATTTTGTACTTTATTGTTGGCAATACCATGCAATGCTCACTCTCATTTTGTGCCTAGTGCTGCATATATGAGATGTATGTAAGAAACTGATTATTTGGGTAGCTGCGAAAAATGCAAAATATTATTTACTTATATAACATAATTTTGTTCGAATATGAAATAATTTATTGGTTTACCTATTTTTATTGCGAAAAATATGTATACAAGGCTTTGAATTGTAAAAAAAATTGTTTCTAAACACATTTGTTTAACGACTGGTACCAAAAGTAGTCGACTACTTACTCTCTAGCATTTGTTTGTGTAGCACTATAATTATTTGCAAATATTTTTCATGAAAACATAATGAAAAGTGGTAAGTATTATTTAATTCGCTAATATCTTTTATTAAAATTAATTTATTGATGAATTCTTTCTTCGCAACTCTTCATCAACTCAACGAATGTCTCTTTATCAAACGCTTATAGTTAAGTAGAGGCCAATGCGTGTGTATACATTGTAAATACAGGCAGGATCGCTACTGTTGTTTGTGCGTAGATATGTATGTGTATGCATGCATACATACCTAGGTACATATGTACATGTCAATTCAAATTTGCAAGAGATTGTACTATACATATGTATGTATATACGTCTGTATTTCTTTGTGTATTGTATCGATATAATTCGTCAAAATATTTGTAATTTATATGAAAACTAAAGAAAAATTTGTTTGATAAAAAATGAGATGATTTCTGCAGGGTTAAAGTGTCTTTATGACTGTATATTACTGATTCTTAGAATTTCGTAGAATTTAAAGTACATGTGTACATATTTTCGAATTTCATAGTTTAATGTGTAATGATAATTTGGTGTAAGAAACAATGAAATGCAATCATATACACATTCAAGAAGCAAAAAATTTGATAAATAGTGTTAAAATAAAAAATCCTCAATTCAACAATTTTCACTATTAAACGCTTATAGTTGGGTAGAGGCCACAATAAAAATATCCAATTTATAAAATGGTTATAAACAGCATAATAAGCTATAAATCGATTATGAATACACTTTTCTGGATTTTTGCTCATAAGTTGTTTATAACACTCTTATAATGTGTTTATGAATTAGGCCGTTAGTGTATGATTACCAGCTTATAAGTTGAAATAAGAAATTTTTATGAATTATGCCCCATAATAGGTACCTACCTAGTTTTGTTTTTTTTTTTTTTATTAAAATACAAAAACAAAACAATGCATTTTCCCATCTTAGTACGTACTTTACTCGTGAAGTAGGAATAGTGTCGCTTTCATTCTGATTGAAGCAATTGTGGCCAGTTTTGTGGTATCGTTACAGTTTGAAACAAAAAACACACAAAAGCGGTGACCGCAAATAAAAACAAGCAACCACTTTTAATGATGAGCGCTTCAAACCTTCTACAACATAATACGAATTTAACTACAAGTCAATGAATATTTTTGCCCTTAAGCAAAAGAAAAATGTTCTCTCATTGTGACACATCAACAAAATGTACAAAAAACAAAAATCATTCAATTGGCAATAAAAAGCTTGTTAAAAAGGTAACAATGTAAACGAACACACACACACATGCATCTACACGACTCAATAGCCACCAACAAAATAATACCCAAGGCCCTTTTGTAAAATGTAAATACACAAATAAATAATCACTATTATACCCAAACACCCATTATGCGCTGCTTTATTACACTTTATCTTCCAAAATACGGGACAAAAAAGTTGTTGATAATTATCTCCCCCTTTGCAGAGCGGTAAAACCACTCATTCTATTGAGAGTATTTCTCAAGTGTTTTTGCAAGAGGTTTGCGTGCTCTTGTATACAACGTACTTGTTGTATTTTAGGCAACCATTTTTGATTTTTGTTCGGTTTTCTCACCCAATCATATTTGTTTTAGACATACTCTTCTTACTTAAACCAATCATTTTACTTGAGTGTTCTGCTCATTTTGTTTTATGAATGAGATTGCGGATTTTAAGTAGGTAGGTATTTTTTTGATAACTTTTTGGTGTGTGGGCGGGCAAGCGATGGTGGCTTTCTTATAATCATAAATTGGGGGAGAGTAATTTTAAGAAATAAATAAATCTTATACCTACCTAGAAAATAAAATTGGTGCTCAATTTTTTGGGCAAGCAATGGTGTCATTTTTTATTTATTCATAAATTAGGGAAGATTATTATAAGCAATAAGTAAATCTAATAGAAAATAAGCTTGGTGTTAATTTTTTATTCGTTTCACAAATTAATGTTTTATAGGTACCAACTGCTGATAATCGGGCAGTTACATGACAAAATAAATCATGAAGACAAATTTAATGATTTCAAATTAAAATAGCTACTACTATCTTTAAATTTTTCAAAATAAAAGCCAAGGGAGCAGGTAGTTTCATACTTATTTATAGAAGAAATTGGAACTGAAAGAGGTGTAGGATACTCCACAAGGGAAAATTAAGTTAAACCCTAAAAGTCTAGTTTGCACTTAGTAGGTGCGCCTGGTACAAATGTATGTACATATATACCAAATTTTTGTCTTCAATGATCAATTTCACTATTTATTTTCCAATTCTTTTAAGTCAAATACAGTATCACAGTTAGATTTTGAGTGTAAAGGTAGATATCATATAGGTACTATGTTTATACGTAGCCTATTCACAAATAAAAACTATGTATTGTCTAATAAATAACTCACTGTTTATGCGTCAATGCGAGTGCAGAAAATTTGTATTTTTTAGTGAAGCCAGATGGTAAAAATGTAACTAATTGGTAACACTGTTAATCACAACATATGTTCAGAAAAAGACATGATTACTAAAATAATAATGGAGAAACAAAAAAGTATGATGTTTCTTACAATTCAATTAATACAGAAAAGCCACGAAATATTGCAAGAACGGTTCAACAAAAGGCATGCAACTTTTGTAATCGCTAGTGAATTTCGTGAAATTTTTAGTAAATTATTTCCTTTCTGTCACATGATTGTACGTGTGCCACATCGAAGAAAACTTTAAAATCGATAAAAAAACGTGGCAACTTTTTGTGTTTTATTTGCGAAAAGCTTTTTTATCAGTACTTGTTTTCGTGGCTATTCACAAATAAAAATTTTATTTACTGTTTATACGCCACATGTTTCTATTCACAATAATTTTATTCGCGAATAAGCAGGACGTAATAGCGGAGCGGATTTTTTCAATACCCGAGTATATACATACGTCTTTTTCGGGACTTTAGTCGTTCTCAATATCTACTCTGCGGCATGCTTAGTTTGAAATATGAAAAAGTTAAGCTTTTTCAGATGAATCGTTTATTCTATGTTGTTTTTGTTTTGAATAATAAAACAAGTCATTTTTTGAGATAGAAGGTCTATAGGTATTTCTTTAATTTTTTATTCATTCTTTAAAAATATTATGAGATCAAAAGTTTTATATATGTGTACCGTTAATCAGAAAACGAAGTGTGTTACGAATAAAATAATAAGCCAGAAATCATGGACTCTAACTTTTCAATATTTTTATGTCCCAAACTGTACCTATCGAAATAAAATTTCCTTAAAATCTGTGCTTAAAAAACAAGTAGAAATAAAATATGTACGTAATTATAAACAAATAAACATACATAAACACTAACAAACTGTCATTTGTTTATTTTTCACGAGTATTTCCAATGAACGAGGCACATTAGGTATAAGCACTTAAATGGCTGAAGAAGCTGCAACATCTACATAAAAGGAAAGGGGCCCTTATTGTGCCAAAGAAGCATTAAAATAAACAAAAAATTAATTAAACTGACTAAACATCCAACCGACCAACCAGTAAACAGTAAACAACGAGCAGTGGAAAAAGCACTCAAGAGCAGTGTGACCAGATCTGGTGGAAATTATGTGTAGTTAAATTGACTTAAAAAATGGCACAACTTATAAGCATTTAAAAACAATTGACATTAAAAACTAAAAAATACTATTTTATGAGCAACATTATTTCAGTTTCTGCTTCTGCTGGCTCAAAAATTTTTATTTTCCTTTAACATCAGATATATTTGCAAAGTTTTTGTTTACATAATTTTGAAATCGACTTACATGATTGTGTATATGTCAGTTTTGGGTACTGATCGGAACAAGGGATTTTAATTTTAAACCAAATCCTTAGATTTCGGGGCTGCAGGAAAATTGTTCAGTATTTTTAGTTTCTTACTCTGAATATAGAGCCCCTTCAACTCACTGAAATAACACAACCGGGGGAATCAATGCAAGAACTCGATAAGGAGATCCAGACGAAGAAAAAAGGGGAGAACTGCTAAGATTGCTAAGCAAGCTTGAGTTAAGTAGAATAATAGAAGCTATGACAGGTGACTGTCAACTACTGACACATTTTAACTGCATAGGAATAAAGGGAGGAGTTGAATGTAGCCCATGCTGGGAGGAGAGCGAGACATTAGAGTAATATTTATGTCATGTCGCGTCTTTTAAGAAATACAGTCCATATATCTTGGGAGCTACACCTTACCAGACATAACCCAATTACGGGGCATATGCTGGAGGAAATTAAGGAATTTTCTGAATGACACGGTGTTCCTATTGGCCTATGAGTCAAACTGTTTAGGGCTAAATCCACGAAGCGCACAACAAGCCTGTATCGGCTTAAGTGTATGTCGCAAGGCATGGGCAAACTTGCTCCTCCAATCAACTTGTCCTACTCTGCGCTATATTATTTTTGTTATTTTCTAAATAAACTTAAGCCCTCAAAGTTGAGAAAAAATTTGGTGCTATTGTTTATATTATTTGTCGTGATCAACATTTTTTAATTTATTTTTATTTTATTTATTTATTTGATTTCAATACAAAGAAAGCCTCATGGCCAATAATATGAACATTTTTGAAAAATACAAAAAAGTTTATTTGAAGACTTATGGATACTGGACATGACATGCATGGCTGTTAAAATAACAGAGCAAGTAGTAAAGCTTAAAACAGTCTTTCAAGGTTTCTTAGAAGCCAGTTTATAGTACATGGTTTGTCGAGAAAAAACGTCTATTTTGCGTTGTGTTTCTTTTTCCGGCTTATACGACACAACGAAGTTTTTGTCAAAAAACTTAGCAGCTGTTAAATTATTTTGGTTAGCAGGGGACGATTTATCGCATCAAAACTGTCAAATTTGGACGAATAAAAATTGTATTCGCTAAAAAAAATAGTATGCAACTGCATGTGTGCGTACGTGTATATGAAAGTACCTATTTAGATACAATACAATAAATAGACATACATATGAACATATATACATACATACACATAAATAATAATAAAATACATACCAATTAAAAAATCCACTTTGGTTGTTTCTTTTATGCTAAATGCTAATCATTTAATACTGCCGGACCACAGGAGCAATCTGTTGTGTCTTAATACAAACGATTATGTCGGCAGAATGACGTCACGGGAATGCTCATGCAATTTTTTATTGCTTTAAAAATGTAAATTTACCATATATCTTCAACTTGAGTTCTGAGAGGTCGAGACCAAAAACACAACAAAACTTTTTAAAATTCACAGAAAAGTTGGGAAAACTTTAGAATAAGGAGCCAGGCTTTGAAAAAAATTAGTTCTATAGGTTTGTAGAGGGGGTCGTGAACCTCACAAAGATTAAGGCAAAGTCTGCAGCCGATATAGGAGTTGCGGAATTTACTAAGGAAAATATGAAAATGTTGGTAAAACAGTACTGCCAGAGGAAAGTTTTTGGGTGGACCGTAAAATTGTGAGTTCATAAACGGTTTTAGGCACCCAAAATTTAATTTTTTGTAATTTTATTTCATAAATTTTTTCATAGGTATGGAAATTTTTTTCTTGATGACAGACCTTCGGCTGAGATAAGGGATTTTCTTCCCCAACCAACTACTCGGCTACTCGTACAAAATCTGTAAGCGTCTGGCAGCACAATTCTTCATTCTATGGCAATTAGTACCATTAAATTAAAGCCGAGTAAAAAAGTTTAAAATTTCTTTAACTTTACATATTTTTTACAATATGTTCTTTTGTTTTAAAGTTTGCGTATAAAAAAGTGGTCACAAATATCTGTATATAACATATAGGCAGCAATATAACATCATAAATATTTGACATGTGTGCGAATTAACGTTACACGACACGACCAAGTTGCGTCTTATAAATTCACTTCATTACGTATTCGCCCATCAATTGGCTCGTCGCTTTGTCGTGACCTCGTCAACGGACACTGGTTGTGAGTCTGTTGACGAGTTGAGTGGCATCAATGTAAAGTCGGCGCCATTGGGAAGACTAAAAACCTGGACAGAATACAATGTTTGTCTTTACCAGTAATTTAAAGAACATAGTTACAGTTTTAAAAATATTTTGAGGACATTTTTGATCCATCTACATTCTACATTTAACATTCAACATTCCCTTTTCGCATACTAAAAAATATGATGACGCAGAACTTTTACTACTTTTTCATTTAATTTCCATGATTACTTTCTTATGTCATTACATTATTCCCTCGTAGCCCATTTTTGTACATGGAGGTCATCCTCCGAGTGCTGGTCCAAAATCAAAGAACAAAATAATTGAAAATTACAAGAAAATAAATACTAAATTTAGCTACAAAAATACTACGATGGTCACTCTGCTCAAGAGCATAGAAAAGTGCTGCACATTGCGCACATGTGTTTTTCACTTTTTAAGGGTGGTGGTGATTGTGGAATCATGAAAGTCTTTTAACAATTTAAATTAGAACAACCTCTACGTCATTGGAGAGCCAAACAATATTTGAATTGGCTTAATGAGCTGAAATGTTATTGAAAATAAAATGAGTTTTCATGAGTTGGTTTTGAGTGGATTTTGATTTTTGTTGAGACCAGAGAAAGATCACTATTTAAATCGGTGGATGCCAGAGAATTAACAACAAAGACCAAGTGCCATTTAAAGAGTGAAGACGTTTTAAAATACATAAAAATTCATTGGAAAACAATATCAGAAAAATTAAAAGAAATTTTTAAGAAAAAAACTTACAAGCAAAAAAAAAAAAATAGAAAATTAAAAATGATAACAAACATGGAAAGTGCGAACAGTGGTTTATCGGGTATCGGTAAAGTTTTGACTACACCCTTCTCAATAAACGATATTTTAACACGCAATAGTGCCGAGCGCCGATTGTCGCGTACAGAGTCTGAGCTGGAGTTAACGGACGTCAATATGCGTGACGAAGAACAAAAGCTCAAGAACTACCTGAACTATAAAAGCAGTCGAACGTCAAATGACAAAATAGCTGAAAATGAATTTCGGCCCTCATTTTATGGTTTGGATAATAACAATCATACGGACTATATGGCCCACAAATTGGGCTATTTTAGTGCGGCCGCTGCAGCTGCAGCTCTGGCTGGCAATCGCTCAGACTGTCCCATCGACATGAGAAGATGCAACAGTAATGATTCGGGTAAGAGGCAGCTGGTTTTTATTTGATGAAAAGTTTTCGCCTAAAAAGCAAACGATTGCTGCTGGCAGTAGTTGTATTAGATTCAAGAAAATCTGAGCTAAGTCCAGGCAAAAAAAAACATTATTTAAATAAGATCAAAGAATTAAAAACCAATCGTCGGTTGAAATGAATTTGAAATAAGTTCTAATTCAAATACACAGAAAGAAAAAAAATTATTAAAAACGTAGTAAACGAGATTGATTTTATGTTTTGGGCCAAAGGTGATTTTATTTTCCAGAATCAATATGAAAATTGGTTTGTTTTTCATTCTTTTGCATTATTTAATTGTATTTCTATCTCATTTTCTTTTTATATTCACAATAAAGCTTTGAGTCTTCCACTGCCTCTGGCGGGACTCGAACAGCAAACCTCACAGCTGTTAAACAGCCTTCCCTTCTTTTCCGCCATCCAGTTATTAGAAAAGAATAGCAAGAATTCAACTCAAGAGCCGATTTAAAATTATTTAATTATTTTTGTGCAGATTTAACAGGATTCATAATCAAGCTCTTTTTCATGTTACTCTTACATTGCTGGCAAGTGTGAATATTCCATTCAAAATTTTATTAAAATTCAGTTCAAACACATTTTAATTTCTGTGAATATATCTATTCCTAAAAAGGTATTGTATTCTCTTTAATTTAATTTAATTTAATTTTAATTTATTCCAGATTGCGACTCCCCTCCACCGTCTGGCAACTCTTCCGGTCTATATAGCTCGCCCATTAACGAGGGCTCTTTATCGCCCCTGCAAGATGATTTGCAGGGTGGCAATTTGAGTCGCAAGAAACGTTCCAGAGCTGCTTTTAGTCACGCCCAGGTGTTTGAGTTGGAGAGGCGTTTCGCCCAGCAACGCTACCTCAGCGGGCCCGAGCGTTCAGAGCTGGCAAAATCTTTGAGACTGACGGAGACTCAAGTGAAAATTTGGTTCCAAAATCGCCGTTACAAGACCAAACGCAAGCAAATCCAACAACATGAGGCTGCTTTAATGAGTGCAGCTGCCAGCAAACGTGTGCCGGTACAAGTTCTTGTGAGAGAAGATGGCACCACTACCTATGCCCACATGTTTCCGCATGCAGCTGCCACATATGCACATGGTTTGGATC
Organism: Sturmia bella; assembly: GCA_963662145.1. NCBI lineage: Eukaryota > Metazoa > Arthropoda > Insecta > Diptera > Tachinidae > Sturmia > Sturmia bella. Next base: position 7,755,182 of record OY759168.1, on the reverse strand, counting down.
CCACACTGTTAAGTTTTTATCGGCATCAATTACAAATGGCTTACGGTGTGGGCGTGCCATTGCCTCAAGTGCCTTTTCCCTATTTTCCCTATGCTCATGCCGCAGCAAACGGTAAAATACCCCAGCCCATACCACCACCAGCCACTCATCCAGCGAATCCAACGGCAGGCGTGAACTCAAAGCCAATCGCGGCCTCTCATTATCTCAACACTTCGTCTGCGTCTTCATCGCCCACCCATGCAAATCATTATACACCCAGTTCCAGTCCTGTTATAAATAACAACAACAACAACAACAACAACAACGCTACCACAACCTCTACCACCTCCAATTCAATTCCCGTCCTCAGTACAAACAGCAAACATGATGGACGCCGCATGGACCTCGGCAGTGAGCAGTCGCATTCAGAAGTCGAAGATTTTGAGGAAAATGTTGAAATTGATTAGAGAAAAGCGTGTGAAGAGTTTTGTGATTTTGAAACATTTCACATTTCATGTGGCTTGTGATATGTACATACATATGTTTAAATAAACCTACATGCTTATGTATGCACTTATGTACAAATATACGTGTAGAAATGTCTACATAGGTATGGAGTTAACGTTCGAAAGTTTTTTTTTTTTTTTTTTTTAGCAAAATGGTGTGAATTTGAGTGTTTATGGCAAGTGAAAGACCCACCCCCCCCCTTCTGAGGGGGTTAAAGCTTTTTCGGTAGCTAAGAAGCCAAAGATTTGTTACATTTAAGTTGATTTTTTCCTAAGTTAGTCAAATAATATTTTATTGTATTAAAAATGTTAATACCTATAAGAAATTAAAGAAAAGATAAAAAATATTTTATTTTCCTTTAAAAAACTTGTTTGGTCTCATTTCAAATGAACTTCGAAGAAAACTGTAAGGTACTGGGAAATAGTTTGGAACAACAAAAAAGAGCTTCAAATAATAAACAGGTTTGTTACAAAGTTTATCTTGAGTAGACGGCGCCCAACCTTCAGAAACTTGAAAACTTACAGTCTGGACAAAATTTTTCATTTGTTTTTAAACCAAAAAAGTCAAAGAATTTTTAGTATTTTTATTTTTTGTTTGTTTCTGTTTCTTCCAACATACACCCAACTGTAGGCTTTCACACTTTTGTAGTGTGCTCAGAGGCTGAAGTGAATCTGAGGTTTCTCTGTCTCTCTCTCTCTCTCTCAGCCCCGATTGTGAATACCCGGGTTCAAACAAACATTTGTAGTTCGTTTTTGTTATTTGTATTTATTTATGTACAAATGTGCATTTTTGCCAATAAGATTTTGAAATACATACTTCAAGCTCCTATTTTGTGAGAGCTGCAAAAATTTAGTGAGCGAAAAAAGTGAGAGTAATGGAGTGAGGAAACATGAGAACTCATCGGGATTAAAATTGATGGGAAAGGTAACAAATTCCGTAAAATACGAAATCAATGTACAACAAAAATGAAAGACCGATCTGCATTAATTTTTAGCTTTCAACGTTTTATGCAGATACATTTAACTCCTTACAGCGTGTTCACATGTGTACACGATCAAGTTTTGCCTTTCAAGTTTTAATACATTCACACTTTTTTACTAATACACTCACAATTTTGAAAATTGATGCAAACTTGATGACAATTTTTGCTTTCCATAGAGAGCATCAAGTCACAATCAACAAATCTGCAAATATTTTTTTGTTTTGTTTGAAAGTTGCAGTTAAAAGTGATAAAAATTAACAGATTCAAGCTTAAAAATAGAAGTAAAAATGTTTACGTGCAAAACCAACAAATATAATAAAGTGCTGCGCTTTATAGAGCATATCTACATTCATTATAATTTTTAAATATTTAGCAACCTTCTTACTAATAAGGACTTCACCCAGTATTTCCTTTCTGCCCTCTGGTTTTTTTCTTCTTCTTTTATTTTCTTTATTTCTGATAGTACTTTTAATGAAGCAGCTATTTTTAATTTTCTTCTTGACGGCATCTTGAAAACGAATTGTTATGAAATTGCGTGCAGCCTACGTCACAGCTATCAATTTTATTGAATTTTGACAAGCAGTATGTGAAAAAAACTTGATGGCAAAACTTGATCGTGTAACTGCAGTGTTAACGAGAGAAAAAAAAAATTTGGAAGAAATTTGTGTTTGCTCTAGCAATATTTTTGTAAAACCAAATAATTGTTTGCTGTACATTTTGTTTTTGTTCCTGGATCAAACAAAACCTCAAAATATACCCTTGTGAAATTTAATATTGTTATATTTTCGCCGACTTTTGTTTTCGTGTGTGTATGTACATTTTTAGTTGTTTGTATCCATTTGCTTGCCCCAAACAAGATAACAGCGGTCCCGTTATTTGGTGGCCCGAGCACGTCCACAGTCGATGAAAACTTAGAAGCAGTGGAGAATCACTATCAGTGAAAATGCTGATGATGTTGTCATATCGTTTGGCTCATGCCAAGCAATTTTTACGGATGTTTTAGGCATGAAACGGGCGGCAAAGAAGAGTGTTCCAAAACTGCTAAATTTTGAGTAAAAACAACGTCACATGGTTACCGCTCAGGAGCTGTTGAACATCATCAACAACGGTCCATATTTCCTTAAAATATCATAACTGGTGACGAATAATGGGTATATGGCTATGACATTGAAACCAAAACACTGGCGTAAGTGTATTATATCTGAGGGGAATTACATTGAAGGGGACAAGATAGCTATTGATGAATAAATAACTACTTTTTGAAAAAATTTAAAATAACGGTTATTTTTTGATCAGAGCTCGTACAGAAAAAAACTTCATCATCATGATCCTCTTGGAAGTGGTAAACTAGCTCTGATGGAGCATATCGTTTGAGTGGTCTTGGTGCCAGGGTTTCTTTTACCGGCAACTGTCTGAGTTCCATGTTGGAATGTTGTGTTAAACGAGTTGTATGCTTGAGGCTGCTTGACTTTTGAATCCCGATGGATGTCCTCATCTCTAATGTACCATTCAGCGTTGACTATAGTTCGCAGTATTTTAGATTGGATAAGTTAAATAATTTTTAAGTTAGTTGTGGGTTTTGGCGCTATAATTGTATTGTATGTGAGAAGTTTGTTTTGAGTTGACAGCTTGGATTCTTCTCCCCCTAGCAGCCAAAATAGTTGTCTGAATCTGTTGTGTAATTCGCATTTCTTCTGCCTTATATGGTCTTTCCATATGAGTTTTGACTCAATTATTATGCCAAGATAATTTGCTTTTGTGTGCGCAGGAATGGGTAAGCCAATTATTTGAATGGGTAGAATATTTAGTATCTTCCTGTTTGTGTAAAGTATTTGAACTATTTTGTCACTCTATACTTGTATTCCCCAACTACGAAACCACTCCAACGAGTAATTGAGCAGCTGTTGTGGCCTTTTTGTGGGATGACATTAAGGCTGAGTCATCAGCAAATGTAACTATCATATTATTATTTGATGCTGGAGGGGAAATGTCTGATGTAAACAGGAGATAAAGCAGTGGACCGAGTGAGTGCACTGCCTTAAGGTACTCTTGCTCTCATAGGAAAAATTTCAGAACACTTACATATATTTCACATAGAAAATCGATTTTGTAAATAGCTTTGTAATATTAGATAGAAATCTTTCCATTGTACAAATTTATTGTTACTAACAATATGATAGTCATGTTTTAAATTGCATTAGTAGTTTAAATTTGATTATTATGTATGTAGTAGTATTAATTAAACAATTCATGCTCTCAATTTCTTTTCTTCAAATTTAATAGCCAACACACTCTACGAATTCATCAATATTCACACACAATTTAATAGAGGTAATTAAATTATGAATTTAAAACTTTTTCCTGCCAACAGGTTAACGATCAATTTTAGTTTTTTTTTTTGTTTGTGTTTGCAGCCAAAATGTATCTTGTTGATTTTCCTTATAGATTTTTTCCAGTAAACTTTTCAAAATTAATTATTGACAATTTGTGAATTTTATGAGAGATTTACGACGAGTTGTTGTTGTTGAATCAAGAAAAAAAAGAATGAACAACGTATGATTTATTTTTCTTAAAGAATTTCTTGTCTGGCATTTTGCGTACCAGAAGATGAATTTAATGTTTTGAAATTGTTTATGTTGGTTAAACATTTTCCACTCGTCATGTGAAGCAAATAACATTTGCACACATTAAATTTGAGGGTTTGGAAGATGGCAAGGTGGAGACAATTTGAAGAAGCCAATAACATGAGTAGAGCAAATAAATAATTGGCAATTGTTCTCACATACATAACGATATTCAATGGAAGAAAATCAAAGCTGAAATAAGTTCTCGTTTTGAATAATGAGAAATATTTTTCTGGTCTGCAGAAATTCCTTTGATACAGCAACCACGGCTGGCGCAGTTTGCCAACTCTTCCTTCCAATAAGGCGCTCACAAAATCTTTTATTTTGATGAAATTTTGCTTCAGCACTGTAAACAATATACAACATCTGTTTTAGGTTATATGACATTGTTCTACACAAAAGTACACGCAATTGGAAAGAGACCCAACTGAAAATTTCAACTTTTTGGAGAATTACTTTTGACCTAAATAAAAATAGTTAAAAATAAAACATTTAGCAGAAAATCCATACAGCTTAAGCCGAACGAATTTTCGTTCATAGATTTGAGGAATATATTTCATTAATATTTTTCCATTAATCCAATGAAAATGTTCATTACGTCAATGCATTTTCATAACTGTTCATTAGTTTTCATAATTTCGTTAAAAAATATCACTGGATTTATGGAAAAAAGTCATCTGTTTGGTTTTTTATGTGCAGCGTACCCAAAGGGAGGGTTGGAACCTGCTGAGATTTGTTCTCCGTATTTTTCTATCATGAGCTGAGCTGGAATCCCCTTTGGTCTCTGCGGCTGTTACATAAATGGCAAATCATCAAAGAACAATTTCATTACATCATTAAATTAATTGTTCAAGCTTTAGATCTCTCTTTGTTCTTTTTTATAAAAAATAATTTGAAACAATTATATTTATTTATTTTCAATATTTTGCCCTCAATTCGTTAGCATCTTCAGGAAAATAATTATAAAATTCAAAAACAAAAAAAAGATGCTAATAAATTGTTGGCAAAATATTGAAAATAAATAAATATATTTGTTTTAAAATATTTTTTATAAAGAAATTGACAACACTATTTTTTAAAGCTTTATATTTTTCTTTCTTTATTAATCGATATTTCGCTAACAATTTGTTAGCATCGTCAGGAATCTTTAATTATTTTTATTTTCTATAAAAAAATATAAGAAAGATCTAAAGCTTGAATAATCAATTTCATAATCTCGAGTTCAAATAATATCGAAATAAATTTCATTAAATCAATGCATTCACTCAATGAGGTTTAAATTCTCATTTGATTTGTAAAGGAATTTGGATATATGGCAACATATTTTAATATTTCACAAGGGATTTGAAGTCTACTACTAGTAATACCTAAAAAGTGGGGTTTTTTTTTGACGATGAGAAGCTGCGCATTAATATGCCTATACTTTTGGTCTGACTTATGCCCTGCAACTGTTGTCCTTAATTTATTCTTTGTAGTACCTATATAAAGTTTATTAATCTTATACAGCAAATTGATCAAGAGAACTGCAATAAAGTTTATATACATATGTAGGTACAACAAAGAATTAATTAAGGACAAGAACTGCAGGGCATAAATCAGACCAAAAGTATAGGCATATTAATTCGCAAAGATCAGCATTATCTTCTCATTGTTCTACACATTTTCTACATTGAAAATGTTTCAGCATTAAGAACAGAAAATAATTATAAGTAGAGGTTAGAAATGTTAGAGATTATTATTAATACGCCAGCAACACGGAGAATAAATTTTAAGGTGGACACTGACAATTTAGCTCAAAGTTATAGATGTGTACCGTCTAATTCATAAAAATTATAACAAGCTCTTATTTGACAAATTTTCCATACAAATATGTCAAATAACAGTCTTATAAGCCTGTAATAATTCTTATGAATTAGGGGGTTAGTTAAGAAAAGATGAAGAACTTGATATTGTTAAAATGTTAGATATCTTAAGGAAAACATTTAAAAACATTTTGTTAGTCTATGAGCAATTTTTGAAATGTTAATTTATTATTTTTTAGTATTAAACATGTTGTAAACGTTAATACCTTGTTCATACATGCATTTCTAATTGAGAGAATATTCAGTTTATTGACATAATACTTTTTGCGTTCATACATACAAATATTGCGCTAGCTCAATTAGTATTTGACAGCTGGAAAAAAGTTGTTGTTTTTGTTTTGGTAGTGAGAAAGAAAAAGTGAAAAATATTTTCAAATAAGAAAAATGGAATAGATTTAAATGTTATTAGTTTAAACAAAATAGAACAAAAAGATATAATATTAATATAAAAATCTTACCTTCCTTCACTTGACTCTCCATTTTTTTATTTTTTATTATTTTGTTTTGTTTGCTTTTGTTGACATTTATCTCGTCATTCATCTCGCATTGTAAACTTTTGCTTATTGAACACATCTTTTACAGTGTTGTGTTTTATCTTTTTCTCAATATTCAAAGCAATTTTGAGTTTATTAAGCAATAACTTTATTGACTTTTTGTATGGAATATTGAGCTCAATAATGGACTTTATTGCGATTATCTCAATAAAGGCGCATGTATGAATATGGTATAAGATAGAAAATGTTGATCGTAGAACTTGTATGTTAATTTGTATTTGAATTTTTGATTTTTTTTATATATAGGATATTCACGAAAGTTGTTAATACATTTTAGAGCTAGAAAAATATTTTTTAATTATTTTTTAATCAAATTTTCTCAATAAATAGTTTTTTGAGTTTTATAATTATTTTCCTGAAGATGCTAGCAAATTTTTGGTGAAATATTGAAAATAAATATATGTTCTAGATAATCGTTCTTCGAGTATCTGGTAACTTTATTTGGTTTAATAAATGAGTTGAAGGTCACTTTATTCTCAATAAATATATTTTCTATTTATTGACAAATTATTCGATATTTCGATACGCCTTTGTGTATCTTCTTCAGGAAAATACTTCAGTTTTGAGTACAGAGAATAATTACAAACGTAGATACATGTTAGAAATGCTAGAAATTATTAAAGTTCCATTAGAAAAGAGGATACATTTTAAGAAGGATACAGATGGAGTAGCTAGAAATTATGGGCATCTAATTACAAAAACCAGAACAGGACTTAGAACCTAGTATTAGATTTTAATATCTTATTTTACTTTAATGATTTTTCATTTCTTTTTTATAAAAAACTAAAAAACTCAAAAAATGTTATGTTAAAAGCGTTATTATGTATAAAAAATTATTAACGTTACTATAGTTATATATAATTGTATAGATAATAAGTATGTATGTAAAGCCTATTTATGTATGTAAAACCCTTTTTATTTTTCAATTAGTTTGTCATTATGCTTTGTTTTGAAATTTGAAAATTTATAAAATATTAGAAACACACATTTTCCTGAAGAAGAGGCGTATTGAAATATCGAATAATTTTTCAATAAATAGAAAATATATTTATTGAGAATAAAGTGACCTTGAGCTCATTTATTAAACCAAATAAAGGTTTATTAAAAAAATAAATTAAACCAAATGGTTTCCAACTATTTTTTATAAAAAAAAAAAATCTTAAGCTTGAATAATTTATTTGTTACGTTACAGAAATTATATCGGTTTTCATTAGATCAAAGAACCAAGATCGATATTAAATGAATCGTTTCATTTAGTTAATGATTTTTGTTCTTCATTAAACCAATGAAATACTTCATTAACTTAATGTATTATTATAAATTTAATTAATATTCCTTAATATAAATTTAATGAATCAGAATTCATTGATTCAATGCACCCCAACGTTGGTGGACAAATAATGAAGTTTTTCATTAAACTAATGCCGATATTCATTGGATTTATGAATGAAATTTTTTTGGGGTATGACCTAAAAAATTTTTATTTTAGTTTTTATAAACAAGAGTGTTGTTAATTAAACAATTTTGGATTAATTTTTATTTTGAAGACCATTAATTTTTATATGAATCCATGACAGGGTTGAATTTGGTAGTATTGTTATTTGAATTTAAATCAACCCTGTGGTTATTTAATTGCTATATACCTTAGCGGTAACCGCTTGACTGCACTAGTTACAGTAAGCGTTAGTTCATATTCATTCGTTTTTAGGGTTCCGTACTCATCAGAGTGAAACGGAACCCTATTACGGAGACAAGTACGTCCGTCCGTCCGTCCGTCCGTCCGTCACAGCGTCCATTCTCCGAAACGGTAAGAGCTAGAGAGCTGAAATTTTCACAGGATGTTGTTGTACCTTGCTGCTACAACAACAAATACTAAAAACAACAACAAGTCGAAAACTACCAGGTGTCCCCATACAACGAAATGTTGCAATTAGCTATAACTCTCGAACCGTAAAAGATAGAAAGCTGAAATTTGCATGGTGTATGTATTTACGTATGCACTACAACAACAAATGCTAAAGACAACAACAAGTTGAAAAATACCAGGTGTTCCCATACAACCTAAAGTATTAAATAAAGTATTAAAGTATTATAGCCGTAGCTGCTAAACTGTAAAATACAGAGAGCTGAAATTCGCACAATATATGTATTTACATATGTGCTATAACAACAAATGCTAAAAACAACAACAAGTTGAAAACTACCAGGTGTCCCTATAGAACGTAAAGTAAAAATTAGGCATAACTCTCAAACTGTAAGAGACAGAGAGATGAAATGTGCACAATATATTTACTCGCATATGGCCTACAATAACAAATGCTAAAAACGACAACAAGTCGAAAACTACCAGGTGTCCTTATACAATGTAAAGTAACAACTAGCCGTTACTCTCGACCCGTGAGAGACAGAGGGATGAAATTTGCACAATATGTGTATTCACATATGCTCCACAACAACACTTGCTAAAAACAACAACAACTGTAAAACTACCAGGTGTCCCTTTACAACGTAGAGTAATAGCTATAACTCTCGAACCGTAAGAGATAGAGAGTCGAAATTCGCACAGTGTATGTATTCCCAGATGCCTTACAACAACAACAACAAGTGGAAAATTACTAGGTGTCCTCATACAACATAAAGTAGCTTTAAAAACAGAGAGATGAAATTTATAAAATATACATATGTATTCACATACGCCATTCCATACATACATTACACATACATACATACGTACGGAACCCTAAGAGTGCGAGCCGGCCTCGTACTTGACTTAATTTATTTTGATTTACCGAGAAAGGAATAAAGTAAGATTTTTATTTGTGACTAATTATTACTTTATATTTCATTTTACTTATTATTTTTATTTTATATAAAACTTAAATAGATAATAAAACGCACCAACAGCTGTCCATGCCACGGACATTCAACTTGAAATTGTTTATATTATTTTCCCGGAAATTTGAGTTGCTGCCGCAACAAAGAGGTATGGTGCGTAGCTTAAGAGCAAGCAATTAAAATTTTGAGTTGAGTCACTTTTGAACTGGCTGTGCGATATGTATGTATTTAAATATTTTTTAAGATTTTCTTTTCGTTTTTTTTTTTTTGCAATAGCACTTATGTGAACAGAAATATCCACTTAAATCCTTCACTTAAGCATAATTAAAGTGTTCTTTATTTATTTAAAATTATTTCGAGACACACGCAAACACAGATCCAATCGAACATTTCGAAATAGTGTGGCAATATTTGCAGCCTTGACCCAACCACGCAACCAGCCGCAGCCAGCGAATGAACATCATCGTAATTAATTCCGCATAAGAGAAAAACAAAAACAAAAAAACACTTCAAAACAACTAAAAAGCTACTTAAGTTTCTTTCTTAAAATAATTAACCACCATTGTGGCCTGCGGCTGGTCGCTCTTTCTGGTGCAAAACAATCAGCCAGTCCGTCCACTTTAAAGATTTTCAACTTCTGTTGTGTAAAGTTTCTTTGAATTGTAATCGCTTCAAAAGACATCTGTAATTTGCAAGTTTTGGTTGGAATTTCAAAAGTGGAATTTCCATTTTTCATGTACATTTCATGCAGTTCTAACATTATTTCTGTTGTCCGTATTGAATCTTTTTCGAAAATCTTTAAATTTATTAGATTTTTGATTTCGAACAATTAGTATTTTGTTATGGTTGTTGCTGGTGTTGTTGCAAAGCAATTAACTGCCAGTACCGCTGAACTGTGTAAGAACTTTTGTAATTTTGCTCATTGTTCGTTGGCTCGTTTAAATTCTGTAGAGATAGATGGTCGTTGCTAGAAGTGCTTTGTTCTACTTTCATGTCTTTCAATTAAATGAAAGTAAGGGTGGGCGAGAAAGGGGGCACTAGGGAAAGTTAAGCCATTCAATGTTAAATGTCCAGCGATGCAAGAGAAGTTTTAGAATTTCTTACTACATAATTATTACCTGCACTGGAAGCTTTAAGGTTGCAATAAAATGATTTTTTGTTTGCCTTAAAAGATGGTAATCGTCAACAGCTGCAGGGAACGTAAGAAAATTACTTCCATATTTAAATCACTTTGAAGATATTTTGGTGTTTTTTTTTCTTACAAGCTGTGTTCTTTGTAACTATTTAACTTTTTAGGACTCCATAAGGTTTGTTCACAAATTGCGTAACGCTTAAGGGGGGGGCGGTTCGGTTCGTAAAAATGTTACGTAACAAAAAAATATTATTTATTGTATGCAAAATTTGGATTCGTGTTTTGCATGTTTTATCAATGGATTAATATTTTACCTTTTCCTTTACCTAGAAGAAGAAAAGAAGAAGAAGAGAAGAAAAATAAAATTGGAGCTAAAAGCCAACGGTTTGAAGGCATTATTATCACTGATATAATAGCAACAAACACAAAAATCAATTGGTAGTTAGTGAGAGAATATAAAATATATTCCAATCAATAGAAAAACACAGCGATAAAATGGAAAGATGATCAATAAGACTAGATATAGACAGGCAGCAATGAAGAGATCAGGTAGTAGAATGGGTGAACGCTGCTGCTTGAAACAGTATACAATAGATTATGACTTGTGTTCGAAGTAATTTGGTTGCTGATGAGCATCGTGGTGGACTTGAAACAGCTTTTACTTTTCTCATCTACGTTAAAAATGTTGATCACTCCAATTTTATCACAAGAAAAAACTTTCTCAATTTTGATAAAATTATTAACAATAAAAACTCATATAGTTCGACTATAAGGTTGAAATTAAATTAATATTTATTTATTTTACTACAAGAGACCTGTTCGATTAGTTTTAGTAGGCTTTCAGGCACTTTTTAAATTTTATTTTGCTTGTATTAGGTTCGGACACATATAATTACAGACTTTTTTACCCATTCACTCTAAAATTTACAAAAGGTGACAAAGTCATATCGAGAATTTTTCCATGGGTATTCAATTTAGTTTATAGTTTTTTCTTGTTTCTATCCTTTGCATAGATAAAAGTACCAAAATTAGATTTTAACCTTAGTACTCATTTTTACCTTAGTACTTAGTACTTGGTACAAAAAGTACCAGACGCCTGTTCGTTTATTTTTATTATACTTTTGGGTGCTTTTTCAGTTTTTGTGCTACCTGTTCAAAGGCCGGAGATATTGAATTAACGATTTTACCCTCTTTTACCCGTTTTCACCCTTTTCCGGCGCGAATTTCCAAAAATCCCGTCTTAGTGGATCCTTACATCGGAAGGACTGCCCATATACAAAATTTAATTACTCTATGTTATTTTATGTTACGCGAGCCGCCGGCTCACTTGGGTCCTAGAAAGGTCCCGTTGTGTTACCCGAATAGGCTGTAGGGAGATGTCCCTACACATAACCCGCCGGTTCCGCCCTGAACCAGCCCGATGAACGGATGAAGGAGTCCAGCCTGTCCAATCCGCATTCCGACACTTCCGATAATCCATCTAGTGTCGGTCTGCCCAAGCAATTTGCTCTCTTGTTAGAGACAGCCGGGCAACGGCAGAGAAAGTGTTCGACACTCTCCTCCTCTTCCTCATCTCTGCAACCTCTGCAGAAATCATTATATGGAAGATTCAGTCTTCTCGCATGTACTCCCATGTGACAATGCCCCGTTAGAACAGCCACAAGGGTATGGAGCCTATGTCTCGGAAAGTCCAACAAGGCCATAGTCCTCCTATACTCATACCTGGGCCATGTAAGACCCGATATTCGACAGGTGATCTCGTTGATTACTCTAGCTTTAGCCCTTAGGGCTGGGCAGTCAGATGATCCGGCAGTCAGTCACGTTATAATTTTATGTATACATGGTCCGCCATCTAACGTTGTTTTTTCAACTATTGCTTATTTCGTGAATGGTAACACTTAGCTCATGTCTGATTTGACAGATAATTAGTTTTATCCTTCCGCTGAGCGAATATGCGATCGACTTACAGAAGATGCCGATTTTGCCAATAAAAGAAAATCAGATTTTCAGACGAAGCTCATTTTGATCTCGGCGGGTATGTAAACAAGCAAAATTGTCGCATTTGGGGCACAGAAAACTCGCACGCATACATTGAAAAGCCGACGCACCCTAAACCGCACTGTTTGATGCGGATTTTGGTCCAGAGGCATAATTGGGACATTTTTCTTCGAAAATGAGAAATGAGTGGCCGTTACAGTCAATGGCGATCGTTATCGGGATATGTTGAACGAATTTTTGTTCACAAAAATTGCAGAGGAGGATATTGTCAATATTTGGTTTCAACAGGACGGCACTACGTGCTGCTACGTTTTCAAAAAGTTATTTGGTGGACCCTTTATATATATAGATTATTATCTTTTTCTGTTCACGCCTTTTTGTTGCTACGTTCTCGCTACTTTTTGTATGTCTACAGTAATATTTCCCATTTGGCCAAAATGTTCTGTTGCCCGACTATTTGCATTTATAAATTATTATTTAATTCACTATTTTTAGTTGTTTTTTTTTTCAATTAAAACACATATTTATTATTTCGATTGCTTCATAATACTTGGCTAATAGTAGAGCACAAGTACAATAATAATAATTCAAATCATTGTACTCGAACACACACAACAAATGGCATCATGCATTCGGCATACAAGTGTTTGAAAAACTTTTTAGTACTTGTACTCGCAATTAATTGAAAATTAAAGAATAAAGAAATACATTTATTGAAAAAAAATGTTCATTATAATTGCAAATTAAACAAGTGCTGTTTGTTGCTGCTGGAAATTGAAAAGCTCTTTTAATTATAATTCTTAAAAGAAAACCAGGCAGCTAAAATTATTGTTATTAAAATAAATTACTTATTGAAATACGTAATATTGGCAATTCAGAAATATTACGGCAAAATATAAAAATATATATGTATATTTTTCTACAAACTATTATCCTTTTGCCAAACAAAGCGAGACCACCCAGTTTGCTAAAGTGAACACATATTTGTGAGGTTAAAAGTTTTGCGCTGTGCCATTGAGTATTTCACCGTTGACAATTTACACTTAATGTCGGCCTTATGACACTTCAACATGACAAATGAGTCTGTTTTAATCTTGTCCAGACTTCAATCAAAAAACATTCACACACAGTTGCCCTTACAAGTGCTTTTGTGCTGAACAATTGGATGGAAATTGCTCGAGAGTCCTTAAGGACACAACAGGAGTTTGGTGACAACAATGACTTGATATTTTGCTGGCCGAAGTGTCAAAGTTGTCGTGGTATGTATTGTACATATTTGGGTGATTAGTTATTAAATGAATTGCTTTTAAAACTAAATATACATAATATTATTATTGTATTTAACGAGCTGATACTTTTTATTCTACATACATATGTTGTGTGTTTTTAAACAAACTATTTTAAGTGGAATTTTTAGCAACTTTTACAATTGCAACATGTTTTTAAATGGTAAAAGTACTTTGCTGGACAGGCTAACAAATGGGAATATTCCAGTTGCACTTTACATATCGTTAGCAGCATGTGGAAAAGTCTCAACTCAATTTGTTTTCAACCACCCAAGGTTGCTGCGTATTTCGGTATCAGATCAGAAGGTATTAAACATTTTTCCACTTCTAAATTTTAAATGCTGGTTACAATATATCAAACTTCTCTAACGTTTGTATTTTATTAATTCAGGTCCAAAAATATACCTTTCAAATGTTTTGTGTCTTTTTCAGCTGTCTATATGCCGCCGACATTTCGTTATTAAAAGTTTGTTTGAAACTTAACTTATTTCATAATTCCCAGGAACAAAATGAGAATCAGAAATGTTCAAACAAACCTTTAACACAGTAAACATTTTTTTCGTTTTGCAACCATTTTATTTTTCTTTGCAACCTTCGAGTTACCATCTGCGATTACTACGATTTGGATTTTTGAAAGTATCAAAAAGTAAAAGTTGTTTGAATGTCGGCGGCATATAGACAGCTGAAAACATTTGAAAGGTCTATTTTTGAACCTGAATTAATACATTTCAATTGGCTCTTAAAGCAAATAAATAATTAAGTTCATGTTTGTATTTTATTTTCACGCCATCAGTTTACGTTGCTTTTAACTTAATTTTCTTCAATATTTCCACTAAACATGTCCTTGTCGAACAGATATGGCGCTAATTAAATTGGTGCGGGTGGTATTGTACATTTGACTTCTAAGTTGTGTTAAATAAAGTGTGCCAACTTATGCATACCTGAACTTGAAGCAACGCAAATGGAAGGAGTAACAATACAATGGTGCTTTTCACCAAGTTGACAGCGATGAGGGGCACCTAGAAAACGAACCAAAATGTGCTGTTAACACTTTACTAGCAATACATTGATAGGCTTGATAACTCCAATTCCCTCACACAAATGAATTAACTCTTAAATTCATATCAACTCAATTTTTTCCATTTATCCCCCCTTTGCTTCGGTTGCGAGTGCCTCTTTAACGGATTTGTATTCCTATAAACAATCACTTATTTCGATGTTACATGCACGTCTGACTTTCTCAACACGTTTTTTTTTTGTTGCTGGTGTTTTTTGTTTCCAAAAGAGCGGCGGCAACAGGCTGAATTTGAAAATTGAAAAGGAAATTGCACCAGATACTGAAATGGCATATTCAAATTTTATATGAAAATTTTACATACTTACATATATGTACAATTTAATGGCTGGTGTGGTTGGTTGTCGTTGTTGCTCTTGTTACTACTAATGAGAGGATGTTTGCAGCATGAATATCCAAGTGACTCGATTACAACGCAAACGCTTGTAAACAAAAACTGTGATATTCTTGATGGTGATTGTAAAGGGTTGAAGGAAATAATGGAATCGTGTGTAAAAGGAGTGGCACGTATGCATATGTAATTGTTCGTTTATGAGCATTGCTGTTGTTTCTCAAATCATTTATTTACCATTAGGCATTCCATAATGCAAGTGTTGCCATGGTGCGCTTAACTTGTGCCGATTTCTTGTGTGGAAAAAGTATGCATTTCTTTGGCACCTTTTTCTTAAAATACGAGTTTTAATAGTTTAGCGAGACGAAGTTGAAAAGCAAAGTCAAAAGTATGAATAGGTAAAAACAAAATTCAAAAAAATTATGCTCATCTACATTTTCGTGAAAAATAACATTGTAAATTTTACAGATAATGTAGTAGAGAAAGCGGCATTAATCTTAGTGATAAAATGTGGGTAAAGCAGGCTAAAGACGTGGCCATTAAGACCGAGTCATATAACCGATGCCTTCTGCAACTTAGTGTAACACAGCAACGTAGAAAGCTGTAACATACATTTTTTCTAAATTTTATCAATTAAACTTTAGCTTATTTATTAGTATAATTTATTTATTTTTTATTTATTTAATAGATATTTACAATATTGTATTAATCTATATGTATATGTTTTACCTTGCCGCCACAACAATAAATACTAAAAACAACAACAAGTCGAAAACGACGAGGTGCCCCCTACAATGTAAAGTAACAATTAGCTATGACTCTCAAGCCGTAAGGGATCAAGAGCTGAAATTTGCACAGTGTATGTATTTACACATGTTTTACAAATGTTCTATAACAACAATTTTTGAAAACAACAACAAGTCGAAAACTACCAGGTGTCCCCATACAACGAAAAGCAACAATTAGCTATAACTCTCGAACCATAAAAGATAGAGAGCTGAAATTCGCACAGTGTTTGTGTTTACAGATATTCTATAATAACAAATGCTAAAAGCAACAACAACTTCAAAACCACCAGGTTAATTGTATCATGGATACAACTAACAAGGTAGCCTCGTCAGCTAAGCCGTTAATCATCTGACTACTTTAGGTTGTCAAGAGAATGCAGAGATGAAAGGCAGCCAAAACGAATTAGAAAATCCGCGTAAGCTCAGTGCATCTCTCTTCTGTAAATGTAGAAGTGGCGTATTTTTGACAGTTTGCATAAGTTGTACAAAAACAAAATGCATGTTATTTTTATTGAAGTTATTCTTATTGTAGCGAAAAGGTTACCTTATTAGTTGTATCATGTCGAAAACTAAACAATTAAACGTAACTCTCAAGCTGTAACAGACAGAGAGATGAAATTTATACAATATATGTATTCATATATGCCATTCCGTAGGTACATCACACATACATACGTATGGAACCCTAAGTATGCGAGCCAGCCTCGTACTTGATTGAATTTATATATTTGTCCGAATCTAACATGATTTTCAATCAAGTTGTTCTTATGTTAATTTGACACTGCCTGCTTTTCTGTACGCTCCGCAACATTACTTAAGGAAGCCACACGTTTTAGAAGGCCTGCAGGAAGCCTTTCCTACAAAAACAAAAAAACATATTTTTTTTTCTCAAAAAATAGTAAAATAAGTTTAGGAAACTCATTTAAGTTAATGTTCATTGTGTGCGGTAAAGAAAGTTGCATTCATGAAATTTCAATTCTCCAACATGGAAAAATGCAAACGGCAACCCTTGAGGCACATTAAGAAAATTAATGTGTGCAGTTAACCTGCCTCCAGTAGCGATGTCATGTCTTTGTAGCTGTCTGCACTACAATCAAATAAATATCCAAAGAAAATTTTGTTTATAGGCTGGAATAAAGTAAACAAACATTAAGACTATTTTTAAAGAATTTTTATGAGAACAAATTAAATTTCTCCTGGGGAGCTCATTAAGCTAAATGAGTAATTGAAGCAAATTTGTTTAATTTAAAACATTTTCTTTTAATAAATTAAGTGTTGATTTTTCGTAAGTGTAAAAAAAGGAAGTAAATTTCATTAACACTTGACTTGTTAATTTTCTGTGTTCAAGAGATAATTAATTTCCAACACAAAAACAAAAAGGAAAGTTTACAAAATTTGTTTTATAATCTTTTTTTCTTTGTAGCCAAAAGAAAAACTCATTACGAATTCTTAGCATCAGCTAAAGAATTCGTTTGCTTCTAAGAAAAAGCCATTAAATAAAAGTTTTATTCTTCTTTGCCTGCTTTGCTTTATATCTTTTGCTGTCTGAAAATAAAAAGAAGCAAAAATTATAACGTACGTAGTAAGCACAATCTACCAGAAATAATAAGTATTTTCTAAATTGTGTCCTTGTGTCCTTTTGTTAAAAAAAAATTTTTGTTTGCAAGACATAAAAAAAAGAATAAACGTACGTATGTATAAGAAACTTCTTCAATGAAAAAGGCCAATCAACACAAAATTTTTTCTTTTCTTTCACTCACAAGTTCATTTCAAGACATGTAATTTGCTCTTGCAATGTGCTTCATCAGAAAGGAAATTGGAAATTGCTGCTAAACGTACCGGAGTATGACAAAATTTGTACGAAAAAGGTGGAGAAATGATTACACTTGTTAAGTTATTATGGATAGAAAAGAACTAAAGTCGCTATCAAGATGGAAAATTAAGAAAAAGAATTTCGAGACGAGGAAAAAAAAGTAGGTGGAATTTTTATCAGGTACAAAAAATTAAAAAAGATGTAAATAAATAAAATGTGAACACGCCATAAAATTGCTCAGCATCATTGCAATTTACCAAAGCGACGTGGAGAAGAAAATAACTCCTTTCAGTTAGAATAATTTCTTATTGCACATAAATATAAAAAAAATCTTTAATAATCTGCCACCCTCCTCAAGAGCTTTTGTAAGTTATTTGGTGATGCAGAGGAAAATGTGAATTGCCAAACATTTTACTTTTTCTTACACACACGGCTGCCAGATTTTGTTTTGCAAGATTCACTTAAAATCCGTCATAAAGTGCAGTTTGGTTTTTTCCACTCAGGCACATATGTATATATTTTCTTAAGCTGCATCCACTGGAAATCTAAAACATACAGATTTCAAGGCTAATCTGGTAGTTTTGGCAAGATTTTCCCAGCAAAATGAGCTCCAATTTGAGACTAGAATTTGGTGTAATCGAGACCCTGTGCATAAAGTGCTTGAAAATACTGGCGCCACAATAGAAAAATGCACTTAAACATTCACTGTGTGAAGTTGTATGTAGTAATAATCTGTTAAACACTTCATATAAGCAAAATCGATGAAATTGAAATCTTGCAAGATGGCAAAAATATCAGCTTAAGCACTAACCGTCTAATTCATAAAAAAGTTATTCAATTGACTATCAACTGTTCAGTCAAACACTGCTGGACGCTTAGTAATCATGTATTAAAATTTTGTGTTCATAAACGATTAATAATAAATAATTAAAATGGTGAGAATTTTATTATCTGTTACCAGACATTTTCCCCCAACAAATAAATTTTACTAAACTGCCAACTGCACCGTAAATTAAGCAGCGGCAGCAAACAAACCATCAAAAGGTAAAACAAACAAAAGCAGCAATAATCAAAACTGCTACTAGCTACATAAATAAGTACAGCAGTAACAACAACAGCGGTAGCAATAACCAAAACTGCTACCAGCCAACTGATAACAACAAGAACAACAACAAGAGCAACAGCGGCAATGACCAAGTACTGCAACACCTGAGTAGGTGTCATTTAGCAGCCCAAACTATGGGAACCGCTGACAGACACTGCAGACTATTGGTAGGGGGAATATCGGGCAAAGTCAGCATGTGACCAACAGTCGGCTGGAATTCCTACGATCGCAGCAGCAGAGGCAGGTTGTCCTCAAGCCATAAATAATGTAGAAAAAGCAGCGAACGACACAGTTTCTGGTGCAGAGCGGCCGACTATAGTTCAGTGTAATTTCGGAATTTCAACTAGTGAACTTAAAATAAAAATCTGTGTTCTCATTTAATTCTTGTCGTTGCAAATAAACAATTAAGGGCATCCCTGTGACCTCTACGGAGAAATCCGGGGACATAATACCTTAATAGAAGAATTTATAATAGTGATCCTGCATTCCTACGGGACCCTGCAAGGATTAAAACATTATCCCCCTAATTCATAAAAATTATAACAGGCTTATAAGACTGTTATTTGACATATTTGTATGGAAAATCTGTCAAATAAAAGCTGTTATAATTTTTATGAATTAGACGGTATAAAATTAATATAAATATTTTTTATAACATATCTCTTATGGAAACGCCCATACATTTCACAGTTGGTTGACTGCAAGAACACTACCAGCTAAATGACCGGTCATTTAACTGGCAGTACTGACTGAAATATCGGTTAATGCTTCTAGTTAGTTTATTTAGAGCAAAATGAACACCCCAACCGAAGCTCTTGGGTAAAATTGTTTTTGTATCTCTGTCTATCTAATTAATTTCAGATAAGAACGTAACATGTATCTGTTCTACTTACTCTGCTTAGTTTTATGGGTCAATGAAAGTTTTTGTTTTTAGTTTAGTTTTCATTTTAAATTAAGATCTTTATTAAAAAAGGCAAATAGTATATGTAGTTCTGTGGCTAAAAATAAATACATATGTAATTTAAAACAAAAGTCAACGTAAAGAAGACAAAAAAAAAAAAAAAAAAACAAAAGAAAATAACTCCTATTTCAAAGGAACCAATTATATTGAAATTAAAAAATGAATAATTGACAACAAAGGAAAATAATTCATCAAAAATGCTTGTCACAAAAACATGAATACACATTTTCGCAGATGCTTATGGTGCAGCAAAAACATTAAGTTTCACAGAAGTAGATATATTTTGAGGTTATGCTTGCTCAACGAGCAAATACAAAAAAATTTACGGTTAGCTGATTTTACAAAAACTTTACTAGAGCAAACAAAAATTTTCTCTAAGTTTATTTTTATATTGTTTGATCCTTAGATTGTTAAATTAATTATTCAAGCTTTTGATCTTTGGTTTTTTATATAAAAAATAATCTTAAACAATTATTTATTTATTTTCAATCTTTCGCCAACAATTTGTTGGCAGCTTCAGAAAAATAATTACAAAATTAAAAATTTTTTTTTTTTTTTTACGAAACATACTTTTTTATTATAATTTCTATTTTTTTTCCTTTCTTAAAAGTTTATTGATGTCCCCACATGTATTTATTTTTAGTTTTGGTGGCCTAAAGTTGGCCAAAACAGACTTTAACAAGAGAGCAGTGGTCACGTTATTATTACCTTAACCTTACTATTAACAAGCGGCAGTTGTACAGTTTAAAGCGATTTACACAAACCAACGAATTCTCCGCATATTTTGTTTTCGAAAACAAATTATCATTATGAGTGGGGGAAGGCATAAAGAAAACGATTTCATATGTTATTTTTTCAATTATAATAAAATCAAATATATGGCCTTTTAATAATAAACAAAATGTTTTTAAATCATTTTCCCAAGATTTATTTACTCAAACAGCTAAAACACCTACTTTTCGAAATTGTTTATACAATTTGACTTTTTGAATATATTTTACTTTACCTACAACGATGAAACTCATTCATCTTTTTCGGATTCAAACAACACAATACACGACAACATTAAATCTAATTTCCTCCGTTTACACGTCTTGCCGTTGCACTGGTGAGAAATTCCGAGATGGCAGTGCAAGTTGTTTTGTACTATTCTGAATAAAACGATGCAACAGAACGTGTAACTGGAGGTGCTTTTACTACTTGTTCGTTTCATAAGTGAAAATATGGCACCTAAACAATTAGTCTCAAAAGTTTTCCAATAATAAACAAAACTAAAAATGAACCATTTCCATCCAATTCTCTGCAACAAAAAAAAAAAAAAAAAAAGAACACACACACACCCTGTTCAAATTTTATTTTATTTAAATGGAATATAATGAATTTTATAATTTGTTTACATTACGATTGGGTCACATAAACACGCTCGTTCTCTTTAAATGTTGTTTATTTAAACATTTCATTATTGTTTTTCACTTTGTTTTTTATATCGTTTTTTTTTTCGGTGAAATACTCGAATGTTTTTAATTGTTGGAAAATATACATAAGGATTTTTTTTTGACGCAACACTGGTTTTATGCTTCCATGTTTTTATTTAATTCAAAGAAAATCCCACATGAAAAACATAAATATGTCAGATACTATTATTAGGAAAAACGGAATGAAACGGAATCAACCCACATACAACTTAAGTTACAGAGCTGCTAAAATTAGAAAATCGAAATATATAAAATTGGAATCTATATTAAAAGAACAAATTTAATATTTAGTTATTTTGACCCCTTTTTTTTCCTATATTTTATATATTTATTTGAGCTTAAGGTCTTTTAGAATTTGAGTAATTATTTTTCTCAATATTTCGCTCTCCTTCGGATAGCTTCTTCAGGACAATAAATAAAATTACTTTAGGACCATCATTAAGGTTGGCGTTAGTTGAAGGTGCCCTTGACGGAAGTGAGCAATAATTTGGCTGGTAAGAAATTCCATTCTTACAACCCACCGGCAAGATAAATTGGGCTTTTCTTAACTTGTGGCAATATTTTTTAATGGTTTAAGTCTTTAGCGGGGGGAGGAAATATTATAAGAAATAAATTTTTCCAATTAATTAACCATTTCAGTGTGATAAGCAAAGACAAAACCAAATATGGTAAATGCTAACACTAAACCTCCCGTTAGTTTACAGGTTGGATTATTGTTGCGATAATTTAACCTCGCTTTTTGTTAAGGGAAATATTAATAATGAAAAATGGTTTGTCAACCCGAAAAAAACTTGCCTTTAGCTAACGTCAAGTTGTAATAATGACTCTGAGGAAACTTTTTTATCTTTTACAGCCTTTTTACACTGACGTACAGCTACATCTTTCATCAATTTGCAAAGATGTTTATATCTTCCCATAAGAATTATACAGGGCGAAAATTCTACATCTTTCTACCTCAGCAAATGATGATCCTTTCTGATTTTGTTCCACCTTACATCTTTCGATGTTTTTAGTGCCATCACTAAAAAAAATTGCAGAAAATCAATTGCTTTTGTACCATCACTAGTAAAATGACACTTCAGCAAATAAACACAAAACAAATCTAACATAAAAAAAATGAGCGGAACATGTAAGTATTTTGTTATAATTTTTAATTAATTGTAAATAAATCAATTTTAATTTCAGTGCAAAAGAAAGCTGGTGTTCGCATTGTATAGTCAATCCATATGGAGAACATGTTGCTTGACCTAAGTCCATTTTAAAATTTTTTTGGTTTTCACAGAAATGTCGCGTCTTTTTTTTTACAGCTAAATAAAGGAAAGATGAAAGATGTTGTCAATGTAAACAACTGTTTCACATTTTCAACATCTCCCATGCGTTTCACGAGCATGTTAGTCAGTGTAAAAAGGCTATTAACTCCTTCTAACTCCCAAAGAACTTTAATTCAATTGATTATCAACTGTTTAGTTAAGCAACGTTTAGTAAAATTTTCTATTCATAAACGATTACTAGCAGATAATGAAAATTGTGAGCATTTTATTTTTTATTCTGGAAATGCCCATACGAGACTTTTTAATAAAATGCTATAATTTTCATAAACATTTTTATTAATTGTTATCAATTAATAATTACACTGTGCTTGAATTTGGAACTTTTTTTTTTGCCGACAAACGGGGCACCCAGTGACTAAACCTAAATCGGGTACTCTGAATTCAGTGGTGCTATCTGTTTTTCTAGGTTAGCTCGCGTTTTCGAGATTTGCCGTTATTTTAAAAATGGAGGAGGTTGCACTACATGTATTGAACTAACTAAAAAAATTTTTAGTTTATTGAACTTTAGTTAAAAACCGAAACTCCGCAATAAAATAACCTTTAATCTGATATATAATTCATTAAAAAAAAATTTAAGTTTTTAGAAAAAAAAATTTTCTTTTTAAAAAAATATTATTTTTTGCAAATTCTTGAAATTTTGTGATCTTTAAAACTGCATAAAAAATTTAAAAATTAAGCTATGCCAACAAATTTTCTCGTGTATATAAAAAATTTTGTTTGAAACAAAACGAGCTTTAAATGACCAAAATCTGTGGGCAACTTATGATTTTATTCACAAAAGATGAAAAATTGTAGTTACCAGACGAAGCCTCAAAAATTGAAAAAAATTTTTTTCTTTTTAATTGAAGTACATTTCTGCATGTTCATATAAAAAGTTTTTTGTAATTATCTAACATTAAGATGTGTTAAAAAAGTATTATGAAACCTTTTTGCATAATTTTGCATAATAGTGAATGTGAAATCTAACCCTCCCATTCATTTACAATTTTGATTATTGTTGAGATAATTTAGCGCTCACGGAAACTGTAATACTTGAAAATATTTTATCTGCCCTACAAAGTCCGGCCTTTAGTTAAAGCCAAGTTGGAATAATGGCCCTTTAATAAAATCATTTTTCTTTGGAATAAGCCACAACATAATTCGAAGCCATTAGTTAGAGCCAGGATTTTATCGTAGGGATAAACAATTTTTTATTATTACAAATTCCCTTTAACTGAAAAGTGAGCGATAAGTTATCGGGAAGATGATCTTACTGCTAACTTTTAATGTAAGGTTTTCTGTTTGAAGCTGCAACTTTTCTTGTGTTACCATACTTTATCTCTATCAAATTAAATTGGATAATGTATTGTATACATTTTCCTTTCAAAGTTGTCTTTAATTGCTAGTTTAAACAATTTTTTTTCTTATCGACAATGAACAATTTTCCCAGTTTACCGCTCGCTTCCGCAAAAGTTACCTTTAGTTAATGCCAATCTTACCGCCAGGTTAAAATAACGGCCCTTAATGGATGATTAAACTCTTTTAAGTTCATAAAAAGCTATTGTAAAAATTTAAGAAAACAAATCGCGTTTTAATAGTCAAGTTCAATTCTTAAAAACCATTTCACCAAAAATTGTAAAGGAAATATTCTTTATTTTTTTTTCGTGTTCTACAGATGCTTTTCTCATTGTTATTCTTTTAACACAATTTAAGAGCAATTTAAAGTCATTACAAAAACATATGGTCAACAGATTTTAAGTTCTTGTTCTTTCATTTGTTCAGTTGTGTGTGTTTTTTGGTGAAAATACTCACTGACTCTGCTGAGTGGTTGAGTGAATCTCTGGCATACGAGTTTTTTTTCAAAGAAATTTTTTTTTATATTTATTTTAAAAGCAATTTGTGTCTAATTTAACAAGACCAAGAACAACATCAGCAACAACAGTAGCAGATAATGTAAATGTTGTTTATTTTATAAACAAAATACCTACGTATGTACTCGTATATTGTTAATAGGAATTTGAATCTTAATAAATGGAATTTTACAACATTTTAGCAATAACTTTAATTAGATTAAAAAAGAAATTCCAATAAATTTTAAGTTTATTTAGTACTACTTTTTTGTTATGTTGTTGTGTTTATACTTTAAACATTTTAAAAAGCTGACAGTTGCATCGATTGCACTTTTCGAGTGCTGCACAACAAGAACAACGACCAGAGCGCCATTAATGCGCTCTCAATATTCGGATGACTGTTTAATAGGTCTGCTTGCAGCAGTGTTCGCCCAGGAACGTACACATGTATGTACATACTTATGTACATATATTTCACATTCGGCATTAAATATTTTTGCAATGTTTACATTCAATTTCAGTTTAACTGTAAATGACAGCGGAAATTGCTCATATGCCGTTTATGTCAAACAACAGCATTTAATGGAAGAGGAGGATGTGAGTGAATGAAGTGAAGTGAAGTGAAGAAGTGAGTGTTTGTAATTGTTTTGCAGACAGAATTTAGGTTTTTGTCTTTTGCATTAATTTTTTTTTTTTGAGATTACATATGTATGTATTTAAGAATACTGGAAACCACAATTTTGCTAGGACTACATTTTCGTTTGAGAAGGAGTAGAGGAGGAACCGGTATATGCAAAATTATAAGTGAAATCTTTCTCAATTCTGGAGAAGTCAAATCGAACTAAAGCCCGATAAAGTAAACAAGTAACAAATGAAAATCTTTTAAAAGTTTAAGTGCGCAAAATCAGCATTTATAAAGAACTCTAAATTTGTAAATTAATTTTCCGGACAGCACTTTTTTTGGGATGCTTATATTGGACTTGCTTAGTAAGTCTAAACTATTTTATAGCATTATAAATATAATACACTGAGAGACTGAGTATACTTGTTTGTTGTGAAAATTTCAATATATGTATATGAAAGTGTAGATTTTTGCGCATTAACAGCTCCATTTTGTTAAAAAAAAAGAAAAAACGAAACAACACAAAATTTAACTCAATATTTTTTTCCAGAAATTTTAAACACTTTGGAATCAAGATTTCTCTCAATTTAAATATTCTGCCAACACGTGTCGTTGACAGTTGTTTACTTTGAATGTTTGCGGTATTTTATCAGGCTAAACCATTCAGTGGTCATGTTCTTAAATCGTACGGTGATCACAATTGTTCTGAAAAATTAAATTTTTTTATATTGTTTGTAATACAGACGAAAATTGGCCAAATTATAATGACTCTATAAAACTTTATCTGCATAAACCATTTTTATGATAATTTTTTCCATATAAAATTAAATAAAACCCCAAGAACCATAAAAAGAGTAAAATATCAACAACATTTAAGAATAATAAACATTTTATTTAGAATAAAAAAAGAAATGAAAAACAGGGTGGCATTAACGATCCTTCAAATGATTTGTATAGACCAACAGAAAATAAAAGTAGACAATACTATTTTTTAAAGCCTTACGTCTTTATATTTTTCTTTCTTTATTATTCGATATATCGCTAACAATTTGTTATGCCCGTATGACACTACATTTTTCTTGCATTGTTGAAGTTTTGGAGAACAGTGCAATTATAATGTAATAGTAGAATTTAGTATGTGCAAAGAGTTCAGCTATATTAAGATAAATGCAAAACTGTCAACATTTTCGTTGAAGTTATCGATAAACAATCAGGTTATGTCAAAAAAAAAAATGTTAAACTTTTCAACTTAAAATTGACATTTCAAACTTGAATGTTGCTGTGTCAGAGGTTTATGGACAATTTGTGCGATTTAACGCTTCTTTCTTAGAACATTTTTATTTCCTAGCGCTTTCTTTAAATAAAAAGAATACAACACTTACAAAAAAGATGCCAGTTTTGTTTACGTTTTGTATATTTGGTTCTTTCTAGCAATTGCTGCTTCTTTCTATCAATTCTATACCTGTTGGTTTTTGCTACGGCAAGAATAAACAGGCGGTTGTAATTTTAATTTTGTGTGCGTGTATGCACTTATTCGGGTGCGTTTATTCTCTATAAAAATACAAGTTCTTTTTTAATTATAAATTGTTACAAATATATAAAGGCAATCTTACTTATTTTTTGGCTGTTCTAGCAAAAACGAAACAGTTACAGTCTTTACGACTCTTTTATATACGACAAATTACAGTTTTCTACTAACACAAGTTACAAACATTTTTTTTTTTTATTTTTTTTTTATTTCAACATATAGTTTGCCTCTTCTAGGCTTGGGATATTTGCCCGTTTTTTGCGTTGCCAACATTAAGGTGACCATCGCCAATATCTCCGCCCCCGTGAACCGACACAGCTGGTGAGGATTCACCTTCCTCCGCGACATCTAAGACGGCTAATTTAGATACCGGTCTTTTGTAAACCCCTGTGGTAGTTCTAATCTTTGCTGAGCGTGCCACACCGTCTTTACCCCAATAGAGTTCAATCACACGGCCACGTAGCCATTTAGATCTGGCCGCATCCACCTCACATATAAGCACCAGGTCTCCCACTTGAAGTAACTTTGTAGGAAGACACCATTTTGTTCTACGTGTCAGTTCGGGTAAATATTCTCTGATCCATTGGCGCCAAATACCATTTTTGAGATTTTGGGCTATTCGCCATTGTTTTCTTAAGCACATCAGGCGAGGTTCATACGGTGCAGGTGTTTGCGTTGAGTTAGAGCATCCAAGCAGAAAGTGATTTGGCGTCAATGGTTCGGCTTCATCTGGCGTGACTGGCAGGTGTGTCAACGGACGAGAGTTCACCATGTTTTCAGTTTCTATGAGTACAGATTGTAGGGTTTCCAGTTTGGGGGCATGCTCCTTCAACATGATGTACAACGCTTTCTTGATGGATCGTACGAGTCGCTCCCACACACCTCCTTCACTGGGATTGGCTGGTGTATTGTAAACCCACTTTATGCCTAGCGCCGTCAGACCTGCTTGAAAGGAATCTTTATCAATGAAGTTACTTACGCCTTGTAATTCTTTAGCGATGCCAATAAAATTTGTGCCGTTGTCGCTTCGAATCATTACTGGTACACCTCTTCTGTTTATGAAGTTACGAATGCAAATAAGGCAGGCGTCACTTGACAGGTCGGAAGCAATCTCCAGATGTACGGCACGAATAGAAAGGCAGGTGAATAAAGCCACCCAACGTTTTTCTTTTTGACGACGGATTGTCACCATTAAAGGGCCAAAATAATCAATCCCAGTATAGGAAAAGGCTCTTACGTATGGTGTGACACGGTCAATAGGTAAAGGAGCCATTTGCGGTTGGCGGGGTTTAGCTCGGTTAATTTTACAAAATTGACATCTGGATTGTATTGTATTCAACAATTGCCGGAGTGATGGTACCCAAAAACGTTGGCGGATTTCACTCATGGTGGTGGAGGTGTTCATATGACAAAACTTACTGTGATAGTGTTCGACCAGCAGTCTTGTGAGCGGATGATTTTTTGGCAAGATAATAGGTTGTCTGGCTTCGATTGACACACAAGTAGCGTTATTTATCCTTCCAGCGACGTGAAGTAACTCGTCCCCAGCAATAAACGGGTTTAACATTTTAAGGTTACTGTTGGACGAAACGCAACCTTTTCGTTTTAAGTCTGCAAATTCGTCTGTAAATGCTTGTTGCTGCACACAACGAAAAATGTACAATTCGGCTTGAAGTTCTTCTTCGGTTGTAAGCTCGCCAATAGTAGTGCTGTCCTTCCTTGATTTGTGCAACAAATTTCTTATATAGCGCCTAGCCCAGGCCACAGTGCGTTTGAACTTGCGATATTTTGAAAAACGATTGTATGGAGGCAAAATATTCCGCCATTGTTGAATTATCATCACCTTATACTTTGAACGAAGTTCTGATTCACTGCGGTCAACATTTTTTTCAATTAGTGCCTCTGTTGGCCAACAGTTTTCCTGTAACTTTAAAAAATCGGGCCCATTTTGCCATCGCCCTCCTATTTTGTAATCCGAAAATTTTGCTCTGGTGGCCTCGTCGGCTGGATTCTGTGAACCAAGGCACCACCTCCACTCGCTTATGCTGCTGTTTTCCAAAATTTCAGCTACTCTATTCGCCACATATTGTCTGTACATACGGTGGTCAGAACGTATCCATTGTATGACTGTGAGTGAGTCCGACCAAAAATAAACTTTATTAATATTCTTTGTGTGATTTTTTGTAATCACCTCTTTCATTCGAACACCCATTACGGCCGCTTGTAATTCAAGTTTGGGTGTTGTGTGGTATCTGGTTGGGGCACAGCTTGTTTTCCCCATGACGAAGACGACTTTAACACCATTGCAGCTTTTCACACGCCAATACGCGACTGCAGCCATCGCCTCCTCACTCGCATCTACAAATATGTGTAGGTCTACCTCACTTTGAATAAAATCTATGAAGTAACATCGAGGCTCTTCAAATGTTACCAACTTGGATAGATCCTTTAACCATATTTTCCATTGAGCATATATTTCAGCCGGCAGTTTTTTGTCCCATTTAATACCGCTCTTCCATACCTTTTGCATAAGAATTTTCGACGTTACCATAAAGTCACTTAAAAAACCAAATGGGTCGTATACTGACATGTTCAGTGATAGCATTTCACGCTTTGTGGGGACCGTTTCAAATTTTAATATTCTTGGGTCTACTTTATACAACTTAAGTTGAAAACAAAATACGTCTGCTTCAGGTCGCCAGTGTATACCCAAAACTCTTTCAATGTTATCGGATTGGAATAGAGATCCGCTGGTAACATCGTCATCAAGGGCAGAGTTGCCAAATGTTTTTCTCACCTTCTCTGAATTAGTAATAATATTGCGCAAGTTGAAACCGCCGTGCTTGTGAATTTGGATTATATCTTTGACAACTGAGATAGCCTCTGCTTCCGTTTGGAAGCAATCAACATAATCATCGACATAGTGGTGATTTATGATTCCCTGTACAGCTCTCGGTGACTCGGTTAAATATTGCTTGGCGTTTGCGTTTTTTACGTATTGAGCGATCGTGGGTGAACAGGCAGCTCCAAAGATCATTCTTTCCATCCTATATACTTCCACTGTCTTGTTAACGTCTCCATTTCGCCACAAAAATCTCTGACAATCACGATCTTCTTCAGCAATGACAATTTGGTGGAACATTTCTTGGATGTCTCCACAAACGGCTATTGGCGCTTCTCTGAATTTAAATAGAATGGAAATCAACGATTTATTTAAGTCTGGACCGGGTATAAGGGCCTTATTTAAAGAGTAGTTTTGAATCTCTGCGGCTGCGTCAAACACCAGTCGTATTCCTTTTTTATTAACATTCTTGACACTAAAATGTGGCAGATAGAAAACTTTCTTGGTTTCATTCTCTACTTCGTGCTGCTTTAGCTTTTTGGCGTAGCCTTTTTTCACATAGTCGTTTATTTTGTCGTTATATTGCATGGCATACTCAGGGTCTTTCAACATTTTTCTTTCGACAGAATATAACCGACTCAAAGCCATTTGATACGAATCTGGCAACTCTGGTACAATTTCTTTCCATAAGAGTGGACATTCATAACGTCCAGAACACCTTTTAGTTTTTTCTTCTAGTATTTTTATGGCTCTTTCATTTTCTTTAGACATCAGTGGCTTTACGTTGAATTTCGTACCGAGAGTTTCCAAATCAAAATATCCTTTCATCATTTCATGTAGATCTTTAAATAGGTCTTCATTATTTTCATTAATGCGTTTACTAATGTGCATATTACGTTTCGTGTCAATAAGTTTTTCACCATAAATGGGTCCGTAGATAATTGCACCTAATCTAGTGATAGATACAATTGGCCCTGAATCGTTCAGCATTGTTGGGGCTTCCAATGGCACAGTTAAAAACGAGTGACTCAAGCTTAAAATGAGTTTCGGCTGTATATTCGAATAATCTTGCAAATGCACTTTGGCGATTCTTTCAGTATCACCCGGCTTGAAAATATTTTTCATGTGGCAGCTCTGTATTGGCAATGACAGATTTGACGAAATGTAAACATTGGAAATTGTAAATATTTTATCATTTTTGCCAATCCCACTTAACTTTAGAGTTATGTTTTCTGATCTTTGAGAGGTACGATGTTCGTTGAGCCACTGCAATTCCAAGACTTCTGGCTTTCCACGTATATTGAGCATATTTGCGACATTACTATCAAGCATTGAGACATTTGCACCGTCGTCAACGAATGCATAGGTTGATACCACCTTGTTATTTCCATATAATTTTACTGGTAGTATTTGGAACAATACGTGCTCAAGACATTTAGTGGCATGACAATTTCTTTGCTCGGAGTGTGGTGATTCAATCGCAGATGTATTTTGGTTGGTGTTACAAGTTCCAACGGATACTTGTGGTAATTGGCTTACTGACGAAGGTGCTTGAGCATGTAATAAATTGTGGTGGAACTTAGCACAATTGCTACATTTTCGCTTACCTTTGCAATTTTGTAGTTGATGTCCCCTTTTTAAACAACAAAAACAGGCTTTGATACTTTTTATTTTGTTCCATCGGTCAGTGACGGCCATCTGTGAAAATTGTTTACAGTTTTTAATACTTACACACTCACCTTGGCATATAGGGCAACTATGCCCCATGGCAACGTATGCGTATTTTGCTGTTACTGGCAGGTTCGGGCGACGGCTGGTTTTGTTAGATGTTGTTGGTAAGGTGTCGTGGACAATGTTGGCTAGACGGCGCAATATTGCTAACCATTCACTAAAGTCAATAACAGTGGCAGGACGCTCCAGTAATAAGCATTTCTCTGCCCACTGCATTTGACGATTTGCGGGCAATTTCGAAACTAATTCGCTGAGCAACGACGGATTTGACAAATGGTGTTCTCCACGCACGTTCTTCAAAAAGGCCGACATATTGGATATTTTGTTTGCAAAATTTACTAGCGCATCCAGGTTGTCGTTAACTAGTGGCGGTATTGCTCGTATCTTATCGATTTGGCTTTTTATGAGTTGCTCAGGGCGGCCAAACGTTTCCTTTAGCATTTCAATTATAGCGTTAACGTTGGCTGAGTTGGCCAACAATGATTCTACACTGTCCCGGGCATGACCTTTGACGGCTTCCCTTAGGCGCATAATATTGTGGAGATTGTTGTAGCCAAATTC
Organism: Sturmia bella; assembly: GCA_963662145.1. Taxonomy (NCBI): domain Eukaryota; kingdom Metazoa; phylum Arthropoda; class Insecta; order Diptera; family Tachinidae; genus Sturmia; species Sturmia bella. The sequence goes on along the minus strand of OY759168.1, from coordinate 7,723,431 downwards.
ATTTGTGGTACTCACGAATGCTTCATAAAATGTTTGCCACTCTTCCGGGAAGCCTGTAAATATAGGGAGTGGATAGATTTTTTTATGCGGGGGAAAGGAAACGTTTGAATATGGCAATTGTCCCGAAATATCGGATTCATTTGTAGATGGTATTGGCAGTGGCAGATGTTGTGAGTTTTGTGGCGGAATTTGCGATGGAGGCGACGGCTGGTGCAACGATGGCGGTTGATGTGACGGCAGCGTGAACTGGGAGTTAGCGAAATGAGTTTGCAATTGCTGGCTCGTGCTAAGAAGTTGTGCTTGTAGTTGTTGCGTTGAGTTCAAAAACTCTGTTTGCATTACTTGCATTTGACGCTTAAGTTGTTCCATTTGTTGCTTGAATTCCCTCATCTCGTTTGACCGCGGCGAGGGTGTGTCATTGGATGATTTGGTTTGCGTCCGGCTGGCTGATAAATTGTTGACGCTAACGGTGTTTTCGGACATGTTTACTGGTAACGCGTGTATTGTGGCTGCAGATTGTGGCTCACTTCCTCTGGCTGTTTCTTTTACTGGCGAACGTTCTGTAGGCATACTGATCACGTAGGCTTGAAATCGGGCTGGCAGGACTCCTTGGGTTCTTCTACTTGTTCTTCTGGGCTGATCTTGATTGTTAGACATAAAAAAAAAACACAGACACGATCACGAAAATGAGTGACGAATCTATTTCTTCACTTTGCCTTTTTAACAACAGGTAGCGACAATACTATTATTTGATACGGTCGATTTCTCATAAATTAGGCTGTTGACCGTATCGAACAGGCACAAAGTACGGATAGTTTGACAAATTTGACGGCAAAATGATTAAAACATGTCTCAAAATAAAGAATAAAGATGTTGGTTTTTGCTACGGCAAGAATAAACAGGCGGTTGTAATTTTAATTTTGTGTGCGTGTATGCACTTATTCGGGTGCGTTTATTCTCTATAAAAATACAAGTTCTTTTTTAATTATAAATTGTTACAAATATATAAAGGCAATCTTACTTATTTTTTGGCTGTTCTAGCAAAAACGAAACAGTTACAGTCTTTACGACTCTTTTATATACGACAAATTACAGTTTTCTACTAACACAAGTTACAAACATTTTTTTTTTTATTTTTTTTTTATTTCAACATATAGTTTGCCTCTTCTAGGCTTGGGATATTTGCCCGTTTTTTGCGTTGCCAACATTAAGGTGACCATCGCCAACAATACCAATTAATGAAAGAAAAATGAAGTATCATACGGGCTTTAGCATCGTCAGGAATCTTTAATTGTTTTTATTTTCTATTAAAGATTCCTGACGATGCTAACAAATTGTAAGCGAAATATCGAATAATAAAGGAAGAAAAATATAAAGACCTAAAGCTTTAAAAAATGGTGTTGTCAATTTTAACAATAAAGGTCAAAAATTATGGATAAAATAATAGAAAATAAAAGTAAATTGATTTCATTAATTACACAAGTTCTTTCCATTGGTACTTTCAAGGTTTGAGGAAATAAGTTTGACCCAGTTAAAAAACACTATTGTTCCTTTTTATACTCTTTACTAGAAGCGTTTGTATAGATATGTTTCGCAAAAACCACAATTTTTAAACGCCGTTTTTGAACCGATTAAACGGTTTATTGACCTTAATATTTAGCTACTTGGTATCTAACCATCTCTTCTTGCACAATATTGATTATAGTCGAAATCGAAAATGAATTATTACGAAATGTTCTTTTTTGGTAGAAGAATTTACCTTTTTTATTTATTATAGTTTGGATTCGCATGTGCAGGTGTGTAAAAGTTGTTACAATTTACTTTACCTAATTGATATTGATAAAAAAAAGTGACAAACCAAGTATTGAACTTGAGCCAGTTAAAAGTCTTTGAATAAAAATGAACACAACACAATTTGGAAGTAGAGAAGGAAACAATCCTGTTAACGAATACAATTTTTCAGCACCGCTTACGTTGGCTTTTTCTTTTATCTGTGGACAACACAAACAGTTTTTATCTTTTGCGAAGGAATGAAATAAGGAACAAATTTTTAAGATTAAGTCATTATTTTTGTTTAGGTTCTCGTATGCTTAATTTTGGCAATAAATACACACATACACAAACATACATACATAGATGCCTATTAAATGTTGTAACGAGTTCTGGAAGTCATCGTCATGGCAGTATAAATATGCAATTGCTCCTTAAGTTCCTTTTCACGTTCCGTAATTTCTTTTAGCATTTCCAAAGCAATTTGTTTCTCCTTGATGAGAATTTCCTTCTCCATGGCGGCTTCTACTTGAACTTTGCTTAGTTTGGCCTGGAGAAGTTGTGATTCTAGTTGACCTTGTTCATTTAGTTTTTCCAATTGTTGTTCACGAGCCTGATATTGTTTGGACAGAAATCTTAATTTCTTGATCATTTCAATATTATGATTACGTAATTTATTATTTTCCTCATTAGCTTTGCTCAATGATTGATTGATTACGTTTCAGGAACTTTGGAATCTCGATTGACTTTTTTTGCGTCTTTCCTCCTCTTCGCGAATTTCACTTTCATTTTTTACCGATTTAATAAGTTTCTGCTGCTCCCTACACACCTCTTCCAATTTATTCCTCATCAAAACATTTTTATTCTATTCTCTCTGTAGATTTTCCTTTTCTCGCATTACAGTCTCCAGCTGTTTTTCGTGGACCTTAAGCTCCTGCTTGGAACGTCTATTGGTGCGTTCACTTGCTATGAATTTACTCAGCAAAAGTTGAAATTTAATTTCACTAATTGCCCAGTTGTGTAAGCCCGCCCACGTGCTGTGGTTTACACTGGCCATTCATGTTTGAACAAAACCTGCGCATGATAATGGACATATGTATAAAATTTAGTTTGGTGCACACGAAAAAAACATTTTACAATATGGTTGCGACAATATTATTATGTTGTCTATAAAGATGAGAAAGGTTGTGACACACAAGATATTTTTATTTCAAATGCCGTAAAAAATTGTTCATCACCGTTTGATCATTTTGTTGTCACCATCCATGAGAATTGAAATAAGGTAGCATTCATTTGAAGAAATAATATCTACAACCAGTTAACAATGAATATTTCAACAAGCTCCAAATGGTAACCAAATAGTAAACAAAATATTGTTGTTTTTAACAAAGTTTTTGTTTTAGCCGTTGGCAGCTAATTTTTCTCCGATTTTTGTATTGTGTGTAGTTACACGTATGTGTGTACGAAAGTGCTTCTTTTATTGAAAAAAAACCAAAGCAAAAAATTAATTAAATAAAACCGATACAAGACAGCTGTGCAATACAAATTATGGTACATATGAAGAGCTGCTTTTATATTGTGTGTAAGCAAGAGCTTTGGATGGTGTATAGATGCGTATGTATGTATAAATATTTGTTTGAATTCTGTAAATATTCTAATCAATGGGGATATAGCGGCCTCTAACCATCTTCTTGTTGTATTCAATCATAAAATTGCCTTGCCTGGTCATACTATTGTCGTTTACAACCATCTCATGGAAAAAAAAAAGATTTTGTAGGGTAACCATATTGCTGTCAAATTCAATCATAATATTATTGTGAACAACCATACTTTTTTTAAGTTCAGCCAATATTGTCATGTGCAGCCTGCAACATAGAAACAATATGGTTGGATTTGACAATGGCATCCTTATGTTACATGGGCTGCCGGTCATGAGACCGGGTCCTACAAAGGTCCCAATGAGACCAATGTCATGTAAAACTTAATGTTTTGACTACAACTAGTGACACTGTACACAAAATGTAAAAATAATAAAAAAAAAAGATTAGAGGTTAGTGGAAGAAATTCCACTAATCTTTAATCTTGGGGAGTGATTGGCTCAGCTGTTATTTTTGTTTGGAGATCCAACCACTCTAGTGTACTGTGCATAAATTGTTTTACTGCCGATCATAAACTTATTTTCTTATATTTAATTTGTTGTTTAATCATTTACATAAGCTTTTATTATTTTTCTGGTTTATTAAAACAAAAATAATCATTTCATTCAAAATTGGCTTTACTTTTTATTGCTATTGTTGTTGTTATTGTTTTGTGCACCGTAAGTTTAATTCCTGTTGTTTTGTGGATTTCATTGAGTATTAAATGAACGAATTTCTTCATATTTCAAGAAAAAAAGCTCTGCGATGGTGTTTTATCGTGCATATAAAAATCATTTAGGGAAATTTTGTGAGGTGGGTGGTCGGCTTCCCTCGCTGCGCCTGCAAAGCATGGCGTACACAAATTAACCACCTCGTATGAGAGTGATTTAATTATAAAAATGAGGAAAATGTTGATGATACTTGCCAGTGAATATAATCAATTTAAAGGCGGGCACAATGGAAATGTGTTGCTGTGTGGGAGCGTGCGTTCTTAAAAAAATGCAATAATCTGACGGGCGGGCCAGACATCCAATCAATACGCTGAGAAAGCAAAAAATAATAAACAAAATGCAAAAATAAAGAAAAGCAATTAATGCCAACAAACTTTTTGTTGCGCTAAAGTAGTAAAAGTTTTCTAAAACAAATAAATAATTTACTTTCATTTCTTCTCTTAAAAATTAAGCGAAGAAGCATCGTTCGTTCGTTAATGTGTGCATTTTAGTGCCGGCCTTTTAAACCATTTTCCAAAAATACCGCATCAATAACCACATCATTTCAACATCATTAGTTCGTTTTTTTATTACTCAGACATGTTTGCGTGTAATATTTACATACAAGTGCAAGCACACAGATCATTCCCTGCCTTGCAGATCACAGATTGTTGTGTGCATGTGTGTGGTCTTTTTATTTTTTGCTCAAAGTGAATTGATAAGTGCCATCATCACACAGGCGACAATTAGTTTATTTGAAATCAAAACACGCCAGCCACTTGATTGCACTGTTGTGTTTGTTGCCAGTTTAGAAACAATTTTCACATTTTTACTGTTAATTTAAGGAGGCTCCTGTGGTCAGTGAAGTACCGGCCGTGGACAGAAAAGTGTCTAGACCAGTAATTATCCTTAGATGTTGTTTAAGGAGCCAATGAATGCTCAAGAAGGCAACACAAAATATTAAAACCAAATTATTATTTACAATTGTTAATTAGTTTATCGGGCTTTAGTTCGATTTTAATACCACAGAATTGAGAAAGATTTTTTTGTGGCAAAATTTTAGTGATGAACATTTTTAAGAAAGATCAGCAAAGTAAAGTAGAAGACTTATGGGCTGGGGAAACTAGATGATTGCAATTGAGAACCCCATACCTTTTGTTACTGTAAAACATTATGTCGAATTCTAAATTCGCCCTGGTAGCTCTGCTCACGCACTCTCACTCAAGGCGAATCAACTACAGGTGGTCGCAATTCAATTCGTTTCAACATTTTCTCTCGAGTTGTCATACGTTTTGTTGTCGTTCGCTATCAGCTTTGACAACTCGGAAGATAAAAGCGTGGAAAAATGTAGAAGCGAATCGCGGGCACCTGTAATGGATTCGCCTTGCTCTCAATGCTGATAAGCTGACTTGTAAACAATTTTTCACATAACAAGATGAAAAAAGCGTGGAACCAAGGCGAATCCATTACAGGTGCCCGCATCCCAATTCGCTTCAACATTTTTCCACGATTTTATCTTCTCAGCTGTCAAAGCTGATAGCAAACGACAACAAAACGTATGACAACTCGGGAGAAAATGTTGGTCTCAATGTTGCTCTTCGTTACAGCTTTACATGAAGTTCTTTTTTAAAAAACACATTCTATTACAAATAGGGTAGCCAGATTTGAAATCCGAAAAATCAGTACATGAGTGTCAAAAAAAACAGTACAATTCATAAAAAATCAGTACATTTATTTTTAAACAAAAAAATAACATTACATTCAAGTTATTAACTTTTTTTTAATATTAATTCAGTAACTAACAAAAGAAATTAACAAATATCATATTTTAAATATGAGATCATAACATAAAAAATAAAGTTTTTTTTTTGTGCAAGCCCAAAATAATTTTGTATTACATTTTAATAATATTTATCATTTTTTTGGTATATGTTTCAAAATTCCATTTCTGCCTTCCTCAGCTTTCAAAAAATTATGAAATTCATTACATGCATATTCAAAATTTGTTTTAATAATTAACTCACTTTCCAAGTTTTGAATCAAACGTATATTTCTCTCTTTTCTCCAAAATAAAAACATTAGACTGAAAATTCTCTCAGTTGCAGCGTTTGAGTGAGGTATTGAAAAAATAAAATTACAAATTTTTTCAAAATTAGGAAAATTGCCACTTTTTAAAAACTCTTGCCATTTTTTGTCAATAGTTTTTTCTTTTTGTACGTTTTTAACAAAAGTCTTTAAAAAAATAAATTCATCAAACAAAAGGTCCATATCTATATTTTTAATAGAAAACAATTTAACAACTTCAGTAAATTAAGCATTTGGCCATGGTTTCATTTTTTGTTCTTGCTAGCCAGTTAATTTTGTTTATCCAACTATCTTTAAATTTATTATTACGTCGATTACCAATTTGCTTCTTTGGTTTGGAGGACGATGTACCGGCCACTTCTTCCAAATCTGAAGTACAAACCACTTCTTCCAGATCTGAAGAACAGGACACTTCTTCCAAATCTGATAATGATTCGTCGGAAATTATTTCTTCATCGTCCATATCTAAAAAGTATTTTTGGTAAAACACAAGCTATTGAACAACACAATCTATTAAATCAATTAAATAAATCTTACCACACTGATTGAATACAACAATTGTTTAACTTTTCATAAATGTTTTACAAAATTCTGTTAGTTTTAAAAATGTAAATACAAAAAAAAAAACACTTGCCATACAGACAGGAATTATTGTGAATTATCAGCTGATTCTTTCCAAACAAAATGCACTGAACAAAATTTTTTATATTAAGTATTGAAATAGAGAAATGTTTTTTATTATTTAATAAAAAAATTCTTTAACAAAAAAAAAACAGTACAAAAATCAGTACAAAGTAGAAAAATCAGTACATTTGCGTACTGATTTTGGTATCGTGCCCAGTACAATCGTAAAAAATCAGTACATGTACTGGTAAAAACAGTACGCCTGGCACCCCTAATTACAAATAATGTGCAGCCGCAGAAAGAGGTAAATCCATAAAAATTTTTTTTCAAAAATTTTAAAAGACTAGCACCTGTTGTTTATTTTTCGTTGCAGATATTCATGCTATATTGAAGCAGATACTTTAAAGGATACTAATATAGAGAAAAGCTAGATACTGATGACATCATTGTCTGAAACCAAAAAGAGGTCGGCAGAAAACCCGATTGTTTTTTAGATTTTTGTATTAATTTTTGTTACTTGTTTTAAATTATTTATTTTTATGAACTTAATTACTTATTTGCTTTAAGAGCCAATTGATAAGTATTAATTCAGGTCCAAAAATGACATTTTGTTGGTGCTAATCAACTCATCAGTAGACATGAAAAATTCTTAAAAGTTTGTTTGAAACTTAACTACTTATTCCATAATTCTCATGAACAAAATGAGAATCACAAATGTTCAAACAAACCTTTAACACAGCAAACATTTTGCTCATTCTCATTTTGTTCATGGGAATTATGGAATAAGTGGTTAAGTTTCAAACAAACTTATAAGAATTTTTCAAGTCTACTGATGAGTTGATTCGCTCCAACGAAATGTCGTCGGCATATAGACAGCTGAAAAATACAGCAAATATTTTGAAAAGGTTCATTTTTGGACCTGAATTATTTATTTTTAGCCATACAACTTGATTACATTACATTTAAGAGTTTTAATATTAATTGCCCTTTTTTATAAAAATTTTAATTTAAAGTAAAAATTAAAAACATTTTAGTGGACCAATATTTCCGTTAAGGTTAGCCAAAATTATTATAACTGATTATTACGTTTTTACTGACTAGTTAGAGCTAACCAATATATTGGTAATCATTGATCTATAAAACTAAGCAGAGTAAGCAGCACAGACAGAGATGCAAAATCACATGTACACAAGAGTTTCGGTTAGGCTTTACATTTTAATCTTAATAAACCAACTAGAAGCCCTAACCGATATTTCAGTCAGCACTACCAGTTAAATGACCGGTCATTTAGCTGGTAGTATTCTTGCAGTGATGTAAATATGAAAAATACTTACAACAGGTTTTGCTCTGCTTTTCTTGAAAAAGGAGAGAATTTCATAATATTTTCGTCCCACAAAGTCGTTCTACTTTGTATTACCGTGTAAACTAACCTTAAACAGCAGCGCTTAGCCCTCCTTCTACCTAAACTCTTCATTACTGACTACTGTCAACACATACAAATATTTAATCTTATTGATCAAGTTTAAATTTTATCACCGTGTTTTTCTTTTGATTGCAATCTATTTTTTATTCTATTTAAAATTAATTATATATTACAACTTATTTTATTAATGATGACAACACTGTTAAAATTTACGCCGGGCCCAGTGATTTCATTCTATCATTTTTCATAAAGTTTGTTTTCAACTAGTAAAAATGCTATACATATAATCATTTGTATAGTTGAGACTAACATGTGGGAATTCTTGTCCCCCAGCTATTAAGTTTTCCAAACTTTCTTTAGCAGTCTTCTTTAAATATTAATCAGTTATCAGATATTTTTCAAATTCAACTTGTAACACATTTATGCTGACAGTTAAAAGCTGTAAAATACAAAAGTTCGCCTAAACAATTTATATAAAATTAGTGAATAATTTTAATGTATTTGAAGGTGGGCTATAAATCAATTGCTTGCTATGATTTGTATCAATTATGTATTATTGAAGATTAAAAATAAATAGTAATAAAGAAAATTTGAGAGGATAGCTGGGGGACAACTAGCAGTTTTGGAGCACTCATTTTGGTCATATGTTTATTACTTTCTGTCTGTATATTTTGTTGTCTATATCTTATTCACGCTATCAAATTTTTTTTTTGCTTTCGAATGGCTCATTTATGTGAATATTTGCAGCTTTATAGTCCAAGTTGAACGGAGATTATAGCAAAAATCGCCTATACACTCATTTTATATAGTAGCTGCAATTTGGGAATCTTTAAACTTTTTTTGCGCTTTAAGTTTTTAAAGATTTTAGTGGAAAACTGTTCTTTAACATCTCTGTTATATGTTAAACTAAAGATGTAATAAAAACGGTCAGGTCCACTCATATTATTTTGAAAACTTAAAACGCAAAACTACGTTGCAACAAAACAGCGATATAAGCGATAAATGCGTATAAACATTGACATCTCAAAGCACTTAACAAAACAGCAAATCTTAGAAACTTTTATCACAGTTCTTTAAATGTATTAAAAATATTTTAAAACTATTTAATGGAAAAATAACAAAGAGTTTTTAGACAAATAAACAAAATATTTAAATTTAGTGCCTGCCGCTTTTCCAACAACATAAAGGGTTGAAAATTGAAACAGCGAGACAATAATGTGAATACTGCCACGCCAACAAGATCCAGATTATTAATAGAAGATCACACTTTTGCTGGTCTCTTTTGTTTTGTTTGTGTTTTCGGAGTAAAAAGTAATTTCAGTACTTTTACTTTAACTGGAATAATAAAGTCATAAAAATACCCAATTAGCCAAAGGATCAAAGATTTCTTAGCGAGCCTTGAGTTTCCTACACGAAATAGTCGCCCACGTCAGTTTATGCCGGCGTTAAAATGGGTCGGGTGAGGTACCTAAAATGTGGTAAAGTGTTAAAATCAACAACCTATATATTTACCGGGTGAGAGTTTCTCACCACAAAGGTAAGTGAGTTGTATTTCAACTTTATTTCATATACATATATATTATTCTTATATTGTTAATTAAAATTTCACGTGCTGACGAGAAAGTGTGGCGGCTTCGAAACAACTAGTTGTTCACCCTGCTAAATGTCTTTGATGTCGTCTTTGTCTAATTTAATTAGTATCAATCACAAGAATAATATCGAAAGAACTTGAGCCTGATATGATAAACTTAATACAGAAATAATTATATAAGAAAAAGTTCGAATAATATAAATTAAATATCAAATTTTATTTTTAAACACTAGGACCAGATTTGCTAACAAATCTCAAAATGGTATGTTCAATAGAATGCTAAGATCAGAGCCATTGCTACTAGTTTTGTAAATATTTCAAAAGAAACAATAACTGAAGTTTAGAAATCTCCTATTTGAAAATTTGAAGTATTAATTTAGGTCCAAAAATGAACCTTTCCAAAAAATATTTGCTGTCTTTTTTAGAAAGGTTCATTTTTGGACCTAAATTAATACATTTCAATTGGCTCTCAAAGCAAATAAATAATTAAGTTCATATTTGAAAATATAGTAAATTATTTTGTATCAGATAATTACACTGAATTATGTTTCCGAACAATACGATGTTGCCTAGATTCTACTTCCTGTAGTAACAGTATTGCACCAATTTTGAACATTTTTATCGAATTTTTATGGAATTAATCAATTTTACACAGCTTTTTCGTCTTGACTATTTTTATATTCTTCTTATTTTATATTCATGTAGGAAGTGGCCCTCAAGGCCTAAGAAAGTGCGACAGACTGGAACAAAGAAGAACAGAGTAGGTCAATTAACGCATAGCATTGACAACACTGAAACGAACAATAGGGAATAAAACAAAGTGACAGTAAAAGGGGAGCCGATGCAGAAGTCGTTGTGTTAAGACGGACGGAAGTATGAGTAAAATATGTAAAGTAGAGACAAATGTATACTTATTAAGAATTGTAAAGCTTAAACTAAAACTAATACCTAAATATATACTATATATACTATATACCTAAATATAAATTCGTTCGTCAAAACCTTAAACTAAATTAAACTATAACTACCTAGTGCTAAGTTTATTCTAATAATAATAAATGAATTTAACCTACCTATGGTGTTTAATTTAAACAATATAAAACAGTGGATACCCATTCAGCATCATCAGAATTACCCACATTCATGCATATAAAGTATATTCACTACGCACTGGTGGGCAGCACGGACATGTGCTCCCATGACACACACGTTAGCAATTTTCCCTTCATTGGGAATGAAAGTTTTATGGGGACAAATATTTCCCATTTTAATTACGATAGGGGTGAATGTCTCAACGTGTTCACAGAAAAAAAAAAATGGCGTGCTAAATTTAAGTTTTTCCTCCTTGATTTTAGTACGAAGTAGTCTTGAAAATTTAAGTACGCATAACACAAAAGTGTTCTTAAAACAAGATCAATCGGGATTATTAAAAGGAATCAATCCTGGTAAGGTTTAAAATGAATACGAAACTCTTGAGAGTATTTGAACTCAGAACTTGTGTGTGTTTGTATAAGTACTGAATTTTGTTTAAATTTTTTAATTGCTACGATGGCTGAATTGGTAGAGTGGCTGAACTGGCATTAGTTAGGTTCCGGGTTCAAATCGGCACAGAGAAAACATAATTTATAAACTATTATTAAATTAAGGAAGTAGAGCGGAATATTTTAGAAACGAATTTGGGATTAAATAGACTTCAGAAACATCGCATCAGTCCTCACACTCAAAATAAATACAATCCTTTCGTACTTATATCAATCCCAAACGGTGTCAGAAGTACGATAAGTACCAATGTTCTTAAATCAAGAACAGCGTTCTTCTTTTTAATCACGGATTTAAGCGATATTAAATCCGAAACTAGGATTGAATATGTCTAAAATTAAGTATTTAGCGCTTGAAAAATCCATACTTAAAACAGGCTCAACGTACAAATGGATTGAATTGTTTTTTCAGTGTTCCTAATTCATTTAAAAATTTAAAAAATATAGTACACTACTCATTGCGAACAAAAAAAAAAGTACTTCTGTTTGTATTTACTAATTACCTCATTCGGTAGGCGAAGTTTCGGGTGGGTTTGTCCATCTGATCTACTGTGAGAAGATGTCTTGAGAATATGGCCAGCTGGGATGTGAAGCACATGCTTGATGCAGTAAAAAATGCATGCATTGTTGTTAACTGATCCTTTCTTTGTTTATCTAATGTAGATTTTATGGTTTTCTTTGTTTATGCCCAACGTGCAACAGCGTCCTCGTTAAAGACAGCAGAGTTGCACTTCGGCAGTGTGTGTTTGGAAAATGCTGAAGTTGGTTGAAGGAGTTGAACTTGCTGCTGGTTTTTTAAGAGGACTTTTATTTGTTTTTGATTGCTTTTGATGCCGAGCGGTAGTGATTCTTTTATGATCTATTACTCTGACTTTTGATTTTTTTTTTGTTCTCCTGTGTCAAGTTGTGCAGCTGCGGCTGTGTTTTTCTTCCCTGTTTTTGATGTCGCTGGAAAATGACTGGGGCCTTATTGACACATAATGTGAGGGTGTTATTTTTGTATAGAATTACATACTAGATGTTTTATATTTTAATTGGGGTTTTTTTTTTTAAATTTGATTAGTTGAAGTATGAAATTAGCGGTAGGTGGATTGTGTGTACTTGGGTGGCCCTCAAAATGCAATTTCGGTAGGAGTATTTGTGGGTATGAGGACACTTGTAGCATAAAAATCGAAAGCAACATACACTTGGAAAAATTCAAAGCTACATCCTGCCTTTAAACAGGTCAAAGCGAAGTGTATTTTAAACGCCGCCAGTACACACCGAAAAAATGCGACTCAAAATCAATAAGATTCATGTTGATTCAATAACAAACATCAAACCAAGGCCTAGAAGTGTAGAAAGTATAGACATACTATTTCATTCCAGAAGAAACAAAAGCCCCCCTTCAGAGTTAAAGATCATGTCAACACTGTCTTACTTTTCATTCATGAAATATTTCCTATCAATGAAACACTTTTTAAGGCAATGGCTTAAAGTTCCAATTAGTGGAATGGCTCCATTAAAATTTTTGTTTCGTAAAACCATCCTGTAGCGAGACGCTCGCACACATACACACACATGTACTTTGTTTTGTCGCTTAGTGTCCCTCCCTCCAAATCGAATTATAATTAGAATAACACACAACTTGGAACTTGTTTGTTCAGTTGCAGAGTAGAAAGGATTAAAAATAAACTACATGTGTTTGTACAAACACACATATTTGTTTACACAACACTTTGAATAAAATAAATTATCATTAAAAGACTGGAATGATGAAAAAGGAAAAATCTAGTCACGACTAGTCACGACTAGCACAATAGTTGTCTGTCTAGCCAACTCAAAGACGCAGAATAAATCAAAAGATACGACAAGTACATAAGAAAATAAATTTATGCATTCACCCCCATCTCTTCAAAACATTTGAAATGCAATTCAATCCCTGGAACTGCTACTATTTCGAGTATTTGTTTACATTTGGGAGGTCGGGGTCCACCGTTTAGCCACTGATCAGTTTGTTTTATAATAAATAATTCTTTGTCGCATTTTGGCACTTGAGGTGACGCCTCTGACCACTTGATGTGGGTTGTTTGTTATTGAATGACACGTAATTTGCGTGTGCCCCTTTAACAGTTGTTGGTACAAATGTTTGTTTGTCTATTTACTGAAAACAAACATACATATTTAATAAAACGCATTTTAACATTGAAGTAATTTGAAACCGTAATCTGTGTTAAATTTCCCACTACAACAAATTGTGTGTTTTTGAAATTTTTTTACAGTTTATATTAAAACTTTGTAAATCCGTTTTTTGTTCTTTTTTTGGCATAAACTCCTGTAAACACTTGACAATGTCGTCACCGTTCATATACAAACAAACATATTTATGTATGTATGTATGTAAGTGTGCATAAAATAGTGGACGGACTTACCTCAGTTTCATTTTGTTTTAAAAATGTGTCCTTTTTTACCGTTTGTTTAAAGTTGACAGTTTTGAGAGGAGATGATGGGCTTAAGTTTGTTTCAGTTTAATGCAACAAGTACACAGAAAGAAAAACAACAAACTGTATACGTAATTATACTTTTTTAAAGTTTATTTGACGCTGCTTTCTTTCGATATTATTATACAGATTAGTTGAGCAGAAGGTCTTTCCTCTTATCATCAATTTTTTGTTAATCATTTTTAGCAGTCTCCTATTCTCTTTGTCTCAGCAAAAACAAATAAAGCAAAAGTACAGGTGTTTTGGTTTGATGGTATTAGTAGCAAGCGAGTAGGCCTATAACTCCTAAACTGCTGATTTGGTTTCAATAAAAAAATAAAACATTTATTTATTTACAATATATTTTATAAATAAATTTACAAAATACAAAAAGAGGCGCAGGGAAAAAATAAAATGTGTGCGACAAGAAACTTCAACCACATAAAAATAAGAAAAAGCAATACGGGAGTAAATTACTACTCATGTATATTAATTGTATAATTTCTTATGCATAAATGTGGATTAAAAATCTTGCTTGGAAATTTTTTTGATAATTTATTGTATGGTGGGAAATTTTCACGCTGTAAATATAAAAATAAATAATAGAGCGTTCGATGTAATTCAAAATTTAAACAGAAAATATGCAACAACTTGAGTGATTTGAGTGTCGCTTTAGAAAGATGAGTCCCTGAGTTCATGAATTAAGGATCCTTGATGTTTTCTTTGTCTTGTTTGATTAATATCATTAAAAAAAATAATATAGAACGAACTTTGTATAGTAAATTTATTGAAAGTTAGACAGAAAATATGCAACAACTTAGGTGGCCAAGTAGCTTGTGTATCGCTTTAGATACATGAACCCCTCAGTTCAAGGACGGCTGCTGACGAGAAGTGTAGCGGCTAGATGTCCACCTAGTTAAAGGTGCGTAATGTGGACCAAAAAATGTTTTGCAGAAAATTTATCGATATTAAAAACTTACTGTCAAAAATTTATTGATAGGAAACCTTGTTCATGGCAAATTTATCGAATTTTGCTTGAATCTGCAACAACAAAAATTTTTTGAAGAAAATTTATTTATAAATTTTGTAAATTCATCAACAACAAAAACTATTTTTAAAGAAATGTATGGACTATTTGTATTTAAGAAAATTTTTCTACAAAAATTCTTCGATAGCAAATATTTTTTTTTTTGTCGAAACGAAAACTGTGTTGATGCCAGAAATATTGAGAACAGAATTGACTGTTATCAAAGATTTTATTCAAAAATAAATCAACGAATGAGTGCTAAACAAAAAACCATTTCGTCCATCAAAAATTTGAGCCTAAACATTACAATCATTCCTACATTTTGGTCTAGTGCAACTAGTTAATTATGTTGAGCAATCGTTAGTTGTAGTAGTATTTTATGTTCCAGATTCCAATATATTTTCATTATGTTCTATTTATATTGTTCATCATCCACACGATGAACAACTAGTGCTGCTACATGTTGCTCTCTTCTTCTGCAGCAGCAGATCAGGTGTTTGCGGTTTGCCATTATTTTGTTTGTACCAGCACCGGCAAAACAGTCAGAATACGGGTGGTCTCTGCCAAAGAAAAACACACAAAACCCCCAGATATAAACACACACAAATATTTGCTCCACCATAAAGTCTGACATGAGTATTCTCCTCGTTATTGTACTCGCAAATGAAAAAGAAAAGCATATAAAGTAATTGTAAGCATATGTAAAATGAATGAAGCAACTTTTGAATGGGTGGGTGGATGGATGGTTTATTATGTAAATGGTTATTTTATTGTTCTTGTGGTGCACTGACAATGTTGTATACAATACCATAAAAATCTCTTTATTGGTTTACATTTGATACAAACGAAATAACAATGATGGGTGGGTGAATGGGGCAAGCATTTTGTTTGTAATTATCATTTGTGAAAATGCTAATGATCAGCTCTTCAAGGGCACTCGTGTGTTATTAATTAAACGAGCATGAAAAGGATTTTACTTTTAAAAGCGGAGTTAGATGTATAAATGTCTACAGGTAAGCCTCGATTTATGCGGTATTTCATTTAAGCTAATTTGATATAACACGGATCAATGTGCATGCATTTTGGAATTGAAATCAATTGAAATATAATAAAATTCAAATATGAACTTTATTATTTATTTGCTTTAAGAGCCAACTGAAATGTATTAATTCAGGTCCAAAAATGAACCCTTTTTTCAAAATGTTTTCTGTCTTTTTCAGCTGGTGCTAATCAACTCATAAGTAGACTTGAAAAATTCTTAAAAGTTTGTTTGAAACTTTATTTATTATTATTCATTGTTAAGTTTCAAACAAACTTTTAAGAAGTTTTCAAGTCTACTGATGGGTTGATTAGCACCAACGAAATGTCGTCGGCACATAGACAGCTGAAAAAGACAGAAGACATTTTGTAAAACAAGGGTTCATTTTTGGACCTGAATTAGTATAATAAAATTTTGCAGTCATTTTTTTTTCATATAAAAACCAGTTTGATTTTCGTAGTTTATTAATTTTCTTGAACAAAGTCGCTTGGCATATTTTAAGCTCATGAAAAAAATTTATTAAAAATAACGTTTATGAATCATTGTCGTAAACGGACTTGAGTTCAAAATTAAGAATATTGGCAATAAATTGCACTGATTGCCATTTTTAGGGTTCCGTACTCATCAGAGTGAAACGGAACCCTATTACGGAGACAAGTACGTCCGTCCGTCCGTCACAGCGTCCATTCTCCGAAACGGTAAGAGCTAGAGAGCTGAAATTTTCACAGGATGTTGTTGTATCTTGCCGCTACAACAACAAATACTAAAAACAACAACAAGTCGAAAACTACCAGGTGTCCCCATACAAACGAAAAGTTGCAATTAGCTATAACTCTCGAACCGTAAAAGATAGAAAGCTGAAATCAGCGTAGTGTATGTATTTGTAGATGCTTTACAACACCAAATGCTAAAGACAACAACAAGTTGAAAACTACCAGGTGTCCCCATACAACCTAAAGTAACAATTAGCCGTAGCTGCTAAACTATAAATTACAGAGAGCTTAAATTCGCACAATATATGTATTTACATATGCGCTACAACAACAAATGCTAAAAACAACAACAAGTCGAAAACTGTCCCTATACAACGTAAAGTAACAATTAGCCGTTACTCACGAAGCGTGAGAGACAAAGGGATAAAATTTGCACAATATGTGTATTCACATATGCTCCACAACAACACTTGCTAAAAACAACAACAACTGTAAAACTACCAGGTGTCCCTTTACAACGTAGAGTAACAGCTATAAATCTCGAACCGTAAGAGATAGAGAGCTGAAAATCGCACAGTGTATGTATTACCAGATGCCTTACAACAGCGAATTACAACAACAACAACAAGTCGAAAATTACTAGGTGTCCCCATACTACATAAAGTACCTGTAAAAACAGAGAGATGAAATTTTTATGATATATGTATTCACATATGTATTCACATAAGTGTGCGAGCCAGCCTCGTACTTGACTTAATTTATTTTGTTAATAAAACATGAAAAATAAATGTTGTTGAGTTATTGTCTGGGGAGATATTTCGTATCTATCACGATACTCGTCAGCAGCAAAATTCGGTTGCGAGCACGGCTCACGTACACAAGCGTTGCTTAGTGAAACTCTTAACTAACTGAGACTTTAATTTACTTATGCTGTTATGCAAAACAAATGAAACCCAGGGCTTAACCGACATTTTAAAATGTTAAATTTTTTTTTTTTGCATAAGAGCACTAATATACAGTAAGGGATAAAATCGTTCACGAAATTGAATTTATTGAGAACTAATTCCAAATACGTGTTCAGACAAACTTTTTAATTAAATTAAATACATTATTTGTCCTTAATACAAAATTAAAAACTTTAAGTAAATAAAGAAACTTGTTGATTTAAAATACGCTTATACGAAAATTCAAGTGTGAATACATAATTATGTCCATTGAAGGAAAAATTCACTTTTTGCGGACTCTAATATTTTGTGTGCCCTCCCCGTGTTTTTTTACTGCTTTGATTCTATTTGGCATACTTTCTATTAGGTTACTGAGAGTCTCCGGATCGTATCTCTGCCAGGCTTCAATACAACGGTGTGCTTTGATCTCAACAGGACGTTGAAATCGAGGTCTACCTGTATATATGAAGGGATGTATGTTGTGCACTATGCTGACAAGAATTATCAACTAAAGTTTATAGATAGAATAAAGCCAAACAAAAGTGTGTCAAAGAATTTGCTTGTTTGTTTCAATTGTAACTGGTTGTTAAAATTCAAACGAGGGTTGGTGGGTAGCTGTAACATTTTCACTATTTCCAGCAAGCTGAAATTATAGTAAAGGTGATTTTATAATATACTCTTGAAAAACTTTTGTAAAATTTGTTAAGATTTGTAAGTAACATAGTAATTTTGTTCACGAGCAAACATAACCTTAAAATACACTTTTGAGAAATTTAATCTTTTTAGTTTTTTTTGGGTTTTTTTTTGTTTTTGCTGGTTTTTTCTAATGTATTGATATGCATGTGTGTATATGCATTTCTAGTTGTATGTATTCATGGCCAAAGCATAGATGAACAAGAGAGTAGTGGTCACGTTATTTGTGTGCTAATTTTTGCCAATATGACAGTACTTCTACCGTATTTTATTTTATCAAATAAGTTAATGGTCAATAGATTGACTGTTGCCTCCTTTGGGTCCTAGCATCCGATTTTTTGTTATTTTAAAAAGAGTGGCTCCAATTCTGGTTCTGCAAAACATGAACTGAAAACTCTTTTCAGGTTTTTTTGGCTCTTTTCTTGGTTTCCGTTCATTGCAAAAGTTCAAACCAGTGTCAACATATTTTCATGTGGAAAAAAATTAAAGATATTGCCTTATATCATGTTCACATATGCCTTTTTAATTGAAACAATATTCAGTTAATTGACAATATATTTTTGGTGTTCATACATACTTAATATTGCTACGACAATTAGCATTTGACAGGTGAAAAAGTTATTGTTTACATCTGGTTGTTTTGTAAAGGGTGTTTTTTTCAATGTATAGAACTTTAATTTGGCATTACTGTTCAAGATGGCGACCGATTTAACAGGTGTCAAGTGATTTATGCTTAGTTTGGTTGGCAATATTTACATCATGAATAAACTCACGCGTGAACAAGGCTTGCAAATAGTGCAATTTTATTTGGAAAATAATGGTTCTGTGCGGAATACGTATCGCGCACAATTTTTTTTAGCGATGAAGCGTACTTCTGGTTGAATGGCAACGTCAACAAACAAAGCTGCCGCATTTGGAGTGAAGCTAATCCTCAAGTGCATGTCGAAACACCGTTACATCCAGAAAAACTGACTGTTTGGTGCGCTTTATGGGCTGGTGGAATCATTGGTCCGGACTTCTTCAAAAACGATGTTGGCCAGAACGTTACAGTCAATGGTGATCGATATAGAGCCATGATTACTAACTTTTTCATTCCTGAATTGAATAACCATGATGTCCAGGAGATGTGATTTCAACAAGATTGCGCAACATGCTTGTGCCACAAACGCATGACCATTTGCAAGACAACATTCGCCGTGTTATTGCCGATATACGGCCAGAAATGTTGGAAAAAGTCATCGAAAATTGGACGTCCAGATTGGACTACATCCGCGCCAGCCGTGGCGGTCATATGCCAGAAGTCATATTTAAAATGTAATGCCACAAGATTATCTTTCGGATAAATAAAACTCATGTCAATCAAATAATCCATCGGTGTTTTATTGCAACTTAAAGTTCTATACATCGAAAAAAAAACACCCTTTATCATAAAAAATTTAAAAAAAAATGTTGTTTTTTGTTTATTTATTTGTTGATGTTTGATTAGTCAAATTTTCACAAGGAGTGTTCAATATGTACTGTTATTGTAAAAGCTTGTTCATTTAGTACTGTTAATACAAATCTAACAGTGTTGCATTATAAATTTTACTCATTATTGAAACAATTATCTCTTAATTGCCAATAAGCTAATTGTAATTTTTATATGAAAATTTTGTCTCAATAATGGCTTTAATTGTTATAATTTCAATATTGCTGCATGTATGAACAGTATATTAGGTCTTTTATAATTTTTTAATGTTAATGTTAATAATGCCGGTGACATTTCGTTGATGCTAAACAACTCGTCAGTAGACTCGAGAAATTCGTAAAAGAATTTTAATGCCTAAAATAATACACGCAAAAAAGAGGATGAACCAGATTTTAGTTAGACATGAACTCAGATTTAGTTCAAATTAACTTAAAGTAAAGAAATTGTTACACAACAATTTTTTATAATTATTCTACTTAATTGAAGTACACAATTGTATAAAACTATTACAAAAGCGGAACTCACCCTTCATTGCAAATTACCCTTGCAGATATTGCAACCGTAGCATATGTGCCATAGTCTGCAACACTACAAAAATAAAATGTATGAAACCGAGATTTGCATCACTTAGCAAATATGCATAACTAAAAACCATTGCAGATCCGTATTTGCAAATGTTGCTAAATGCTAAAATAGCTGCTTGTTTTTCTACATTTCAACACGTAAGCTCCTGCGCTCAAAAAATTGCATGACGGCAAGGCCGCCACAAAACATGCCTGTGCTGGAATTAAATTAATGCTAACGTTGCTCAAAGAAGCATTTACAAAATAGTAAAAAGTGAATATTATACCTGTTATTATGCATCATTTTTATTAAATTTTATAAAATAAGCAAAAAATCGGGCGGTTGTTTCACGTGCAAATTTTATCGACTGCGTTACTTTTCAAATATTGGCTGCGGCTTAGCTTATCTCATGCGGCAAACTCGCTTTATTAAATTTTGTAAACAAATAAATAAAACAGGGAAGGAAATGAATACGGAAGAAAGTAAAAATAAAAATAAGGCAATTAAACAAAAAGTCAACTTTATTGTTTAAAGCCGGCCAACGAAAAGATGAATAATGAAATTTTTGCAATTTGTTTTCTAAACTTCCTTCTCAATTTGCAAAACAAAAATATTTATATTTTCCGTTACTCTAAAATCAGCTGATATAATTATTTTGCTATTTTGTAGCAAAAAATCCTGCTATATCTGCTAAAATTGCAGATGTGCAACCAAGGGTGATTTCCGCTAAAATTTCAAGCATAGACTAAAAACGCTATAATTCTATGTTAACTGTTTTCAAGTAAAAGCTAGTTTTTAGTTTATCTACGAAAATTGTTTTTACTAATTTTTAAGAAAATTGTATACCTGATTTAAGATTAATTTTCTTTGAAACCAAATCATTCCCGTATTTCTTACAATTAAGTTAAATTTACTTAAATTTAGTCAACTTTTTTTTACGTGTACATTTCAATTAGCTCCTATAGAAAATAATTAATTAATAGTGCATTTACATCTACGCCTTAAACAGGTTATAAGTTATTTATCGTGATAAACTAGTGTGAGAAACCTGTTTATCCATACAAATCATAGACAAGTTTTTAACTGGTTTTTGAGATAATCTGGTTGATAACAACCAGTTTTTGTAAATGGTACTCTATTTTTTATGCTTTCGTCTGGTAAGGCCAGGCATTCAAAATTTCTTTATTATTTATTAGAAAAAAGAGTTTTTCGAAAAATTTAAAAAAGCAATTCAAAAGGAATAGAATTAACTATTTTAGAGACACATATAGATAACATTAAACGAAAAACAGCAGTCAGTAGCAGTTTTAACAATTAAAAATTGAATCATAGGAAAAAAAACAAGAAAAAAAAGAAATGCGGTCGGGGGACCCCCGTTAGGAACGAAGTTCCTTACGATTTTTCTTCATCTTCGAATGTAATACAAAGTGAAATCTGTATGTTTTATTTTGTGTTGTTTTTGAAATTTTATATACTTCTTTAAATTTCTATTTTATTTTTTTACTTTTGACACATGCAGTATTTTTTTGTCAATCTGCTACAAACCGAAGAAAAGCAACTGTTGGTCAATTTTTCAATATTGCTGTTTTGTGTTGTGACATACTTTACTTTAGCGACATCTAGCAACTGGTAGTGTCAGTTTTCACAACTAATTTATATTTATTGGTTTGTGTCTCCGCTGACGTCAAATAGTTTCGCGGCTTGCCGTCCGTCATACACAATTGTTTGTCGAAAGATACACCAATACATATAAACAGCTCACACACTTTCGTGACGACTTCTCACTAATTTGCCCCACCAGCAAGCCGCGTTAAGGAACTTCGTTCCAAAAAGAAAAATTGACAAATGAACCTATAAAAACATTAATGCCTAAAGATAGTAAGAAACTAAATTACCAAATTAATACGGGATAATCAAAATATGTACAAAAAAAATCATTGTAATGGCAACGCTGAAAGCTATAAAATTGCTTTACCTGTCTTAGTAAATAAGTTGTTAATGTGCTAGTTTCCATCAGTTATTTCTAAGCAGTCCGCCCTTTCGTTGCCCTCATGTCGTACGTGACCCGGTATCCATATGAGAATTAATCTATACCTCAAAGATAGTGCCTGAAGAAGCTCTTAACATTCTCAAATTAGTCTTGACTGGAATGGCTGGAAGTAATATGGATGGGGATGATGATCGTGGTTTATGTGAAACAGTCATGGTATGTAACCCAGCCAATAAGCATTCAACTTTACTTTTCTTGCCTTCATTAAAAATGTTGATCACTACAATATCACCAAAAAGGGATTTTTGTTTTTACCACAAAGGGTTCTTCTCAATTCTGGGGAAGTCCGCTAAAGTATTTCACAATTGTAAATCATGAAAGTCGAAGATAAATAAATGTTTAACATTTTTCAGTTGGTTCAATTAATTTGGTATGTTGTTGTTCATTGAAATTTAGGTTTCGTTTTTTTCTGCACATGTATATTTTTTTTTAAAGACTGTCTGTCTGTCTGTCTGTTTTCCCTTTCTGTGTCTTTAAAAAATCGTTAAATTATTTCATTGTCTCACCTCGTGGTGTAATTTAGAATTTTCCAGCACCCCTCTTACGTGTACGTGATTTATTTATCCTTGTGGGAAAATACTCTCATTCAACTCTATTGTATATTTGTGTGAAGGCAAGTGAACACACAACAATAAAATTTCATTTCAATCCCCACAATTTCACATTCAAAAATACTAAAAACTTTTCTTAAAAAAGAAAAGAAAATAAATTTGATATTTTTCATTTAGATGCGAGCAACAATCGTTATTAGTTCTTAATTGTGTCATTATTGTACAATAAAATCTTGTCAGTGAATTTCGAGTCAAGTGGCATTCAATTAAAGCATCGCGTCTAAGACGACCACTTAAAATGGAAACTCTGTGCAGACAAATTCCCTGTGATCTCTGGATGCCCTTTTTGTAAAGATAATCAAAAGGTTGTAGACCTTTCGAGCACTTCATTGATCTTGCGTCACAAGGGGAAGCTGGGAGCGCAATTAAATCGATAAATTTTGTAAAGAAAAAATACCGATATTTTCCTTCAATAATCTTTTAGCTGTTAATTGCATTTTTCTCACAAAGTTTTAGCTGCTTGTTTCTTGGCAAAATGTAGAAAGAAAAAAACTTAATTGATTGCCTCAGTTTATTGATTTAGTTGTGATTTTGAAAATATGTCGAAATCTTGTTTTCAACCAGATAAATATTTTCATTAAATGGGGATTTTTTTTTCTTTTCATTTCATTCTGATTTGATTTCAATTCACGCAGCCACGAGGAGCGAGTACTATGAGATGTAATCATGATTTTAAATGCTTTTGGATTATAAACACGTACGAGTAAATTAACATTTTCAAAAATTTATTGTTTGTTTAATTTGTTGATCTTCTGAAAATAATCAACGTTTTGTTTGTTGCCTTTAAACAACCAAAATGATCGATTAGAAATACAGACAAATCATAAATATTCACAAATGGGAGGGAGCCAGTTGCTAATTTTATATTTTCTGCCCAAATTGGGTTATTAAACTGGATGAACTAAATCACTTTTGAGGGCGGCATTATTAAAATGGAGTATTTCTTAATAACAAGAGAAATTTAAAAGCGACCAATTTGGAACCAATTTTTTTTTAAACTTGGGCTCAAGTACTCAAGCGATAACTCCTATATGTGCATATCATTGTAAAGGAACTAGGAAAGTAGAAAATGGGCAAACGCCTACATGCTTGAGCAAAACTATTAGAGCATAAAAACAGAACATTTATTTTGCAAAGCTGAGTGAGACAGAATTAACTGCTGCTAATTTGTTTGTTAACGTATACAACTTCGACACCAACCTGACAACAACATTTACTGCAACCTCTTCGGTATTGCAAAAATTCAGAACAAAATAAATTGAGCCCCGTACGAGACTGATTCGCACAGCAAGGGTTTCGTAATACCGTGTAAGTGGTAGGCCGTTTGTTACCATTTTTTATATAAGAACCTTTATTTTAATTCAAATCGGCAACCCTTTGATTGAAAGAACTAACATACATACATACGCACGTACATATGTAAATAAAATACCAAAAAGTTCTTAGAATTTTTTGAATTTGTTCACAAATGTGCTTTAAGCACTTAAAGGAAACAATCCAAGTAGTTTTTTCGAATTCGTATGCATGCATACATGTGTGTACGTACACACATGCGTACACATGTAATTACATTTTCTTTGGCGAGTACAAATTTTATTCGCCCAGCTTTTACACTTTTGGTGAGAAAAATCGTCTCCTAGAAACCAAAATAAATTGACGGCTACTACGTCTTGCGACAAAACTCGCGAATGGTCGTGTCCTATAAACTGAAAAAAGAAAAACAATGCAAAACTAGTGCTTTTTATCGACGAGTCGTGTACTATAAACAGGCGGTAAGTTTAAATAATAAATTCAGTCAAGTACGAGGCTGGCTCGCACACTTAGGGTTCCGTGCGTATGTGTTACTTTACGTTGTATGGGGTCACCTAGTAGTTTTCGACTTTTTGTTGTGGTCATCTGTTGTTGTCGGGCATCTGGGAATACATACACTGTGCGAATTTCGGCTCTCTATCTCTCACGGTTCGAGGGTAACGGCTAATTGTTACTTTACGCTGTAAAAGGGCACCTGGAAGTTTTAGAGTTGTTGTTGTTTTAGCTGTTGTTGTTGTGGACCATATAAGAATACTTATATTATGCAAATTTCATCCTCTGTCTCTCCAGGTTCGAGAGTAACGGCTAATTGTTACTTTATGTTGTATAGGGACACCTGGTAGTTTTCGATTTGCTGTTGTTTTTAGTATTTGTTGTTGTAGCGACAAGGTACAACAACATCCTCTGAAAATTTCAGCGCTCTAGCTCTTACGGTTTCGGAGAATGGATGCTGTGACGGACGGACGAACGGACGTAGAAGTCTCGGTAATAGGGTTCTGTTTCACTCTGATGAGTACGGAACCCTAAAAAATATTTAAAATATTTAAAGTATTTGATTTTGGATCAACGTTTCAACATATGTACACACATACAAATTAATAATTTTTGGTGCGTTTTTGGTTACAATTTGTATTTATTTACACCTAAAATTAAAAAATAAAATATGTTTTCAACAATATGTATGCTTGTACATTTGATTTAATACAAAATACCCGAGTATATTCCTGTGTGTTAATTTTGTTTTCAAAAATGCTTACATATTCTGATATTTGCTTTGTTTACTACCCCAGTTGCTCAAATTTGATTTATTTTATTTAAAGAATATGATGTTTGTTGAGAATTTTTCACATAAGAGAAACAAATATTGTATTTGTTAAGAGAAGATAGCTTAGAGCAAATTAACGAAAAAAAGAGAGTGTACTCAACTATTTGTTATTTACACTTTTGCTAAAGCGTAATATTTATATACATAGCAACAGCAAATATTATTTTATATGCGGATGAAAATGTAGTAATATGTAAATACTTTTAAGTATTTTAAATTTAATAAGTACTACCACAAAAACCTATACGGCAAATTGTAGTGCGCTTTACATCAAATATTATCTATAGAGGTATATTCTACAAGCTTTTGCTTGAGTGTGTGAGGCGTGAAATTAAAATCTCTCAGCGTGCGTGGTAAGCAATTAGTAACACGCAAGTGGCAAGAGTTCTCAAAGATAGTGTAACGACCTATAGGATGCAAGATCAGCAGATTTCTGACAGACTGAAAATTTTGGCAAAAATATTCTGAAAAGATTACTGAGCTTTACTTTGTAAAAGAAAAAAGAAAAGCAACCTAATATTTACGAAACTTTTAAAGTTACATACCAAAAAATCCTTTATGTGGTCTGAAACATGGTTGTAAGGCTTTAATTTCTACACAAAACCAATTATTCTGTTAACCACCCATTTACACACGCAAGTACAAGTGCAAGTAATTCAATACACTGACACTTTTTTACTAATACTATCTTACATACTTCTGCAAGTTGTGAGCTCACTTGCAAGAGATTTTGATTGCCAGCAATTTCTTTTTACTTGCATGGCGCTAAAATGACAACAAGCAGAAACAGTGTTACCTTATAATGTTCACATTTTAATTTTAATGTACAACGAATGATTTTTTTTTTGATCTTACACATCGACAAATAAGATAAAATACAAAACAATATGGCTTTTATGGATTCTTAATACCTATAAATTTACTATTTATTTGATAAAAAAAAAGCTATTCGTGTAATTTGCTTCCCCATAACAGTTCGTACGACAATACTTTGGCAATCCAGCCTTTAAAATGTCATGTAGACGGCCAAAAACAGAATAAGCAATACACAAAAAAAGCAAAAAATAGTAATTTTTAAATATAAAAAACGGAACAGTGTTTTTGTAGTTTTTTCCGCATAATTGTTTTACTATTATTGCTTTCATGTAATTCTTTTATTTTGTATAGAAAAGCAATTTTCTTTAATACCATTATCTTTGACGACATTTTAAAATAAACATAATAGGCCATATTCATAATAATTATTGTAAAATTATTAAGCTCTTATTTGACGTATTTCTACGGAATATTTGTCAAATAAACGTGTAATAAACCTTCAATAGTTTTTATGAATATGGGTGAATGCCTTCAATGTTTCTCCTATTTAAAGAAACTGATTTAATACCACCCTGCTACTTGTTTCGACCTTTTGTAGAGTTTATCGAAATGTGGTTGGGTTATTTGTTTTTGGCGTTTGCCTAGTCTTGACACAAACCGAGATAAAGCGCTAATAAGGTGTAAAAGTAGGATAAAAATTTCCCTAGAGGTGACACTCTCTTAGGCAGTATAGCGACAAGAGAAATTTATCGATTTATTGAGCAGAGGTTTGTCTTCATTTACTCAAGCCACGAACCAACACTTAATGGATTGATTTAAAACCACTAGATGGCAGCAGAGGTGTAAGTTTTTTTTATTGTTTTTTTTAATACCTTTTTAGTTCGTAAAAGGCTAAAAAGAATTTTAAGGAAAAAAATTTTAATGAAATTAAAAATAAACCAAAGTTTATATGAAATTCGCTGAATAATTAAATTTTGCAGGGAAAACTAGCAAGCTGAGTTGGCCACATATAATGGGGCCAACTCAGCTTGTTCTGATAAAACATTACCGATATTAACAACTTGTACATATAAACCAATTACTGCATCTTCCATCTGATTTTGGCTCTACTTCAGGCACCAATTCAACCTCCTCATTTATTTATTTAAGGTTTTTACAATCTTCCTCAGAATTTCTTCCTATAGAGGGCCATATAGGGAATATATTACACAATCGCACTGTTCGATTCATTCCCTGGAAATTGGCAGACAAATCTCTTATGCATAAAATATCAGTGTAAGTTCATCTTCGAGTTTGGCCTAATTTACATTTAAACTAATAAAACATTAAATCAGTGAATACTTAAACCATATTTCGGCAAAGAAAATCTAGCGTTTTAGCCATGATACAACTAATAAGGTAACCTTTTCGCTACAATAGGAACAACTTCAATAAAAATAACATGCATTTTGTTTTTGTACAACTTCTGCAAACTGTCAAAAAGACGCCACTTCTACATTTACAGAAGAGAGATTACAAAGCTTACGCGGGTTTGTTATCTTGTTTTGGCTGCCTTTCATCTCTGCATTCTCTTGACAACCTAAAGTAGTCAGATGATTAACGGTTTAGCTGACGAGGCTACCTTATTAGTTGTATCATGGTTTTAGCTTTAGCCATCAAACAGTGTCGAACATCAGCTGTTGGAAATTTTTTGCAACGTTGCCAGATTTTTATTTCCACAAACTGTCAATAATAAATGGCATAGCAACAATTTGGTAGTTTTTCGTAATATCTTGATGGGAAACCAACTGAAACTTGTAAGTTGATAGCTGTCGCTATCAAGGAATCCAATTCGACTCTAAATCGAGCGACTACATTTCGATCGCTTTTATTTTCTTGCAACATTGGGGAACAGGCAGTCATATATATTTCACTATCCAGAGGCTTTTTGGCTTAGAAGTTCTTCGTTATGATCACAGTGTATTTTTGTATGAAAAACTTTGCTATAACGAGGTTTTCTCAAGCGACTCAATAAATCATACGTTGCATTGAGGTTTTCGTTATATCGAAGTCCTACTGTGTCACTGTTTTTTCTGCTGCTTGGAATATATTTGGTATCATCTTGAGCAACATCCAGTTGGTCTCCAATTAGTGTTTGTTGTAATTTGCATCACTCATACGCTGCCTTCACTTGGCACTGACAGTTTGTTTAAATTAATTTAAAAAAAAAAAAAAAATAAATTAATAAAACATTTTGGTAAACACTTTTGCTTTAAGTACGGCTCCATATACAAGTATCTACCAAAATTTTACAAAAGCTGTTTTAAAGGAGACTGTCGCCTTTCTCTATCATAATGATGAATTCAACATTCTAGTGTGGTTATGTTCATCATTATTTTAATTTTTCAAATGGCAGAACTTACTAATCTCCAATCGCCATTAACTTTCAAATAAATCGATTTATATCTCATTTTACATTTTAATGTACATGCATATACATATATATTTTATTTGACTATTATTGGCCTTAATGATTAAATAAACATAATACTTATGAATATGTATTTCAATTTCCAGTGATTCCCATTTACATAAGTAGAAAATTGTATTTAATGTTGAAACGCGTCTACAAGAAAAGTGTAGGAAAGGAAAGTGAATAAATCTACATACATATGTACACAAGAAGAGAAAAATCACATGTGAAATCATAATAATTGCTTGTTATGCATTTAATCTAAATTGTAATAAGGAAATATTGGATTTCGAACGTCATCATTAGGAACACAATTCATTAATATTTACAAAATCATACGTATGTATGTACATATTCACTTGTAAGTATGTGTGTGTATATGGATACATTTTGTTTGTTATTTATTTTGGCAAATATTGCAAATAATTAAAATTAATTGTTTATAAGACATGAAATGAAATATGTATTAGAATTTTCCACTCATGCGGTTTCAATTTACAAACTTGTGTTTCTTTGCTTTTCTTGGGAATAATGAATCAGTGTACACATTTTCAACAGTTTAATATCCTTTTTATCCTCGACTGTGGTTGATTTGTAGGTTACGAGGTTGTTGCTGTGGTGACTGATGCTGTTGCTGTTGTAGAGAATCCTGGTTATTTCCGCTTGAGCGGCAGCCTTCGTTTCGGTGTTCAGTGCACGTGTTTGTTGATACTGAGATGCTGAGCTGATGTTGTGGCAGTTGTATTGATGTGTGGATATTCCCTGTTGCTGGTGGTGGTGGTGGTGCTGCTGCTGCTGTGGCTGGTTGAAGTGAAAGTCTTCCTGTAGCTGCTGGGCTGTAGATTCCCGTAGTATGCTGGCCATGTGTATGCGCTGCTGAATGGACTTCCGCAAGGGGATGCTGTGGTGGGGCTTTTGGTGGCAGCTGGTGTCGGCTGACTGGTCGTGTCTTTAAAATACTTAAATCATTAACATTTTCTAAAAAACTTTTATGAGCTGACAATTGTTTCACACTTTCAACATCCTTTTTGAGTTCCTCCATGTCCCGCTTCAGTTTGGCACGCCTGTTCTGGAACCAAGTTATCACCTGGACAAACAATCATTTTGCGTGTCATTTTGTTCATACAAATATAAGAAATTATAAATTAGAGTTATTTTTTTTACGCTGGCTCAGTCAACAAGATTAAATTGTTATGCAAATAGTGTTATTTGAATTTTAGTTACCTGTGCATTTGACAGCCCCAAGCCGGCTGCAATTTCGTCTCTGTCTGCTGGTGACAAATATTTCTGGTACAAAAATCGCTTCTCCAGCTCAAATATCTGATGATTGGTGAAAGCGGTGCGACTTTTGCGTTTCTTTTTGGGATTCGGTCGCGTCGCAAAAATGTTTAAAGTGGCGGGGTCTGGAAATAAAGAGCAAAAAAAAAGCAACAGTTTAATGAAAAAGTTTTAAAAAACTGTTTCAAATTTTAGACAATTTTCTTTAATTTCGTTGCTGCCCAGTGTAATGATTAGTAGTCATAAGCATAAGCACTGGATATTTTTCTTAATTTTCTGTGTTTTCTCACAAATCTCTTTTTGAAAAATTTCAATGGTAGCGCTGGTTCCGAAATGTACCAAACACTGAATACTGACTGAGACTGTCATTGAAAATTGAAATAATGCACTCACTGGGTTGCTTTCATTTACACTTCAGCAGCGAACTAGATGACCTTAAAGAATATTTTGCAATTCCAAGCATGTGAGAGAAATAGAATGTAACAACTGAACGAAAATCAAACGATTTCCAAAATTATAACTTGACCTTATTTTAAAATCATTGAATTCGAGCTCATATTAATTTTTTTTTTGTTGCATAACTGTGTTTTGCTTCTCTCCCCTCCTTATTCTCAAGTACTTTTCTCCAATTAATTGAGGCGTACTAATTACTCCTTTCATTTGCATGTGGTGAGTGAGTGTGTGTGTGTACGAGTGCTGCTCTTGGTTTTATTTTGGTAGGTTTGTTTGCACTTGCTCGTATGTAAATATTGAGGTCGTTTTTCATGTTTTCGGTTGTTTTCCTTAAGTTTGTTGCCGTTATTCTTGCTTTTTTAATGCCCACAAATAAATTCGTTCAAGCCTTCATGAGTTTTAATTTTATTGATAACATTACTTGCTTCAATGCCTTTGGATAATAATGGCGTGCGTAATTGTTGTTGTTTTTTTTATTTTCTTTACATTTTCGGCTGAATTTGGATGTCTTCGAAAAAATTGTATGGGTGCATGAGAGCATGTGTGTGTGTGTGTGTGTGTGTGTGTGTGTGTGGGGATGTGCGATGGAGGGCACATGTTCGTGTAAATATTTTGTTTGTTTTGTGTTTTATTTACACAACAGCTGCATGTAATTATTCAATATTTGTTGTTTTCATTACGGACGCAACCACTAACTGGTCTTAAATGTCCTCCTTCCAAAACTGTAAGTATGCATTACAACAACTACAAATTACACATTTTAAATGATTACTTTTGGCTTTCAAAATGCAAACATACGACTGCATGAGTGTAAGCAATTTCTCTTAACGCGCTTTTACTGTTGGTTTTTGATAAATTTTTGTTTGTTTTCTGGGTTCTCATTAATGATGACACTTTCAGGCAATATGACTGATTATAAGTTTTTGTTGGTTTGGTATTATGAAAAACAACTTTTAACTTGCTGTTATGTATGTATAGGGGTTTTACAAAAATAAACTGTTGGTCATACCAAAAACAAGAATAACTTTAGGGTGTATTTCGACATACATATGTACATATGTGTGTAACTACATGCTGTTAGTGATGAGCACATTGGCACATTGTTATTGGACAAAAATGTAGCCATTTTATAAATACATAGAAACGTATCTACTTATACATATGTACATGGGTATTGTACGAATACGAAATTAATTCTCTTAGATTGTCCCGAAAACAGCTTTCAATTAACATCAATGAAGTTTTCCTGTGTAGATATATTTAGAATTTAAAACGAGACTTTCCGAATCTAATATACATTTAATAAGATATACTCATTAGCTGAGCCGTTAATCACCCGACTTCGTAAAAACTGTTTGCATCTTTTGGGTTCCGTAGAGCTGAAATTTTTACAGAAATTCAGCCGCTACGACACCATATACTAAAAAAACAAAAAGTTAAAAACTAAAGGGGGCACCCACTCAAGCAATTGTGAAAATTGCATAAAATTGGCTGAAAATTTTCAATTATTAGAGCTAGAGAGCTCAAATTTCTACAAGATAGGTATGTGATTACACCGATTCTACAACAAAAAGTAGCAAAAGCAAGAAAAAAGCTAAGAGCTAAAGGGTGTTCTCATACAATAAACTGAAATTATCTGTAACTTTTGGGCCGTAAGAGATAGAGTGTTGGAATTTGCACAGGATGTGCAGGCCTACACAACAAGAAATACCAAAATTAGCAAAAGGCGAATTGTGATATAAAAACAAATCTGTAGGGACTTGATTTTAAAATAATTCGTACAAAAATAAGAAATCAAATATGTTCATAAATAAGTTTCAGTTTAAAAATTTTATACTTTAAAAAGATGTTTCTGTATTAAGTTTATCAGGCTCAAGTTCTTTCTATATTATCTTTGCGATTGATATTAATAAAATTAGACAAAGAAAACATCAAAGACATTTAGCAGGGTGGACAACTAGTTGTTTCGAAGCCGCCACACTTTCTCGTCAGCACCCGTCTTTGAACTCAGGTTCTCATGTTTCTAAAGCGACAACCATGCCACTCAGCCACCCAAGTTGTTGTATACTTTCTGTCTAAATTTTTAATTATGTATATCAAACACACCATTCATTTTTATTTTTATTTGTCTATATTTATCATTTCATATTTACCGGGTGAGAGTTTATCACAAAGATAATATAGAAAGAACTTGAGCCTGATAAACTTAATACAGAAATAATTATATAAGAAAAAGTTCAAATAAGAGAAATTAATTAACTTCAAAAAGATGGATATAAAGAAAGCATTAAACAATAAACACATTTATAATTGTGAACCTATAATAAAAACACTGATTTTCATAAATTTGTGTACCAGTGCTCTACAAAATCAAAACAAATGAACTACAACTCGTTATTCGACTAATTTTTGTATCTCATAAAAATTTAACTTTTAATATATATTATTCTATTTAACTTTTAGTATGTATTATTTTCTTTTTTTTTTAGTAAATCATGAATTTTAATAAATTCTTTAAGTCATTTAAGAAGTAGTTTGCTTAAATGTAACATAAGCATTGTTGTGTATTCATTTATTGTTTTTCGATAACATAGTTTTTAGTTAAACAACTGATTATGAATAGAGTTTTTGAAAAACTGCTTTTTAAGAGATAAACTCATTTTAACTAAAAAGTTGTTAAAATGCTTATTAAGACTTTATGATGAATACAAACGTTTATATTTATTTTCAGTGCAACTGTGCGAGCGAAAAAAAAGTGTGCGCAGCGGAGAAATTGGCGCCAAGTCTTTAGAACACTTTAAGGAGAGTTTCTGTCATGTGCCGTATGTCATGTACGGTATTCAATGACTAAATTATTACAAAATCTTAAAAAATATTGTTGCTTATTGATGATGCTAGGTGTCTCTGTTTAGCTTGTCAGATCGTCGGCTCTAACATTATTTTGTTGTATTACCCTTGATCATGATTCAGGTAAGTATCGGAAGTAATTCCCCAATGCTTTCCGTTTATTTTGAGATTTATCAATCCACTGTTTATTAACATGATTTGGAATAAACTACTACATAATAATAAAAAAAAATATATACCGTTTAAATTTCTTACAATATCATTCTTAAGAACCTGTTCAGAGTTAATAATTTTCGAGGTAAACTCTCTAAGGGAATAGTTTTGCTTAAATGCTTGTTTTATTACACTAGAGACTGGAAATTAAAGTTTAAGAGTTTCCGATAGTAAACTGCCGGTTTAAGTTTCTTTAATGGAAGCGTGTTTACAACAACACATAATATTTAATCAAATTCTTTTTATGGAGCATTTTTTCTACATTATGAAAATAAAGACATGGTTATCAAAAATTTGATATATGTACATAAATAAAAAACGCAAACTTTATGTTAATTCCAAAGCAACAACAACAACAACAACAACGCAAAACTATTCAATTAATTAAAACTAATTTTGTCCAAACACGCACACCAAAATCATATAAATTCACTTCAAAAATACTCAGACAGTGACTTTGCTTGATTTGCTAAAAAGGAAAACTATAGGATACATACATATGTACATACAGAGAGGTGAAAATTTATTAACTAGGGCCGAACAATTAGCTTCCAAGGAAAAACGTAAGCCCACGTGTTAAAAAGGTATACAATAGGTATTTGAATTTAAAAGTAAAAACTAACCCCCGATTTTTGACTTGGGATTTAAATACAAAACTAGTAAATTTTTCTTAAAATTTAAGTTGGATTTAAAATAGCTTTCTGTTTTACAGTCTAAAATTCTTTTTGGTAATTAATTGCAATAAAAGTACGGCAGCACAATGTAAGTGTCAAAAAATTATCGATAACTCAATAAAAAACAGCTGTTTAAGCAAATTTGGAAGCAAGTGAAATTGTGAAAAGTTTAGAAATTAATAAATTGTTTTGTAAAAATTTTGTTAAAATGAGTAGCAAAAGTGACTAAAGGGCTCCCAATTTCACTGCCACAGAAGTTGATTACCTTCTGGAAATAATAAAAAATCAAATTATGAAACAAGAAAAAAAAACATGTGCAATTTCCTTAATTTGCAGAACAAAACCAAACTGTCAAAATCATATGGCAACACGAAAAACTTAAATCGATTTTAAATGGGCACGGCAGGCCGTTTAAATTTCATTTAAATAGCAACTGTTTGACTCAATTTTGTATCTAAATCAAATTTAAATTGAAATGGCATTTAAAATCCAAGTCAAAAATTGGGGGTAAGAAGGGCTTAACAGTGAATTATTAAATTGGGTCATAAACTTGCCATCCACAATGCGAGGCCAGATTTATGTGGAAAGCAATACCGAATTTGAAATATAATTGAATTGGGTTTGAATTGCTTATAACTTTTTTACTGAAGACATAATTTATAAATTTTGTTGCTTAATACAGTTTATAAATGGGGAATATTTGTTTAGTTTAGTTATGAAAAATAATATCCCGCATTTCTTGCTTCGCATATTCGTGCTCTTTCCAACACATTTTCCATAACCTTTCGCAAAAACTCCAGGTGTTATGTTGTTTATTTCGTCGCGTATATTGCTGTTTAATTGCTGGCTGGTTCTTGCGTCATTAATGTAAACTTTCCCAAAGAAAACAGTCTGCAGCGGTTAAATCCGGTAAACGCGGAGGCCACTCACAAACATTTGTACGCGAAATAGTTCATTCAGCAAAGATGTCCCGTAAAAGAGCCATTGTGTCCCCTGCAGTGTGGGCTGTGGCTTCATCTTGGAACCATACTTGTGGATGGTTGTTCTTGGGTGGCCATAAAAAATTTTCCAACATCGTCCGATATCTGACACCATTGACGGAAACGGCAACCCCATGTTCATTTTCAAAAATATAAGGACCAATTATCCTTTCCGATAAAACACTGCATCTAACCGTACACTCCCGGTTAGATGTGGTGTACTCTACTCTCGGATTTCCCATAGCCCATATCCTGCAGTTTGGCTTATTAACGAGCCCACTTAATTGGAAATGGGCTTCGTGGCTCATAATTAAATTATGAATAAAATTGTGATTTTCTTTTGCTTCTTGTAGGGGAAATAAACTGCATAATCAAGTCGTTGCTTGTAATCTGTCGGTTTCAATTCTTGGACAAGCTGAATCTTATATGGAAACATTCCTATTGAATGCAAAATTCTCTGCAGCGAAGCTCGTGAGAGGCCAAGTTATGTCGAACGTCTCGCGGTTGACGCTGCTCCATCTTCCCGAATACTCCTCTGTACCAGTTCAATATTGTCATCCTTGAGCACCGTCCGTCCTTACTGGCCCTTGTTGCCGAAGACTTGTAACCAGACGGTTTATTGTTGACTCTGAGAGTCCAACACGCACTTTAAAACAACCGCGATATGCACGCTGAGTCAAAACAAATTTTCAACGCCACAAAAATTATGCCTTCAGATCAAAGTACATTTAATAAAGCAGATGCAACTCAATGCAAGTCGCGAAGCTGTCAGAAAATCGTAGAATAAAAAACAAACTATAAGGACAAAGGCCAGCAGAGGAAAAATGGTGGAACTATTTTCGTTTTCTTTGGCAAAGGAAAGCAAAACCACAAGTTGGTATTTTTTTTTTTTGGAAGGGAACGCAAAACGCAGTTGTGCTTGGCCGTTCTGAATCAATTTTTTATTTCTTGTTCGTTCAGTAAATCGGTAGCCCGAAATGTGTGTTTTGATAATCAATCAACATGTTTACTGAAAAATTGAAAAAAAGGAATTAATTAAATCCCAAACGGCAACAGTAAACCATTTCCGTTTTTCTCTCTTCTTCAAGCGTTATAAATTATTAATGTTGGATGCTGCTGATGTTTATTATTAATATGTATTTCTATTTGATTGTTTTATAAAAGCAACAGCAAAAACTCTTTCTAACATGCTAAAAGCAAATAAAGTTTTTTGTAGTGTTAAAAAACACAAAAATAAATGATTAAACAGAAACTTCCTTTGAACACAAACGATCATACCAAAACGTTTTACACAGAAAGAGCTCATAAAAATGCCGATTTTTGTTTCCATTATAATTTTTTATGGTTTAATAATCATTTAACCCCAAAAATGTTTGAAATCGGTAAAGCACATCATCACTAAAATATCATTTCGAAAAGCAAGAAAAAATAAATCTATCAAAATCACCGAAACTATTTTGCGGCTTTTTTTATTGTATGAATATTTTGCTTGTGATTGAATTTGATTCCGAAAAGAATAATATTTATTTTACAGGGAATCAATCCTCTTTTAATTTATTTATGTTTTTATTACTTTTTCTATTTTTGGCATGTGTTGGATTCGAATTTTGAATGAGAATGTTGTTCAAATGTAACATGTGTTTGTCGAAGTGCTTCATTCAATTC
The DNA here is from genome assembly GCA_963662145.1 of Sturmia bella. Lineage (NCBI taxonomy): Eukaryota > Metazoa > Arthropoda > Insecta > Diptera > Tachinidae > Sturmia > Sturmia bella. Next base: position 7,686,472 of record OY759168.1, on the reverse strand, counting down.
ATTTTCATACAATTTTGCCGAAACTGTAACGAGCACAACATTTATTCGATCATGTTAAATGGGAATATTTGTATTTATTTCTAAAATTTGATGGAAGGCGCTAATGCCTCTTTTCTTGAATTGAAATCATACAGGTAAGTTGTGGCAAAAAATCTAACAATTAGCCAGTTAAAAGCCAGTAGCTAGAACCGTAATGCTTATTAACAGATAAGTATGAGAAACTCTTTCAGATTTACTCTCACCAAGTTTATGCATTTCTACACTTACATGGGTACTAATCAGTGTTCCCAGGTCAATGTATTTCTTCCCCCAGAAAAATTTGAAAACACCCTAAAATTCAATGTTTTTCTACAAAATCCTCCTGAAAAATTTTGGTGAACATTCTGCTTTAGTTGGCGAATCACCAATATTAATGCATTGACAATGAGGAAAATGCATAAAATTTTTAAACTTTCCCCAATTAAAAAGAAGTAAAAATTAACTGATTATATGTATTTTTCAGTGCAGATGTTATGATTACAGGCGTATGTATTTTTATTATAAATTTTCGATTTATTTGCATTCACAGACATATTTTGAGATCTAAGTACATATTTATAGGCAGCTGGAAATTGTTATCTGCGTATCTAGAAAAAATTAAGTTTCTTCAAAAATGTCAAGAGTTTCTAAGTCTTCTTCGCTCGTTACGTTCTTTTGACATTTTCGTAAAAAGAGTTTTAATTTTATCAAAGGTTCTTTGAATTAATTTTCCCAATTCTTAGGAAACGAAAAAAAAATTCAAAGAAATGACCCATAAGGAAAATATTCATTCAACTCAACAAAAAAGGGCTTAAAAAGACCAGTTGCAAAATTATGTACTTGAAACTATCAGATGAACATAAAATATCACATTTAATTTTAATTTAAAAATCGTTACACTCTTCAAATTTATCAGTTGAAAAATCTTCTGCCTCCTGTCATTTTACCGTTCAACCAAACACAGAAATCCCCTAAAAATACCCCAAAAATAAATTGTTTCCCCCTAAATTTTTCCCGAAAGAATTGAACACCCCAAATTCACCAAAAAAAAAAAAAAAAGAAAACACCCCCTAAATCTAGGGGGAAACCCCATAAACTGGCAACACTGGTACTAATTACGATCATTTTTCGCTAGAAACTCGGCATGTGATGGCAACTTCATTGCCGGCATTGTACGAGTTAAACGCTAAAATATTTAGTAGTTCGTTAAAAAGTAAATAAATTTCAGCATTTGGAATGTGCGTTTTGTGAATATTTTTAAATTAGTTTGGTCAATTCAGTATTAATAATTAATTAAAAGAAGTTTGTAATGTTTTACTCCGCACCGTTTAATCATAATTTTGCACGTGTTTTGTTGTTGCAAACATCGAGACATACTCGTATGTGTGTGTACCTATGCATTTTCTTTGTTACCCAAACAACAATAATAACAACAATTGCTGTGCAGATACTTATAAGCAATCGTGATATAACTAATAAGGCAGCTCCTTTAACTGAACCTATAATCACCTGATTTCGCAAAACCATCAAGAGAATACAGAGATGAAAGACAACCACAACAACATTTACGCTTACGTAAATGCTATACTGTTTGTAGCAGTGGTGTTTTTTTGACAATGTTCCAAAGTTGTACAAAAAAAGAAGAATAACATTTCTTGGAGTTGTTCCTATTGTAGGGAAAAGTTTACCTTAATAGTATCATGCAAGCATTCTCGTCTATCAGTAGTGGTTGCCATTTTTCTATTGATGGCACTAAAATAATCGAAATATGTATGTTGTGCGGAACATTTTATAAAGACGAAGGCCGTTTATCACCTTTTAATTCTTATTTGGTATAACTGTTGTAAGTATTCTAGCACTCCTCATTGAAATACCTGTTGCGCTTGCTGCACAGTGGGTCTGATTACGTATGCTAACTCAAGTTTGAAAAAAGGCATTTAGCCGCCTCCAATATTTACAAGTCGAGCGTTAACGTTAACGTTTTCAATATTAAGAACAGCTGGTATGCTTAAAGTGCTATAAATAATAAGAACGAAATTATTAAATTAAACCGGTTTAACGATTATTTATTATATGCTTCTGCTCGTCAACCAACAGTGTATCAATTATGGGTTCGTTCTTAACTAAAAGTATTATAAAAATTCACTATGAAACTTTTCTGGTAATCGATATCTGTTTTTCTCAAAAAATTAACTTTCTCAATTTTATGGGTTTTCGGCTTTTAAAAAATATCTCACATAATTATAAAACTATAACAGTTAAAGTAACTACAGGTTGTTTTGTAAGCCGTTTTAATAAAATGTTGTATTGAAATAAATATTCCGAACATAAAGTCTTGTTAAATTTTCCAAGAACTTAATTAAACAATGCCAGCGTTTGTTTCACGTTTTTTTTTTTTATTAAAATTTATGGTGCACCCTTGTAAATGCTATAAAAGCCATAAACTCTTTAATTAAAAAGAATAGCAAATTTTTTTTAAGCATTTCATTGTGGCAGTATTAATAATAGTATTTGATTATTTCAGTCATTGGACAAGGCTGTTATTTTTTCCAAATCCAATAAAACTGCGTAGGCCCATCGTTTAAAATTTTTAAGAAATGTGTTTTAAAATTAGAAAAATAGCACCTTCCTGATGAAATCAATTATAACATTTTATGAGACCAGTTACGCTGGATTTTATTTTATTTATTTTTTTTTTTTTTGGGAAAACAACTTGTCAACAGATGATATTATGCTTAAGCAGACACATACATATGTCTGGTTTGGTTTGAAATAAAATTTTTGAAAGTCTGGTAAAATATGCACCGCACAGTACAGTGGGCTGCAAAAGTAAAATCAAAATAAAATGTATTTTTTTCAAGCTCAACAAAATTTGGGTAAATTGAATTCTTCAACTCACTGCAAATCAAATCCGCATAAAATTTCTTGTTATTTGAAGTGCTGTGTTGTATCGCTATTATGCTTATTAATTAATCAAACCGTGTTCACACCGATCAACTTTTCAGTTTTGCTGAAAAGTGGTGCAAGGCGAAAGGTAATTAGTAATTAATTGATACCAGTTATTTCAATTTGTATGTCATATTAAGAGTTGAAATGAAACAATTTGCAAGCACAATAATAGGAAATAGTTTGAAACTAGTTGAACTGTGTGAACTTTAAGGCGATTTACCAGAGTTGATACAACAGCAACAAACACAAAAATCAATTGGAAATCCATCAGATGTTGGTGAGAGAATATAAAATATATTGCAATCAACAGAAAACCACGATAATAAAATGGAAAGTTGATCAATAAGATTAAATTTAGACCGCCAGCAATGAAGAGCTCAGATGCCGGGATGGCTTTGCGCTGCTGCTTAAAAACAGTATACAACTAGTCATAGTCTGGGTTCGAAGCAAATTTGGCTGCTATATGAGCGACATACTGGTAGTGAGACAGCCATGGTATGTACCCCAGTCCGTAAGTCTTCAACTTTACGTTTCTTCAGTTCTATCACAAAACGTCTTCCTTATTTTTGAGGATGTAAACATCGGTTGCCAGGACGACAGAATTTTGACTTCAATATTATCGAAAACGACATCAACGATTACAAAAAAAAAATCTTTTATTTTCCTGAAGATGCTAACAAATTGTTGGCGAAATATTGAAAATAAATAAAAATATAATTGTTTTCAATAATTTTTTTTATAAAAAAAGATCTTATAATTTATATAATAAATATATCGTTCTCGATTTTGAGGAAGTAAAACTAAAAAGCCTGATATAATTATTGACCAGGGGCCGGATTCTGGCATTCGTGATCGAATATACTCGATAATAAAAACAATGTAGAGCAAAAACAAAGTGAGCAACAAACACACAGCATTCTATAACGAAATCGTTCAATCACGAGTGCCAGAATTTGGCCCCAGGGTTTCTTCCACAAAAGTTGATCTGTGTGAACCGGTAGTTGCAACTCTGTCCGTAACATTTCGCTTGTGACTTGCCACATTTTCACAATTGCTGATTGCAAATTACATTCTGACTGCAATTAGGTGTTTAATTTTTGAGCAACTTAGCGATTTTCTGTTAAGTACCCGTTTCTTGAAAAAGTTGCCTTACAGCATTATTCACAGCTGTGACGAAGCACAGCTGTGTGTGCATTTGGTGCCCACAACATTTGAATATTTTCTCTAATAAAAATTCTTTTCTCCTTAAAACTCATAAAATCTTAGTTGAAAGAAATATCCTAAGCGTTTCAAATATTGTCCATAAATCACTCGCTTTTTAACGATTATCTCGTTTAAAATAAACCGACAGCAGATTAAACAAAAATTTAAAACCATTCAACAAAATCCCACCAAAAGAAATGAATGATAAGTATGTATTGATTGTTAACAAATTTAATATTAATTCTTTCTTTATAACACTATGGACAGCGACAAAAGAAAAAAAAGGTTTTCTTCAATAACAAAGTTTTGTTTTGTTTTTGCTGGTTTCTTTTGTTCTTTAAATGACAACCAGACTGACTACAGGGAACGAGATCTTGTTTCTTGGTGATTTGTGTTTTGACGCTTCCTTTTTGATCGACAAAAAGGGAGGGGAAAATATTGAAAATCAATAAAATGAATCACATTGTTTCATTTTATTTCATTGTGAGTGCTGTCGTTTGATTAGAAATCGTTGTTGTTATAAAACAGCAGCCATTATTTTATCATCGAGTGACTGGTTGTTTGTTTGCCAGTCTTTAATTGAATCGCTTTTTAAATGGCCCCATCATTGTCTTCCATAATAAATTTAACTCTACTCAACCATTCATTAATTCATTCAGATTTTAAGTGATCAGTGATCGCTCATCTTAATTATTTATAATTGACTTCTGCTTATTGTTATAAAAATATCGATGCAACTTTTTGCTTTCTTTCTTTTCTGTAAAAAATATTTTTCCATGTAACGGAGGATCAATCGTTTGCATGACTTGGATCTCAAGACTAAATATGAGAATATATTTTGAAAGCGAAACGTTTAATAAGAAAGCTCACGCTTTGGTTGATTGTGTGATCGTTTAAAAGATACCAATTGACTTCTATTACGATCTCAATTGATTTAATTGGGAAGTGATTTCAACAAAATCGGGACTACATTTCAATATAAATACATGTAATAAAGTGCTATTTAATTTATATATGAAATTATTAAGTTGCTTTTAAGACCTCGAGTGAATTTTATCGAAAGAAATTCGGCATATACAGTGACTCACAATAAAATTGTTTCACCTGGTATAAAAATGTTTGAATATACGCAAGAAATAGATAGAAAATAGAAATAAAATTACATTGCAAAGAAAATGAGAATATAAAAATGTTAAGTAAATTGAACTGAAGCACATTTCTTATAGGATTTAGCAGGTTTCAATAACGTTCAATTAAAACCTGAAAGTTGAACAGTAATGAAGAGCTCAGCTAGTAAAATTGCTACGCGCTGCTGCTTAAGAAAAAGGGTACGCAATTAGTCATGACCTGGGCTCAAAGCAATTTGGGTGCTGATGTGCGTTATGGTGGACGTGAAACAGCCATGGTATGTACCCCAGCCAATAAGTGTTCAACTTTGTTTTGCCTGTCTTTTTTTAAAAAAGCTGATCACTACAATTTTATCACAAAAAAAAAAAAAAAATGTTTCTCAATCCTGCAGAAGTAAAATCGAACTAGATTCCGAAAAAATAATTAACAATTGGAAACTTTCTTTAATTGTAATTATTTCTCATTTTCCTGAATACGCAATACAAAGTGACAAAATTTTAAGAAACTCGTGTTTGCAGTGTTGCATTTCTATTTGTAAAATGTTAAGATTCATTATATGTCTTAAGAATACAAAAAATATTGCACAGAAAATGGGGCATTGTAGGTAACATCTGGGCGTTTCCAAAGCAATGAAGTCCTTTGAACTATGTTTTAAGATGTAATATAAATATACTGAGCAAGTGCAAGCAATACACTCACAGTGCCCTGAAAAAAACTTGGGAAGATCTGTACAACACGAATAGTTTTTAATCCATCGCAATCAAGTTGATGGCTGATCGCGTATTCTGCAATCGTAATCAACAAAATGATTGCCATGATGTTGCAATAACAATCAGCAGATATTGCAGAAATTTCTGAGTTTTTTGCTTACCTCTTTTATTTTATTTTAATATTCATATTTTATATTGTTTTACATTGTTTTTTACTTATTTTGTTTTCTTTTAATTTATTTCAAAAGTAGTTCTTGAAAACCACTTTCGAAAGAAAACCAAATATTGAGTGAATAAATTAATTAAATTTATTTTTGGTATTTTTACAAAAAGAGCTGCCAGACCTTTTCTTTAGATCAGAAAAATTTTAATTCTCTTTCACCTCTATCATAGTTTTGTTTATAAGTTTTATGAAATTCTGATAAGCATTAAGTTGGGTAAAGGTCGAGTTCGTTGCAGGTATTACGCTACAGTATTACGTCAGGTTGAAAAATTGTTACAACGAGAAGTGTAACTCTAATGAAGCACTGGGTGTTGTTTTTTTCGGTGTATGGAACTTTAAGTTGCAATAAAACAACGATGGATCATTCGATTGACATGAATTTTATTTATCCGAAAGATAATCTTGTGACATTACATTTTAAATATGATTTCTGTCATATGACCGCCACGGCTGGCGCGGATTTAGTCCAATCTGGACGTCCAGTTTTCGATGGCTTTCACATTTGTCGCCGTATATCGGTAATAACACGGCGAATGTTGTCTTCCAAATGGTCAAGCGTTTGTGGCTTATCCGCATAGACCAATAACTTTACATAGCCCCACAGAAAGTAGTCTAGCGGTGTTAAATCACAAGATCTTGGAGGCCAATTCACAGGTCACCAAACGTGTCTTTCAATAAATCGATTGTGGCACAAGCTGTGTGACATGTTGCATCGTCTTGTAGAAACCACATCTCCTGGACATCATGGTTATTCAATTCAGGAATGAAAAAGTTAGTAATCATGGCTCTATACCGATCACCATTGACTGTAACGTTCTGGCCATCATCGTTTTTGAAGAAGTACGGAAATGATTCCACCAGCCCATAAAGCGAAAGCGCACCAAATAGTCAGTTTTTCTGGATGTAACGGTGTTTTGACATACACTTGAGGATTAGCTTCACTCCAAATGTGGCAGTTTTGTTTGTTGACGTAGCCATTCAACCAGAAGTGCGCTTCATCGCTAAAGAAAATTCGCTTATGAAAATCGGAAACAACGGCAATCTCGTTTTGCACTATAATTGTACTATTTGCAAGAGTTGTTCAGGCGTGAGTCTATTCATGATGAATTGCCAAACCAAACTGAGAATAAATCACTTGACAGCTGTTAAATCGGTCGCTGTCTTGAACAGTAATGCCAACTTAAAGTTTTATACATCGAAAAATAAAACACCCTTTATTGTGTAAGACGAGAAGTTTGGGATGTGTAAAATGGTAACACTGCGTTGGCGTCAATTCTATGATGAATTCTTATATGTAAATTATTTAGGAAAAAAATCGGAAGTTATTTTGTAGTTATGTGTCTAAAACAATTACTTTATGTTTTGATATTTTACTAATAATTACACTGTATAACAGTGAAAATGGGTTGAAGAAAAAAATATGTAGCTTATATGGATTTTTGCCCTTAAATTATATAGAGTTACGCCCATATATTTCCCCATAATTCGGAAGGCCCTTGTTCAGTTTTAGTAAATGCGCTATATATTTTATTTTAGATACTGATATACAATTCGTTTCTATCTTGTGTGTTGTTATCGTATTCATGTTAAAGTACTATGTCGGGTTTTCTAGGAGTGCAAATACTCGTAAATGTTTGAAAAGAAACAATTTTTTTTTTGTATAGTTTGTTTTCTAAGTAACTTTTGCGAATGAATGTGCTACTTGGTTTTAGGAGCAGCAAAATAAAAAGGAATCGAATATGCAACTCGTGAGCCCTGTGCTGATACTCCCCACCATCGAAGCACTCAAAGGGGCATACATTATACATATGAGGCATAAAATAAGATGAAACTAAAACTCAAATCATTAATAAAATCAAATGGAAATATTACCAAAATGTAAAAAGCCATGCAAATAAGAAAGAAAGTGTATACTTTTTTCTCTACGTCCAGTGGCGTGTGGCAAAACAAAAAATATTTACTTGTCTTTGGCTTAATACCAGAGGATGACGACTGTCTCTGCTCCTCTTCGAACCAGCCTATTATTTATCTCACTCGATTTGCTTACAATGGCCAAGTATTTCTTGAAGCAACACAAAAACTCTTTTGTTTGTGTTTTCTTTTTTTGTGACTCATGCCTTGTGTCACAGTTAAATGTCATAATTTAAATGACATCTGTTTAGCTAATTTTTCACACTCCAGCATTTCTACACAAAAGACGCGCAGACATGCCTTAAACTCATGCAAATTAAGGAAAGAAAAATAAAAGTAAAACATTTCACTAACAAAAGATCTTCTGCAACTTCTACTTCTGTAACACTATTTTTTAAAAGAATTCTATGACGGCATAACTAATTGTGATTATGTAAAAACGAGAGACAAAACACCCGCTATATTTTTCCACTCGCCTGTGGACGGACAATGACTGTAACTGTTAATGTCAGCTGTGATGATTTGATGGGGGAAGTACATGCACACATATGTACATACATCTTATGCCAAGAAGCGGGGAACATTTAAGTGAAGGAAACACATGCGCCATGAGGTAAACATTTTATATGTTATTAATTAATAATGAAGAGCTTGTTAAGTTATGGAAAACCCATTGCATTTGTAATAAACTTATAAACCAAGTCGCTTCCTTACAAATGATTTAATTTCTTTACAGCCATAAGGACATCTAATTATTTTGTTCACATGTCAGCTTACGAGCATTGTAATAAACACATAAACTTACAATGTACTCTGACATTGCGACATTATTTAATGGAGGTTTTGTAAATCATTTATCAAACTTAAGGACTTCCAGAAATCAAACAATTCATTTTCACACTTGACATGGACTTTGCCCAATTTGAAGACCAGGGTGTGGTTTGATTAAGTGTTAATAAGAAAACTTGTGCGTGTAAGAAGGTCAATTAGACAACACTGTTACAAAAGAGGACAGTGAGAGGAGCATGAGACTGATTTGACAGAAAAATTATTAAAGACATAAATAAAGCAATTTATCATGAATATAAATTTGTAAATATAGGAAGACGTTAAATAAGTTCTCAAATTTACTTTTCTGGTCTACTAATGGCCTTAATCAGCTACAAAATATAGCTTTAAGTGGAACTTAAAGCCCATTAATGGCCATAATTGATGATAATTCTTGTTAATAATTTTATCAGGCTTTTTAGTTTGATTTTTACTTCTTCAAAATTGAGTAAGATTTTTTTTGCGATAAAATTGGATTGATTAACATTTAGAAAGAAGAAAGAAAGTAAAGTTGAAGACTTACTGGCGGAGGTACATACATACCATGGCTGTTTCACGTCCACCACGTTGCTCATCAACACTCATATCGCTTTGAGCTCATGCCATGACTAATTGCATGCTGTTTTCAAGCAGCAGCCATAGCCTTCCTAAAACCTAAGCTCTTCAGTACCGTCTGTCTATGTTTAATCCCATGGAACAACTTTCCATTTTATCACTGTGTTTTTGTTGCTGATGTTGATTGGAATATATTTTATATTTCTCAACAACATCAAATTGATTAGCAATTGCTTTTTGTGTTTGTTGTAATTGTATCAGTGATAACAACATCGTCAAACTTTTCGCCGGGACCAGCGATTTTTAAGCATTCATTTCAGCTTTATAGTCGAACTTTATGATTTACAATTGTTTAGAATTTTATCGGACTTTTGTTCGATGAATGAAAAATACTCTTGGCAAGCCTTCGATAGTGAATGGTGCTCTTTTTGGTCCACAAACAATATAGTTTAACTAGGAAAGGTATTACAACCATATGAGAGCCAAGAATGTAATAAAATACTGGCTTTGTTTTGCTAAAGATTTTGTTCTCTGGCTTTTCCGGTCCATAATTCTTTCAAGAGGCCATAGTGCAGGTCAATACTATTTTTTTTTTTTAGCTTGGACCAGTACTCAGGGTACGACCCCTATTTATGCACGCGCATCGTACCGGAACTAGAAAAATAGGTTTTGTGGAGAAGGAAAGAGGGAGTAGTGTTTGTGCACGTTTGATTTGAACTTCTTTACATTGTAGCTGGCGGGGAATATGTCTGCAGGCAATTTGTTCCACAGACGATCCGTGCGGCTGAAAAACGAATTCTCTCTGTAATGCGTTGTGCGGTTCACTGGCCAATCGACTACAAACGGATGTGCTCTTGACGATGCACGTCTGTTGCGTAAAAATATGCGGGTTTCGGGAACGAGATCCCTGATCTCGTCTGAGCAAAATCCGTTATAATAGCGATAGAACAGTGTAACACACCCCACACTGCGACGATGCTCCAGTGAGTTAATAGAGCTGGATTCCCTACTGTCACTGATGAACTTCTTCGCCTTCTTGGTGGCGAGTGCTATAAATGTAGAGTTGCCTCGGTACATGTCGTAAGGTCCTGATTCGTCGGCGACTTAAGCCCGACGACGTGAATTAATACGATGATCCATCATTGGCACCAAGTGGCTGATGGAAAATTCTTGTAAGTACCACCCTAAAAACATTTACAAGCCGCTTGCGGGACAGTTCGACGTAATTAATCTGCAGCCAAAGACCGCTTGAAAATCAAATACCTGAGTTACTAGCCCGATCTCCATTAAGGTGGCTTTAGAGCAATTCATCCAATGTTCTCATCGAATCTAGCTTCTGTCCAAAGGCACCTCTTGTAACCCTGAATATTCATTAGTTGCTGCCTCAGAGGCGTAACCTGACTGGAAATCATACAAAGCAAAAAAAAAAAAATTAATGTTGCGTTACCGCACCTGAGCAATTCATTCTTAATATGGATGGGACTAATCCAGATTAGAGTATCAAGCGCTTTTTTGTGGTTGTCTAAATTACTCATTTCTACACGAAATGAGTGCGGCACAAAGACGCTTGATGCCAGGAACACAATTGGGACGAACGACGAATTTCGCCCAACACGACGAATACGACGGTTAAAATTCGCTGTGTAAATTCGTCGTATGCGGCACAATAACGACGAAAAACAAAAACATCTGTTATAATTGATAAAGTTGTTTATTGTTTGTTCAAAGATAAAAAAAATTAAATGAATCAAAGAATTTCAAATTTTGGTAAAAATAATTAAAATAATGAACATGATCAAAGATTATATAAACATTCATAATTTACATAATTTCACATGTATCCATTTCCTCAGTTTCTTAATTTTATCTTATGATAGTTGAACAGCTGATGGGGTGACCATATTAAGAAAATTGGTTGCTAAAAAATTTAGCATTACCAAAAACAAAAAAATTAAACACTACAAACATGCTTTATAATCTAATATGTTGGCTTTTTATTTTAAACGCAAAAAGTTAAAGCTTAGCACTTAAAATAAAAACTATTAAAGTAAAAATTATATGTTTTTACTAAAACACTTGAAAACTAAAACCAAAATGGCCACATGGTACTGATTTGTTCGTCGTTCGGCGGCATAAGAAATAAAAATAAATCTATTTCAAGTTCGCCGCGTACAACGAATTTCGACCGACGCTGTGACTGTGTGCATTTTCATATACGCTGATGTGTGTTATTTTTCGTCGTTCGTCCCAGTTGTGTTCCTAGCACGACGCGCTAATTTAGTTTGGGCTGTTAGACTGCACGGGTAGCAACTTAGCGCCGTGATACACTATCCAACTCAATCGTATGATTCATTTACTGAAAATTGCTAGCCAAATCTGATAGCATTCTGTCGTAATTTAAAAAATAGCAGTAAAACGGCCACACTATTATACTTTTGTAAACAATTTCGAAAAGGCAACTCTGATCGCATAGAAAAAGATAGTTTTTGAAAATTTTCAATAGATTAGCAAATCGGACAGACTTGTCAAAGACTCTTTCACACACATACAACTTTGAGGCAGACTATTACACTTTTTGGACACACATACCATTTTTAACACATCGTTCGATTCAGCAGGAAAGTGAATCACGGTCGTTATTTAGCACATTCATTTCGGTTCTATAACGTTTTACTGGTGAGGGTAAGCTGTCTAATAAGATGTAATTCCTTAGACCACAAGGACTTACAGACCAGAATGATATCCCGAAATGCAAAAGCCTGCCGGGTATCAACGGCTTCTTTAAAAGAAGGTTTTGGCACAAGGAACGAGAACACATTTGGATTCTTATACACGACTCTGAGGGTGTTTACTGCCGTTGTGGTATCTATCCCTGAAGTCTGCGCCTTTAGGTTAAGTTAATCATTGTAGTGCCGCTTGAGCTTTGATGGAAAGTACAGAGCGCTTCACAAAGGCTTCCTTTTATGACTATCGAGTGTCACCTACACGTGTAGTCTACTCAGTGAAGAAAAAGTCCAAATTGTGGTTATAATTATCGAGAGCAAAGCTCAAATGTCGGAAGAAATTAATCTTTGATGAAGGTTTAAGAAGCTCCTTTGGGAGCGAATTCTTTAAGTATTGTTCAAGGGGGGACCTGCTCTAGGATGGAGTTCGAGTGCTATAGTTGACTGATAACTTTTTTCAAATTACAAGGTGGCGCAAAAGTAATCCTCAGAAAATGCTATAAATTTTGCTATTGGCCCCTAATGTCAGTTCTGTTTTGACACTTGTGTAGTAAACACATGCGAAATATACGTTAATAAACAATATTACGCTACACTGCTCCAGAACGCGGAATATTGGTGACTACGTATTTGACCAATAATCGGTCGGTGACTTTGGCACAACGTGAATTTCGTCGCAGACTTCCTGGCCGTCCAACGCCTACTGGTGAAACACTGCGACGTTTAGCCGTTCGCCTCGAAGAGACTGGCACAACACCAGATGCTGCTAGGTGTGGCAGACCCCGGAGTAGCCGTTCTGCAGAGAATATTGCTGCTGTAGCCGAGGATGTCATGGAAGCGCCGTCGACATCGACCAGACGACGTGCCACGTAAATAGGTATCAGTCGACGGTCTTTACAGTACAAGATTTGAAGATGTTTCCGTACAAAGTCCAGACGGTGCATCATTTGTTGGCTGCTGACCGCCAATCGCGTCTAACGTACGCGATCACCACCAAGAGGAAGATGATTTTTCATCGAAAATAATCATGAGTGATGAGGCCCATTTCCATCTTAGCGGGTACGTAAATAAGCAAAATTTACGCTTCTGGGGCACCCGCTCAAAGTCACTGTATGGTGTGCTGTCATCGGACCTTTTTTCTTCGAAGACGTCGCGGGCCAAACGATTACTGTGAATGGTGAGCGCTACAGAGGAATGATCAACGAGTTCTTTTTGCCGCAACTTGATGAATTGCTGCAGACTTCTTTTTGTGGGCTGGCTTATGTCAACAAGCCTCAGACTCTTGCTGCTCTTAAAGGCAATATCCGTCAAGAATGTGAGGATATATCGCCGGAAGTTTTGGCCAATGTGATGGCAAATGCTATAAAAAGGACTCAAATGACAGTCAACTGTGGCGGCAGCCATTTATATGACAACATATTCTCGACTTGATGTAAAAAATTTAAAAGACCAAATAAAAATAACCCACAAGAAGAATCAAAGTTTTTACTTTTTTTTTTTTAATTACAGCCAAAAAACATCGGAAGGTTATTTTTGCGCCACCCTGTAAATTGGATGATTAACAAAACTTAATTATTAACCTTTTTGCCCACTACATGAGCTTATAGCTTATGGTAAAATGGGAATAAATAATCGTTAATTTTGGTTGGCTATTTCCAGTGTGATCCTTGTTGATCTATTGAGAGTTGCATTTGGCAAGAAACCGGACCACATCCTTTAGTAATCCAACCTGTAACCTCGAGATTGTTGAACAATGCATTCATCGAAGTACGAGAAATGTTGTACAATAGTTTTAGAAATAACTTGCCTGCAACGTGAAAAATTCTATAGTTTTCCAAATGAAACTTAACTTTTTAAGTGCGATGACAATTTGCATTCTGGGATACTGCAAGACAATATTGAGCTTAACATTTATTTAAATAATAACACATAATAATTTGGCAGAAAACTAAAAACATATTAAAAGATTTGTCACACAACACACTAATATCAGCTTTTTATAACCTCTTTTTGTCGCTCTGCAACTGCGTACAAAAGGACTTAAATTAACAAATTATTTCCTTTAAACGACCTTCATTAATTTTGTTTTCAAATTGCGTTTGGCTGAGCATAAAGATTAATAAAGTGGCCGTCTTTGCAGCCCGCAGGCAAACTCTACTCATACAATTAAAAAAAATTTACTAAAAGGGTTAATTACTTGCCGCTTTAAAGAGAATGCCGCATGACGTTTCAGCCAGGCTGAAAACCCAAATCGCACTTATTTGCAAACAACACTGGCTTAAAATTCTCACACACTTATTCATATTTGCAAAACATTTATGAAACTTGAGTATCAAAAAAAAAAAAAAAAAAAAAAAATTGTTATAAAGATGCCCGAAAAAGGAGAAAAAATTGAAGCCTTAATAAAAAGCGGCAACTTAACGTGTATACCTTAGATCAAGCAGCAGCAACAGCAACAAGAGCAACCAGAACGACATTAGCAACAACATAAAAACTAAAGTTTTAAGAAGGCAACCCAACGTCAACGATAAAGATGATGTTTCATACACAAATTGCGTTTTCCAGAAGCTCGAAAGCATAATCAAAAACTAATTTTAATCCTGGTGGCGGCTGGTGGCGGCAGCAAATGTTGAATGATCATCCTCTGCAGCATAAAACAAAAACGCGCACAGAAGAGAAGCACCCAGTGAAACTGAGCACTGAATGATGATTCAGAAACATCCAGTTATATCTTAACCATGATTTAATCCTATTTCAACTTGTTTAGGTAAAATTGGGACCTAAATGAATTTGTTTTTGGTCATCATGAAATTGCACAGACCACAACAAAGTTTGAAAGTTGTTTTTTTTTTCTCTACTCGTACCCCCATGCATTTTGTTCGGGATTAAATATTTTGTTGCTTAAAATTTTTGTTTTGCGGTAGTTCTTTAAGAAACGAACAGAGCAATTTATTCTAAATTG
Organism: Sturmia bella; assembly: GCA_963662145.1. Lineage (NCBI taxonomy): Eukaryota > Metazoa > Arthropoda > Insecta > Diptera > Tachinidae > Sturmia > Sturmia bella. Next base: position 7,671,262 of record OY759168.1, on the reverse strand, counting down.
ACTCCAGCAAGAAGAAAACATTCAAACACATCAACCACAAGCTGACTGAACATTTTAGTCAGTCATCTTTTTAGGACTTATTTTTTGGGTGGGTTTGGCTTTTTTATTTTTTTGTACGGTGGTCATGGGGAAGTATTTCGTTATGGAATATTCCAAACGATTTGTAATATATAGTGAGAAATATTATCCGTTTTTTATTTTATATTATATTAAGTCCATTCGAGTCTGTAAAGATCAAAGGGCCATTACAAATGTTCTTCATTCTCGTCTATCTGTTGGTAACAGTTTAGTTTTACTTCATTTCCTACTCTAACTTCCTTGAGGATTCCATTCGAAATCAGTTTTGGTGATATTGCCTTCTGCAGCCCTATTCTATAACTCGCTGAAATCAGTGACATCGCTAAGAATCTCTAAACTGAACTAAACGGTTCTTACACAGAGAAAAAAGCACCTAATAAAGTAGAACAAAATCAATAAGATATCTCTATGGTTTTTTTTCATGAAGGATTCCTTATTATTTTAAATGGGAAAACCTTATTGAAACAACAACAATTAATGAAATTAAAAAGATGATTTACGTGTGTTTTTATAGCAAACTAATAAAACCAATAGGGAAAACTTAATAGGATAACCTAATAAAATCAATAAGAAATCCTTATTGTATACAATTTACAAGAAAACCTAATAGAATCAATAAGTTTTTCTCTATAGAATTTTTTTTTTTGGTACCATGCAAATCGGAAACTGAGTAAAAACAAACGTGAGTAACAAGTTTTCTTCTTGGTTTTATGTGTTTTTCTTGTTGAGACAATTAATAAGATTTGCAACATGGAAATAATAAGAAATACCCATAGAAAAATCTTCTTTTCTCTTTGCTGGGATACCCCTCAGCCTAAAAACGTTTTAAAGAGAAAATCTTATTGAATCTATTACGAAGTTTTCGCTCTGTGTAGTGATGACTTCAATTTTAAAACCTTTGGTGGGCGAAAAATGCATTTTAGCGCCGCTGCTAAAATCTTAACTTTTTGTTCCAAGAAAGTCAAGTTTTTAGCAACAAATATTTTTTGAAGCTGAAGATTTGACTTTTTTGAACAAAAAATTAAGATTTTAGCGGCGGCGCTAAAACTCAATTTGCTCTCACAAAAGTTTATACAAGTACGGAGGTCGCTAAAGCTCGCTCTAAGTTGAGCTTAGAGATTTTTGGAGATGTCTGTAATTTTAGCTAGTTACAGAATAGAACCGCAGGTTTCCTTAGCGTATGCCTCATCCATCTCCACTTTAGTCTTTGAATTCTAGTTTATAATGCTAGGAACACAACTGGGACGAACGACGAATTTCGCCCAACACGACGAATACGTCGGTTAACATTCGCTGTGTAAATTCGTCGTATCAAGCACAATAACGGCGAAAAACCAAAACATCTGTTATAATTGGTAAAGTTGTTTTGAACAAACTCAAAGATAAAAAAATTAAATGAATCAAAGAATTTCAAATTTTGTAAAAATAATTAAAATAATGAACATGATCCCAGATTATATAAACATTCAAGAAGTTTAACATTTTCAATTATAATTTCACTTGTATCCACTTTCTCAGTTTTTTAATTTTATCTTATTATAGTTGAACAGCTGATAGGGGACCATATTAAAAAAATTGTGTACTATTCTGATTGATTTTTGGTTCCAAAAGTTGTTTTATTTGGCTTATAAAGCCGATTTCTTGAAAAATCCGGAGACGCTATATCTCGGGTATATATGGACCGATTTCAAAACTTCTTCGATTTTTGGGATCTAATGGACATTTAAAATGATATGGCTAACTTTTTTAGGAAAAAAAAATTTTGTCAAAAATCTGACCAAAAAAATGGCCAAAAATACCACTCAAAACCCGGTTTTTTGGATATATATTGGCTTACTGAAGCAGAACCGCTACCGGGATTTAACACATTTTAGCGAAAGAATGGGGTTTCTATCTCAAACCGTTTTCTCGGAAACGGTATTTCCACGATTACAGACGGACATCGCTTAATCGTAATCTCTATAGATTCTGATCCAGAATATAAAGACTTTATGGGGTCTTAGATGCTTATTTCAATGCGTTACACACGAAATCACAAGTTTTTACACATTTCTGTGAAGGGTATAAAAATTTAAAATTTTTGAACTTAAAATTGACATTTCAAACTCAAATGTTGCTGTGTCAGCGGTTTATGGCCAGTTTTTGCGATTTAACGCTTCGTTTTTTGAACATTTTTATTTCTTAGCGCTTTCTTGTACATAAAAAGAATACAACACTCAAAAAAAGATGTCAGTTTTGTTTACGTTTTGTATATTTGGTTATAAAATTTGTAAAATATTTAGCATCTAATGTGGAAATTCTATTCGATGGCAATCGAAGCCCAGAGTGCTCTCGTTATTCAACACCGAAAACGGCTATTATACTCCTGCTGTGTTGGGATACCTTCCTTCTAGTTTTACGCTTGCGCAGGGCAGTTGGTTTCCGTAAAACCACCACTGCTGCATATCAGTAAGCAAATGAGGCAGAAATTATAAACTTCATAATTTATATTTTAAATATGAATTTTTTTTTCTGAACACACAAGCAACCATCCTGAATGGTATTCTTGTTTTTTTTTTTTAATTTAAAAATTCGTGTTCATTCAGGGCGATTGTCGCCTTTATTGATGTTGTTGTTGGTGTTTTGTCGCTTAAATTTTAATTAGAAGGTTATAAATTAAAGTATTTGAGCGATCGGCCAATGAGAAACAAAACGGATCAGCAATAATTTGCTGCAGTTTTATAAGTTTTTGGTTATTTCTGTTTCTTTTTGTGAAATGGACCACCAACCTTCAACGTTGACTTCTGTTTTTGAGAGAGCAGAAGGAAAATAAAAGCATTTGCTGAAATTGAAAGCAACTTGAAACTTTTATAGCTTGCAAAACCTCATAAATATCTTGAAAGGGCGAACAAAAATATGCATCTCAAACTCATTTATTATTCACTATTTGGGCAACGAAAATTGACAGGCATGCGTGCATTTGATGACTATATGCTGGCTCGAGCATTTTGTACGCAAGACATCTAAAGCGATATGAGTTTCTAGATGCAGATCTGGTAAGCTTTTATTGCGATCATTAATTTGAAATAAGAAAGACTTAAAACATTTATTCTGCCCAGCAGAAAACAAAGGTGTTGCACACATCCTTCTTTTACACGTTACTGCTTATATTGTTGCTTACGCCAGCCAAATAAATGTATTTATTGCTTTGGGTTTTTATTATGCCTGAGTGTTTTCCCTAAATGCTTAACCATCCATCCATCCATCCGTTTTGGCTTTTGAATTTCTGACTTTTATTCACATTTAATTTATCATTTCTTTAGATTTGATGGGTTTTGGCACTGCATTTATTTCTTTGTGTTGTGCCATTGTATTGTCAGGTTTTGTTGGTGGCACATTATTCAAATAATTTACAGCCTTTTTTGTGTCAGCTATTAACTGTTATGTTTTCTGACACTTCTCCTGTGAGTCTGTGTGTGTGTGTGCGTGTGTGGTGTCAGAGTGTGCAACTGCCGTCTTCCAGTTGTAAAACGAAAACCATATGAAAAAAGCCGGTTGTTACCAATAATGTTTCACAAGCGATCACTAACACCTGATAACAGAACAACACGGAATTTACATACAGAGAGAAAAATATGAATTAGTCGGAAGTGCTGAAAACTTTGAAGGACAAAATTATATTGTAAATAAAAATATTTCAAATTACAGCAACTGAAAAGTAAATATCTTTTGAATACCTTTTGAAATTTGAAACTCTTTGAAAGTCTTTTATATATTTATTTTCTTGAATTAAAGGTCTTTTATTAAAATTATTGGCAAAATGATTGACAATAATTATTATTGTCCTGAAGAAGCTATCCGAATGAGAGTGAAATACCCACAAAACTAATTAAATAATTTTAATAAAATACCTTTAGCTCAAGAAAATAAATATGTATATAAAATAAAAAAGGGGTCGGAAAAAATCAAATAGTAACTCTTTGAAAGTCTTATAGTTGCGATAAAAAGAGCTGTTCGCTCAATGCTAAAAAAGGATCAATTAATAAAAAATCATATAGATCTGAAGTCTCTACGTTTAGAGAGCCAGCCAGAGTATTTCGCAAACCTTAAAATCTTTACTGACATAAAGGGAGCTCAAATGTCGGTCTCAAATACACTATAGAGGCCGAGGGGGTTTTGCGTTTGTGCACAAATTTGATTCGATTAAGCTTTTTTTTGGAACTGAAAGAAATAAAAGCTGCTTATGCAGTTCATTGTAACGCTACTACGAAAATAGGTTCTTGGCACATTTCTAATAAAATTCAGATCTTCAGAAATACCACCACAAAATATTTTAGTCGGTATACCTTTAAGATTGAAAATTAGCAGGAAGGAAGTGTAACTTATTCCTCTTTGTCTAAACAACTACTAGAGTATTGATAACGAGGAGTACCCAAGCGGTCAGACATTTCATCAGCGCCTCGTGATAATATCGACAATAAATTACATTTAGATTAATAAGGGCCAGAAAGTTTGGGATACACACTTTGGATAGACACTTTCTTTCACTGTCTGGCAACATTTGCCTCTTCCATAAGTACTGGAAAATTTAACAAAGGATACTCCTTCCAGAAAGTGGCTGTTCTAAGGTAGAGCATATGGCATAACAAATCTCTGTTCTTGGTCCTTTTCCACTTATCATACTTCCTCAGTGCTGGGTCAACTTGTGCTCTGTCTTGCATGTTCTAATCAAGAGATTAATCCATTTGGATTCTTACTGGCTCCGTTGTGTTGTTCGAGGGGATACACCATTTCCACAGCTCTGGCTCGAACCAGACAGAGATTTGGACACGCTGCTGTTTTTTTTTGTGAACATTAATTTGCGGCATATTAATCAACCGTAGTATTGGCCTGTCCACAGATTCTGCTCTCATATGGGGTGTTCAACGAAAACAGAATTGCTTGCTCAAGACCCTCCTTCTCCTTATTAACCTTTTTTCACCTTATGCAGAACTTATATTATAGCCTTATCACATGCATTGCTCTATGAGAATATCCAAAGGGAAAGCACATCTAAGGATTTCTCAGCACTATACCTTGGCCATGTGTGCTTCGATATTCGCCAGGCAGTCGCAGGAGACCTCTTTTTCCTTACAACTTAGTTGATTAACTGATCATAGCCATCATTAACAGGGTTATCTATAACCCCATATCTGTCTTTCTATTGTTTACGAGACCCAGATCTTGTTAACTTATCGACCACAATACTAACCTCTGCTAGTTAAATCAGCTCTTGCTTTAAATGAATCTCTATCTGGCTGAGAGATGCAAAGTGTTCACTAACCAACTTAAATGTGGTGCAGATAACTCTGAGAATATTTTTGTCACAATATAAATTCGGTTATGTATCTCACACAAACTGTGATAGCTCATCCTAGCTTGCCGTTTTTAATTCCATAAATAATTACGACCTGAACAACACATTGCGTAAGCTTAAACAAATCCTCTACGGATGCTGTGCGATGTAAATACCTCCACCTATTCCTAAATACGGTTGCGATATATCTATAAAGATCTCCATCATGTCCTCCCGGGACAGTCCCCTACAAATTAGCGACGTTGCATCATGCCGTGTACCGTGCTATACTGTTGTATACTATTTCTTACCGCCTCCAGTTGAAGCTAAACAAATATTGAACGTTTATAACTTTTAAAAGTGTTTCGGCTCGAAAGATCAATAAAATCATATTTTCCTTCTATGATCTTTTCTTTTAATAGCCAGAGCTCAACTTCAGATCACTTTTAGTCTGCCACATCGCAGAAGAAGAAGTTGTCATATGTAAAACAGTCTCATGAATTTCGCATACAAAAAACAACATTGTCGTCTTTTAATATCAAGCCCCTTTTTTCTTAAAGTGCAGTTCAATTTTCAAGTTGCCATATGAGCAGGGAGTGATCAAAGGATTGTGTTAATAATTATTTAATTAATGCTCAAAAGTGACAGTTAACAAGATAAAAATGCTTGTAAACCATGTAAGTTTGATGTTGCACAAAACACTAATGCCACTGCAACAATTTGTTCATCAACTTAATGTTGAAAGCGTCCCAACGACACACTCGTCGTACCGGTATTTCTTTGCCTTCGTACAACAAAAATAAACGATAAATGTTATCAGAGGCAATAAAATCCACCTTTTTAATGCTCCGAACCCCAACAACAAACAGGCAAACACTTTCGGTCAACCGACCGGCAAAGTTAATTTAACGTACAAAAATGGAATTGAAATTAAGCAAAAATAAAAATAATAACAAGTGTTGTCACTTAAAAGATGAGAAGTTTTGACCCCCGGCCAACAGTTGATGTTTGAAACATGCGCATTCATATCCAACATTTATGTTGTTTGATAAACAACAGTACAGCTTAAAGCGTCACAGCCAGCCAAGAGATCCTACCAACACACACACACACACACACCCATACACACATTTACCCACACATGATTCAAACAAATATGGCTGGCAGGTCGTCGTCGTCGTCGTCGTCGTCGTCGGTTGCAGTGTATAATCAAATGAAAATTTTAATCAAATGTTATAAAACTGAAATTAAAGCTTAAGGGTTTTATAATGAGTCAAATTGAATGAATGAACAAATGCTGGAATAACAACAACCAAATGCGCAGCAACCAAAGAACGTGAAAACCAGCCAGGTTTGTTCAGTTTAATTTATGTACATACATACATGTGTATGTTTTGTGGCAAGTGCAGCAAGCAATTGGTTTTTCCTGTGTGTTCGTTCTTCGATTTTGCTGGGCTCAACAATTAAATTGTAAAATGAGAACAAATGAACATAAATTGTTTTATTTCATTTCAGTGTTTCGTTTGTTCTTTAACACACAAGGTAATTAAGTTAATTTTATGATGTTTTTTAAATCAATTGCCTCAAGTTGTTGGTGTTGGTTGCTGCTCCTGCTGCTGCTGCTGCTGTTGTTGTTGTTGTTAGTTGCTGAACGATGCCACACAACAGCACAACACAAATGATGACATTGACGAGGACGAACGATATCAATCTTCAAGACAACTGTAATAATGACGCTGATGTTGTTAAACATGCTCATTATGATGATGTTTTCTCGTTTGATTATGATGATGTGAAGTATTTCAAGTCACGACACATGACCAGTGTACACTGTACATACATACATACATACATACACACATACTTATGTATGCTTGTGTGGTTGCAAGAGAACGTACGAAAAGTAAAAGTTGGCTGGTGTCTTGGTATATTTTAAAGAAAAATTTATGTTTCGGATGGCTGAGCCACCAGAGAAAGAAATTCTCTTCTCAATGAATATCAAAAAAAAAAAAAAAATTAAAAGCACAATGGGGAATAATAGGGGGTTAATAGGACACTAATATCTTACATTCGGCATGCCAAACTGTTCTGTACGAATGCTTGGTGACGTTCAAACTCAGCGTAATGAAACGAAGTGACATTCAGAGATCTGAAGGGTCTGAAAAATAATAATCGTTATTTTCAAATTTCGTGAGAATGTTCGATTTTCGCATTTTTTTCTGTTATGTTGGTACACATGCCTGTTATATAAGTTGGCAATGTCAGCCATTTTGGATTGTCAGTTTGTTTTTGACAGATAAAAAAGTTAGTCGTGTTTTGGTGTTTTTACTATTCGAAAAAAATAGATCAAAGGCACTGTATTCAGTTTTGTGTAAACAATGAAGGTAAATGCGCCAGGACATTTGAAATGTTGACTGTGGCGTTTGGCGAGTCTACTATGAGCAGAACACCAATTCATTTGGGGTATAACCGGTTTAGGGTAGGCCGAGAAGATGTCAATAACGATGCTTGTTCTGGTTGCCCGAGCACGTCCACAGCCGATGAAAACTTAGAAGCAGTTAAGAAAATGATTTTGGATAATAGTCGAATCACTATCAGAGAGGCTGCCGATGATGGTGGGATATCATTCAGCTCATGGCAAGCAATTTTTACGAATGTTTTAGCCATGAAACGTGCAGCAGCAAGGATTGATCCAATATTGCTAAATTTTGAGCAAAAACAACGTCGCATGGACGGTGCTGTTGAACAACGTAAACGACGATCTAGAATTCTTCAAAAAGTTCAAAACTGGTGACAAAACATGGGTGTGTGACTATGACATTGAAACCAAATCCCAATCATCCCAATGGAAGCGTCCAGAAGAGCCAATACCGAAAAATGCGCGTCAAATTCGGTCAAATGTGAAGGTTTTGCTCACTGTTTTCTTCGGCTTCAATGGCGTCATGCTTCATGAATTCTTTGCCACAAGGTCGTACTACCTTGAAGTTATGCGCCGTTTGCGCGAAGCAATTCGTCAGAAATGCACAGAATTTGTGGAAAAAACAATCCTGGATTTTGCACCATGATAATGCACTAGCTCACACATCGATGTTTGTGCTTGAGTTTTTGGCCAAAACCATGCCTCAACCAGCGTATCCACCGAGATTGGCCTCCGCTGACTTTTTTCTCTTTCCAAAACTGAAGACACCATTGAAAGGAAAGCGTTTTGCTACGATTGAGGAGAGAAAAGAAAAATCGAAACACGATCTCTTGGCGACACCGAAAAGCTCATTTCTGAAGTGTTTCGAGGATTGGAAAAAAACGCTATCATAAGTGTATTACATCTTTGGGGAAGTTATTGATGAATAAATAAATGAATTTTGAATTAAAAATAGCGTTTATTTTTTGATCAGACCTCGTATATGGATGATGTTTTCTCTAAAATACCATTAGATCAGGCATGCTTTTTTATGTATTTACTTTTATGGATTTCTTGCGAATCTTTTAAACGTTTATTTATTTTGTAATAATACATTAATGTATTAGAATAAGTTTTGATACATCCATAAAGAGATGTGCTTACATAAGCTATGACAAAGAAGCCTTAAGCTGGGGTGACTTTAAGATAAAATACGAATTTACAACTTAAATGTAATTATAGAGTTTGATGTGTTTTAGGTATTGTATTATTGAGTTGAGGGATATGAGGCAGGGATTGGTTGATAAGAACACTGGGTTAGTTGCCTGAAAAATCTGTGCTCTGTGGAAATCGAATTTAGATTTTTTTGTGTGTGGAAGTTCCCCTAAAGAGGCTTTATACGAGTTCAATGTGTTAAAAAAAAAAAAAAAATATTGGAGAAAAATATCATTGCCTCTACGAGCACCCTGGTACTGATTTGTGTGATAGGAGGAACATTTTCTATCACACTAATCTTTCCCAGCGTGAAGACATAATAGTTCTACCATAACATATAAAAAAATAAAAACATTTTCGAGACGTAAGAATTTAAACTTTACGTACTTTGGTACGCCACTACGCAATCATGATACGGATCGATGTGATCGAAAGAAATTTTGGAGAAAAAAGTTATTGTATTGCTAGAATCGGGGTAAAATCAAGATTGAGGAAAATATAAGTTAACACATTTAGTACTAATCATTTCCTTCCAGAGTATCCGCAGAGCAGTCAAGGGTATGATCAACCCCCAACAAGTTTTTCTCTCTAATATTTTTGAAAGCACCTACCTAGCGCCAGGTTTCCTTCTGTGTGGGAGTCACAGAAATAAAAGAAATTAAAAATTTGCGCCTTGAAAATTATTTTTTTTATATGTCGCAATGATCCTTCCTTACCTAATGCCAAAGGCTATTGAAAAATCTATGGCACAATATCATTGGCTAAATGGAACCATCCTAATGTATACATTTATACATCACGCATTTTTCTTTTCATATTATGTTTAGAGTTTTGTTAATTTAAAGACTTTTTTTAACCTGAAACTCTTTCACACTTTTAAAGAACACCTCACTTGGCTGGTGATAAAGTTAATTCTTTTAGAACACATGATGATGATGATGATGAGGGTCATCATCGTCTGCAGCTTTCATATTTATTTCTGCCAGCATCATCTTCATAATTTTCTTCATCATGGTGATCACTGTCGGCAGAAGGAACTTTTGCACGTAAACCAACATTAAAGAATTGCAGCCGTAAATGCGGCTTAAGAACAAAGTGGCGGCAGCCTTTGATCATCGCATATAAAATACTATAGCCACGCCTCTTAAAAGGTAGATTAAACGAGATGGCGCTCACCACCGAAGCTTTAACTTTGTGCAAGCTACATTTAGTTTCGAATATTTAAAATTTTTTTTTGCTGTTGTGGCGGCTCCATGCATTTTGCCACACATCTTCGTACAGACATCCAAACGCACAAAATACCCTCGTGAAGCAATGAGGCAGACAAACAGACTAAATGGCCAGGCATCATGCAACAAATGTACTTAAACATCCTTTAATTTTAAACACTTGCAAAAGCACAAGAGAAAAACTCAACAACAACGAGTTTTAATTTCTTTAGAAAAAAATGTTTTTTTTCGTTTAGGCCATTCAAAGAATTAATTCGTTAAAAAATTTAGTGGTATTCAAAGTGCTAGCAGTAAAAATGCTTAAGTAGAGAGAGAAATCCTATTTTTTCTCAACTGGTAATGAAAATATATATCTAGTAGGGTTAATTAATTTCTTTGTTAGATTTGATAAATGAGCTTAAGGTCACTCAATTCTCAAGAAATATATTTTCTATTTATTGATAAATTTTTTCGATATTTCGATACTCCTTTGTGTATCTTCTTCAGGAAAATGTGTTTGAGTGACCTTAAGCTCATTTATAAAATCTAACAAAGTTAAAGAAAAAGGTCGAAGAACGAGTATACAGAACATTTAATTAATTTCTATTATTAATTAATTAATTTCTATTATTCTATAATATAGAAAAAACTTGAGCCTGATAAACTTAATACAGAAATATATCTGGTAAGTTTTAGCAAAAGTAGAAATAACAAATAGTTAAATACGCTCTCTTTTTTTCGTTAATTTGCTCTAAGTTACCTTCTCTTAACAAATACAATATTTGTTGCTCTTATGAGAAAAATTCTCAACAAGTAGTATATTCTCTACAAATAAACTAAATTCAATTTGAGTACCTCAGGTAGTCAACAAAGCAAATAACAGAACATGTAAGCACTTTGGAAAAAAACTGAAATTTTTTATGTGAATTAGGGGTATCCTCAGGTATTCCATCGTACAATATAACAATCACCCCTATCATGAAAATTTTTTCCCCTAAAATTTTTTCCCATTTCCCAAAAGTGAGATCATGAACAACTTTTCCCATAAAATGTGTTCACATTCGAAATTTCCCCTTATCGTGAATGGATTTTTCAAAGACATTTTTCCCATTTTTTGTATCAATTTGTTCATTTAATTTTCTTTGGGGAACTAGAAAAAAAATGCAAGTAGTTGCTACATTTTAATGGTTATATAAATTAGCTGAAAACTATTTTTAGGTCTAAATCAATAGATAATGTGCAACATGACATGCTTCTCAATAGGGTGCAAAATAACCGACTTATTGCATGTGGTTTTGTGAAGGTTTCTAAAGATGTGGTGGCCGAATTTGGTTATTCGCTTACAGAAGAACTAAAAAGTGCTGGCCCTCCTAGTAAAAAAGATCATGAATGGAATTTTATAAATGGATATTTTATCCATTCTGCACAGAGACTTTTCTAAAGCATCCAACATTTTAGAGAGCACTTTGCAAAAAGTGGATTGCGCCATTCCTACTTCGTAATCTCTTCCAACACTTTTCTGGTATCCTTCCTCTGCAAAAACAAACGTAAGCATGTGCTTAGTTTTACGATGGGCGAAATACCAAATGATTTTTGTTGTTGTTTCCGGCAGAGAATCTGTCAAAATATTCAACAGGCATGAAAACGCCGATTTATTCAACCTTTTTACCTTTTAAACTACAAATTTCTGTTTATTAGTTAGAAAACATAAATTTTATTACTTTTTACTTCACTTACCCACAAATTTTCAATAAATTTCCTTTTTATTTATAATTTCTTCTTCCCAAACGTTCCCATAATATTCATGATAGCAAATTTCCCTACTTGGGAAATGAACATTTTATGGGAATAAAAATTTCACATTTTACTCACGATAGGGGTGAATTTCATGTTGAATATTTTTTTTTTCAATTTTAGGTGCCCCAAATTCACCCCTAAAAGAAGAAAAACCCCTAAACCTAGGGGGAAACCCCCTAAGCTGGCAACACTGGTATAAAGAGAATAACATTTTCATTTGTCTCTTGTTTTCTTTGAATTTGCTTCTTCTGTTTGTGATTTTTATTTAAACTTAAAAGGCCATATTCATAATAATTACTGTAAGTTTATTAAACTATTATTTGACGTTATTTCTACAGAATATTTGTCAAATAAACCTTCAATAGTTTTTATGAATATGGGTGAAACTGAGTATATTTGAAAAAGCAAATTTGAATTTAAATACAATTGATACTAACCCCTAATATCTAGCTTTACAAAAATGGAAGCCATAGTTAGAATAAATATTTGGCAGAGCCACTAAATGCCCGTGGCTCTTATGTTTACAATTTTAGGGATATTTTTGTGAATTTTTTCTCATACCCTGCTATTCCTTTCATTCCAATTTCAAGCTCATGGGCTATGCATTTTTTCAAATTCAGCTATACTCTATTATCCCCCCTTTTTTGTATTGGACCTGCACCTCTACAGGCAGAAAAAATATTTATTGGAAGAGGTTTAATGTATTGTGGTTGTAGATCGCGGAAAACTGTTTTTTCAGGCACTCAAATATGGGCCACATGGAGGAGTGAAATGTATAACTTAACCCCAATGATATTTTCTCCCCAATATTTTTCTCGAACACACCGACCTCACATACTGCGCCTCCTTATCCGAAGTGTATGATTAGTGGACATTTTTTTGCTATTTTAAAGAATGCACTCTTTGACATTGCCGCTTCTGCTCACTGACAGTGCTGTTGCATGTTGGAGTATGAATGAATGAATGAATGGATGGTAGTTAGTTAAAGCGCGTTAAGCATGCTTAACAACAGTATTGAGCCGAATACTTTATTCTGCTGTGGATACAAACATCATAAAAATTACAAAGCGTTGCAATTTTTATATTATATTGTTGTCTTAGCATTGAACAAAGCTTTGAAAAAGTACTGCCGCCACAGCAGCAGCTAATATAATGTGAGCACATCAGTATGTATGTATGTAAGCCAGTTTTTGGCCTTTGTGCAAGAATTGAAGAATTTCGGTGTGGCCTTCAAGTAATGAACAAAACACATTTTTGAATTTTTCTTTTTCTTTTTGAATGCGTTTGTGCGTTTTGTGGTTGTAGGGAATATATTTTAAAGATTAAATTTTCCGTCGGGAATTTAGCGAACTATTCTTGTTTGTTCAATGGTGAAGTTTTCTTTTTGTTAAGGAATTCCTGATAATAGAACAAAATGATTAAGATTATATATGTAACATATTTGAAACGATCGTGGATTCTTTTAACATCAATCATTTAAGAGTTCGTGCGCCATAGGAAGAAACCTCAATAATTTAAAATATGTATGTGAAATATTCTTAGAATGGTGACAGAAAACTTTTGAGGACTAGAGAAAAGTTTTCAATAAAAGAATGATAGGAATTTAAAATCTTGTAAACAAAAATTTTTGCTTGCAATGTATGCCAACACATGTTTGAAGTCATAACATTTTCTGTTTAATTAAAATACTCTCAACTTCTTGCAATAATTTTTTTTGCTGCATAGAAAATCTTATTCACATTTGTAATGAATTTAAAGCTTCTAGAGGTCCACTAAAGCCTTTGCAGCAGTAGTTCTCAAACACTTTCTTTTCACGGAACCCTTGTTAAACCGTTTTCTGTTTTAAATAAATCCGTCGTTTTATTTTGCATTGTCTAAATTAAATTCAGCCGCGCTGATTGAAGCTCTGTGGCAATAGTATAAGACTGGCTCAAGATTTCGTTTTAGAATAGATCAAACAAAACGATGTTCGACACAGAAAAAAGAACGAAACATTATTTGAAATTCACTGAGCTGAAAGTCAAAGTGTAAGATCTTTAGTTGCCGAGTTTTTCAACCAACAAGATTAAATATTGTGACATATGGCTCAACCAAATGGGTGTTGATGGCCAGAGAGGTGCATTTGAAACATCTAGTGTAGCCCAGTTAAACATTTTACTTTTTTGCTTACAGTTCACTAACAATAATCATAAGATAAAATTAGAAATTCTACCAAGAGCCTAATTACGAATTAAATAAAAAATCCAGATTCATCACGTCGAATTTGAATGCAAAACATTCATTGGCTCGAAGAGTAAAGTTGAAATTGACGCTTGTGGTTCTGATGACCTTCTTTTCTTCGTGGTTGTTAATATTCATGTTTGTGAGTCTGCATCGTCATCATGGATGGAAAGTGAAAATGTTCTAAGTTTTGTTTCCATGCATAGAAAAATCTCATATTTTCTGTGTAAGAATAGCTTTAATATGAATCGGAATATTTATTTTCATGCTTCATTTAAGCATCAATAAAAAAGTCTTCAATATTTTTTTTCAAATTCATACCTTTACTTAATTGTGAATAAAAGCGAAACGCGTCCATCGATTTTTATGATTTATTTCTCATTTTGTTCATAGGTTATGCGACTTTACGTAAAAGTAATAGGAATTGGCACTTTTTTACCGTTTTGGATTTTTTATGAATTAAAAATTAAAAAAAATCTAATTTTTTAGGCAAAAAATATTTTTTTTTCTTCATACATTTATTTATAACTGCAAAACTTTTGCTTATGTAGCAAAACGTTGTATGAACAGATTAAAGGAATTGTAGTTCTTAAATTTTTAAAATTTATTTTAGCTTATTCGGACTAGTGGTTCTCGAGTTATGATAAACAAAAGAGCCTAAAATGTGACAAACTCCCCTACACGATACTTGTTAACTCCAAATTAATTTTTAAGTTATTATTTGAGGTACCAAGACCAAAAGAATAATGCAGAAGTTCTTCTTTTTGGGGCTACTTTCATAAACAATTATCAGAATTGAGTCCCGAAATCATGTGTTGTACAGTTTTAATTGAATGTGTTTTAGATTGGCATCTAAATACATTGCTGTTGAAGATTTTAAATGCGAGCTGTATTTTTAATACTCTCCAGAATATTGTCTTTTCTTTGACTTGTTTACATTCTAGCGACCTAAATAACAATGAAAACAATATCAGTTGTGATTGTGATTAACGTTTCTACTTTTAATAAGCAGTGTCGAATAATTACGCACTAATATAACGGGCTTTTCCATAAGAGCGCTACAAAAGTTTTTTTTTTTTTTTGATAAAAGAAAATTGGTTTTGGATATCAATGAAATTTTTTATTGCTGTGAAAGCACGTTTGATGCCATTGTGCATGGAACTCGATTTCTTTTGCATGGCCACCACGGGCACGCTTGCAGAAGTTCAGACGCTGAACCCAATTTTCGACAGTCTATACTGCTGCAATTTCACGTTCGATATTCGTACGAAGTTCATCAATCGTCGCTGCCTTGTTGGCATGCACCATACTCGTGACGTAGCCTCTCAGGAAATAGTCTAACGGCGTCAAATCGCACGACGGAGGCGTCCAACCGACTGGACCATTTCGTAAGATAACACGTTCTCCAAACTTGGTTTCAATAAATTGATGGTGACATTTGCTGTGTGGCTGGTGGCGCCGTCCTGTTGGAACTACATTTCCTCCAAGTCCATATCATCCGATTGGGGCCAAAAATATTCGGTTATCATTAAACGGTGGCGATTCCCATTCACAGTAACGTGCCGGTCATGATCATCACGGAAGAAGTACGCCGCCGGTCCATAAGCCGCACCAAACCGTAATTTTTTCGGGATGCAATGATGACTCATGGAAAACATGTGGATTGCTGCCTGACCAAAAACGCATATTATGTTTATTGATAAATGGGACGTAGCGCTCTTAACGTTGACGCCGCTGACTCCGAATTTCGGTAGTTCCTGTAGAAAAACCCGTTATATTACTTTCTTTTTCCACAAACCGCTTGGATGGTCGCTGTCGATTACCATTTGGGAACCGTTGCCTTAAAAAGCATCACTTAAGATAAGAGAAACGTTCAACTAACGCAACCTTAGCTGATTAAAAAAGGGACAGATTATCCCACCTCTTTTTATTTTAAACCATCACATCATAATTGTTATTAAATTAAAAACGTAATTAAACGAAACTACTACTTAAAATGAGATTAAAACCGGCAACCAGCAATGTTTCGATCGGTTTCATTTTCTTTGATCTTTGATGTGTTTTGTTAAAGTATTTTATTAGAAGCTCTCATCCTAATCACCAACATATAAATCGTCTTTCACAGAGCTCAGCGCATTATAATAAAATCAAATCCAATTAAATGTTCATTCAAATGATTCACTTTGGAGTATAAAAATATTTTTAACCTGAGCGAATATCACAAATATGTAGGTAGGTTTGTGTGTTGTTAAATAATTCGATTTATGAGCCACTTACTGTCTGCCTTAGAAATACATATGTACATACATACATACGTGTTTTGTTGTGAGTTTTCTTCTATTTTATAAGCCATTTAAAAATACCAAACAGTGGCTTTATTATGAATTTTTCGTAATAAAAGAAATTGTTAGACACAGAGCCATTGTTTTTAAGGTGGATTATGGTAGGAGTAAAAAAAGTGCTGGATGTTAAAATTTTTGTTCAAAAAAAAAAAAAAAAGAAAAAAAAAATTAAAATCTACTCGGTGTATAATGTGCTCTTCCTATCGATTCTTCTCTTCCTTCATTTTCGTTGTTGCTGTTCTTCTTAAGCATATTTTACTCTACATGTGTGAGTTTTGTGTGCCTTACACACACACACACACACTTCCAAAGATCGATTTAATTTGTATTACCAGGTCGGCAAATTAGACTTTGATCTTGAATCATCAAAGGTGTAAAAGAAGGCAAGTCAATGAATGTAGTGGCAAATGACGAACGATTCGAGCGTTTTAATATTCTATTGCATTGTTAGTTTTCTTTAGAAATCTTTAGAGGCAGCATTATGTTGATGAATGCTCAATGTGTGTTTGCAACAGTTTAAGCAAATATTTAAGACAGAGTTTCCCAAACGATGTGGAATACATTCCCGTCAATGAAGCATTAGTAGACATTTCAAGTTTATTGCACATTTAAACATGTCAAATCTCATGTCTTTCAATAGAGAATTTCGAGCGGCCAAGACTAGATATATCAGCGACAGTGTTGAACATATAGTATTGAACACTCTCTGTAAATGACAAACATGCTACGGGAAAATCACAGTCATAACAGGATTCCTAGAAATGGCATTCGCAGAGTGGCCATATCATGTGTGTAGCAGTATAGTAAATCGTGAGAACACCAAAAAACATAAACAACGAAAAAATATTATTAATTTGACATGTCCAAAGTTCGTGGGGTGCTGTTTGCTACCCAGAAACAGCCGGTTGTCCACCCCGCTATAAAATTTGACTTTTCTTTACTTAATTGATATTGATGAAAAAGTATTATGTTAAAGTATTAATTTAGGTCTAAAAACAGACTTTAATGTTTTCTGTCTTTTTCAGGCGTCTACGTTTCGTTGATGCTAATCAACTCATCATAGACCTTAATATATTTTTAGACCTAAAATAATACACATCAATTGGCTCTTAAAGCAAATAAATAAGTTCCTCTTCGGATTGTGTTAAAGTGTTATAACATATCCGTTTCATTAGAATTTTTACCACAAAAGTTGAAAACAGAAATGGAGAGCTTAAAACACGAAGTTTTAAACGTACTCCAGGCGGCGCTAGTGCCTGGTGTACGTATAGCTTTTTTATACACTCCACTAGTGAACTTCAATTATGACCGTCTGCCCCTCTGTTTCATGAAAAAAAATTTTGGGTAAAAATTTTTTTTTCCGAAAAAAATGTTTTTTTTGGCAACTACCATAACTGTAAATAAGAAACTTTGACGGAAAAAATTTTTTTAAAAAACTGACAGACTGACAGGAGGTCACTAGTGGAGTTATAAAAAAGGCTATGTCATGAACACTGGAGCTGATAGAGATAAACTGATTACGGACTTGAATTCAGTGCACCCAAATTAACTGGAATCAGTTGATAAATTCAAAGAAGCAAATTGTGTGTTGGCATGTTATTTATTGTTGCTAAATAACGCAAAAACTTTCCTTTTTGTTGTGTTTTGCTGAAAATTCAAATAAAAGTTTAATTCTTAAACATTTTTAGAAAATAATGCTATTAAACATAATAATAAAGAATTTTCATGAATATATTCAGCCAACAAAATAAAAAAGATAGCTCCTAATTTTTGTGTTCATTTAACGATTGAGAACCACTGCGCTCGCATATAAAAATTGAGAGTTCGTTTCATTCATGTTTTTATTGGAATTTTTTTATGCTTCATATTTTCATGAGTTCTTTTTCTCTTTTCATATTCTGCACCTGCTTGAATTTGTATATTTCTTTTTTACATCTTCACATTTCGCTTAAACTATTGTTGGCCCTCGTTGGATCTGTTTTATTTTATGGATTTTTATAGATTAAAATAACAATTTAATAACACCAATTGTTTTGTTCCAAAAGCAGTAAAATTTAATACCCAGATTTCAACAAAACATAAAAGGCATGTCAATTTTTCACGAAATGAAATTTTTAATTGTTACAAAAAGTTTTGTGTAAAAAAGTAGCTTACAAAAATTGTTAATAATTTTATCGGTGTTTCTAGTTCGATTTTTACCCCCTCAAAATTGAGGAAAATTTTTTGTGATAAAATTGGAGTGGTCAACAATTTTAAAGAAGAAAAGTAAAGTTGAAAACTTACTAGCTGGACTACATGCCATGGCTGTTTCGCGGTCACCACGTCACTCATCAGCATCCAAATTTGTTTGGAACCACAGAGTATGAACAGAGATGAAACGGGACCAGAACGAGATAGCAAGTCAGTGCGAAGCTCTGTATGTCTCGTTTACACAATCGTTCGAGAACTTGTAGTCAAAACAAAACAAAAAGCATTTTTTTACAGAAAAAGTGTTGGTTTTTTTTTATTATAAACTTATGAATGCTTAAAAAGTATATTAAATGGTTTTTTATAATATAAAACTTTATAGAATTCACTGTTTATAAGGTGCTGCACAATATTTAATATAAAAATATTTAATTATGTTTTATTTTGTAACTTTAAGGACAGTGTTTTAATTTTACTTTGTAGTGGTGGTTTTGTGAGGCAAAAATACATGCTCTTTGTAATCAATTTCCAAACACTTAACTATGTATTATCAAATCCTAAGCCAAAGAGGATTTTTAGTTGACTACTTTTTACCAATTTTTCACTTTCAATATACTTTAAATTATTAAATTTTTGCTGTTTCGGTGGTGGTTGTTCATAAAAACGTGTTATTTTTTGTTTTGTTTACAATTGTTTTTCGTAAAAAATGCATACTATAGCCTAGCTCTTTACACAATCTGTCTAGAAGTTGATTTGAGCCATTTTCAAATGTCAGTTTTAACATCTCTGTGTACTCTGTGTTGGAACCCAGGCCAGGATTAATTGTATACTGTTTTTAAGCAGCAGCGCATGCCCATCCTGCCACCTGAGCTTTTCATTACTGGCTGCCTAAATTTAGCCAACTTTCCATTTTATCAACACAGTGATTATCAGTTGATTGGAATATATTTTTACGTTCTCTTGCTTAAAGATCATAAGGATAGTTTGAAACAGGTAGTATCTCGGAAACGATTGATACTTTTCGTCAAGCCATAAAATTGAGATATCCTCTATTACAAACAATGGACACAACAAAAAGAAGACGATTGACAATTAGTGTTTCCAACTCTTGGCAATATCAGGGTTCGCCGTATTGCCAAAGCCAAATTTGGTGCTTGATTTTAATTCCTTCTTGTGGAGTCTCTCAGAATTCATGAGTTTTTTTGGGTACATAAAAATATGACAAATATTTCAAAAGATTGAATTGAAACAAAATTGAATTTATGATTTTTATTGTATTGAATTTTTTTGTAAAATAATCATATTTTTAAATAATTGCATTTAAATCAAAGTTAAAATAATAATATTGAACAGTGAAAGAAAAATAAATTTTAGAACATCTGGATGTCCAGCGTGTAGAATTTATTTTACCTTGATTATTTAATATCAACCACAATATTAGAATTTTATTAAAATCAACTTAAGAGCCCGTTTAAAAGACATAAAAATATAAAAATTTGTTAGCTCAATATTAACATTATAGTTATAGTTGTAATATCGTTCTCCAAGCTCTTGATCAGTGTTGCCAGCTTAGGGGGTTTCCCCCTAGATTTAGGGTTTTCTTCCTTTAGGGGTGAATTTGGAGTGTTAAATTCTTTCGGGGGAAATTTACTGGGAAACAATTTATTTTAGGGTAGTGTAATGACCAAGTAGTCCACACTATTCTTAATGTCGTATTTTATAAATTTATCTTTGAAAAATACTTTTAATAAATAAATAAATAAATTTATTTTAGGGGATTTCTGTGTTTGGTTGAACGGTAAAATGGCAGGTGTTAGAAGATTTTTCAACTGATAAATTTGAAGACTAACGATTTTTAAAGTCAAAATAAATGAGATATTTTATGTTCATCTGGTAGCGTCAAGTATAGAATTTTGCAACTGGTAATTTCAAGTACTTTTTTTGTTGTTGAATTGAACGAATGTTTTCCTTACGGGTCATTTCTTTGAATTTTTTCCGTTTCTTAAGATTTGGGAAAAATGAAATATTTAAGAACTTTTTTTCAGGCTTTGTATGAAAAATCTGATTGAAATGCTTAAAATATTTTTGAAATCTTGTACCGTTACGAACTGTGTAAATTTGTTTCTGCTTTAAATTTTGGTATGAATTTGTTCATTGAAAATTTCCAAAGTGGATGACAAAATATGGTGTGTCTTACAATTAATTGAGTGGCTACAAAATGAGTTTCAAGGCAACACCATCATTCTTCCTCCTTGAAATCGTCATGCTTGGCAACCATTTTCTTGTTTTGTTTTCTCTACTAGATTATGTGCTAGAACACTGTTACCTACTATCTTCTCAAGATTCACCTGGAAAAGAAACCAGCTTAACCAAGATTATCACATTGTCAGTGGTGCCGACAATTGGCGCAAACATGGCGAATTATATATTCTTGCAAAATAATATGCGACCGGTATTTGTATCGTTTTTAAGCTGCATTTAATATACATAAACTTGTAAAATTTACGACATTTATTTTAACATCTGGTAGTGGCTACGATTTTTAAGTATTTAATTTTAATTAAATACCAAACCACAAACAGCAACAACAACACACACGCACCAGTGATTAAAAAGTGCAAAACATATACAGACATGCGCCGCCTCGGATGCTGCTGTTGCCGCTTGCAACTTTAACAAGATCAAGCAGCGAATTTGTGGAAAATGTATGAAATGCAAACTTGTCATCGCATTTTCAATTTGATCATAAATTTTAAATTAAATTGTGGTTTGTATTTAAGCCTTTTTTTTTTGCACACGCACACCACAATGTGCAGCAAATCTAAAAGCCTGCCTACTGTTTGTATTGGTGCACAAGAGAGAAAATTGGTGGGAGAGGGAGTGAATAAATTTTGCATCGCAACTGCGTTGAATTTTGTAATTTAATTTTATTTTGCCATATTCTACTAAGACACTGCAGAAACTCTGGTTTCTAGTTTAAGTTCGAAAGCAGCTTTCATTCCAGGGTATTTATCTAATGCGTTGATTGCTGTCTCGCCTGGCGTTAGAAAGAAGTGGTCATTCTACCGGCCATTACTTTGAATAAAATTTACCTTCCACTTCAAGGCTGTTGCCTGGCTCATAATTTAATTTATTTATGATTACAAAACATGTGTCACGACTTCAATTGTTGTTGGCATTAAAATATTTTCTGGTTATGAGATTTTAAAATAACGTTGCGTTTAAAATTGGTAAAGAAAAAATTAATTCAAAATAACTGATTGCTTGTTGGAGTACGAAATTTAATTTTGTTAAATGTTAATTTTCTTAAACTTTTTTTCATGCAGGAATTTTCAAGAAGCTGCAGACCGATTGGGGCATTGGTGACCAAAAGGAATTTTGTGTTATTTTATTTTTAGAAATGAACTTAATTAAATATTTGCTTTGAGAGCCACTCGCAATGTATTACTGATGAGATGCCAATCAACTCATCAGTAGACTCGAAAAATCTTACAAAATTGTTTGAAACCCAACTACTTGTTCCAAGCTCAAAACGAGAATTAGAATTGTTCAAAATCAGGCGGGTTTTATGTTTTTCAGTGGTGAAATTGCACCATAGGATTTTCATTTTAATTCAATCTATTTTTGTATGCAAAAATTAAAATGAAAATTTTGAATATTCTGTCCTGTTATTTTATAAAATTGTATTTCTATCCTGTTTCACTTGAACTGTATAATGTTGACCTTTATTATTAATATTTTTATTTATAAACTGAGTTCGGCTTGAGGTCCTTTAGTAAATAATTTTACACCAAATATAAATTGAAATAGCAATTATTTTATTATCTCCAATATTTCGGTCAACTTTGTTGGTCATCCTCAGGGAGTTATCTTTTTAATTTTTATTCTATTATATTAATAGTGTCGTCAGTTGTTAACGTAAGTAACTTTTCTCGCCTACTGCTATATCAATTTAAATTTGGTGTAAAATTATTTACTAAAGGACCTCAAGCCGAACTTACTTTATAAATAAAAATATCTTGTTTCACTTTAAACTTTTTTATTATACTTTTTACTGTAAGGTCTTATGTTTACCTCTAAAGATATTGAACTGCAAAGCTCATCTCTCTAAGCAGCCACCAGCGTTGCTCTTGTGGTACTAAAGTGTAAATTTTACCCTTTTTTGATGTCTTGTCAATAATTTTATTGACTTGTCAAAAATTTTATTGGGCTTTTTCGTTTGAGTTTTACTTCCTAAAAATTGAGAAAGATTTGAAAACAGTTAGTTGTGGCCTGATTTCGAAGCAATTTGGGCCAAGTGGTAATCTTGAAACAGCCGGTACCCCAGTCATTAAGTCTTCAGCGTTACCATTCTTGTCTTTTTTAAAAATGTTGATCAGTCCAGTTTCATCACAAAGAAGTAAAAATCGAATTAATAATAAAAATAAAACTATTAACAATTGTAAATCATTTAGTACGTTCTAGAACAATCACAATCGGTCCGTTCACGACCAAATTTGTAACAATATTTATTTGAGCTTTAGGTCTTTTTTTTGAAATTTGAGTATTTATTTTTGTCAATATTTCGCTCTCCTTCGGATAGCTTCTTCAGGACAATAATAATGAGAAATGTTTTGATTGGTTTTTTCAAAAAACAAACATAACAACAAACATAAATATTTTCCTATTTTTTCTTTCACATTTCAAAATTTAAAAAATTATTGTTTTTTTTTCTATACACCCATAAAAATTATATAAGTATTTAAGAAAATTCTCAGCACAAAATTATATATATATACATATATGCATATATACATACACATACACATACATATACATACCTACACACATATACATATATATGCCCACATACATACATATACATGCCCACATATGTATATATGTGTGTATGTATGTGGGCATATATATGTATATGTGTGTAGGTATGTATATGTATGTGTATGTGTATGTATATATGCATATATGTATATATATAATTTTGTAATGAGAATTTTCTTAAATACTTATATAATTTTTATGGGTGTATAGAAAGAAAAAACAATAATTTTTTAAATTTTGAAATGTGAAAGAAAAAATAGGAAAATATTTATGTTTGTTGTTATGTTTGTTTTTTGAAAAAACCAATCAAAACATTTCTCATTATTATTGTCCTGAAGAAGCTATCCGAAGGAGAGCGAAATATTGACAAAAATAAATACTCAAATTTCAAAAAAGACCTAAAGCTCAAATAAATATATAAAATGTATTTAATTTATTTTTAAAAAATATTTTTTAAAAAGGTTAATTTTTGGACTTAAATTAATACTTTAAAATTAATGTCTACAAATCTTTTAATATACCTTTTTGGTTAATTTTTAACGAACTCGCGTTGCCTCTTCTTCCAAACATGAAAGAAAGGATTCCTAAAACACAAAATGGGGCAGTTACACAAAATGGCATTAAATCTACAGTTTCTGAGCGAGTAACTCAATTGTCATAAGATTGCATACAGTACTAAACTAGATATCACTGAGTTAAGTGCAACGTTTTTGCAACGTTTCCAAATTTCTATTTTTAAAAGAACCAACAATAAATAGTTCATTAATTTACTGCAGACTAGTTTAAATTGCAATGCAATTGCAAAAATCAAGTTTTAACTCCCACTGATCTTTTGTGAATTGTTAACGTGGACTGACTTCGAATACAAAATTTGGGTGATGACAAATATCGTGGCAGATACGAAACAGTTAATAAATCTTCAACATTTATTCTTAGTGCCTTCTTAAAAATGGTTACAAATATCTTTCCTAGTTTGACCTTACCTAAGCCCATTTATCTCAGTAAATAATAATTGTTAAATTTAAAACAAAATCAAGTTTAATAATAAGTGGTTATTATATTTTTTACATAATTTCTTAAAATTTTTATTTTTTATTTTTGTTTCCTATAAACTTCTTAGTTTTTTTCTTACCAAAACTGAAGGTAGTATTTCTTTGTTTTATTTATTTATGCGCTGCAGCACACCCACTCAGCCGTCGCAACAGTCCGAACGAATACAACAACAAGAAATTTAAGTAGGCAGGTGATTTTAAATTGGGTCACTATTTTTATAAAAATTTAATTTTTTTTTTTTTATGTTTTTTGCTCAAGTCCATTTTCATGTTTATTTTACATTATTATTTCTGTATTAAGTTTATCAGGCTCAAGTTCTTTCTATATTATTCTTGTAATTGATATTAATTAAATTAGAGAAAGAAGACATCAAAGAGATTTAGCAGGGTGGACAACTAGTTGTTTCGAAGCCGCCACACTTTCTCGTCAGCACCCGTCTTTGAACTCAGGTTCTCATGTTTCTAAAGCGACAACCATGCCACTCAGCCACCCAAGTTGTTGTATACTTTCTGTCTAAATTTTTAATTATGTATATCAAACACACCATTTATATTTTATTTTTCTATATTACAATGTCCACCACAATTAATATCAATCACAAGAATAATAAAGAAAGAACTTGAGCCTGATAAACTTAATACAGAAATAATGATATAAGAAAAAGTTCGAATAGTAGAAATTAATTAAGTTTATTTTCAATTATTGTATTTTCTGTATATAATTGGCTCAAGCCCTGGGTGCTCAGGTTTTTTTTTTTTTATTAAACTTGAGCCAATTGAGCATCATATGGCTAAAATGTATTGTAGACTGGCTTCTTGTAATTAAAATGCAAGTAAATTTTGTTTTACCTTAAAAATTGCCACTAATTCTTCTTAATTTTGAATTTATGTTTAAAATAGTAGTACATTTTACCCACAGTGCAGTAGAGTGATTCGCTGTACCATAACTCACACTTTTCAACAATCTTTTTCGCTAAAAGTTCTGCTAAACTAAAGCAACCATTTAAAAATATTAACGAGTTCATATTTTATAGCATGAATACTTTTCATTTTCTACGCTGAATTAAATTCCACCAGATTTAAGTCAATTGCAAAATATCACGTTACATGCAAATTCGCATTTTGGCTGCATTAAAGAGTGTGGGTCTCATAAATTGTGACATTTAAGGTGAAAATAAGTAATTTAGAGTGTAACATGCCGTTGAAGAAAATTAGAATAATGTTTAAAAAATAAAAATGTGAAAATGTGCATTCGGCGACAGCCAGAATTGAATTGAATTAAGATTTAAAAATACAGAGAGAGCCGGAGTGACAGAGTGGCCATCTCAAGAATGCAGCAGAATGTTTATCCATTTTAAAACCTGCAAAAAAAGCCTTAAGCTATAACAATTATGTACATGCAGAAAAAAGGTCTTAAAATATTTAACAAGTTGGTAGTTGGGAGACATTATTGTTGTTTCAATTTATGAGATGGTCAAAAACCACTGAATATTAACGCACTGCTCACCGGCAACTACAAAATTTATTTAATCAGCACAGCTTGAAATAATGACATCCCAAAGATTTTGCGCAAACTGACAATTACCAGCATCTTTACTGCACTATTTCTGCAACCCAGACCTTTATTTGAAGTTCTTTAGGATTTTTATGGTCTGTGATTTGAAGAACCTTGTGAATTTCCATTATCATGTTTTCGATATCGATAAACATAAATAGTTTAAGCAAATATTATCGCATAATCTTTTGCTGCAGATATTGCATTCATGCCGCTAAACATTACACAACTTACAACATAAAGATAAAACATATGCATGTTCGTGCCTTAAAAGATGTCCCATATCTTTACTTGAAGATTATTATGGAGCTTATGACAAACTGATTTTGTGCGAAGATGATTGTGTTTGAAAATGTTTTGCTTTGGTTGCATGTGATTTGAATATCCTGCTGTTGTTGCATCAACAACAAAATACAACCTTTTTAAACAAGTTGAATTGCAACTAATGGATGGAGGGGGGGCTACAAAGCGAAAAATTATGAAAGATGTTACGAGCCCAGCACCTGACGCAATCAAATTATGGCGGGTAAAATGCTCGGATAAAGATCATTTAACAACAAATCGTCAATAATTCTGATAATGATAATCAAGATGACTAAACGACGACGGATTGGAGTGGAATATTAAGGCATCTTTGATAAAGTGGGCTAATTGAAAATTGTTCATCCGTCTTCACAATTTCGTTAAGAAATATAATTGCATTTATGAAAAAGTTTTGGTATAGCAATCAACGATTTCGTAAAGTATATAGAGCATTTCATTGGAATCCTTATCTTATCAATTATCATTTTGTTTAAAAAAAATTGGCTTCAGAAGGCGAACTTTCGACAAATAAATATGCAAATAAAAGAATCGGTACAAGGCACTCCTATACCAGATAGCCTTATGAGCCCAGCTGCCTACTGCTTTTAGCCTGAAGAACTGTCAAAAATAGACCACACAAACGCTAACACATGGGTCACAAAATTACAGTATATCTTCCACCAAATACATGAAATGTTTGTTGGTGTTGCTGTAGCTCGAAAAATAAAATAATATTAACTAAAATTCAACAATGAACTTAGTTATTTATTCGCTATAAGAGCCAATTGAAATTAATTACTTTAGGTCTAAAAAAATAGACCTCAATGCTTTCTGTCTCCTTCAGCCGTCTATATGCCGCCGACATTTCGTTGCTGCTAAACAACTCATCAGTAGACTTGAAAAAGCAAAAATGAATGTTTGAAGCCAAACTACCTATTCCAAAATTCTCATGAACAAAATGAGAATCAGCTGCTAAACAACTCATCAAGTCTACTGATGAGTTGTTTAGCAGCAACGAAATGTCGGCGGCATATAGACGGCTGAAAGAGACAGAAAGCATTGAGGTCTATTTTTTTAGACCTAAAGTAATTAACTAAAATATTATTTTATTAAATATTATGCAAACGTTATGACGTTTACAGGCATAAAGGACATACATATATCTCAACTAAAACAATTAAAAGGAACTTGTTAAAGATGAATACATAAATCCCACAATTCCCAAAAAGAGCTTAAAAATGCCCAAAAATTTGAGTTTTTTTTAGTATTTTTGCTGCGTTTTTTCGCTAGATCAGTTAGTTAGTAGTATTTGAATTATTTAAAAACGCATTTTGATTTAAGATAGCACTAAAAATTATTCGATCGAAGCCTTAAAATTTTAATTTTGTATAAAAATAATTCCATCTGGCAACTAGTTCCTTCAACTACATAAATTCTGAACACCTTACAATGGCGTCATTGTCAGAGTAATGACAAAGAATATTAAAGAAAAATGTGTGTGTACGAACGGGAGAGAAAAAACAAGAGAATAGTAAAAATGTGAGTACGAGAGGTAAAAAGTTGCAGAGAAGAGAATAAAAAAAATTAAAAACTTTCTTATTGAGCGAGAAAAATAAAGAATGAATCTCTGTGTGTGTGTATTTTGATAATGACAATTGGCTGGCAATTTTTGATATGTAGAAAATCTTACATCCGTGTAAGCTGACAATTTTCGTTGGTAGCTAAATTTATTGTCAGGCAATTGTCTGGCAATGAACTTGTAAGATTTTCTTGCAATTGTCTGAACTGATAGTTTTCTTAATGCTGACAATTTTGTGTATCTGGTAGATTGCCAGCATGTTGTTAGGTCTTATAATATTGTACTATCTGACA
Organism: Sturmia bella; assembly: GCA_963662145.1. Classification (NCBI taxonomy): domain Eukaryota; kingdom Metazoa; phylum Arthropoda; class Insecta; order Diptera; family Tachinidae; genus Sturmia; species Sturmia bella. Next base: position 7,642,903 of record OY759168.1, on the reverse strand, counting down.
ACCGTCTACACGAAGCTGAAGTTTTATATATGTTTATGTATTATTTTTCATTCAACATAAGTTATCTTATTTACTGATTTCAGATAATTAGCAGACAACTATGTAAATTCAATTACTTGTTGTCACATGGTGACAAATGTAATAAAAATGTGTTACCAAAAAAAAAAAAAAAAAAAAAAATGCAAAATTTAAATGTTTTCTCTAAGACGTTAATTATTCACAATTTTAAATACTTTGCAACCCCTCCACTGGCTTATTTTAATGCCAGCATTTAAATGCATGTAAACTTAAATTTGTTGTATGCTGTTTGTTGCTGCTTGTTTTTTTTTTGTTCTTCGGTTTTTGTTCAAGTATGTGGCTGCAAACAAGCAAACAGGCATTCTCTCACCAACTTATTACGTTGTCCCGTTGTGTTGGAACTACCGGGGATTCGTTTTATCCCCGATGAAAAACTATAAAACTTACGTTTTTATAACAAGGCGGCATATGATTACAAATTAAAATGCTTGACTTATGGCTTGTAAGGCTCACGCTTCTGCGACAACTTGTTAAGCTGCTGCCCGTAAATTCAATTAAATTGCGCATGCTCGTGTTTTTTGTAGGTATAACGATTGTGTAGCTACACAATGAGAATATTCATACATATGGATGTTTTGTGTCTTTTATGGCCGTGTTTGTTTGTGGTCGGTCTGGTTGCTGTTGGTTTTCCTCTTGTATGTTCAAAAATTACTTGGGTGGACATAATATTAATATGTTTATGTTCTCATACAAAGATAAAGATATTTAAATAAACTCAAGTATTTAAAGCTCGAAGTAGATTAACACAAAGAATTTCTAATTTACTTAAAGAGATCTCAGGGTGTTGTTTGTATCCTGTTGCTCTGCTTACGTTTCTATTTGCTATTCTGTTAACTTGTGTTTTTTCTTGTTTTGAGAAGAGTAAACATACAAGAAGTGACAAAAGATCATTTTTAATATTGTCATGCCCCGTTTGTTAACCTGGCTCGTACCTGGTATTAAATTACATTAACTAAATATTTAATCTACTTCTTGACTTGTTGCCATCGTCACTGCTCTTCCTCATCGCACTCAAGGCAAACGGATTGTGTGGGTTTTTTGTTTTCCTATTAACTTTGTTTTCCTTTTCTCTGGGGATCTGAATAGGACATTAAACCAGAACGAATTGGATTGTTTATGTTCCTCTCGACAACATGAAACAATTGCAGCCAAGTTATAATATCTTTTGACTCGACTCTTTAGCAAACCATTGTTAACGAAAATGTCAAAGATCATACAGAAAGAAACACACACACATAAACTCTGGTATTTAAAGTATAATTTAATAGCGCATTTTGGTAAATGCTTATTTGTGTGAGCGAGTGCGCCTGAGTGTGTGTGTGTGTGAGTTAGCGTTAATACTTTTGTTCAACGTATTCATTCATACAATATCAAGATGAAGCATTAAGATAAAAACATAAATTATGCTTGAGCAAATATAAGAAGATGTGTTGAAAATATTCAGGATGATCACAGTTCAGCAACTGAAGCGGCCATTGGTCATACTAGCTGCTTTTTTCCAAGCTACAACTGGCGCATAACCGGCTTGTGCTGCGAGGCAAAGTAGCATATTTTGTTCAGGAATAAGGAACAATCTTAAATCTTGGACATTTTCGAAAAAAAAGCCCGAGGCTGGAAGCGCTAGAATTTTAACCAGACCCTCTGAGTCCCATCAGTATAGTTTATTGCTACACAGAGTCTGTTTCATGACACAACTAATAATTTAGCCTCGTCAGCTAAACCGTTAATCATCTGACCACTTTAGGCTGTCAAGAGAATGCAGAGATGAAAGGCAACCAAAACGAGATAACAAATCCGCGTAAGCTCAGTGCATCTCTCTTCCGTAAATGTAGAAGTGGCGTCTTTTTTACAGCTTGCAGAAGTTGTACAAAAACAAAATGCATGTTAATTTTATTGAAGTTGTTCTTATTGTAGCGAAAAGGTTACCTTATTAGTTGTATTATGGTCTGTTCCAATAAACTTGTATTTGCCAGGCAATATTTTGTTGGCTGTAGCTTCAAAACACCTACTTGTCCCCAGTCCCATATTAAATTGCTTACCTTCCTAAAGCGCTATTTATGGTACTAATTTTTAGTTTAACAGAAAGCTTGGTAAAATAATTAAAAATTGTAAATCATAATTTGACTATAAAGTTAGACTAATGCTTAAAAGTCGCTGGCCACGTTGCGAACTTTGAAACCGTTGTCATCACTGATACAATAGGGAAATCAATTTGGATGTTGGGATAAAGCAACAAATATATTCCAGTCAGCAGAAAAATACAGTGATAATATTAATTAATAAGATTAAATTTAGACAGCAGTAGTAAACTGGTAACAGGCTAAACGCTGCTGCTTAAAGAAATAAATTGAGCAAAATAGGAGACTGAGTCACACAGCAAGGGTTCCCTACTACCGTGCAAGTGGTAAAGTTGAAGTCAGTATCTTTTATGGTTCAAAAGGTATAGCTACTTACAAAACTAAAGGGTGTCCCTGCCTAAAAAAATAGTTAGAGTTAAAGCTCTGAATTAGCAAACCTTTTGTGTGACTTAATTACAGCTTAAACTTGGCTATACTAAATCAGAGGACAATTTATTATGGACTGTTTTTCGAATTTGAAAGTAACGTTGCAAAAAATGTCAAACAACTGATGTTTTGCACTGTTAGATGACAGAAGTTTTAGTTCTGGACTTTCTTTGCTTAAATGGGGTTTAACTATTCTTTTATTTAAAGAGCTACTAGCTTAAATGTAAGCTAAACCAAACTCCAGGATCAACTTGCTCTGATTTTCTGGGCATAAGTGGCTTAAGTCTCAGTGCTCAAACACCAAGACTAAATGGATGCTGATGAGAAGCGCAGCGCCTTTGATACAACTGGTTGTATCGCAGCCTAAAATATGCATTTTTATGGTCTTGTTTAAGATATAGTCCTAGCTATAATTATAAAAATTTAACTAGAGCCTCAATAGAGTGATTGATATACTATGTGCCAGGCCCACGATGTCATTTAACATTTTTCACTTGAACAAACATTCTCAAAGAAACCACAAAATTTTAAATTTTGTTAGTAGTTTCCATCTAAAGATGTCAAGTGACATCATGGGCCTGGCAGATAGTTTGCTAAATTCCAAATAATAAAAGAATATGAAAGAATACTATTTCTTTTAAATACCCAAAATATGTTGAACGATAGTGAATCAATACCTTCTAAGGGAGACAATTTTAAATCGTAAGATAATGAAGCGATAGTTTTTAAAAGTCACAATTTTAAATCGATCATTTAATTGATCATCCGTTAAGCGCTTAATAGTAATCCATTTTTATGACTATATTCTTCTTTTGCCACTTTATTTGGCTAAAGTGCCCCAGCTGAAGTTCTTATTTCCGTTCTTCCATTATGCCTCTTTACTAATATTTTTTCTTATTTATTTCCCTTTCTAATTTGTTAAATCTAGGACTTCTTGAGTGCCTTGTGGTAATTACACAATTTCGAAAATCCTTTAGAAAACCAAACACTTTAATTTCTTTTGTCAAGTGTTTCAGAAGATTTAACGAAAATATTTTGTCCCAGAAAACACTTCAGTCTTGAGGAAATATTATGAAATTAACTAATAAACAAAATAAACACACATTAATTATGGGATTTTTTTTTCATTAACTAAATATGTAGTTTATCAAATCGTTTTTCTAATAAATTATTTTATCGCTTGAATGTTGCTTAATTTGTACAAACGACAACAAACCACTTGAGATTGGCGTCTTTTGTTTAAAGTTGCCTCTGCTCATGCTTGTGCCGTGATGGATGATTGCTTGGATTTGTGGCAGGCATGATGTACTCTTGAACATGCAGTTAATTGTTTGAGCACTTGACTTCTCCTTGTTTTCGAAATTAAAGCAGCTCAAATCATGGATGTTGCTTTTGCTTGCTGGTGAATTGAAACGACAAGTAGTCGATTGGTTGGTTCGTTATGCACATATTTATGTATATGCTAAAGATTATTTGCTACTTGTGGCATGAACGGACAGATGGGTACAAATACAATGTTATGGCAAAATGTATTGAAAATTTAAATTATTTAATATGTAATTGCGGTAATTAGAGGAGACGGAAAATTCTAAACAAGCTGTATGTGAGTATGTACATATGTATGTACGTACAGCCACAGGAAGGCAACACAGCAACAGTCAGAAGCGACATGTGCACCACTTGACTTGCTATTGTTACGATTTAATTCAAACTGAAACTACAGTGTACAGTGGGAGAGTCGAAACAAAAAGTGGTATTCCAATAGTTTCGATGACTCTTTTCGAATTGCTAACGTGGGATATACATTTTAGGCATTCAATAGCCCTTGCGTCTCCAGTTGGGAAAAGCACGTTGTAATACTAATTTTTAGAGTAATATTTTAAGATGTAAAACGCGAAGAAGGTGCTGGAGGATCAAAAGTACTGATGTAAAATTCTGGGGCAAAAAGTTTGAAACTGTTGTTATCGCTGATACAATAGCAACAACTACAAAAATTAATTGGATATTTATTAATTTAGATCCAAAAATGAACCTTTTTAAAAAATATTTGTTCTCTTTTTCAGCTGTCTATATGCCGACGACATTTCGTTGGTGCTAATCAACTCATCAGTAGACTAGAAAAATTCTTAAAAGTTTATTTGAAACTTAACTAATTATTCCACAATTCCCCTGAACAAAATGAGAATCAGAAATGTTTAAGAATTTTTCAAGTCTACTGATGAGTTAATTAGCACCAGCGAAATGTCGTCGGCATATAGACAGCTGAAAAAGACAGCAAATATTTTATTTTAAAAAGGTCCTAAATTAATATATTTCAATTGGTTCTTAAACTAAATAAATAATCAAGTTCATATTAATTGGATATTGGTAAGAGAATTTTAAATATATTCCAAACAACACAGTCATAAAATGGAGAGTTGTTCAATAGGATTAAATTTTGGATTAAATTTAGACAGCAGCAGTGAAGAGTGGCGCGTGGCCATGCGCTGCTGCTTTAAAACAGTATACGATTAGTCCCGGCTTGGGTTCGAAGCAAATTTGGATGCTGATGAGCGTGAAGTAGTGGTTGTGAAATAGCCATGATATGCACCCCAGCCAGTAACTTTTCCACTTGAATTTTCTTGTTTCCTTAAAAATGCTGATGACTCCAGTTTTATCACAAAAAATCTTTCTCAATTTTGAAGAAGTAGATATCGAATTGAAAAGCCTGATAAAATTATTACCAATACTGTACCTCACATTTGTGAGAATTAGGGAGCTGTTGCCGTCCATAAATAGTAGTGAACAAATTATTTTGTATTACGTTCATTATTTACTACTTTTGTGATTAATATTAATCAAACAAAACAAAGAAACCACCTTAAGCTAGGTGGCTCGTCAGCACCCATCCTTGAAGTGTGGCTAGAGCCAACTGGTTATAGCTAATTTGTAAAGTCTCTGGTATGAAAGCACCCTTTAGCGGTAAACTTTTGCTGCTTTTAGTATTTGTTGAAAATTTCTGCTTTCTCACCGCTTCGGAATAGGGGCGCTGTGACGGAAGTACAGCCAAACGGATGGACAGCGAGGTCTCACCAACAGGGTTTTGTTTTCACTCTATGAGTACGGAATTCCAAAAAGCGGGTGGGATAAACCAGATATTAAGTTTTCGAAAATTAATCAACGATTTCATGTACAAAAACTAACATGAACAGCAGCTGACTGTTTTTTCTGGGCTCAAATTCCTATTGACAGAAATTATTTCTTATATTTATATTTCCTTTTTTAATGCAATAAAAATCCGATTGAAAAAAAAAACTCACAAAATATCTTTCAAACATCCAACAGCTCTGCCTGTCTACCGATTCGTTCTCTTAATGAGTGCACATAACAATTTTCAAAAATTTAAATTTTAAACATGAAACTCAGTTGTTTCATGTAATTTTTAATTACACACCATAAACGAACAACAATTGTAAGAGAATTTATGTGGATGGGAAAAAAGTAAACATGGCGTTTGGTTGACTGGTTATCAGATAAAACAGACTCATTGACTTGATATTTAGGATCTATTTAAAAGAAAAAAAAAGAAGGAAAGCAAATAAAATATTAAATACTGAAATGCTGCCGAGAGAAAGCTGCTTGAACTCTTAATTACATTTTATTTGAATGAAATCTTTAATTGACTGCTGTAATTCTTATAAAACAAAACTTTTTAGAGCAGCAATTGTATCTACCAAACAATTAAATAAATCACACATTTTCCCTTCTGTGACTACAAAAACAAATTAATATGTAGTTTTAGAAAAAACAGATGTCTTAATTCAAATATGTTGTGCTATTTTGTCTTATTTTAAAGCTAAAACTCATTAAATTTGTGGCTTATTTCAGTACTTATCAGGGATTAAAATCATAAAAATTAAACAATATAAAAATAGACTTCATTTAAGAGATCATTAAAGCCGGGTTTTAAATTTTAATTGGATTTTAACAAGTTTAATTTAAGTTTAATATCGTTTGCTTTTTAAGCTTTGTGTACTATCGATGTGTAAATAAAAGCTTTAAAGTGTTTTGTTGGTTGCGCAATAAATTTAAATGGCCAGTTTTTATTTACCTAAGAAATATACTGCGCTTTATGAAATACTTCAGGTGAGTGTGTCATGAGAGAATTAAGGAAGTAATTAATAGACCGAACCTATTACTACATTTCACAGCTGATATCCAGCAATTAGAGACGAGTATTTACAATATTATGCAGTTAGGTTAGGTTGAATGGAGTTGTATGTTAGCCCATGTTGTGCGACATACCCTTAAGCCAGTATATAAGTATGTATATTTCACCATAAACAGTTTGACTCATAGGTCTATAGGAAGTCCGTGTCCTTATGTTGCTGTTCGCGATAGTAAAGCTGAAGAGCCGGCCACCTCAAATCATCGCCGTGTCCTACAATTGCATCTCTCACAATCGTTGTTGATGAACATTATGCATAAACCCGCGAAGACAGCCATTGTACCGTTTACCAAGAAAAGGATGATAGAAATTCCCATTTTAAGGATTGACGGAATAGAAGTTGTTCCCAAGGAAGTGGTAAAATTCTTGGGTATTACCCTGGATAGGAAAGCCACCAGGGAGCCGCACCTCGAATCAGTACTGGGAAAGGCGACAAGACACCTTTGGACAGCAAAACAATTATTCGGTAAATCCGAAGATGATGCACTGGATATATACCCAAATGGTCAGACCCATAACTATACGGGGCACTAGTCTGGTGGGGTAAAACCAAACAAAAAGCAGCCATATCAAGGCTGTGCAAGCTACAAAGACTTGGATGTATGTGCATCACGGGGGTATGGCGGCACTCCTTAACCTGACACCACTCCATGTAGGTGTGCAGGAGGAAACAGCCATGCCGGCTATCACCATCTATGGAAGAGAGGGACTGAAGGATGATAACCTTATTGGTCATCTTACGATCCTGAGGGGACTCAGTGACGTTTTGCATAAGTCTCGATCGAGTGATCACATGAATTCCATACACTGCTTCGGTAGAAAGTATGGGGTCTTCTTTCCTACAAGGGGGTAGTGGTACTCAAACCCAATATGGCTACGAAATGACTCACAAAAGTAGTACACTGATGGATCTAAGTCGATCCAGGGAGTGGGAGCGGGAATAGTGGGGCCTTGGGCACGCAGAGCAGTAACACTTGGCAAGGACACCACAATTTTCCAGGCGGAACTGTATGCTATACTGGAAGCTGTAGGGATCCTATCCAAAAGGGGATACAGAGTCAGAATCAAGATACTCTCCGACAGCCAGTCGGTACTTAAAGCCCTCAGCAGCTGTATGTTCATATCCAGGACAATATTGGAATGTTACCACAGGCTAAATGACATGGCTACTCACAACCAGATTACTCTGATATGGATGGGTACCGGGTCATGAGAGGCACCAGGATAACGAGTTGGCTCACACTTACGCAAAAAGGGGGGCCAATGGGGGTTTCAATGGACCCACTCCATCCTTTGGCTTCAGAAAACTCTTTTTCAAGAGGGAGTTGAGAAAATTGACAACATCCATCACAGGAAAACTGTGGAACGACACTAGGGGTCTGGAACACTCAAAGAAATTTCTTAGCTTTGATGCTAAGAGGGCAGACCTCGCTCTAAAACTAAATAGAAAGCATCTAACGACACTGTGTGGGGCGCTAACTGGCCACTATACCTGCAAGAAGCATCTATACAGAATGGGACTATCCAGTACGGCAATCTGCAGATTTTGCGGAGAAGAAGAGGAGACAATGCAACACTTGATTATCGAATGTGTGGCACTAGGCCACAGAAGACACAGGCTGTTGCAGGCCTATACATTGGCTTCAAAGAACCTGCAAGGGCTTCCACAGAAAGAACTATTACTTTTTCTTGATGTATTAAACTCGTGAGGGACAAAGGGTTGCACAATAGATCATCCATGGTCGCAGTGCAAAGGGCCATCCTGGACCAATCCAGTAATAATACAATACAATATGCATAAAAACTTGCATTTACATGCTTACAAGGTGCAATCGACTCAATAATTAAAGCCTCTTGACCATTCCAATCAACGTCAATGGTCAAAATGGTGGCAAGAAATGGCAACAGTAGATGATAAATTTTCTAAGAATTGCTGCATTAGGGCGAATGATAATCCAAAAGTGATTGTCAATGCATCCACAAAAATTTATTGTTTGGTGCCTTTTATGGGCTGGTGGCATCATCGGGTCGTATTTCTTTCCAAAATGAAGCCAATCAGGCAGTTACTGTGAATGTTGTTCGCTATCGCGATATGGCAACAACTTTTTTAAGGCCCCAATTGGAAGACATGATGTGGACGTAAGTGGTTTCAACACGACGATGCCATTTGCCACACAGCTAACGAAACAATGACTCTTTTGCGCGACCAATTCTGACGAGGTGGCGATGTCAATTGGCCGCCAAGATCCTGTGATTTGACACCGCTGCATTTCTTTCTTTGGAGTTATTTGAAAGAAAAGATGTAAATGTAAGATGTAAATGATGAGATACTTTGGCACCTTAATGGCATAGAATCTCAATTATGCCTCAGCGTCATAGAAAATGTCGACCGTCAAATAAAGGTGTGACGCCAAGCTAACGGCCGATATTTTGTTCAATACATAACTGAACCATACCGATATTATCATAATAGCAAGAAATGACAAAATTTGTGTTTTAGTCAAAATCATCATCAGTCATTTAGTTAAAATCAACAAAAACCTTCCTCAGGCCACAAATATTTAAAATTCATTTTTTAAATATTTTTTGAAACCAGTTTTTTACACACCAATATTTCATTGATTTTGATTTTTATAAACTTTCTTCTGAATAAATTTTCCTCTGATAGCAGCCATATCAAACATCAAAGTTTGGAAGTCTGCTGGTTATTAACTAATTATTGCTTATTAATTTTTATTTTTTTTATAAAATACTGGCATAGCTTTCTTTCCCTCCCTCTCTCTCTCTCTCCTTCACCCTCTCTCTGTTTTCTGTAAAGTTTATTTATATATTCTCCATAGCAGTCCAATGATTACAAAATTAATTAGTTTTACCTCTTAACATTTCTTCCAACTCCACTTCATATTCAATTTATTTCGAAAGCTGCAGCACAATCAATTTTGTCGTAACTGTAAACAAACGAATATCATCATCCAGTGTATTACAAATGCAATTAGTTTCTTCATCGTTAATAAATAATTGTAAAGTTGATGGTCGAACCATAATTGACGAAAGAAAGTCATGAGAGTTTCCAATGACCATGTGAAATTATTAGATGGTTATTAAATGAGAAATGAAAACGAAGCAACAGCTGTAGTTGCAACTGCTTAACTTGTTCGTATCCTTTCCCCTTGTGGTTAATGACTGCAAGTACTCGTATCTACATGTTATGGAATCAATATGAAATTTAATTGCTGGCTGCAGGCAGAGAAATAAATGTCATTATGTATTGGTGACTTTAAATTTAATACAGAGAAAATAAAATCTTTTCACATTCTTGAGCAGAAACAAGTTTGAAAAGAAGCCTTTTTTGAATTCCACAACAATTTTAGTGACGCTTTTGTTAAAGGTGTAATTTTTTTAGTTAATATTTTGGAAAAGGAATATTATTTTGGTTTAACTTAAGATGTGGAAAACCTGATTTAAAAAAAAAGACTTCAACTCAGCTTATAACGAGATTTAGGGACAGTTTTTTACATAATTCTTAATCAGGTTATATTCAACCCCTACATAATTCCTTAAGCCAATGTCAATCAATTTACATGCAATAAATAATTACTTATAAAAAAATTAAGGTTCAAATCTAGTAAAATTTGCGAAATATGAAATTTCATAATATTAACGTAAACTTTTTACTCAGCACAATAAACGCAGTAAAATGAAAGAGAAATTTATTTTAAAAAGTTAGCTTCATGAATGAAATGAAATAGAAAATTTCCTTGCCCTTTCTTTACTCGAAAGAGTAGTAGACTTGGAAGCCTTTATTGAACTAAATAAATAATTAAAAAAAAAAATAAAAGAAATTTTGTTCTATTTATTTGTACATGTGTTAATTTTGTGCAGAATTTCTTAATTTTGAAATAATAATGAAAAACGGCAACTTAATGTGGCTCAGAAAAACTGGGGGATGATCATGACCCCCCGTTAAAATATGATTTTTATTATGCGCCCAAAAATATTAACTTACAGAGCTGTGCAATCAAATAACAAGTTACAACAAGAGTGAAACGAATCAATTTAATTTTCACTTTTTTTTCAATTTCGACTTTCATTCTTCAACTCTGAATTGAGTAGAAAACTGTGGCGAAAAGCTCCATGCAACAATATAAAAAGCACAAACCTAAAAATCACTGGCATGGAAAAATGACTTAGCAGCGTTCACTCCAATGTTTATAGTTTATTTGTTGTTGGCATAACATGTTTCCTCTCATTTAGATGTGGAAAATGTGTTTTTCTTTTGTTGTAGAAATGTTTGCAACGCCTCCTCTTTAATGCTCGTTTTATATGCCGTCACATTAAATACTTTATTTTATTAATACACCAATTTATGTTGTTCCCATACTGAAAGTAACACGAACCGAAAACAAAAAATCAATTAAATCTTTGGTTACTTATGCCCAAAAAATCAGTGCAAGTTTATGTTCTAGTTTGGCTAAATCATTAAATCGGCGTATACTGTACACTTTTAAACGAAGCAAATTTGGCGAAAAACATCAGCTGTTGGCCATTTCCAGCAACGTTGACAAGTTTCTATTTCTAAAAACAATCAATAATAAATGTTTTACTGATTTACTACAGTCAAGCTTAAACTGCAATTATATTACAGAAAAGTTTTGTTAGACTAGAGTTTTAACACTAATGCTCCAAAAATGAGTTGAAGCTAAAGCTCTAGTTTAACAAAACTTTTGTGTAATTTAACTCCAGTTTAAGCTTCAATGCCTAAGAAATCAGTTAGAGTTTAAGCTCTAGTTTAACAAAATTTTTGTGAAATTTAACTGCAGCTTAAGCTGGGCTGTAGTATGTTTCACGAGCTGCCGGTCATGAGACCGGCCCACTTGGGTCCTACAAAGGTCCCCTTGTCCTATTGGCTGTAGTAAATCAATGATCAATTTATTATTGATTGTTTTTAGAAAAAGAAATTTAGCAACAATTTGCTAAAAATGGCAATGTTTTGCACTAATTGATGGCTGAAGCTTAAAAGCGAGTTTTGCTTTATTTAAATGAGGCTTAAGTGTTTACTGATTTACTATTGATTTACTTCAATAGTAAATCAGGTTCAACACCTGATGTCTTGCACTGTTTGAAGACTAAAGTTTAAACGGTACATTTTCTTTGTTTAAATGTGGTTTAAATATGCACTTATTTACTAGTATATTAAACCCAACCGAAAGATGAGCTTGCACAGATTTTTTGGGCATAAGATTCGCTCAATTTGAAATGGGGATTGTTGAAGTCAAATCTGTTTGAGAGAATAGGAAAAATTTTCATTTGCTGGCAAAATTCTATTTTTTTTTAAATTTAAAAATGTTTCACAGATAAAGTACATCTTTGCAAACTTCTATTTTGGTTTGAAGTTCAAAAATGTTTCTCAGATAAAATACAGCTTTAACAGCTTTGATGATATTCACATTAACGTTTTCGGGAGGTTGTTAAAATGTGTACATTATGGAAAGAGGATTTTAGTAAGAAATCTTGGGTTCATTGCTTGAAGAGAACTGTTTTCAGTTGATTTTCTTACCCTGGCTTCGCAAGTGAGATTGGTGATATTTACCTAAAAAGAAAAGAGGAAACAAATTATAATTGTGAATTAGTATATCGAGTTTTCAGTTCGATTTCCCTTCTTCAGAATTGAGAAAAATGTTTATTGATAAAATTGCAGTGATCAAGATTTTCAAAGGCGTCACGAAAACTAAAGTTGGAAACTTATTGGCTGGGGTACGTGCATATAAAATAATGTTGTCACAAATAAAATGTTTATTACATATTTTGTTGTAAAATTAAGATTATGCATAACCTTAACGATATACTGCAGAAATATAATATTCTGTGTACATTTTCTCAATGAAAACAGTCATGAATTCAATGAATCGTTTCATTGAGGTAATGATTTTTTGTCATTTATCATCGGCTTAAAGGCCAACATTCATGAAATGGTCATTAAGATAAATTTAATGAAACAGAATTTATGGATTCAATGAATCCCAGCGTTGAGTGATTAACACATTTGCATTTTTGCTTTAAATTACAGTGAACTCGTGGTAATGTGAACTTATAAAAACCAAGATTGTTCACATTATTGAATTTGTTCGCATTTTCGATTGCAATATTTTTTACCTCCTTACTAGCTTATTTGTTTATTAGAATAACCCGCAAGAAAGAAAGACCAGCCGTTGGTAAAATAACTCATCTTTGTATCAAAACACGTTCAAACAATAAAATTCAAGTGAAATGAATTCCGACTTCTGAAAAGTTAGCAAAGAAATACTAAGACACCTTCCCTGTGTGCCATAAGTAGACTGCTTTTGCGTTTGTTCTTAATTTCCTCTCCTCTCAAAAAAGCAATTATGCATACTTATATGTCCATAAATACGAATGAATGCCATTGCAAGTGTTAAAATATGAAATAACTATAGCGGTACTCAGCGTTTGGTGCGTTTTTGGTTGCTACTCTTTGCATTTGCGATTATATTGCAACTGATATTGAGCACCCTTTTTAACAACTTTGCAAATTTTATTGCACTCCAAATAACAGCTGATAAATTATTACACAAAGAAATTTAGTGTTTGCTTGTATGTATGCACATATTTGTTTTTTATACCTCTTTTACCTCTATATATTCTGTGTTCTCTAAATAATCTAAAACGATTTTTATTTCTTCAGATGACCACTTTTTATTAGATTTTTCACGTTTTATTTTTTTGGTAATTGCTGTTGGCTCCATTTCTACAATTTTTTGTTTGCTTTGTTTTAAAATGTCAGCTGTTCGAGTGTCAGTGTTGCAAACGCATTACTCATATGAAAAAAAGCAACACGTAATTAGGGGTGCGTAAATGCAAAAATATTGCGAGTGCAACCTTGTATATTTTGTTGTTGGGTTGCAAAGAAAAAGCAACGATTTCTTGCATTCGCACTTACGCAAGACATTTGCACCAAATAATGAACTGCGCTAATGAGAGGTCATAAAAAACTAAGAGAAAATAACGTGAAGAGTTTATAAAACATTTGAGAGTAAAACACAGCAACAGAAATGTTCGGTTTTAAATGAACGTCATATTTAACAAGAGCTTATTTTATTGTTAGTAGTTGTATTTTTTTTTTCTGCAAAAAACTGTTGTTCACTATTTAGAGCCATACAATTTTCTTCACAATTTAGAGAGTTCATATAAGAAACTGAATGTTCACATTAGTGGATAGTTCATTATTGTGGAACTTCGCATTACCGCGAGTTCACTGTAATGTCAAAATTTGAAGCACTTATGAACAAAATTCGTTCAGTGTAGAACTAAAACAAAAAACAAACAAAAAATATTGAAATATCGGTTTTAATATTTAAATACTACATACGTCCTCTGCGCTTTTAGGTGGCGATATGTTGTAGAAAATATAAAATAATCAATTGAGTTCTTTTTCCTGGTTTTATTTCGTTTGCTTGCACATGTTTTATAAAGTGTGAACAATATTTACAAAAAAAATAAATAAATACTTCTTTTCAAATCTGGAGACCCTGATTGTGTATGTGTGTGTTCACGTGGTATATTACATACATATGTATGTATGTTTGTACATTCAAATGTTCTTTATGGGGAAGTTCAGTCCATCAACTAACAAACCAAGTAGTCTGCTCAGTCTCTGAAGGTGGTCGGTCGGCCAACCATCCCTCCCATCAAATTGTACATGACTGACAATTTTGTTTTCCGATTTTATTGCTGCGGCCTGTTGACAAGAATAATTTATATTTTGGCTTCTTTTGTGTGTTTATTTAGGATTTTTATTTAAGTTGAAATGGTAAAATAAAGTTGTTTATGATTTTGCAATTAAATTAAGTTTATCTCTGCCCCCTATTCCTCCTTACAGATGATGAAATATTTTATCTGCTACATTGTTTATAAATATTTCTGAACGGTGTTAATTTGTTTAAAATTTAACAAAATGATACAAAATATTTTAAGCGTACCATACAGACATGTTCTGGGAATCTCTTTTTGTGTATGTGACTGGAAACACACACGGAATTTGAAAGCAGTCAGCTGGGTTCTAAACTCTCTTTATAAATGTATTACAGCACCATAGTTCAATGTAATTAAAATTTCAGTAAAATATTAGTGAATCAACATCCATTTTTATGTTTTTAACTCAGTTTTCCTTGATAAAATGATCTTCCTTTATAATGATGAAATGATCTTCCTTTATAACCCTGCAGTTCAGCATTATCAAGCATGGTGCTGTACAAGTAAACAAGATGCTACTTAAGGCAGTGATTCACTATCCTACTCAATCGTACGATTCATTCATTGAAAATTGTTAGCTAAATCTGATAGAACTCTGTCCTACTTTAAAAAGTCGCATCAAAACGGCCACACTATTATACTTTTGTAAACAACTTCAAAAAGGCAACTCTGATCGCATAGAAAAAGATGGTTTTTGAAAATTTTCAAAAGATTAACAAATCGGACAGACTTGTCAAAAAGTCTTTCACACACATACACTTTTAGTCCAGACTATCACACTTTTTGGACACACGTCATTTTTAACATATCGTACGATTCAATAGGATAGTGAATGACAGCCGATTGTCCATCATGACACCCATACGGTTTAGACTCTGTTTCGTTTCGATTACGTATTTTCCAATAGGCCCATTTATGTATATGCACTGATACAGCCCCAATTCCATGTTCAGCCCATTGAACATTATGTGTATGTGAATGTATAGTTTTTGCATCTTAATATGGTTTAATGAGGAGAATGGTCATAACAACACACACACACACAAACATGAATATACATACATACGTGCATGTTTATCGGGGAACTCTTTTTATTCTCAAAAAGCGTAACTGTAAACAAGTAAGAGTGCTATATTCGGCTGGGCCGAATCTTAAATACCCTTCACAATGGTACATACATTCCGATTGATTTTTGGTGCGAAAAGTTGTTTTATTTGGCTTTTAAATGGGCCGATTTTTTCTGAATTTCAATATCAGATCCACTACCGGGATTTAACACAGGCTGCAAAACTTTTATTTAAATAATTCCTAATATGCTCAACTTCAACCACTGGGTGACACCAATTCTTTTTAATAGCAATGAAATAAAGAAAAGCAAAATGTAGGTATTTCTTAATTATTTATCAGTTAACTTTATAGTAAAATTTATTTAACAAAAATTGCATATAATTGCATTATTTTTGAATTATAATGCTAAACATTGCCATTAAGTGTGATTTGCTTTTCAATTTACTTACGTATGTGGGTACATGCATACGTATGTATGTATCTATAATAGAAAACGCTAAAATAAATTCTTTATTATTGAATATTTTCAGTGTATTCCATAAAACAATGATTATATACATACATATATACATACATACATATTTACATTGCTTGCTTTTACAAAATTATTTTTTTCTTGTGCACGTTGTTGATGATCTATTGCGTATCATCATACACATGTATGTGTGTATGTACATATGTAAGTACGTAGGGAAACCCAAAATGATTTTTTGTGTGAATGAATTTGAAGACGCAATTGTTTAAAAGAATTTCATTGCGTACCCTTTTTTCAACAATTCTTTATATCACTTTCATTTTCAAGCTCGTGTATACATATGTATGTACATACATACACATTTTTACACCAAAGCAAAAAAATTGTTTATGCTAACATACTTGCATGCATACATACATATGTATGTAGATACATACATACCTACATGCATACAAACGTATCTACATACATACATACATACATACATACATACATACATACATACATACATACATACATACATACATACATACATACATACATACATACATACATACATACATACATACATACATACATACATACATACATACATACATACATGCATACATACATACATACATACATACATACATACATACATACATTCATACATGATCGCAAATATTATATACATATGTATATAATATTATATACATATGTATGTACCATTATGATTGATTTTTGGTACCAAAAGTTGGGTGCATATGGGCCGATGTCCAAAAATTTTCTAATTTTGCCCCTAAACAGCCTGTATGTACCATTCCGACAAATTTTTAGTGCAAAAAACTGTTTCGTTTAGCTTCCAGGCCCGACTTCTTGAGATATCGGGAGGCGCTATATCTCGAACATATATGGGCCGATGACAAAAAGATTTCCAGTTTTGCTTCTGACTAACCTATATGTATCATTCTGATTGATTTTTGGTGCCAAAAGTTGTTTTATTTAGCTTATAGAGCCGATTTCTTGAAAAATCGGGAGACGCTATATCTCAGGTATATATAGACCGATTGCAGACATTTTAAAATTTTGCTTTTAAACACCTTATATGTACCATTCTGATCGATTTTTGGTACCAAAAGTTGTTTTATTTGGCTTTTAGAGCCGACTTCTTGAGAAAACTTGAGGCGCTATATCTCGAGTGTATATGGGCCGATGTCCAAAATTTTCCACGTTTGCATCTAAATAGTCTATATGTACCATTCTGATTGATTTTTAGTGCCAAAAATTGCTTTGTTTGGCTTAAAGAGCGGATTTCTTGAAAAATCAGGAGTCGCTATATCTCAGATATATATGGACCGATTTCAAAAATTTTCTAATTTTGCTTTTAAACACCTTATATGTTCCATTCTAATCGATTTTTGATACCAAAAGTTGTTTTATTTGGCTTTTAGAGCCGACTTCTTGAGAAAACGGGAGGCGCTATATCTCGAGTGTATATGGGCCGATGTGGAAAAATTTTCCACTTTTGCCTCTAAATAGCCTATATATACCACTTTGATTGATCTTCGGTGCCAAAAGTTGTCTTATTTGGCTTATAAAGCCGATTTCTTTAAAAATCGGGAGACGCTATATCTCGGATATATATGGGCCGATTTCAAAAATTCCTTCATTTCTAGGATTTAATGAGCACTAAAAATGATATGGTTTAGTTTTTAAGAAACAAATTTTTTTCAAAAATCTGAATACAAAAATTACACAAAATATCCCTCAAAACCCGGTTTTTTGAATATATCTCGGCTATCCGCGGACCTATCTTACTGAATTTCAATAGCAGACCCACTACCGGGGTTTCACACGTTTTAGCGAAAGAATGAGGTTTCTATCTCAAACCGTTTTCTCAGAAACGGTATTTCAACGACTACAGACGGACAGACGGACAGACGGACAGACGGACAGACGGACAGACGGACCGACGGACAGACGGACAGACGGACAGACGGACAGACGGACAGACGGACAGACGGACATCGCTCAATCGTAATCGCTATTGATGCTGATCCAGAATATATATACTTTATGGGGTCTTAGATGGATATTTCAATGCGTTACAAACGGAATCACAAACTTATATATACCCTTACACATTTATGTGAAGGGTATAATAATTTCCCTCCGTCAACAGCTACTGCGTATCAAGAAAAATTACAAAGTATAAATACATTTGACGCTCGTTTGACGTGAATGCAATAAAATGTAGACAACAGTATCCGCCAAAAGTTTTCATGCGTAGCGCTCATTAGCACGAAAGGTGGCACATCAGTAATAATTAGTTTACTTAACATTGTTAATACTTACAAGTTTGCTTTGAATTTTATTTGAATATCTTTTAAGACCAGATTAACATGTGTACAAATAGGGCAACTATCTGCTCGCCGATGGCCACGCATTCTTAAAGCTCGTTAGCTAATTATGTATGTACGTGATGTTTGTTGTGAGAAGGCATTTCGTTAAGGCTTACGCTACTTTGACAGTGGCTTCTTTTGCATACTTCATTGCAAAATTGGCTGTTAGAAAACTCTAAGTAATTCATGCGAATTATGCTGTAAAATATGCAGACTTAATAATTAGAAAAAATTTTTATTACTAATTTAATTATTAAATATGTACCCTCCTTTATATCATATTAACATATTGTTCTATGGTTTGAGTAGAAGTTATTTTTCTTTTCCGAAGCAGAGCGAATTATCGGTATAAATTAAACAATAGGAAAAATGTATTTTCATGTTGGTATTTTGGTTTGTAGCAAAGTTTGTAAAATTTTCCTTATCGACTGTAAATGAGTTTTTTTCCCCATCAAACTCGTTATAACATTTGCGACATGTTCTTTCTTTTTGAGGTTCAGATGCAGATCATTAAATTTTGTTTGATGTCTTGTTTGTTCAGCATCGTTGCAAACAATATTAATTTATTTTAAAGTTTATCTGTTTTCGCTAATAAATTGCTGTATTGAAAAATATTAGAGTGATACTTGCATTGTTTTAAAATTTTTTTTTTGCAGTTTTGCAAGAACAATTTAATGTGAAAAAAACTTGCATAAGATAGAGATAATTTTTTTGTTTTAAATATAATTTTTTTCATTTTTATATTTTACCCTACTTATGTTGGAATTTCGCTTTTACTCTAAAACTTGCATTCCTGAAATGCAACGAGTTATCCATTTCGTGATTTCAAAAGTATAGGACTGTAACTCCACATCTGTGGAACTAAGTTGTTAAACCAATTTTTTTCTTCTCAGTTGAAAGTCTGACTTTGACGAAAATGGATCGCTTAACTATCATACAACGCATAAAAATTATCAAAGCATACTACAAAAATGGTGATTCTGTCACAGCCACCACATAGCGTGCTTTAAGACCAACTACGCAAGCAATTGGCAAATTTGCGAAGAAATTTTAAGAGACTGGAGAGGTTACAAATGTTGTAAGGCCTGTGCGTCATCGTTTCGCTCGTTCCGTTGAAAATATGGCTGCTGTAAATGAAGGTGTTGCCGAAGACCCGAATGTGTCGTTGTCAGGAATTAGGACTGTCTTACGGCACCTTGTGGCGTATTTTGCCTACATCCATATAAAGTCCAGCTCACACAACAACTGAAGCCAGCTGACCATTCACAACGTCGTAGATACGTGGAATGGGTGCTTGAACAACATTCGGTGGACGGCGATTTTTCGAACAAAATTTTCTTCAGCGATCAAGCACATTTCACACTCAGTGGTTGTCTTAATAAATAAAATTGTCATATTTGGGGTTCTGAGAGTTCTCAAGTAATTGAAGAGAGGCGATTACATCCAGTAAAAAACACTGTTTGGTGCGCTCTTTGCCCCAAAGATGTGATTGGACCTTACTTCTTCGAAAACGACGATGGAACGACTGTCACCGTCAATTCGGAGCATTATGGTTAAATGATAACCGACTTTTTTTTTTGCCTCCTATTGAAGAATACGACTTGGAGAATATGTGATTTCAACAAGACGATGCCACATGCCACACAACTCGAGCGACTATGGCTTTATTGCAATATACATTTCCTGGCCGCGTAATTTCTCGCCGTGGTGATATCAACTGGCCACCAAGATCATGCGATTTGACAACATTTGACTTTTTTTGTTGGGCTAAGCGAAAGACCGAGTTTATGCAGAGAAACCTTTAACTCTTGAGCACTTAAAAACCAACATTCGTCTATTTATGGCTGAGATACCGCCCAATGTATGTTAAAAAGTGGTTGAAAATTATCTCAAAAGAATCAATGCTTGCAACACTTCCCGTGGTGGTCATTTTAATGATGTAGTGTTTCACACCTAATGTCAGCGTTAAAGCTTTATAATAACCAAGAGTGCTATATTCGGCTGGGCCGAATCTTAAATACCCTTTGCAAAGCTATATGTACCATTCTGATTGATTTTTGGTGCCAAAAGTTGTTTTATTTGGGTTATAGAGCCAATTTCTTGCAAAATCGGGAAACGCTATATCTCGGGTATATATGAACCGATTTCAAAAACCTTTTAGGAAAAATTTTTTTTAAAAAATCTGACCAAAAAAATGGCCAAAATGACCCCTCAAAACCAGAGTTTTTGGATATATCTCGGCTATCCGTAAACCGATCTTACCGAATTTCAATAGCAGATCCACTACCGGAACTTAACACATTTAAGCGAAAGAATGAGGTTTCTATCCCAAACCGTTTTCTCAGAAACGGTTTAATCGTAATCTCTATTGATAATGATCCAGAATATTTATACTTTATGGGGTCGTAGATGGTTATTTCAATACGTTACACACGGAATCACAAACTTATATATACCCTTACACATTTTTGTAAAGGGTATAAAAAATATTTTATATGGGTTTTATTTACGTTTACTTTTGAGACTGCAAAACGGTTAACCCGTTACTTGTCATGTGTGAGCGGAATATGTGAGAGCGCAAGTCTTAGTTATTTAATAAAATTTTGGGTCTAAATTTGTTTTTATGATTTTTTATAGTCTATCGTAATTGGGAAAGAAAATATGGCGTTATATTTTTTTGGATTTATGCTTAGATATTCACCATAATTGTGTAGTGAAGTAATTTTCTTCATTTAGCTCTTAATTGAGCTGAATTGGCCATAAAAGGTTTCAAGTAGCTAACGATTTCAATCAATACAAAGTAGACCTAAGTATTGGAGTGAGAACTGAGAATGAAAAAGTGAATGTCAAACAGTTATTGTTGTGCCTCAGCTACTAGTATTCAAATTAACTTTTCAAGTCTTCTTTAAAAATGTAGATCACACAAATTTATTACAAAACATCTGTTTCAATGCTTATTATGTAATTACGAATTGTAAATTATTAGCCTCTACTAAAAATTGATATTTTTATTTATTTGTTTAATATTAAACTTTTTTTTTCTAATTTTTAAGATCTGTATTTTTTTTTTTTTTTCTTACTGAAACACAATTTACAAGTTCTACTTTTTTATAACCTTCACAAAAATGTGTAAGGGTATATATGTATAAGTTTGTGATTCCGTGTGTAACGCATTGAAATAACCATCTAAGACCACATAAGGTATAAATATTCTGGATCATAATCAATAGAGATTACGATTAAGCGATGTCCGTCTGTAGTCGTTGGGATACCGTTTCTGAAAAAACGGTTTCAGATAGAAACCTCATTCTTTCGCTAAAATGTGTTAAATCCCGGTAGTGGGCTTGCTATTAAAATTCAGTAAGATTAAGATTTTGAGGTGTATTTTTGACCATTTTTTTGGTCAGATTTTTGATAAAAAATTTTTTCCCAAAAAGTTTGCCATATCATTTCTAATGCCCATTACATCCCAAAAAATTTAAGAATTTTTTAAAGCGGCCCATATATACCCGAGATATAGCGTCTCCTGATTTTTTCAGAAATCGGCTTTTTAACCCAAAAAAAAAACAACTTTTGGCACCAAAAATCAATCGAAATGGTACATATAGGCCATTTAGAGGCAAAACTGGAAAATTTTTGACATCGGCCCATATACACTCGAGGCATAGCGCCTCCCGATATCTCAAGAAGTCGGTCCTGGAAGCCAAACGAAACAATTTTTTTCACTAAAAATTTGTCAGAATGTTACTGTTCAGAGGCAAAATTAGAACATTTTTGGACATCGGCCCATATGTACCCCAGATAACACTCCTCCCGTTTTCTCAAGATGTCGGCTCTAAAAGCAAAATAAAACACCTTTTGGTATCAAAAATCGATCAGAATGGTACATATAGGATGTTCAAAGGCATAATTTGAAAATCTTTGGAATCGGTCCGTTTCCCGATTTCGCAAGAAATCGGCTCTAAAAGCCAAATAAAACAACTCTTGGCACCAAAAATCAATCAGAATAGTACATATATCATTTTGAAGGGTATTTAAGATTCGGCCCAGCCGAATATAGCACTCTTACTTGTTATACTTTAACTCAACTCTTACAAAACGACGACACATTGTTGTGCTTGGAGACAATGTTTCTAATTTCAAAGCACTGAAAAATCGCATTTTATGTGCATAATCTAATTTGATTTGAAAGCAGTTTTTTGTTTTCGTAAACACAATTTACAAACTTGATTATGAACAGTGTTTTGCTTAAATAGTCTACCACATCAAATATAATTAGTTACGATACCTACTATTTTGTTGGGCATGTGATTAAAATGAAATTAATTTCGTAAACATTAAATTTAAGTAACAAGTAAGTGATGCCGTTAAAGAAAGCGATGCCACTTAAAGAAAAAAGTTCACAGCGGAAAATGACTTAAAATTTGTTATTTTTGGATAAATTACCAAACTGCTTAGAATATGGCAAATTAAGCAATTGTACAAAGAGAATATTTTTCTGAAATAGATCATTCATAGGGAATATGTTTTCGCTTCCTTATCTCCCTCTGACTTTACACTCAAATTATTGGCAATTGTGTTGTAGGTTCCAGGTAAAAGTAGTAAAATGTTTAATTAAATTTTAAATGTGCTTTCACAAAAAAAAAAACTGTAGTTAGTGTTTCATCCATGGCACATTTAACCGCCGACCCCATTGTGCTTGCTCGGCTTTTACAACTTTCTATGACCTGAAAATATTCATTTTCTTATTGTTTTTGAAACATTAAAAATTTATGTAACACTTTATTCTGCTGGCATGTTTCCTCTTCTTTCTTCAAATTCACCCCATCGTTTTTTGTGTGTGTTTGCTTTCGTTTCAATTGGTGTATTTTCCTTTTGTATAAATTAAACATTTAAGTGCGTTTCCTATTGCGTGTGATTAATGTTGTACGAAAACGCAAATATTTCAAATGCCCAGTTTTGTGTTGTTTAAAAAGTTTTTGACAGCGAGCATTAAGAAGACCAGCGCCAGTTACTCAGTCAGGCAGGCAGGCAGGCAGTCAGTCAGGCAGTCAGTCAGTCAGTCGGAGTGTTGGCAAAAAATGTTATTTATTTATTTTTTTGCTAAATTCGCCAACGGCCTCCCAAGTTGCCCATCATTATAATAAAGTCATTATGAAAATGTTTTTATTATTTTATTTTAGCTTTTGTAAATTCAGAAAGCAGTTTAACTTCAGAAACACTGTTTAAGCGGGCTCTTGAAGCGATTTTACCAGCAAACATTTCCTCATTTTGCGGGCGCTCACGTCTCAATTGCCAATTATCTTGAGCTGCGTTCAAATGTTGTTTTTCGTGTATTTTGTGTGCATTTGCAGTTAATTGACCAACGCCTCAAGGGTTTTGTTTTGACTGCAAATGCGTTTTTAAAATGCGAATGTTCATAAAGTGCCAATGGAAAGTGTGATTTAAAACGAACCAAAAACACAAAAAGAGTTCTTTCAGCTTAAAGGTCAACAAATTTTATTGTTCCCTCAAGAATTTCAAACGGAACCAATTTTAAATTGTACAGGCTTATTAAATAAGACGCTGAAGTAAATTTAAAACTGGGATACAGCTGCTTGAAAAATGCAACGCTGCTCGTGAGCACCCATAGGGTTTCGAACTCGGACATGTACGTTTTGGCGTGCATTTACACACGCAAGTACTAGTGCAAGTAACTCAATCAGCCCAATCATGAATATTCTTAAGGAATTTTATTCCTAAAGGCCTAGTTATGCGAACGTCTACGTAAGGTAATGGAACGGACGTTCGTTTCTGGCATATTAAAACAATGTAAATGCTTACCGAATTTAAATGTCACGTTGACGGAACGTTTCAACCTGTATAAAATAGAAAATCCTAACGTTTTTGCGTGACATTTGCTAACCAGTGTTGTACTTCTATTTGATATTTGTAAATCGGTGATGGAACTTACATTTGTTGCCAAAGTATGGCATAATTACTCCCTTTCCGTACTTTTATACTGAAATGCTAAATACTTTATAATTTTTGTTAATAAACGCAAGTTCAAAGAAATTTTAGTATGACAGTTTTTTTTTCTAATATCAAGATGCCATAAGAGCCACCCATTTATCACATCAAATGAGGACGATAAAAATTTATCTGTTTAGCCTTATTAACTATCCGTCTAATTCATAAAAATTATAACTGGTTTATAAAGCTCTTATTTGACAGATTTTCCATACAAATATGTCAAATAAAGGTCTTATAAGCCTGTAATAATTTTTATGAATTAGGGGGTTAGTATTTAATCAAACTACATTCTTCACTTTGTATTATTTGTGTTTTAGTATAAGATATACAAAATTAATTACTGCTAATTTCAAAAATTTGAGACAATAATTCATTTTATTTAAGAAAAAAACTAAAATTCATTATTGGTTACATGAAGAGAAACAATGCTCACATTACAAAGTAAGATTAATTGGTCTAGTTACAGCCTTTTCGCCTATACAGCTGTTGATATTGTAGTAACAGCCTTATAAGTTTGTTAATAAAATTGGTCTAAAAAAATTAAAAAAAAAATATTTTAGTTGAATACATCATAAACCAGTAAAAAGTCGACTTTGGATTTTTTGTCAGTTACGGCCTTTTGATTTGAGGTAACAATAAAATAATTTTCAGTTTTCTTTTTCTTGCTCAAACTTTTCCTTAATTTTTTGTTGTGGTACTTTTTCTACCAACCATACGAAAACATTCCCCGTTTCAGTTACCATCTCTGTAGTTTATTTATTTTAATTTTAACTAAACTTTTTTGTATTTTATGGACATTTTTTGATACAATGGTTGACGAAAAATTAAATTTTAGGATTTAACAAGATTAAATCAACAAATAAGTCCTCCACATCCATTAAAATAGAATGAAATTATGTTTTTTATTTCAACTTTCAATGAAAATAGTTTATTTACATAATTTCAAAATATGTTTTTATTTCTTTTGACGTTTATCAAATTTATAAACGTTGTATAACTGCTCTAGCGTCAGTACGTTAAAGTACGTTCCGTTAGCTTACGTAGACGTTCGTATAACTAGGCCTTAAGGAAAATACGTTTCTCGAGAAAAAAATTCCTCCAATCATAAATTACCTGAGAAATAAAAAAACTAAAGTTGGTAATATCGAAATTTTGTATAGGAAAAACCAAAAACCATGTTTTTAAAATACCTATTTTTGCCTCCGCCGATTTTTTTTTTCTCCTTCGATGTGGCTAAAACAGGGAAGGTTAAAAAAAAAATTCCTAAGGAATTTATCAAGAGGAATGGGAAAAGAGAAAAAACTGTCACGGAATCATCATTCATGATTGGGCTGAATACATTGACATTTTTTTACTAATACCATCATACTGCTGCAAGTTGCGAGTTCACTAGCAAGATATTTTGATTGCAAGATATTTATTTTACTTGCATATTGGTACAATGACAAAAAGCAATAACAGTGTTGTCTTATAAAGTTCATAATTTAATTTTAATAGATAACTTATAAGGAATGCTCTTTTTGATCTTATATATATTAAAAAGTGATTTTCCTAAATAAAATTTAAAAAAAAACTTTTTTAAAAAATTTTTTTTTATAATATATTATACTTTTTCTCAATAATACTTTTTTAAAGATGTGCTTTCTTTTGGCAGTCTTTTTCAGAAAATGTGTGTTTTTGAATTGCGCTCTTTGAACGGACTTCTTTCAAAATCTATAATATTTATAAAATTTAATATTTCAGAAAGGCGCTGGCATTGAGTTAAATTATTAGAAGATATTCCTTTTTAAACTGACATTTTGGATGGGGCTGGGCATCTCCACACGCGACACAAAGTGGGGTATAAATTCACGAAAGAATCTTAGTGCTTAGTAACAATAACTATCGAATTTTTAGCACTTTTCTCATATTAAACTATACTGTGCGCAGACCCAACGTCATCAGTAAACATGCAATCACGAAAATTCCAGAAAAAAAGTATCTGATCGTTTGCATCAATTCAAATTTCTTTAAGAGTTCTCCTAACTTAATTAATTTTTGTTATTTGAACTTTCTTTTCAACAATTATTTTGTGATAGTTTTGAGACAGGTAGTTGTCCCCCAGCTAATAATCTCAAAGCTTATTGTTTTTTTTTTTAAATACGAATGATTTGAGGTGGGGTAGACGTTAAACAAAATAGGCTTAAAGCAATTTTCTAAAGGAAATTCTAAAATTATATATTGATGAATTTTTTTTAAAGAAAAAAAAAAATTAAAAAAAAAACCTTTCAAAAACATATTATATATACTAAAAGTTGTCACATTATTTCACTTTAAATATGTCTACCAAATATAATTTACTTGCACAACAAGCTGTAATTATAATTGTTAAAAAAATGTACTGATTACAAACACAGTTGAGCTTTTCAGCTGCCCGTCCATCCACTGCCGCTTGTTTTACAATTTGATTTCAGCTCCAACTTTTAAAACATGTATTTGGTTTTAATTAGTCACGCCATATTTATTTTAATAATTTCGCTTTTTTTCCAGCAAATATTGTTAGTAAAAGTTTATTTGTTGATACTATTTGTATTGTAAGAACTGACAGCAGACAGACGGAGAGGCAGAACTAAATTTTTTCTTTTTTTTTAAATACAAAAGCTCCCACCCCTACTGAAATCAGAAATGCTTGTACAATTATACTGTTTGGTATATAATTAAACCACAATGTTTTAATATTCAAAATCGAAGTTGTTCAACAGATAAAATAAAAAATTATCTAAATGACATGATAAATGAAAAATGACATGACGTGACTACACGCTGCAAAGCAAAGTAAACGAATAATTCTAAAATTTAAATAGAAAAATTAAAAGAGAGAAAAAACATGAACACAAATAAATTGATTTATTTTGTTCAATACACTTTTGTTTAATTCTCAAGCAAGTGAATAAAATGATTGAAAAAAAAAATTTACAAAATATTGCGTTAAAGGCCGTTTAAGAAAACTACGAAACAAACAAGACCCAGAACATTCTCACTGGCTCATATGAAATTACTTTGGCTGGATAAACTTGTTTTTTTATTGAAAAAAAAAAAAGAGTCATGACGAAAGTGTAACACGCGTTTTGTTTACGTGATTTTCATTGAAAAGCACACAGCTAAAAAATATTCAATCAACTCAAATGTGTAACATGGAATTGAGCAACAATGTTGCACTTACCAGCTCTTTCAATTCCAACAGATTTGGTTAATATTAAAGTTATGTTTTATTCATTTGTCTGAATGCTACAAACGGCTTTGATTCCATCTCTCACTAATTAACTTTAAATTTCCTTGTGTTATTATTTCCAGTTACACTAAAAATCAGCAAACTCTGCAACTGTCAGCATTAAAATGGTAACACATTTTTCATGTTTTCCAACGTTTTTTCCAAACAAAGCAACAATGTTTTGAATTTAATTAAACGTTCACATCGCGAACGCCAGGAACAGGTGACACACAAAAGAATAAGCAGAATGTATGGAAATGAAATGACAACATTTTTATAATATATTCGTGTGCACTCGCAAAAAAAAAGGAGAAGAAAATCAAATGTATACACATAAATGCCAATGAACAAGTGCGAATGCTTCCCTAATTAGAATTTAATTACATTAACATTTTTTTGAAAATGAAACAGAAAATTTGCACAAGCTGTCTTTCGAGTAGTTACGAAAATGCAAAATATACATGAAAAGTCAATTGAAAAACTTTGCAAAAGTGTATTTGTAAAATAATGATTTTATTAATTTAGGTCCAAAAATGAACCTTTTCAAAAAATTTACTGTCTTTTTCAGCTGTCTATATATAGACAGCTGAAAATATTGGAACCTGAATTAATACATTTTAATTTGCTCTTAAAGCAAATAAATAATTAAGTTCATATTTGAATAATTACTTAATGATTTTTGATTGCACTTTTCGATTGGTATTATGTGCCCGCTTCACAGTCCCTTTATATCCTTATACACAGAAAGAAAAAGCTCGTTCTAAATTTAAGTTTTTTCTACTTGATTTTAGTACGAAGCGTACTTGAAAATTTGAGTACTCAAAACACCCTTGTGGTGCTTAAAACTATCCATATAGGGGGATTATTAAAGAGAATCAATCCTGTTACGGCTCAAAATGAGTACGGAATTCTTGTGTGTATTTATAACCAGCACTTGTGAGTGCTTGTTTAAGTATTGAATTTTGTTTCATTATTATTAATTGCTTCGATAGCTGAATAGGAAGAGTCGCTGGACTGGTAGTCGTAGGGCTCCAGTTTCAAATCGGCAAAGAGACAAAATAATTTATAAATTATTAAATTAAGGAAGGAGAGCGGAAATTTCAGGTACTAGTTTGATATTAAATATGCGTCAGAAACTTTGAATCCCATCCAAAAAATATTCAATCCTTCCGTAGTTAAATCAATCCCAAACAGTGTAAAAATTAGGGTAAGTACGCATGTTCTTAAATCAAGTACCGCGTGCTTGCTTTTAAGTACAGATTTTAGCTATATTCAATCCGAATTTAGAATTGAATATCGCTAAAATTAAGTAAAGAGTCCGCCAAATACCTTCGTTTTTTTTTTTTTTTTTTTGAAAATGCCATAAAAAAACTACTGAATATTTTCTTAAATTTCTTTTTTTATTTTATTTATGCAAAACTCGTCTCAATGATGTCTCCGAAATGTTAAATTTGTGAGAACGACTGTGAATTGATGTTGATGGCGCTTCACGCACACTTTCTGTCACAGCAGCCATATTCTAGGGTGTACGCACTGTTTTTGGTTTATCGGTGAGGATGACAGTTTCTTTCACTTTTTTCACAAGATAACGAACATGCGTAGCTGACGGTGCTTCTCTTCCTCCAAACTCCGTACGCAATTTTCACACACATTCTGCAACATTACCATGATTTTTGAAAGTAATGGCGCAATATTTGCCAGCGTTGTTCAAGCGTATACACAACCATATTCGTTCAGCGGAAGGATAAAACTAATTACACAAGGGAACAAGGTATTTGTTGTTTATGAACTGATTGTTGTTTTAAAGGTACGTTGTTGTTTTTGGGACGCTGAATCCAAATCTACACTTGGTTTTTTTGTATCAGCTCAACTTTTTGAGATATACCGTTATGTCTACAATTATGGCGCTTCCGGTACAAATATTTAAATAACTAGAAAACGGTTCACCATATTCAGTTAAAAAAACTGAAATTCGTCAACAAAATTATCTTTAATCCGTGCCTACATTGTTTTTAAGTTGAACAAGTAGCTTCAGAGATATCGTTGTAGTTTTGAAAAAAATAACAATTTTACATAAAAAAAAAAAAAAAAATCTTATTTGAAAATTCATAAAAAAAATGCACCTACAGTCACAATATTGGTCTTAAAGCATTTATCTTTATATATTTTGAATCAAATGAGCTTTATTTCATTGCAATCGGTGCACAACTTTTGATTTTCTCAACCATTTACTGAGATAACTAAATTGACAAAAATCGCGATTTTCATACAGAAATAACATTTATTAATATGTGTGTTTGTGTGTGTGCTGTTCTATTTATTTGATAGTGTATGAAAATCGCGATTTTTGCCAATTTAGTTATCTCAGTAAATCGTTGGGAAAATCAAAAGCTGTTTATATGTATTGGTGTATCTGTCGACAAACAATTGTGTATGAAGGGGCGGTGTCTCCGCTGCTGTCAGCGAAGACACATACCAACAAATATTAATTACTTGTAAAAACGGACACTATCAGATGCTAGATATCGCTAAAGTAAAGTATGTCATAACAAAAAACAGCAATATTGATAAATTAAGCAACAGTTGCTTTTCTTCGTTTTGCAGCAGATTGACAAAAAAAATACTGCTTGTGTCAAAAGTAAAAAAAAAAAATTGAAACGTTCCAAAAATTTAAAGAAGCATATAAAATTTAAAAATTTCAAAAACAACACAAATTAAAACACAGATTTCACCTTGTATTACATTCGAAGATGAAGAAAACACGTAAGGAACTTCGTTCGTAACGGGGGTCCCCCGACCGCATTTCTTTTTCAGTGTATTGGCTGTATTATTGCTCTAGCTTCCACAAGAAGCCTTGTTGTTAGTGAAGGGTAGTTCCGGGTAGTACAGGGTGTCCGCCGGGAAGGAATACTACTTTGTTTGTTTATAATGTTTGACTAAACGAGAAAGAATGGAGCTCATTTTCATAAATATTTAATTTAATTTCGGGAATTATGTATAGAATACCATAATAAATATCCGCCTCTGATAGCCTCACAAATGCGAGCCTTTTTGAGCATACTTTTCATTACATGCCCACACATTTCAGGCGGTATTTCCACTGACCAGAACCGAACATTCTGTTTATTCATACCTGAATTCAAATGGAAATGTGACTTGGCCCTAATTATGACTTTTCCATGAAAATCGGAATTGTCATGGGCGAACTCTAACCTCCTATTCGTATATTCGTACGGCGGCGTAAATGATCTTCTGGGAAGAAGTTCTTGCGTCAACTCTATCAGCAACCCAGGGACAATCATGAAGCTTTTAGGCGATTTTATGGAATTTCACCCAATTTGCGAATGTGATGTGCCTTAATTTTGGGATCATGACTTTTTTGCCAAGAGCTCCACAAAATCAGAGGTTCTATCCCAAGTGCACTAAGCATTGCCTAGTAACACAAATCCACGCTTAATATACAAACATATGTATTAGTACAAGCTTTTTCTTTACAGCTCTCATTGCTTCGTTAAGGCGGAATATTTCCGCTGTCTACATCAAAGTAATTTAAACTTTATTTTGAATGAAAAAAAAAAAATGTCTGCAAAAACTGTTACAAAAGCTCTTAAAAGTCACTACTTTGTTTATCTCACATCTCTTGTTCCATTTAAGCACCGAAATTCTCTTGATTATACTTTAATGATCATCTCTGTCTCTAATTAGTTCTGCCATTGTATTTTAAATTCAAGTCCCTTGTCTTTCCGCCAGCAGCAAACGCTCATTACATTCCCAATTACTCTAACAGGCATACTCGTACGTATTTTTTGTATGCTTCTTTTTGCGTGTAAATGTCTATTTAAGCTACGCTTTTTGAGCTCATTTACAGTATCTACTAACATGTTATTAACTTTTGACAACAACCAGAACATACGTACATGTATTAAATAACACTTTTTTTGTTACAAAATTTGACCCGTCATATTTAACAAAACGCGAAAAATAGAAAATATTACCTTCATGTTATTTTTATACCCTTCACATAAATGTGTAAGGGTATATATAAGTTTGTGATTCCGTTTGTAACGCATTGAAATATCCATCTAAGACCCCATAAAGTATATATATTCTGGATCAGCATCAATAGCGATTACGATTGAGCGATGTCCGTCTGTCCGTCTGTCCGTCTGTCCGTCTGTCCGTCTGTCCGTCTGTCCGTCTGTCCGTCTGTCCGTCTGTCCGTCTGTCCGTCTGTAGTCGTTGAAATACCGTTTCTGAGAAAACGGTTTGAGATAGAAACCTCATTCTTTCGCTAAAACGTGTGAAACCCCGGTAGTGGGTCTGCTATTGAAATTCAGTAAGATAGGTCCGCGGATAGCCGAGATATATTCAAAAAACCGGGTTTTGAGGGATATTTTGTGTAATTTTTGTATTCAGATTTTTGAAAAAAATTTTTTCTTAAAAACTAAACCATATCATTTTTAGTGCTCATTAAATCCTAGAAATGAAGGAATTTTTGAAATCGGCCCATATATATCCGAGATATAGCGTCTCCCGATTTTTAAAGAAATCGGCTTTATTAGCCAAATAAGACAACTTTTGGCACCGGAGATCAATCAAGATGGTATATATAGGCTATTTAGAGGCAAAAATGGAAAATTTTTCCACATCGGCCCATATACACTCGAGATATAGCGCCTCCCGTTTTCTCAAGAAGTCGGCTCTAAAAGCCAAATAAAACAACTTTTGGTATCAAAAATCGATTAGAATGGAACATATAAGGTGTTTAAAAGCAAAATTGGAAAATTTTTGAAATCGGTCCATATATATCTGAGATATAGCGACTCCTGATTTTTCAAGAAATCCGCTCTTTAAGCCAAATAAAGCAATTTTTGGCACTAAAAATCAATCAGAATGGTACATATAGACTATTTAGAGGCAAACGTGTAAAATTTTGGACATCGGCCCATATACACTCGAGATATAGCGCCTCAAGTTTTCTCAAGAAGTCGGCTCTAAAAGCCAAATAAAACAACTTTTGGTACCAAAAATCGATCAGAATGGTACATATAAGGTGTTTAAAAGCAAAATTTGAAAATGTCTGCAATCGGTCTATATATACCTGAGATATAGCGTCTCCCGATTTTTCAAGAAATCGGCTCTATAAGCTAAATAAAACAACTTTTGGCACCAAAAATCAATCAGAATGATACATATAGGTTAGTCAGAAGCAAAACTGGAAATCTTTTTGTCATCGGCCCATATATGTTCGAGATATAGCGCCTCCCGATATCTCAAGAAGTCGGGCCTGGAAGCTAAACGAAACAGTTTTTTGCACTAAATATTTGTCGGAATGGTACATACAGGCTGTTTAGGGGCAAAATTAGAAAATTTTTGGACATCGGCCCATATGCACCCAACTTTTGGTACCAAAAATCAATCATAATGGTACATACATATGTATATAATATTATATACATATGTATATAATATTTGCGATCATGTATGTATGTATGAATGTATGTATGTATGTATGTATGTATGTATGTATGTATGTATGTATGTATGTATGTATGTATGTATGTATGTATGTATGTATGTATGTATGTATGTATGTATGTATGTATGTATGTATGTATGTATGTATGTATGTATGTATGTATGTATGTATGTATGTATGTATGTAGATACGTTTGTATGCATGTAGGTATGTATGTATCTACATACATATGTATGTATGCATGCAAGTATGTTAGCATAAACAATTTTTTTGCTTTGGTGTAAAAATGTGTATGTATGTACATACATATGTATACACGAGCTTGAAAATGAAAGTGATATAAAGAATTGTTGAAAAAAGGGTACGCAATGAAATTCTTTTAAACAATTGCGTCTTCAAATTCATTCACACAAAAAATCATTTTGGGTTTCCCTACGTACTTACATATGTACATACACACACATGTGTATGATGATACGCAATAGATCATCAACAACGTGCACAAGAAAAAAATAATTTTGTAAAAGCAAGCAATGTAAATATGTATGTATGTATATATGTATGTATATAATCATTGTTTTATGGAACACACTGAAAATATTCAATAATAAAGAATTTATTTTAGAGTTTTCTATTATAGATACATACATACATACATACGTATGCATGTACCCACATACGTAAGTAAATTGAAAAGAAAATCACACTTAATGGCAATGTTTAGCATTATAATTCAAAAATAATGCAATTATATGCAATTTTTTGTTAAATAAATTTTACTATAAAGTTAACTGATAAATAATTAAGAAATACATTTTGCTTTTCTTTATTTCATTGATATTAAAAAGAATTGGTGTCACCCAGTGGTTGAACTTGAGCATATTAGGAATTATTTAAATAAAAGTTTTGCAGACTGTGTTAAATCCCGGTAGTGGATCTGATATTGAAATTCAGAAAAAATCGGCCCATATATACCCCAGATATAGCGTCTCCCGATATTTCAAGAAATCGGCTTTAAAAGCCAAATAAAACAACTTTTCGCACCAAAAATCAATCAGAATGTATGTACCATTGTGAAGGGTATTTAAGATTCGGCCCAGCCGAACATAGCACTCTTACTTGTTTCCTTTTCTGTTTGGTTGGTTCAACATGTTTGGATACTTTAATCTAACACTACTTTAAATAATCTACTTTAAGCAACACTTAAAGTCAATTACTGTCAGTAAAAGAGCGCCGTCACTCAGTCAGTCGGTACGTGAGTCAGCCAACCAATAAAACACTCGAAAGTGCCGTAAGCAGGCTAAATGTAAATATTTATTTAAACACAAAATATTAACCAACATAAATTTATAAGTTTTATTATTATGTCAAGTTTTATTAAGTTTAGACAGTGAAAACTGCGGCCATTTTAACTATGAGAAGCACTTTTCTGTGGTCTGCTTGTACTCGTATTATTTTGTTTTTCCATTGGCAAGTGAGTTTTTCAAATATTATCTCTGAAAAACAGGCTTACATTTTCTGAAAGAGATAAAAACTAATCTTTTAAAAGCTGGGGCTTGTTATGATTTTCACCGCAAGTGATGATAAAATTGTTTGTGAGCTTATTTTTTTTTAATTTTTTTAATGTAGGGACGACTTCTCATATGCATGCCTTGTACTGCAACTAGGAGAATAGGATGAAAGTGGAAGTGGTGGAAGAAAATGAGAATTGTAGAAGGTTTGAGGACGCGTAATTGAACCTGATTAATTGGTTTCTGCTTCTTATTTTTTTGGCTGTCTACATGCCGCCGACATTTCGTTGATGCTGCTCATGTCGTCAGTAGATTAGAAACAACTTAAAAATCTGTTTGAAAATTTACTACATGTCTGAATGTTTACAATGGCTGGGAATCTCTCGCTAGTAGGCAAAATAGTTGTCTGAACCTGTTGTTTAATTCGTTTTTCTTCTGCAAGATGTGACCCGTTCATATGAGTTTGGAGTCAGTTATCATGCTAAGATATTTCGCTTTTGTATTCGATAGGATGAGAGAGTCATTTATTTGAATGGGTAGAATATTTGGTGTCCTCCTATTTGTGTAGATCACTTCAACTCTTTTGTCACTGTTTGTTTGTATGCCCCAACTATTTACGAAACCAGTCCCACGTGCTATTGAGCAGTTGTTGTGCAGGTTTTGCACAGCTGACATAACAGTTTCATCAGCAAATGTAGCTATCATATTATTATTTGATGCTGGAGTTGGAATGTCTGATGTAAACAGGATATAAAGCAGTGGACCGAGCGCAATGTGTTAAGGTACCCCTGATCTCATAGGGAGAATTTCAGAACACTTGTTCTAATATTTCACATAGAAAAATCGAACGAAAGTTATGTAACTTAGTATCATTAGCTAATAATCTTTTGGTAGCTGAGATTTTAATTTGTGGAACAGATCTTTGAGCCATACACCATCAAACGCTTTTGCAACATCGGGGTATGCTACTTTTATTTTTGTCAATATCAGTGACTTTTATTTGTTACTCTATGTATTTGGTGGATAGTCTAGTATTTTTGTCTAAGTCCAAACGGGTAGTCAGGGATCAGGTGCCGCTCTAAAATAATAGGCTCATAGCCAGGAGATCTATTGTCTTTTAAGTTTATTTTTATAATTTTTTTGATTTCATTAATTGAAATTCTATTGTTTGGGGAAATATAAAGGCTGTGTGACATACTTTGAAAATGTCGCTCCTCTTTGCTTATAGGGCTTGTGAAGGTTTTAAAAAAATGATTTGGGAGAACAGTCGCTTTTTCTTCGGCCCATAAGAGACCGTATTTTTAAACCGTTGGATTGTGCAATATTCCATTACTTTTTTTATTGATTTGCTATCCAAAGGTCGTAATTTGCTGTAGATGTCGGGCCTAGGTTGGTCACATATCTGTGGAGTTTAGCTTCGTTATATTTTTTTAGCAAAATTTTTAGCTGTTTTGTGAGTCGATTATATAATAAGTCAAAAATGAATCTAATTATTCTTTTATTATAAGAGCCTAACTAATCAAAAGAATAATTACATTCCTTTTTGAATTTAAAATTATAATATAAAAACATAACACAAAAAAGTTTAGTAAGTCGCAATTAACTGTTGTTAATTTGTGTGTTTAGTGTTCAGTGTATATTCCAGCGAAACTATTCAGTCAACAACAGATAACATAATCTCTTCAATATTGCAAACTTTTTACTACACAGAGGGAAACAATAACCACTTAAAAGCTTTTGCAACACCGTAGTTTCTATAAAGTAGTATGTAGGGCAGGGCTGATTTCTATGCAAGAAGGAAAAAAATTTAAAGATGTATGAGGAAATGACTACCCATTTTATATTCTGTGCTTCACGCTTTTTGTTATGTTTTGCGGGCTGCCAGTCGTGAGTCCAGCCCACTTGGGCCCTAGGAAAACAGCCCTACATACTGTCCACTAATTCTACCCTGATTATCCAGATGAACGGCTCGCCTCTGTTTAATTCGCATTCCAACACATCCGTCAACGCATGTAGTGTCCGTCAACCCATGGAGTGTCGGTCTGCCCAAGTAATTTGCTCCCTTGTTAGACAAAGATGGCTATCGGCAGAGGAAGTGTTCGACACTCTCATCCTCCTCCGCTTCATTTCTGCAGTCTCTGCAGAAGTCATTATATGGAAAATTTAGTCTTCTCGCATGCACTCCATTGTAACAGCCGTACAGCAAAAGAACGAATTCTCTCTGTAATGCGTTGTGCAAATCACTGGCAAAATTCAACTACAAATGGATAAACCTTTCGTTGCATATATGCCCACCAAAAAATTTCATGACTAGAATACGATCCGGTTCAATTTAGGTAAATAATTCATGATTTTTACATGAATGCAAAGTATATTCCATGACTTTTAACTTGATTTTTCATCACTGGTACTTTGGTTTTGTTTTCTGTTTGAAAAATACCCAAGTTAACGGTAAAAAATTGATGACATATATGCTGTTTTAAATCACTTTAATATCTCCATATTTTTGCTGATAAAAAAATTCGTTCAAAACGACATCCTTTTATGCAATAATTTAGAAGTCATGCAAACGACAAACTTTTTAATCTACTTTAAAATCCTTTTGCTGCGTATTTAAACCTTTGACATTCCATGCACTGCAGTCAGGGCTGGGTAGTATTTGAAATACATGTATTTGAAATACAAATACGTATTTTGTATTTGCATTTTAAATACATCTTATGAATGTATTTAGTATTTTAAATTTCAAATACTTGTGCTCTCAAAATACATACTTCCAAATGCATTTTTAATTTATGTTCAAAAATACGTGCGAAAAGTTATTCCATTCATACATCAACTAAAAAAAACGCAAAATTTTGCTACTGTTTTATATCCAAAAAATGGCCATTACTACAATTTAATTACCAAACGCAAAGTACCTGTGTATAAGTGAATGCATGCACATTAAGAAAGTCGCCAAGCTTTCAGAACGTTTAACAATGAAAAAATAAAATACAAGGAAAAACAGCGTTTGACATTTTAATCTAAAATAAGAAGAGAAAAAGTATCAATCAGATGTTGACTTGGATAGAACTTTGGTCAAACGCTTTTTAATTGTTACTTATTTCTTAATTCCATTATTTCTGTTTCAAGAAAATAACGTTCTCTAATAAAAAATCGTTGAGATTTTGTCGTCAGCTGCTTTTATTCATTCGCCACCAAGAGGTTGTTTGTCTGATACCACACTGGAAAAGCTGGTGCTTATGAAAGGAAATAAAAACTTTTTTAACTAAAAGTATTTTGTATTTTAAATACATATTTTTGTTACACAAGCATTTTGTATGTATTTGAAATACACAACTTTCCCATATTTTGTATTCTAAATAAATCATTTGCCCAGCACTGACTGTAGTAAATACAAAAACAAAAAATATTTCCTCAAAACCACACATTTGTCAATAAAAAATTTCTTAATTCAATGAAAATTTGTATGTAATTTGCTGACTAAAAAAGTGTCATGAAATGATTCTACAATACACCATAGAAAATATTGCATAAATAAAAACTTAATTAATACTCAAACACAAATAAATATTAAATTTTATTAGCCGTTTGGCAAATTTGATTCTTTGCAGTTGTTGTTGTTGTTGTTTTTTTTTTTGCAAAACAGTTTCAAGCACAAAAACAAAAAAAAATAATAAAAATTAATAAAACTGAAAAATATTGTCTCGTGTTGGCAATTTGAAATTTATGGCTGTTAAGCGACTCACAAAATTTTGCACAACTGTGAAAAAATACAAAAACTATTTAATAAACAAAAACTAACACCATTAAACTGGCATTACGAAGCGTACACACAAACACACACATAACAAGTAAGAGTGCTATATTCGGCTGGGCCGAATCTTAAATACCCTTCACAATCGTACATACATTCCGATTGATTTTTGGTGCGAAAAGTTGTTTTATTTGGCTTTTAAATGGGCCGATTTTTTCTGAATTTCAATATCAGTTCCACTACCGGGATTTAACACAGGCTGCAAAACTTTTATTTAAATAATTCCTAATATGCTCAAGTTCAACCACTGGGTGACACCAATTCTTTTTAATATCAATGAAATAAAGAAAAGCAAAATGTATTTCTTAATTATTTATCAGTTAACTTTATAGTAAAATTTATTTAACAAAAAATTGCATATAACATTGCCATTAAGTGTGATTTGCTTTTCAATTTACTTACGTATGTGGGTACATGCATACGTATGTATGTATCTATAATAGAAAACTCTAAAATAAATTCTTTATTATTGAATATTTTCAGTGTGTTCCATAAAACAATGATTATATATATACATACATATATACATACATACATATTTACATTGCTTGCTTTTACAAAATTATTTTTTTCTTGTGCACGTTGTTGATGATCTATTGCGTATCATCATACACATGTATGTGTGTATGTACATATGTAAGTACGTAGGGAAACCCAAAATGATTTTTTGTGTGAATGAATTTGAAGACGCAATTGTTTAAAAGAATTTCATTGCGTACCCTTTTTTCAACAATTCTTTATATCACTTTCATTTTCAAGCTCGTGTATACATATGTATGTACATACATACACATTTTTACACCAAAGCAAAAAAATTGTTTATGCTAACATACTTGCATGCATACATACATATGTAGATACATACATACCTACATACATACAAACGTATCTACATACATACATACATACATACATACATGCATACATACATACATACATACATACATACATACATACATACATACATACATACATACATACATACATACATACATACATACATACATACATACATACATACATACATACATACATACATACATACATACATACATACATACATACATACATACATACATACATACATTCACATTGCTTGCTTTTACAAAATTATTTTTTTCTTGTGCACGTTGTTGATGATCTATTGCGTATCATCATACACATGTGTGTGTGTATCTACATATGTACCTATAATTGAAAACGCTAAAATAAATTCTTTATTATTGAATATTTTCAGTGTGTTCCATAAAACAATGATTATATACATACATATATACATGCATACATATTTACATTGCTTGCTTTTTTTCACAAAATGATTTTTTTCTTGTGCACGTTTTTGATGATCTGTTGCGTATCATCATACACATGTGTGTGTGTATGTACATATGTAAGTACGTAGGGAAACCCAAAATGATTTTTTGTGTGAATGAATTTGAAGACGCAATTGTTTAAAAGAATTTCATTGCGTACCCTTTTTTCAACAATTCTTTATATCACTTTCATTTTCAAGCTCGTGTATATATACATACACATTTTTACACCAAAGCAAAAAAATTGTTTATGCTAACATACTTGCATGCATACATACATATGTAGATACATACATACCTACATACATACAAACGTATCTACATACATACATACATACATACATACATGCATACATACATACATACATACATACATGCATACATACATACATACATACATACATACATACATACATACATACATACATACATACATACGTACATACGTACATACATACATACATACATACATACATACATACATACATACATACATACATACATACATACATACATACATACATACATACATACATACATACATACATACATACATACATACATACATACATACATACATACATATGTACATACATTCATACATGATCGCAAATATTATATACATATGTATATAATATTATATATATATGTATGTACCATTATGATTGATTTTTGGTACCAAAAGTTGGGTGCATATGGGCCGATGTCCAAAAATTTTCTAATTTTGCCCCTAAACAGCCTGTATGTACCATTCCGACAAATATTTAGTGCAAAAAACTATTTCGTTTAGCTTCCAGGCCCGACTTCTTGAGATATCGGGAGGCGCTATATCTCGAACATATATGGGCCGATGACAAAAAGATTTCCAGTTTTGCTTCTGACTAGCCTATATGTATCATTCTGATTGATTTTTGGTGCCAAAAGTTGTTTTATTTAGCTTATAGAGCCGATTTCTTGAAAAATCGGGAGATGCTATATCTCAGGTATATATAGACCGATTGCAGACATTTTCAAATTTTGCTTTTAAACACCTTATATGTACCATTCTGATCGATTTTTGGTACCAAAAGTTGTTTTATTTGGCTTTTAGAGCCGACTTCTTGAGAAAACTTGAGGCGCTATATCTCGAGTGTATATGGGCCGATGTCCAAAATTTTCCACGTTTGCCTCTAAGTAGTCTATATGTACCATTCTGATTGAT
This sequence comes from Sturmia bella, assembly GCA_963662145.1. Classification (NCBI taxonomy): domain Eukaryota; kingdom Metazoa; phylum Arthropoda; class Insecta; order Diptera; family Tachinidae; genus Sturmia; species Sturmia bella. The sequence goes on along the minus strand of OY759168.1, from coordinate 7,601,834 downwards.
TTTTAGTGCCAAAAATTGCTTTATTTGGCTTAAAGAGCGGATTTCTTGAAAAATCAGGAGTCGCTATATCTCAGATATATATGGACCGATTTTAAAAATTTTCCAATTTTGCTTTTAAACACCTTATATGTTCCATTCTAATCGATTTTTGATACCAAAAGTTGTTTTATTTGGCTTTTAGAGCCGACTTCTTGAGAAAACGGGAGGCGCTATATCTCGAGTGTATATGGGCCGATGTGGAAAAATTTTCCACTTTTGCCTCTAAATAGCCTATATATACCATCTTGATTGATCTTCGGTGCCAAAAGTTGTCTTATTTGGCTAATAAAGCCGATTTCTTTAAAAATCGGGAGACGCTATATCTCGGATATATATGGGCCGATTTCAAAAATTCCTTCATTTCTAGGATTTAATGAGCACTAAAAATGATATGATTTAGTTTTTAAGGAAAAAATTTATTTCAAAAATCTGAATACAAAAATTACACAAAATATCCCTCAAACCCCGGTTTTTTGAATATATCTCGGCTATCCGCGGACCTATCTTACTGAATTTCAATAGCAGACCCACTACCGGGGTTTCACACGTTTTAGCGAAAGAATGAGGTTTCTATCTCAAACCGTTTTCTCAGAAACGGTATTTCAACGACTACAGACGGACAGACGGACAGACGGACAGACGGACAGACGGACAGACGGACAGACGGACAGACGGACAGACGGACAGACGGACAGACGGACATCGCTCAATCGTAATCGCTATTGATGCTGATCCAGAATATATATACTTTATGGGGTCTTAGATGGATATTTCAATGCGTTACAAACGGAATCACAAACTTATATATACCCTTACACATTTATGTGAAGGGTATAAAAATAGTACATATATGTAAGCAAGCTTTAAAGTAGCACTTACATACGTGGGTAAATTGGGAAAGATATTTTTAATACTTTTGGTTATCATAAGACAAAAATAGCTTTCAAGCAGCTCATAGATATTTCTTTAAGAGTATTGATGTTTAATTAGTAAAAATTCTTAATTAGTAAAATGGCAGCCTGATTTGTTTTTTTTTTTTCGTTTATTAATATGCAAAATTAGAAAATTGAACAAAAACTGCAATAAACAATAGTTAATATTTACAAATATTTACAAATACACACATTGCCTCTCAAGTATAATATAGAACAATATTAAGTTTTCAATAATAATATTTTTTTTTTTTTTGGATTTTATACTTCAAATGAAGAATATGTTTATTTTTCTGTAATGAAAAAATGTTGCTAAAAAATATCACTTTAATATTTTGATTTAAAAAAAGGTCAATTAAAGGTAAAAACAAAAGAGTGAAAGCAAGAAAACAGTGCTTATTCACTTAGCCGCCAAAATTTGTTGATATTTTGTCTTTGAAAAAGATATCTATCATTTTTAGAAATACTTTTTTCATAACTTGAATTAGTTTATTCTATACTGCAATCTACAGCTTTAATATTTGCCCTTCTAAAATTGTGATAAAATATTGGGACTGCATTTTTATTTTGGATAAATTTAATTTTATCCAGATACAGAAAATCCTCTGGTGGTACAAACCCAGCTTTCAGAGTATTTATAATATATTCTTCATTTGCGTAGTATGGTGACATAATGATGTTATTTTCAATACAGGTCATAGATCTTAGTATATGATTTCTTATAAGATAAATTATGAAATTATCGATTCTTATTGTATCTGCTGTATTATATAAGATCTTATTTGAGATGTATTTTTCGCAATTACTTGATTTTGATTTAAATAATGATAATTAATTTATATTATTTGAACTTTTTTCTTATATAATTAGTTCTGTATTAAGTTTATCAGGCTCAAGTCCTTTCTATATTATCTTTGTGAATCGATATTAATTAAATTAGACAAAGAAAACATCAAAGACATTTAGCAGGGTGGACAACTATGTAGTTGTTTCGAAGCCGATACACTTTCTCGTCAGCACCCGTCTTTGAACCCTGGGGCTCATGTTTCTAAAGCGACAACCATGCCACTCAGCCACCCAAGTTGTTGTATATTTTCTGTCTAAATTTTAATTATATCAACCACACGATTCATTTCTATTTTTATTTGTCTATATTTATCATTGGCATGGTTGTCGCTTCAGAAACATGAGCCCCAGGGTTCAATGACGGGTGCTGACGAGAAAGTGTATCGGCTTCGAAACAACTAGTTGTCCACCGTGCTAAATGTCTTTGATGTTTTCTTTGTCTAATTTAATTAATATCAATCACAAAGATAATATAGAAAGAACATGAGCCTGATAAACTTAATACAGAAATAACTAAATAAAAATATATATAAGATCTTAAACATTTTTATTCGAAAACTCTAATTTTTTCCATATAAGAAGGTGATATGTTAAACCATATCTGGCATCCATATGTGATAATTGGTCTTATTAATGTTTTATACATAGTGAGTTTTACTTTACTGTTAATATATTTGGAATAAAACATGTGTTTATACATAAAAAAAAGCTTTCGTTGCCTTTCTAATCGCTTGGTTTACATGCATGTTGAAATATAAAAATTTGTCTAGGTATCTACTTATAATATTTAACTATTTGTTTATTTGATATATTTGTGTTACATTTTTTGGATTTGATGCTGAAAAGTTTTCAATTGCGTTTTATATTATTATTATTACATTTACCTACTGGAGGTCTATATACGATAGTTTCACATTTTTGTATGTTAATTTGCATCATCCAGTTTGCTGTAAACTCTTCCACTATATCAAACAAATCTTGAAGATTGCCATTTATTTCATTTGTATGTTTCTTTTATAATTCCTTGGCTTCTGTGTGTCAATTTAGACAGCTTGTGTTTTTGTTGCCTCATCAATTGGCTCACGCATGCCTCTGTTTGTGCACAAGTATGTCAGCCTCACGCTTGGTGGCTCCAATAAGTTTGCAAGAAAAACCCAATTAAAACGTTGGCGATTTTCTTAAAATTGTTGCACAGTTTTGTGCGTTAATTTGAAAACAGCATCAATGTTTATTACTATTTCTTTTTAAAATATTGCTTTATTTAAATGTGCTGTTACGCCTTATTTTGGTGACAATAAAATTTTTGTAAAGTTTTTAACAACACATTTGGCACTGTCTAGTTGTGATAAAATAACAAACACCTTGTTGGTCTCTGATACCCTGTCGATATTGTAATATGATTTTCTTCTGTTTGGAGTTGTCGCACAAAATGCTTGAGGGAGAAAATATTGAGCTAAAATATTTCTGTTTACTTGATTCTGATCACTTTTATTTAGTAAAATTCTAAAGCTGGGTGGACAACAGGCAGTTTCGGGATAGCAAAACACCCTTCACCATGAACTTTGGATTAAATTTGAAAACCGTCCATGCAATTGCTAAACAAAATCGACAGTAATTTTACATCATCATTTCTTCATGATGATTAATAATTACATTTTTTCCCGCTTTACTAGACGTAAAGAACATACATAAATATTCGAAATACTTACAAGCATTTGAATATGTTTGAATATATTTTTTGTGTTGTGCAATTTTTTTGTGAATTTTCTCGTTTGTGTTAAAGTTATAAATTTGCATCTGTAACGGTACATTTATTAAGAATTCGAGTAAAAAAGTTGTTTAATACAATTGAAGTTTTTGTGTACTTTTTTCTCACGGGTTTTTTTTCTGAAGGGGTTACATACGAGTACATACATGTCGAAGATTGTTTTTGAGTATTTCTAATTCTTTTTCAGCAATCAAAAGTAATCCTAATTATTCTTAGATTCTTTGTCTTCATAATTATTACTAATCACAAATTGCCTGAAGATGGATAATGTAATCATGGCACTCAGAGAACGTTGTCAGTAAAATTAACCGAAAACACTCTTTAAAATAAATGAAACTTCATTTAAAAACCGTCCTCTTTATATTTCATTTAAATTTACTAATTACTTCATTTGAATTTAATTGTGAAAAAATTTACGGAACCCAATGGCTAAAAATAATGATTTTTCCTTTATTCGAATTGTCAAATAATTCATGCGTTATCAACTTGTAAAAATCTTTTTATTTTTTCTTAGGTGGTCATTTTATTTAATTATAATTTTCTATCTAAAACTAAACACCGAATTTTGAATTTTCGAACAACTATTTTGTTCAATTACTTCATCAGCTCATCACACTTCAAACAATATGAAACTAAAAAAAAACACACACAACTTCAAATATGAACTTAATTATTTATTTGCTTTAAGAGCCAATTGAAATGTATTAATTCAGGTCCAAAAATGAACCTTTTCAAAGGTTCATTTTTGGACCTGAATTAACACATACAACTTCTTTAAAAAAAAGTGATGCCAACTTATCTGTACACAAAAAAAGTTGACAACTAAAGTTCTCAAAAAAAGCAAAAAAATAAATGATCACCTGTGCTGCCAAGTTCACTTTGTAATGACCTCGCCTTCTGCCAGTACTACTAATCATATTTTCGCTGCCATGTGGTCTACCCCAGTTAAAGCGATTTCTAATCATGTGTCCCAGTTTTCTTTCGCGCAAAAATTAGCAGCTTTCTATTTTAATGTCAAATGATGATAAGGTGATCATTATGATTTTTTTTCCAAACCAAACTCATGGGTTTGTTGTTGTCATAACGCTGATTGTTTCATACACGCATATGTGAAACTAGTCATACTTTTATACATATAAATAAATATGTTTTTGACTCGTTTTCTTAAGCTGATGAGTTTCTGCTTAAAGCGTAAGAGAAGTAGCAGAAAGGTCAGTTCAACTAACTGATGGATTATTGTTGATCGACAGACGAACGGACAGACAGATGGACGGCAGAAAGAAGTTTCTTTTACCATAAAACATTTATTAAGACGATACAAAAGACATCTTCAATAATCATGTTGTTGAGAAATCTAAAAAAAAAACAAAATAATAATACTGCAATCAGTTTATGACTGACAGATACAGGCAGACAACGACTGTAAAAACAATTTCTCAATTATTTTGCATACGACTTGATTTAGTTGTTCTTGTAAATAGTGTGGCACAAAGAAAATTGTGACATGATCACCATAGAAATTGATCGAATGAATGAACCAACGAACGGTTTAGTTTTTTTTTCGTGAATAAATATTATTAAAGTCATACTGATATAATAGTTATCAGAAATACGAGGATGGATCACAAAAGCTTTGCAATATATGAAACTGACTTGTAGAAACGGCTACACATTTTTTGTCTTTGCTGAAATTCTCATGTGTTTGGTTAATTTAGCGACTGCAACACAGAACTATTAGAAATATATAGTATTCATGAAGGAAAATCAAGCAGCTAATGCTTGTCGGAAAATAATATGAGATGTCATGTAATTACATCATCCAAATACGCATCCGGTTATGACGTTGGGCATCAACTCTATGGATTTCATATCTATGGATTTATATGATGGATTTCATATGAATATTTGTACGCCCTGATCGAAAAACTTGGTCGAACTTAAATTGTTTTACAGTCATCGATTATATACTAAATGGACTTATGTTAGTTTTTTCCCCCCTTAACACTGAGAAAGATTTGTTGTGATAAATTGCAGTGATCAACCTTTTGTAAGGCAGACATGAAAAAAATTTTGAATATTTATTACCTGAAGTGAAACCATGGCTGTTATCCTTATTTCAAGGCGGACAAAATACAATATTATTGGTCATTGAACTTAACTATGGCTGCTACTTAATGTTTCTAAAAGAGGTGCACACAAGTGCACTATACATTTATTAAGTGAAGTTTTCTTATAAAGTTGTTAGAAGTCTTGTCAACAAGGTTGAGCTGTTGCATTTTACTGAAATTTCAATTGCATTGATCTATGCTGTAATACATTTATTTTATAACAAGTGGGTCAAAAGAAGTAATCTGATGTTGTTTGGCTTTCAGAATATCGGTATTCTGTTAGAACCACATGTCCTCCACATTTAAATCGGTCAATTGCTGCAGAAAAACATTCGGTTAACATGGCCCTATAGTGTATTATCGTTTGACCAGCTGGGTAATCTAAAAGAATAGCCCGGCGTCTCCTCCAGAGTGAACAGTGCAGCTTGTGGTCACTGTGAGCGAGTGCAATGTCTCCTCGTGCATCCTTCGTGGATTTTCGGTTCCCCAGAAGCGATAGTTTTGCTTGTTCACATACCCGCTGAGGTAGAGTGAGCCTTATCGCTCATCATGATTTTGGTTTAAAAATTATCCACTTCGTTATAAACACGATTATTTCGCGTGTATCGCTTCATGGCGATGAAATATCTAGTCGTACCCCAGCCACAATTGTACTTTTACCTCTTTGAGTAATGCTAAATATTTCAATAGTTTTCGAAATCGAACGTTGGCCTGTATAAGAATTTAAAATATAAAATTCTGCCTGAGTCATTTTTAAAATTAGCGCCAATTACAATTCTTGTGTTAAAGAAACAAGAAAGAGACCCTCGTACATAAACTTATTAAATTTTGCATATCGTTGGGGAAACATCAGCAAGCAATGAAATAAGATAAAAAACGCGAGACATCAACAACAACAGCAACAACAAGTGGTTGCAGAAGAATATGATGATTATTTATGATGGTTCAATGATGTTGCTGATGACTGACGAAGATGATTGAGTCCGTGATTGCAAACTGTGTGTGACTGTGACTGAGTGCTGCTTAAAAGTCCACTGGCTGCTGGAAAAGCTTCGATTCACCACATCTTGTGCCGTCTTTTGTCTCTGAACAAGTACAAGCCATAATGAGCTCTATATCTTGTTAAGCAGCTTTTCCATTTGCTCAAGACCTTCTTGAACTCGAATGTTTGTTGGCCAAAATCACACACTCTTTTATTTTATTATTTTTTTGTGTGTTTTTTCTTCTTTTTCTTCAGTTTTACCTACTTATGCGAAATTATTTAGTTTGTTTGGCTACTGGTCTCTTTTGCAAGTATAATTTTCACATCAACTGGGACGTTTTCATTTAACTTATCGCTGAATGACGGAAGATTCAAACGATTTCTTTACTGAACTAAAAATTGATGGCGTTGTTGTTGTTGCTGTTATAAAGAAAGAATAAATTGAATTTGTATAAAGCACGTACGTGTAATTCGGTTTTTAGGTATTAAACTGTAAAAGAAAACCTTCAAGGTTGCAACAATTTCAATGAGTGCTCGTACACAACAATCTTTAAATTAGTTTGAAAACACATTTCACTGCATCGCCATGCATTTGCTGCTGCCGCTGTATGGGGCACGTCCAGTTTGTATTTGTAAATGTACGGCCTAATCAAATCAGCAGCCAGAGAAAAGTCGTTAATCAGCAGTTATTAATGATGTTGCAATATTTTTTTATGCGATATTATATTAAAACTGCTACTGGGCTTCATTCGGTTGATTACGGTCATTTGTTTGGTTGTTTTGATCACAACAATCACTTCTTTGTTCCCTGTCCATGAGAAAAATTAACTTGTTCGTTATTTGTTTGCTAACCTTATTTTAAAATTTCCTTTAGCGCCGCACACGCATTTTTTTTATACCAAGGGTTCTTATTGTATTTTTCAAAGAATTGATTTTAAGAAATTTTAGTAATAATTTTTCGCAAAAAATAATCACTCAGTAATTGATTGATTTATTTCTAAAATATTACAGAGTTTAAATTTATTCTATTTACTATTAACACAGAATTCCTTACGTACTAATACTTATCAAGGATTACAAACAAACTTACTTAATAAAGTCTATTTAAATTATACATCTCTTAAAAAAAACGTCCTTCAATGAAATTTAAAAAGGAAGTAAAAAAAGGGAGGCCTTTAAAGCTAAACTTAAAAACTAAAACCTTAAATTCACTCAGTAATAAACAAATATTTTCGCCTTGAAGCAGCCACCCGAAGGAGAGCGAAATATCAATAAATATATTAAAATCTAAATTACAAAAATATCAGCTCAAATAATTGTATGATACATGCAGAATTAACTTTTTTACTGTAAGGTACCCCCACACGACGTGTTTTTACATGTGTTTTTTTAATAATGTGTAATTTAATTTAAAACAAAATCGTGTAACTCTTTTGTTTATGTCTATCAATATTTTTCAATTTACATAAGTTTTTTAATTTTTGGTGACAAATCAACGTGTACAATTACATGTGACTTTAGCCATGTTTATTTTCCACGGCTGAAATATTCAAAAATTACAATTTTATTGCTTGATAAAAATGTTTTCGAAAGGAAATGTTATAAAAAAAATTAATTAAGAACAATTTTAATCGTAACTATATAAATAATATTTATATTTATTAAATATGTGTTTTATTAATAATCTATTATTACAGAAAAAAACAAAATGGTTTATTTGCTTGCTTTTTCTGTTGTCACTAAATCTCCAAGTCGTTCGCTTGCAAAACTACTTGTGGCCTTCGAAATTATTTTTGCTTGTGTCACTGAAGTACAGCCAATGCAACTGTGTTTTTTTGTTGTTGTTTTACACTACATATATGTATATGTACAGAATAAAATAGAGCTAGCTCTATTTAAAAATATGTCTAATGACTTTTCCTTATGTTTATTACACAATCAATGTTTTAAAGGTAATACACGATATGTATGTACATAGCTGCTTACACTTGTAAAAGTTGACAAATACAATGTGAAAAACTTAAATTTAAAAATTTTTCCCGAGAAATACTTACTTTTTCCCGACATTGCCAATCCTGCAACATCTTTTCCCACGAAATGTTTCCCGTTAAAATCATTCCCTTGATAAATTCACCTTATCGCAACCAATTGCTTTACAGCTGTTTTCCCATTTTTCGTTTCAGCTTATTCACATTGGGAATTGGATGAAAATGTAAGTGATTTATACTTTCTACTAAATACATATTAATTTTTACATATACTAGTACGAAATACTAGAGCTCTCATTTGAAAAAAGAACTAGATCTACCATTTTATAATGAATATTTGAATAAGCTTTAGTTGTGACAAACATATTATATTTGATCTATCAAATGGTAACCATATAATAAAAAAACTATTCTTGTTTTTAACAAAGGTTTTGTTGTTGCTAATTTTTCTCCAATTTTTGTGTTGTGATTCAAAAATTTGTGTCTGCCTATTACTGAATATTAATTTAGGTCCAAAAATGAAGGTTTTTAAAAACATATTTGCTGTCTATATGCCGACAACATTTCGTTGGTGCTAATCAACTCATCAGTAGACTTGAAAAATTCTTAAAAGTTTGTTTGAAACTTAACTACTTTTAGGAATTTTTCAAATCTACTGATGAGTTGATTAGCACCAACGAAATGTTGTCGGCATATAGACAGCTGAAAAAGACAGCAAATATTTTTTTCAAAAGGGTTGCTTTTTGGACCTAAATTAATATATTTCAATTGGCTCCTAAAGCAAATAAATAATTAAGTTCATATTACTGAATATTTTTCTTTTATTGAAAAGAAACAAAAAATAACTTAAATAAAAATCGCAGTTATTAGAACGGAGCTTTGAATGGTATATAAATGTGTATGTATGTAAAAATATTCATTTGTATTCTATAATTATTCTAATCGAGTAGGTTATTGTCATGCCTGGCCAAACTATTGTCATTTTTAACGATAATATTGTTACTTCCAGCCATACCATTGCCATTTTCAACCATATTGTTAAAGAAAAAGTTTTAAGGTGGCCATATTGCTGTAAATTTCAATCAAAAATTGCCTTGAGGAGCCATGTTTGTTCTTAAATTTAGCTAGTATTGGCATATATAGCCCGTAGTACGAAAATAATATAGTTAGATTTCAAGATAGTATGGTTTGAAATTACAAAAGTATTGTTGGAATTAACAATAGTATGTTTTGAATAGACAGTAATGTGGTATTCCATGGCAATGGTATTGTTTGATGCCACAAAAATAAGGTTTAATATGACCATCGTATGCTTGGACCTTACAAAATTATGACTGAATATAGCATTAACATGGTTAGTGGCCACTGCAACGTAATCACAGAAAGCGGAATTAGTGACAATGTGCATGTTTTTTTAATAATTAATAGTGTTGGCCTATAACCATACATTTCAATAATAGCATGTTTCTCGTCGTATGTGGTTACCTCAATCATATTCAACTAAGTCAAAATTTTTTAACATTTTTTAAAAAAATCTCCAATACAATTGAGAAATGGCTTTTATACCACTAAGCAGATCACATTCTTGGCTTCCTTTTGCATGTGGTCCAGTTGAGTTACACTCAAAAAATGTGCCCATATATGTCGAAATTCTTTCCAAGGTTATTGATTTTTCAGTTAGTCAAAGTTTCAAAAATTTTTTTTGAAAATTCTCAAATACAATTAAGAAATGGCTTTTATACCTTTACATAAATCACATTTTTGGCTTCCTTTTTTATGCGGTCCAGTTGAGTTACACTCAAAAAATTTTTTGCAAGATAATTTTTTATTTAGTCAAAATTTCAAAAATATTTTAAAAAATTTTCAAATACGATTGAGAAATGGCTTTTATACCACTAAATAGACCACATTTTTTGCTTCATTTTTTATGTGGTCCAGTTGAGTTACACTCAAAAAATGTGCCTATATCATTTTTTCCAAGATAATTTTTTTTCCTCAAAAATCAAAATTTCAAAATTTTTTTAAAAATTTTTCAAATAAGATTGAGAAATGACATTTATACCACTAAATATACCACATTCTGGGCTTTATTTTTCATGTGGTCCAATTAATTTACACATCCAAAATGTGCCCATATATGCCCAAATTCATTCAGAGATCATCGATTTTTTACGGTGCCGCTGTTTAAATTTTTGTTTGTTTTGAAGATTTTTATTAATGTTTTAAATATTCTTTTATTTTATAATAAGTTGCTTATATATATTTACGGGCCTTTTTACTTTCACAGATAACCATGTCGTTACAATGTTTGCTTACGAAAAACATATTTAACTCAAACATGTCGTTACGTTATTTCGTTAGGTCAAACATATTTAACTCGGCACACATCATATAGTCTGGTTTGAGAAATTTCGTTGCCTGCAACCATATTATGCTTGTCTACAGTTATATTATATGGTTGTCTGCAACCATATATGTATTTCAGCAATAACGTATCGCCTTTTGATTATTGCCATCTCAACCATACGTGTTTTCTATGTAGAATCGAATGCGTTATTTTAAGTAATATATTGAACTCAAAATGAAAATTGACACTTTGATTTTGTTTTATGTCGTAAAAGAATTTTAACTAATGGTTCTTAATCTCCAATTTCCTAATGAATAAAAATTTGCACATACGGGAAAATTTGTAAAACTGCTTTCGGTGAAATTATGGAATTTAAAAATAACTTTCACTACTTTTCTGACCCCATTTTCAACGACTTTTTAAGTGACATGATCTCAATTGCAGAAAATAATCACTTCAAACAAAATAATATTTGTTATTTTTTTTTTTGCATTTCGAATTAGAACCGTTGAAATTATATTTATATTTCATGGTTAATGGTGATTTCCTACTTCTGTATTTTTTAATAGAATTTCCTTAACTACTCTGCAGCGACGTTCGTTTTAAGACGAACAGGCGAGAGAAAAGGTGTTAGTGTGGGGAAAAAAGGTTGAATGTTTGTGTGAACGTGGCTGTGTGGCTGTTTTGTTGGTCGGCCGGTCGGCCGGTTGTTGGCATGTTTTGGTGTGGACGCGCTTAAACTTTAACATGCAACATGATTAAAAACATTATGGATTATTTGTTGTTGGGCAATGTTTATCATTTATATTTTTCATACTTGTTCATAATGATCGGGTCAGTAATAACAATAACTTACAACAGCAACTAAATAACAAACAATAATGTTGCCAATAATACTTATGTACATACCAGAGAGCTGCAACGGGCTTATGTACGTAAATATATACTCTAAACTCTTAAAATTGTTTTTATTAAAAGGAAATTTTTAGTCAGCCTTGCCATTATATGGAAAATTTGCAACCCAGAGAAAAGTTTGTTAATGTCAAATTTCTTTTTCTTGCCAGAATTACCCTGCTAAATTCGAGAATTCATAAAACCAATCGGTTGCTATATGCAATATAAGCGTACTTTTTTCTCTTATACTATTTGATTTAATAATTTTTTGCAAATATTCCAGTTCAGTTTTTTTTTTTAATCTGAATAGAATTATATGCATGTAACGAATGCTAGTACAAATTTAAATTTTTCAACTTTTGTCACGTAATTCTCACTTCATTGGCGAAAGGGGACAGGAAAAACAAATCGGATACTTATATGGATATACTCTTGAAACTCGTTTTTTTCTTTCATTCCTAATGACAAAATGTCAGCAACTATGCACACATGAGAAATTGCTGCGAGGTGGAATGTAAATGTAAATATTGAAAGTCACAGCAGCAAAAGTTATGCAATTCAACAGACAATTATTATTATTTTTATAAAACAAGTGTTTGAAAAACATGTTTAATTTTTGTCCACTTGTAAATCTATAGTATTTTTGTGAGATTCGTCCAGCGATATTAAATCATTTATTGCTTCACTTAAATCTTGCCCTGATTATAACGTAACCGTATTTGTACTTCAGACCAAACTAGACACTTATCACATGCATGTGAGTTTGAGAAAATACAATAAACCTGTGAGTGAAGTTCAGTTAAATGTACACACAAAAACATATAGACGTATGGTTAGCGAAAGTTGTTTTTATTACAAGGTGATTGCGTGCCTGGCTGTTGCAACTAATATAGAGCAAATTTTGAAGCCAAAAATTAAATACGCAAAATTGATTCCCCCACTAACAAAAAAAAAACATATTTTTGAAACGTCTATGAAGCTTTGGCAAATGCTTTGAAAGATGAGCAGAAGCACATTTTATCGTTATTAAAGAATATTGAAGAACATTCACATGCGAAATGATAAAATGTGCAAATGATTGTGATGTACCTGTGCAGTGACCTGGTACATACCAACAACTACGGCAATCATTTAACAATCGACTGTTATGAGTGAAATATATGAATGAATATGAGTCTAATTTGCAACTTGTTTTGTGGTTAATTAACAATTGATCAAAGTGACTTTGCCGACAGAACGCTACGCGCCGCAACGAAAGTAAAAGAATATTAAATAAATAGTTTTAATCGTTAGACCGATTAGATTACAGGCAGAAGAACAAGCAATTGATTCTAATGGAAGAATATTGTTTTTTTTTTTACTTTATGCAAAAAATATAATGTGCGAAAAACGTGTTGAACATATCAGATGGAGTCAGGGAAGGAAAATGGAGATCAAACACAAATACTATTTTCTTACTACATTTTATAGAAAATTAATTAGTTAATCTCAATTTGCCGTAGACTTAAAATTTTAGGTTTTTAAATACGCTTGCTTGTAAATGCTGATCTTATTCAAGGTTTTTTTGCTTCTTAATCGCAGAAAAATTTAACAAAAATTAAACATGTTAAATAATTGGAGCAAAAATATTTTTGATTTGAGTAAATGTATTATTTTAAGTCTAAATATATATTAATGGTTTTTTGTCTTTTTCAGCCGTCTATCTGCCGCCGACAGTTCGTAGAAGCTAATCAACTTGTCAGTAGACTGGAAGTAACTTAAAGGAATACTGGAAATCTTACTGCATACCCTAATATTACCACGAACACCATGAGAATCACAGAGTTCAAACAAACTTTTAACATAGAAAACAATTTTATTGTACTCTTAAGTTTTCTCGAGTCTATCGACGAGTTGAGTAGCATCAGCAATATGTTGGCGTCATGTAGACGGCTGTAAAAGACAGAAAACTATTAACAAGTTCTATTTTTAGATCTAAGGTAATAAATTTTAATTGGCTCTCATAGCAAATAAATAATTTATTTTTTAATATTTGAATTAATGGTATTTCAGTTTTGCACTAAATTAAAAAAAAAAATTAATTAAAAACTAACAATAAAAATTTGTTTTTCAGTTAATTTTTGTATGCTATCTTTTCGTGCTGAGCCTGCACAAAAATGTTGTTCACGGCGTTTCTATCCAAATATTGTGATGATGTGAAAAGTTGTTCCCTAAATATTTTGTCACACGTTTTTTCAAACAAAATTGAATACAAAAGAAAGAGTCACTACTTTCCTTAGCTTTAAAAGTAATATTCAGGAATATATTATTATTGAGCTAAAGAAAATCTCAATACTATAAAAAGTTTTTTTTTAAATTTTTAACTATTTTTCTAATCGTTGACTAGTCAGAGATTCTGAGCTCCCATCTCTGCTTCCAAAATCATTGCAGATGATGATGCACGAAACAAACAACAATTATTATTGATAATAAAATGGTGTTATTGCATTAATTGCACTAACAAAACTATTAAAGAAACGCAAGCTCAAATAAAAAACTCAGTGTTGATAATTGTTTAGAAGTTTGCAAGCAAATAAATTGGCATCAAAATATTATTTGAACAAATAATTGTCGAAGAACATTATAAAATCTTTGCTATTGAGGTTAATATAATAAACTCTGAGCCTTAAGCAATAAGCTCCAATATTAATAAATATTTGGATCTTCAAGCTTGGCTTAAAAGAAAGAAGGAACACTTGGAAAAAGTATCAAGACAAAAAACCAACTTGTCCCCTCATTATTATTTTGCCTCACCGACCATTGAACAAAATTGAGTTAGGATTTTAAGTCTAGGGCTTGTTTTTTAAATTGTTGGCAGTTTCTGCACTAGTCTCAGTTCACACTATGAAAGTTTTCATTCAGAAATTTTGACTTAGTGGATAATATTGGATTATAGAAGTCAGAGGTCTGAATTTCATTACAGAATTTCATGTACTCTGAAATTCTCTTGTATTATTTGATTCACAACTGTCAAAGTGAAATGTGAAAGTATCAAAATAAATATGTAAAATGCAGGTTTCCATTGAAATAATTTCTATGTGTAGAAGGGAACTCAAGTTCAAAGGAGAATTAAAAATAATATTTTCGGAAAGAAAACTTTCATAAAGCGAATCGAGTTTTTTAATATGTACACTGTAAAAATTGACACAAAACAGTACTTAAAAAGACTTTAATAATTGACAAAAGACAAGACGATTCCAAATCACTTATAGAAACAAATTTATTTGAATTATATTTTTGCTTTTTATAAACAATCCAAAAACTGCAACTGATTCAAAACCTCGAAAATCTGTGAAAAGCATGAGAATGGCAAAAATATATTTTTTGAATTTGGGAAGCTGTTTTCTTTGTTTGTGGAAACAGTTGAACACTTCGGCAGGAATCGAGCCTGCGACCTCGGGACTCTTAGTAGCACACTATATAAACAAAATAATAAGCACAGCTGATAATATATTACTGTACTCCATCATTCAATGAGGAAGTCTTGTAATTTTAATAAGAAAACCTTCATGTAACAAAATCTAGAACGAATTTGTATAATTGTTATTAAGTGTTCGTATTAGTTTTTTTTAAAAAGCCGCTTCTTGATGGACGCGAGCCATCCTCGACCTTGCGATTGTCAAACGGCCGGCCAACTCTAATGGCTGACACTCAAAGAAGTTTAAGTCAATACAGTACAGTAATACAGTGATAATTTTAGTGCACTGTTTTAGTAAATGAGTCGGCAAAATTTCCAGCAATTTATTCTACTTTTTATTCATGATGGTGTTTAGCAAAGCTATACTTGTATCTATACAAAGAGTTTATAATTTTACTTTTTTATGCGGGTGTACCCAGTATTTGGAAATGTACTCAATCCAAAGTTAACATCAAATCGAAACGTTTTTACACTATCACTTTTTTAGGTATCAGAACTTACCTTGATCTTCATCAAAATTTTTGGTCGACAGCTGAAACAAAGCATCTAAGGGAGTGTCGTTGGCAGTTTTCTTAGATTTACCATCCTTACTGCCAGCGTGATTATCCTTGAGGGAAGCTGAACTTTCACTTCTTTTAGCACAGTTGCCAGTAGAGTCGACTTCACCATCTTCTTCCACCACATCATCGTCACCGGCCACATTAACTTCTGGAGAATAACATTGACTTCCGGTCGAACTAGAACGTGATCGTTCTGAACCATCTTCGGAGGGTATTATATTGGGATCCATGCTCATCTGACGTAAAAGTTGGGCTTGGGCCTGGAAATGCTCCTGCAGTTGACGCTGATAGTCCCAAGCCAAACGCTGTTCGTAGTGCAGCAAAGCAGGCGGAAAGATATGATGTAGTGGCAAGGCGGAGCTTGTAGCATTGTGGTTGGCAACGGCTGGATCCCAATTGGGGGGCAAAACTTTATGCAATGTGGGCAAGTCTAACATAAGTAATGGTGCTGGAGCTGTCAAAGGATGTGGTGGAGGTAAACGTTCCGTCAACAGGTGATGTGAGGGATTGAGGTTAATCGGAATGCTGGTCAACACTGGGGATGGTGTCAAATGCTTTTGTTGCGGAGCTGCTGTAGGCCTCTTGCTAGCCAAACTCTCATCTGTTGGCTTAGTCGTTTGTTCTTGCTCCTTTTTGCCTAAAATGTCTGCTATAGAAAAGCTTTTAACACGTTCTACACTAGATTTTCTACGCTGAGGCAATGCTATGGGAGCAGGAAATTGCAAGGATTGGAGAGGTGTTGCTTCCACACTGGTTTTAAGTCGTTTAATGTTGACCATGCTTAAGCCAGGAGCTGCTGCTAATGTTGAAAGTGCCGGTGGCGGACTGGGAGAGCCCACCGAAATCTCAGACATGGCGGGGCTACTGGAACGTAGCATGGTCATTTAGTTGGATTATTTTGAGAGATTATTTTTTGTGTTTGTTTAATATATGTTTAATATTTTTTTGGGCACATTACTCTTTAATTAATAATAAATATTACTTATATTTTCTACAGATTTTTCTTTTTTAGGCAATAAATAGTTATTATTTTTTTTTTTTTTTTTTGCTTATTTAAAGCGTCGGCAAAACATATCCGCACTTTTACATTATCACATACACGTTAAAACAAAAACACGCAAAAATGGCTCGTGGCGCCCGTGAATCATGCGAGAGAGTCAGCAACTGTAAATGTAAACGAAATATGCCAAACAACTGGTAACACTGTTTGACATTAATTTTTGTTTGCCTGCATTTGTTGGCCCAACAAAACGCAGAACCAGTTTTTATTCTCAATAAATGTGTGTAACAAACATCCACAATTTTATCAAGAAAAACCACTCTCTCCCTCTCTTCCTCAGTTGCTTATGTGACTTTGTTCTCAATTCATGACGTCACGGCAAGTATGATGAATAAGCAAACTAGTCTGATTGGAATCAGTATGGCAACGCCTTGCAAACATGCATAGTAGTCATCATCACGGGGCCTGCGGTATAAAAGAAAGAGTCGGCTGTATTTTTCACCAATCAAAATAGAGAAACTATTTTTGTTCTTCTTTTGCTTTGCTTAACTCTTTCCCTTGCCTCATTTCCTAAACAATAAAAGTGTTTCCGCTGTGTTAGTGCACTCTGGCGTATGAGTAGTTGTGTGTGTGTGTGTTTTATGTTGTTGGTTAAAGCTGTCATCAAAAACGTCATCAATTTTAGCAATTTGACGTTTTATTCGTGTTTTTTTTTTGGTTTGTTTTTTGTTTTGCCTTGGCATCTTTTGATGCATTATTTTTCTTCGTTAAAAGTCCCTCATCATGTTGTTAAGTGTTGTGCTGTTGTACCTAGTTGCTGTTCGTTGTCTGTCCGTCCGTCCGTCCGTCGGTTACATGTGTAATATATTAAATTCTGTTCTGTTCCACTTGGTTGCTTACGTTAATTGTCGTAATTGTGCCGCCGTCGCTTATATGCTTCTTTGACTTTTGTCTTTAAGATTTGAGTGCCCCTTAAAATGCACATACATACATACATATGCTCCTCTCCCCTGTTTGGTGTTCTCTTTCAATCGTTATGGCGAAAACTAAAGCCATCCTTGTCGTTGAATAGCACAATTCCTGAGGTGTCGGAGAGCTTAAATATTTTGTTTTGGTTGTGTGGCTGTGTGTGTGTGTGTTTATAAGTTGGCGCTGTTTCAATTGTCACTAGTAACGATGTCTAGTTTTGTTGTTGTTGTTGTTACTGCTGCCTGGCTGCCAGGTTGCCTGCTTTGTCGGCTATTTGGGACTTGATGTATTTGCTGACTGTAGCAATTTGCAAAAGTGTTTAATTCCGAAAGGTGTCGTTATTCAAATGCCCCCACTTATTTCTTATGCCAACACTCTCTCTCTGTAGATACAATTGTATGCTCCGTTGCCCGCCTCAGTGCCCCTTAAATCAAACAACATTGTTTACTTTTGGTATCGATGTGTTTTCGTACACACACACGCACACACAGCAGACCATTTTTCTGTATTTGGGGAATTTATTGCTATCGTTGTTGTTGCTGGTCGTTTTTGCTTTATTTTCTGTTGGAATGAGTGTGTTTGCAAAGTTTTAAAATTGATTGCAGTAAATCACATTTGTTTAAATAATCTTTTTGAAGTCAAGCGTTCACAAGTCGTTTTTCATGTTAATACAATTTGAAAGCAATATGAAATTCTTGTTGCCATTGTTATTGGTGTTGCTGTTGTGTTTGTTGTTATTGCTTCATTTTATCATGCACTGAATTAACATATAACAACAACACTTCCCTCATGTCGTTTGTGCTGTAGTTGTTATTGTTGGGTATCAGGTCCTGTTTGTCTTAAAATTAAAAAAAATACAAAGGCGGTTTCTTTTTATCCCCTTCCACACACACACACACTCACACGCCGCTCATTTAATAAACATAAAACAGTGGCGCACTAAATGATTTTAAGAGGGATTTACTACATAAATTGTATATTTTTATTACAAATTTATGTTGTTCGCACATGCGCTAATGACTCTGAAACGTTGCTTCCTTCGCCTTCTGCCAACATATCGTAGCCTAAGATGCAAAGGGCCGTAACTGAAAAAATTTCCAAAATCCAATATTTGACTTTTTATGATATAATGCAGCAAAACTTTTTTTACGTACATATGTATGTCGAAAGCTTTCAATTTACTAACACAATTCAAAGGTAGACCATCGTTTTTACTGTAATATACCATAGTGAAATTAAACACATATAATCTTACTTGGCAATGTTGGTTTCATTCCATGTAACCGATAATGAGATTTTTTTTTTTTTTTTTTTTTAAATTAAATAAAGTGTATATTTTTCTTCTCAAATTTGTGAACTTTGCTTTAATTAACTTTGTATTTGTTAAATTGACAACGCAAACAATACAAAGTAAGAGCGCTTCGATGGATGAATTGGTAGAGAGTCCTACTAAGAGTCCCTGAGGTCGCAGGTTCGATTCCTGTCGAAGGCTTTGGGTGTTTCTGCAGACAAAGCAAAAGCTTCGCCGTATTGTGTTTGTTTATAAAAAAATAAAAAAATTACTTTGACCAAATACCTGGGGACAAATTAATAGCATGTTTCCAGGACATGTGCTTCGCTCTCTATTTGTGCTTAAAACCCTAATCAGCAGCGAAGCAACGTGCTTCGCCATACACAAATTTGAAAGCGAATGAAGTTGCTTCATATTGAAGCTACATGCGAAGCATGAAAAATTCGTGTCTTCTCCAATTTTTATCGCAAGTTTATCCGCACTATTTGCTAAAATCATATATTGTAAACAAAAAATAAATAAAAAAAGCCAAAAACAACGTAATTGTCCCATAAAAATTAAAGTTAAGTTCTGGGTTGCATTTAATGCCGTGCAATGCCAACACCAAAGACATTTCCATATGAATGGAGCTTATTAAGAACAAAAATTAAATCGTAGCACATGGACGAGCCGTGTAAACAGTGTCATTCCTTAATATTATTGAGAGAGCGAAGCGAATGCCTTAAGGCATTCGAGATCGAATGAGTTCCTGATCGAATGCTGTTTGTTTGTTGCTTATTTTGTTTTGGTCTTACATTATTTTCACTCAATAGTTCGTTCAATCACGATCAATTGTAATTCGGTTATTGTTTAATAAGCCTGCATTATTAAAGCTATCGTCCTAGTCATAACTTTTATTTAAAAACCTGTGTGGCTTTATTTGCCCATGTCTTGCGACCTACACTTAAGCCAGTATAGGCTTGTTGTGCGCTATGAATAGTTTGACCCATTTTCTATAATAACTCCATATCATTCACAAAGTTCCTTAATTCCCTCCAGCTTATGCCCCGTAATTGAGTTATGTCTGGTAAGGTGTCTCCCCCAAGATATTGGGACCGTATTTGTGAGAGGGCAGGGCACTGTCATAAATAGTGGTCAAATGTCTCGCTCTACTTCCCACATGTCCCAAAATATTTCCATGCGGTTAAGCTGGGCCAGTAGCTGAGAGTGACCTGTCATAGCTCTCCTTTTTCTACTTAATTCTGGCTTGCTAAGTCCCCCTGTTATTCCTCGTCTGGATTGCCCCTTAGAATGCTTGTGTTGTTTCCCACGCTTTCATTATTCCAGAGAGATAAATGGGGTCTATGTGCCCAATTATTTTGCTAACTGCATTGAAATGTTTCGCAAACCTTAAGCTTATGTTGCTTAACACTCTTTCTCTTGAAGCAAGTGAGTTTGTCATTTCATTTCCAGTTATTTCTGCGTGTCCTATCACCCATATGATGCTCACAATCACCATGAGCCGAGTGATTGTTAATAGCGCTTGTGCAATTCCAAACTGTTTGAGATTTAATTTGCGCAACTGAGATCGCTGTTCATAGACTTTAAGTAAATAATTTATATGTATGTGCCTTGCAAAGTTCCTAAACAAACTGGGCTTAGAAAACTTATTCTTTCCCACTCAGTTAAATTCAGTTAAACAAACTCGCAATTTAACGGTTGCTCAAATTTTTCTCACTGACTGCCTTTTACAGCTGAAATAAGACTTAGTTTAAGGAATTTCCAACAAAACTAGCAAGGGGATACGATCATTAAAAATTAAATACAAATATTTATAACTGACATCAAAAGATGCCAGACAAATTCCATTAGAACCACTGTGTATGTATAATTTAAAGGTCTCATACTTCAGTTGTTCTTCACATACGCATTGTTTTAATTTATAATATTGTATATTGTTTGCTCTTGAGAGCAAACAGGCCGGCCCCCATTTCGTTCTGATTTTTTCTACGCCATTTTAAACAGGCATATTTAAAGATATCATTTGGAAGCCTGTTTGCATTTTTTTATTTTTGGTTAAAAAAAAAAATAAATGTTGAAGTAAATAGCAAATGAGCAAGTGTATGCATGCATAACATGCAAATATCATTTTAATTTTCCAACTAACTGACTGTAGCTTTCATACGAACACCTCCTTGTTTTCTTTGTTTGGGTCTCTTTAATTTTTTGTTTGTTTTAGTTTTTGTTTTCTTGTGCAAAAGTTGACTGGAAAAAATATTATGTAATGACACTGACACAAAACAGAGGGAAAATGTTTAACCGGAATCAATTAATGGTTTTTCTGTTTCCAAATGATCCACCATAAATATTTAAATACATTTTTTCCAACATTATGATGGCGTTTTTGGTAAAAACTTATAAGTCATTGACGGCAATTTAATGAGTGCTTCTTTCTGTATAGAAAATGGCGTGAAAAATTTTGGTTTTGGGGGAAAAAATCTATAATTTTTTGTTTAGAACGCTGCGTAGATTCATGCAGGTCTCTATTCCCCATGATTTATCGAGAAAACAAAAATATATCGAACAACTGCCCAAATGTTTCATTTGCCACTATAATCATTTCAAATTCATGCTGTTGGTTGACTTAATGAAGATTTTCTTGTTTCCAGTTATTTCCATTTTCAGTATTTTTGGAGAAAGTAATTGACTTGCAAAACCTTCACTGTTACTGTGGCTTGTCACTTGTTCCATTATTATGTCCGGATCATCAGCCAAATTTATTTGTCAACAAAAAATAATCGCCCATTTTATCAGCAAATATTTGTTAATTTGTGTTTAGAGAATAATGACAATTTCATGTCCAAATAATGTCCCGCTGCGATGACCAAATAGCCCTTGGGCAATTCAAACTGCCATAAAAATGTAAAGTTGTTAAATTTAAGTATAATGTCATGTTCAGTATTTTATTTACGTATGTACATATGTACATAAATACATGCATACTTATGCATGTGTTGTTTGCCATCGTCTATTTTACATAACAATTATATTTGAACAAGACCAATTTGAATGCAGGGTAATTAACAGTTTTTATTAATAATGTTTTTTAAAAATACGGAGACATGTATTTATTTAGACATTAAAATGACTGATTTAAAAAGTACATTTTGAAGCTTTTTTTAAACAATTTTTAATGGGGCTTTTTTACAAGGCACTCTCTCGATTAAAAGTTCCTGTGTATGAGATGTGTTTTTATTTTAAAGGTGCTTGATTACGTTTTTAAAGTAATTTTTCAAAACTGAAATCATTTCAAAAGGTATTTTTTTGAAATACATATCTACTTTTTTAAAATATATATTTTAAATTGTACTTTCCTAAACCGTACTTTTCCTGAAAGTTACTTTTTGAAAGGTATTATCTAAACGCATTTTCTCCACAATGTACTTTTTTGGAGGAATTTCCTTAAGGTGTATTTTTTTGAAAAGGTCCGGGTTAAAGATGTTGCTTTTTATGACGCTTTTCTCAACAGCTGTTCATTAAAATAGTCCTGTTTATATAATAATCTTTTTTAAACCGTAAGTTCTACAATTGGTGTACTTTTTTTAATGTACATACTTTTTCAAAAGGTACTTTTGTAAAACGTAGTTGTTTGAAAAGGTCTGGTCTGAAGATGCTGCTTTTTATTATGCTTTTATTAACACTAGTTTATTAACACTAGTTTATTCAAATGGTGCTTTTTGTATACGATACTTTCCTGGACCGTAAGTCTAACAAATGGTATATTTTTTAAGTGAAGTTTTTAAAGGGTATTTTTTTAAAGGTACTATTTTGAGACACTCTTTTTAAGGTATTTTTTTAGGGACTGTTTACAAAAATTACTAGTCTTAGAAGTTATTTCGTTTAAAAGGTTTTTTGCATAAAAAGCATTTTTTATAAAAAGGATGTTTTACAAATGGTACTTTTTATATTGTATGCTACTTTTTATAAAAGATAGTTTTAAAAAAGTACTTTTCATAAAAAGTAGTTTTTGTAAAAGCTAAATTTTTCCAAAAGATGTTTCTTATATAAGGTATATTTTATAATATGTAAATTTTATAAAAAGTACTTTTCATAAATGGTACTTTTTTAAGAAGGTACTTCTTTAAGAAGGTACTTATTATAAAAGGTACTTATTGTAAAAGGTACTTTTTATAAAAAGTACTTTTTATAAGAGCTAAAGTTTTCCAAAGTTAATTTTTTGTGAGAGGTAAATTTTAATCAAAGGTATATCATGTGAAAGGTACTTTTTTTTATAAAAGGTACTTTTTATAAAAGTTACATTTTTCTAAAAGATTTATTGAGCCTGAAAAAGTAATTTAATATAAATGTATTAAAAGATTTATTTTTATAAAAGGTACATATTTACAGATCGTACATTTTAGAAAAGGTGCTTTATTAAAAAAATACTTTTTATAAAAGCTTCATTTTCCTTAAAAGTACTTCTCATAAAAGGTATAAAAGATACTTTTTGTAAAAGGTACTTTTTATAAAAGATACTTTTTGTAAAAGATACATTTTATAACAGGTATTTTTTATAAAAGCACTTTTCTAACAGGTATTTTTTTATAAAAGGTACTTTTTGTAAAATATACTTTTTATAACAGGTATTTTTTATTAAAGTTATTTTTGCAAAAGCCACTTTTTATAAAAGGTACTTTTCAATGAAGGTAATTTTTAAAAAAGGCTCTTTTTATCAAATTATTTTTTTTGTGAAATGTACTTTTTAGAAAAGGCGATTTCTTAGGATTTCTTTTACAAAACTTATACAAAGCACTTTTTACAAAAGGTACTTTTTATTAAAAGTACTTATTGCAAAAGATAATATTTAATAAATAGTACTCTTTTTATAAAGTACATATGTACATCATTGTAAATTTTTTTTGGAAGATAGTTCCATTTTTAAATGCCCTTTCTATTTAAAGCCGTTTAACGTTATTTAGTTGAAAAGTTAATATTTACTATTCGAACTTTTCCTTACATTATTTTTGCAATTGATGGTAATTAAACAAGCCAAAGAAAACATCAAGGACCTTTAGCTAGGAGGACTGTTTCCATCTAGCTAAGAGTCGTTGATGTGTTAATAAAGGGTCCTTTATGATTAATATCAATCACAAAAATAATATAGAACAAACGTGAGCCTGATAAACGTAATAAAGTAAAATAATATTTAAACTGCACCGACTTTATATTTAAACTGCCACTGGTATGATGATATAAAGCCCTCTTTTGCTGATGCTTACAGTTAATTTAAATAATATTTAATTAAAATTAGACAGCAATTGAAAACCTTTATCATTTTTGTACTTCTGGAACTTGGCAATAAAAAATTATTTTCCAATTAAACCATTCTCGATCATTAAACCATTTAGTTCCATCAAACCCCGATATTGTTGTCAATTTTAATTAACTTCTCTCTCTTTGAAATTAAAAAAAATTTTTTTTGTAAAAATCCCGCTTCAATTAGTGATGCCATTAACTTTTCCCTTCCCTTGTGTCATTTAGACTTTTTGCAAGATCATTTCAATTATTTGTAGTTTCCAGAAATACCGAATATTTTTTCTTGTTTTTGCTTTTACAATCAAACTCAAATTCATTACTCATGTAAAACATTTCTCGTTTCTGAATTAACACACACAACAAACACTCATCAGTTGACAGTTGATTTTGTAAAGATGACAATACTCCAGGGAGCGAGTGTGTATGTGTGTGTGTGTGTGTGTGTGATAGGGATGAAAGAGAGTGTCAAAAGCAGTGTGTGCAAACGTACGTGTGTGTGTAAGTATGTACTTCATTAAATTGTCATAAATATTGAAAACATTTAAGAGTCGATTACAGCTGGCTTTTAACAACAAATGGCACATGCAACAAACAACAAACAACAATGCAGCATTGAAAAGTCTAGCTGTTGAGTTTTGTGGTTGCTGTTGCTGCTGCTGCTGCTGCCACTGAGTGGTGTTTGTGGAAAAAGCAAAGAAAATACAAAATATCTGGGTAGATTTGGAGGTTGTATTGTCAACAATAAGTTGACACTTAATAAAACATTTCTGTTGGTAATAAAGTCATGTTTTGCTTATCAAACAAATTTGTCACGCCCCTCAGGGTTTTATTTTTCCTTTCAATTCGTTATTTTATTTATTTTTCTATTTTATTTTGCTCCAGCAGTTTTCCACAGCATGTTTCTAAGGTGGTGATTATGTACATATTTCTAAATTGAGATTAAAACGGGTATTTAGTAAATTTATATAGATTTTTCTTAATTTATTTGCTTCTCTTTTGGGAAATTGTTCATGTGTTCGCTTTGACGGGCATGGGGAGGTTTTACATTGAGCATGTTTAACGAATGTTTTTTTTTGTATTTTGTTGAAAAAGTAAAAAGACTTGCATATATTGTAAAAATATTGAAATGCAATATTTAATATATAATATATAATGTCTGACATTATTTTAATAAAAATTCTAGGCCTGGGTTCGAAGCAAATTTGGGTGCTGATGAGCGACGTGGTGACCATGAAACAGTCATGGTATGTACCCCAACCGGTAAGTCTTCAACTGTACTTTTCTTGTCTTCTTTAAAAGTGTTGATCACTCTAATTTTATCACAAAAATATTTTCCAAGTCTGAGGAAGTATAAATCGAACTAGAAAGCCAGATAAAATTATCAACAAAAATTCAAAACTTTTTAATAAAACTATTACGCGTTTCACACGCTGATAGAATGATAGAGTCCGCTAAAAGATTTTGTTCTGCATTTTTCAGCGAATTAGTGCTTATTTCGTGAATAGTAACACTTAGCTCATGTCTGATTCGACAGATAATTAGTTTTATCCTTCCGCTGAATGAATATGGTTGTGTATACGCTTCGTTAAGTGGGCCTGCGATCGACTTACAGAAGATGCCGATTTTGCAAAAAAAAAAAAAGAAAAAAAAATAATCTTTTCAGATGAAGCCGACACACCCAAAACTAGTTACTGTTTGGTGCGGATTTTGATCCAGAGGCATTTTTCTTCGAAAATGAGCAAGGAATGGCCGTTGTCAATGGCGATCGTTATCGGGCTATGTCGAACGAATTTTCGTTCACAAAAATTGAAGAGAAGGATATTGGCAACATTTGGTTTCAACAGGACGGCGCTACGTGCCACACAGCCGAAACAACACTCGATGTTTTGTGCCGTTTAAAAAACAATGTTATTTGGCGGACCCTTTATTTAGATCAGTATCTAAATACAAACGAACTTCTACTTCGTTTGACTTGAAGAGTACTAATAATGTTTTTCGATTGATCCATTCCTAGCAACTTCATGAAAATTAACAGAAAATCGGAGATGTTCTAAGTTTGCAAAATCTACCAAGTAGAATCTCAGAGACGAAACTCCAAGTTGATTTACAGCCCATTTACACCGAAGCGAAATTTACTTTTACGAAATTGTCAATCAAATTGTAGATGTTGATGAGGTTTCCCATACAAAAGAAAAGCGGCAGTATTAAAATTGTGAAATTTAACACGTACAAAGTTCTTAGGGTGCTGATGAAGGGTGTTTGCTACCCAGAAACAGTCGGTTGTCCATCTAGCTATAAAATTTTACTCTTTTTTACTTAATTGATATTGATAAAAAGTGATCAACCACTGGCTAAACTTGAGCCAGTTAAAAGTCATTTAACAGAAATTTACTTCGTAGTACGCAAAGCCGGTAATAGCACCGAAGAGAAAACCCTTTAGCACGGCTGAGGGTTGCTGTCAAGAACAAATTTTGCATTCCATGAAAAAGCTTATGAAGTGAAATTGAAAAAATACGTCTTTGGATGTATTCACAGTGTTATAATCTGCACAAAAATTTACCTTTGCCTGCACTCTTTAAGCAGTTTTTCCTATCTTTTTTAGTAAATACTGCAGCTTCTATGATGATTTGATTCATTAATAAGCTTTAAGCCTCCGACAGACTTTCGCTCTAATTCATACAAATTATAACAGGTTTATAATGCTGAAAACTTGTCAAATAAGAGTTTCATTAACCTAAAAAATTTATTATGAATAAGGCCCTTATTGGGTTTTGTAAATGAGCGCAAGGTCACTTTATTCTCAATAAATATATTTTCTATATTTTTGCTGAAGAAGATACACAAAGGCGTATCGAAATATCGAAAATTTATCAATAAATAGAAAATATATTTATTGAGAATAAAGTGACCTTGCGCTCATTTATAAAACCTAATAAAGTTAAATAAAAAAAGGTCGTACAACGAGTATCCAGAACATTTAAAATGAATAAGGCCCATTGACTTCAGTTTTGGAAAGTCTACAATCCTCTGTATAACCCTATAAAACTAATTTCTTTCAAAGCGTGGTTCATTATTCTAGAGTTCAATCCAAAAGTATACCAAAAAACACAGCTAAAACCGCGAGAGTTTAATTTTTAATAAAATTTATTTTTTAAATTGAGCGCAAATTTAAATAAAAGCTAAGCAAATTATACACATATGAATTTAAAAAAATTTAACATGCACAGATTTGCCCATTCACGGCAAACACAGCTTTAAAAAAATTCGGCTTTGGAATGAAATCTTGACAACTGTCAGTCAAACAACAGTGGTGTGAACGCTACAGACTTCAAAGTAGATTTTAATTGAAATCTAGCGAATTTCTGTCTGCTGTAAATGGTGTAGTAATTTTTGCACATATCGTTTTAGTTTTACGTAGAACACATGAGAACACTTTTTGGGGGCACCTTAATTGGACTAGTGAAAATGTTCTGATGAAGCATAACTCTGCACTGCATAACTCTGACTTCCCCCAACCCGAAAATAAAACAAGAATTCTTCGAAACCTCGACACCCTGCTATTTTGTATGGCTGCGCATTGCAATTGTGTACTGAGAAAAACCAAATTGGGAAATCGGAGGCAAAATTAGTTTTAGACTGTCTGTTGGTTTAAGTGCAAAAAGGTTTGTCAATAGAACAACAGAACACGAAAAGTAACCACTGTCTCAAAAATGATTAAAAATTTGTTAAATTAAATTGAAATCATATTAAATTGATTGGAACTTCAACAAGCCAAGTCATAAATTTGTATCGCATCAGCTGAATCGTCTTTCAAAAGCCTCCGACGAATCTATAAATTTTGTAATTCTTTTAATTCGTTTTAATTTTATTTAATTGAACTCTCTTATTTCTTTCGAAAACCAACTTGCGGCTTTTGCTGCAATTAAGACCATCATTGTACTCGACTGATGTGTAACGAAATGTCAAAATGTGTGTTTCTTTGTCTTTTTTTCTTCTTCTGCGTAAATAGATTTACTTTTAATTGTATTTTATGCAGCAAAAAATATCCTTCAGCTGCCTTAAAAGTGTAACGAATTTGTCTTTCACGTACGAAATTCTAAAGTGTATTTTTTTTTTTTGTTAATAATTTCAATAGTCATCACACAAGTAAATGATGGTGTTGATGAGTTTAAGAAAACAAAGACGATTAAAACGTTTTCTTCTTCACTTCCTCTGTATTTGTAACAAGATAATCTTGATCGTATGGTTTGTTTTGAATGATCGTTACAATTCTTGTTTTGATGTTCGGTCGTGTTGTGTTGCTGTGCCAGGTTGAGGTTTATACAGTCTTTTTGTTAAGTGTGTAAGAGATGAGCGATTTTATGCTTAACATGCACCTGTACGTAAATTAAATAAATAATTCTCTTAAGCTTTTGTAATATTTTAGTATATGGATCCTTTCATTTATCTGGCATGAAACGAAGCGGTAGTCAAGCCGCTTTAACAGGTGGGTGACCATCAACATTCCTAAATAAATTCAGTCAAGTACAAGGCTGGCTCACACACTTAGGGTTTCGTACGTATGTGTAATGTACGCATGGAATGGCATATGTGAATACATATATTGTATAAATTTCATTTCTCTGTCTCTTACCGCTTGAGAGTTACAGGCCAACCTAAATTAGCGCGTCAAGCGTATTTTTTGCTGTGTAAACCACCTATTTTCGTACAATACGTTTAGTTGCTACCTTATGTTGTTTGGGGACACCTAGTAGTTTTCGACTTGTTGTTGTTGTTGTTGTAATTTGCTGCTTAAGGCATCTGGGAATACACACACTGTGCGAATTTCGACTCTCTGTCTCTTCGAGAGTTATAGTTGTTACTCTACGTTGTAAAGGGACACCCGGTAGTGGAGAAAATTTTTTTGCGATATGTCGGCAGCTTTTGGCATGGGAAAAATACATACATATAAGAAAATCATTTTTGAGAAATTCCGTTTTAGTCTTCTTTTTGTGTGTTTGTATCGAATTCCCGCTAGGGAGCCCTGGAACGGAATTGGTGTGCTCGAGGCGACCAAATACCGGTCGCTTGGAACTTATTTACACTCAGAGTAATCAAATGTAGAACCAACGCCCAGTAGTTTCTTGTCCCCAATATTTCTTTCGAATAAATCGAACCCGTACCACCCATCCTTAAAAGAGATCATATACAAAAATACACAAAAAAAACCTAAAAATGATAATCGTACGCCTAGAAAATGATGTTCTTCATATATAGATATTTTTACAAGATTTTTTTTTATCTTCTTATTTTTTACCTATTAACGAATCCATCATCTAGGGGTCGCTTTTTTGGTTTGCGAACTTTCATTGTTTAAACATGCATTCCGGAACGTGTGTGGCTCACAAAGTATAAAGAAAATCCACGTTGCTTTCTCTTCTCGTCGCAACATGCAGCACTCCTTGAAGACAGCAATTAATGTTCATTATTTATGAATCTTAAATTCAACGACAAGATGTTTTCTAATGTCAATCATTCTTACGTAGACTAAGTATCTTTTAGTTGTTCCAATGCCTCTGTAAATGTAGTGCCATATGTGTGTATGTGTGTGTACATACTACATAAGAAAAAAAAGCAAATTGTTGCCACTCGGTCTGTTAGCTCACTGTATGATTAATCATTGCAAAACAACAACAGCAGTTTGCAAGTGCGTTAAAAGGAATGATTGAGAAAAGGAGTCATACCAATCAAATAACCAAATACTGGGCCATTCCATATAACATCTAACAAATGTCTTAATTACAGAATTTGTTCTTCAATTGTAAACAGTTTGATCTATTTGGCGCTTCTCACGCTGTTTTGAGAGCTTTTGAATTTTTGCTCCTACAAATTTTGAGTTAGTGGAAGTGTTTGTTGTACATGCTCTTTCGAAAAACATCTAAAAATATTATGAAATTTGAGTTTTCCTGCACGTTAAAATAAACAATTTCCCAGAAATAAACTCTTACCCCCTAATTCATAAAAACTATTACAGGCATATAAGACTGTTATTTGACATATTTGTATGGAAAATCTGTCAAATGAGAGCTTTATAAACCTGTTATAATTTTTATGAATTAGACGGTTAGTATTTAACTGGCAGTTCTTCGAGATCAAATTTGCTCGCTGATTCACACGAAGGCGCTTTTAGCAAAAACAGAAATTCGTTATCCGATTTGGTTTTAAGTGTATTTATGAGAACGAACGAACATACTCGATTCGATGAACTGACAATTAGATATTAAACATAATATAGTGACTGGCTGACTGGGATATAATAACACAAAACAAACGACTGAAGATAGATTCTTCAAACTTAGTATAATATATTACTCATCCAAGCTGGAGATAAAATGCGAGAGTCAAACATTTGGATCCCTGAGCATGGGAATCCTCCACCAAGAATTATCAAGGTCCTCTTTGCTGGCACTGAAATAATTTTCTTTCATAATTCCATTGAGTGTATATTGCTAATATTTTTCATTATGCCAATGAAAACTTTCATTGCCGCAATGAATTTTCTTAGATCTAGTGAACTAATTTCTTTAAAAGCTGCTAAATATTTTTCATAGTTTAGCTAAAAATTCATTAAATTAATGAACAATTTTACTAAGTCAATGAAGTCGTTCAGTTCTCATTTGATTTGTAAGTGCTCATGCAAAGTGTGAAACATTTACTTAAAAAATTTTTCAAATTTTCTTTTTAAACTGCATTCGTGCACACAAAATTTTTGTGGAAAAATTTTAGCATTTAGATGAATGAAAAGCTCAATGTGAATAAACTGAGAATGACAGACTCAACAAAATCTTCATGTTAATGAAATATAGTACATTTTTCTATGCCTCTCTGCTGCAACACCTTCAAACTCGATGCTTCTGCAGCAGATTTTTCACAGCATGGACAAAATTATAGAATATTGGATATATAATAAAGTATTTTATTTTCGGATATGATTTGAAGCGTACTTGCTATTAGCATATAAAAAACTCACATTGTATTATGTTGTGTTTCTTTATTTTTTGGAATAGAGTATATCTGCTTTTGAGACTATCGTAACCTCAATTATACATTTCATAAAAATAACGTCTGCTTTACATTAGCTCAATAAAAAACTTTATGTACTCAATGTATCGTTGCATTTAGTTGATGATTTTTTGTCATTGAGCAAGTCAAATAATTCATTAGCTTAAGACAAAAGTTAATATATATGTATATTTAATGAACGGTCATTAATAATTGATTCAATGAGTGTTAACGTCGATTGAAAATTAATAAAAATGTTTTCTTAAGCTTATGTCGGAGGTATCAACTGCAGGCACTACGTTTTAGCCTAGAAAGGCTTCTTAGCCAATGACCAATCAGAGTGCTGCCGGAGAGCCATCATGGGTCGATCTCCTTAGCACCTTAGATCTCAAGGGAATCTGCTATAATTTTGGTCTGCAAGAGAAGCAAAGCTGCCTCCAAAGCATCTCTTACATACAGGGAGCAGAGCACCAGGTAGTACCTACTCCCCCGGAGATACCTGGCACGAAAAACCAGCTTACATAACTTGCACACTACTCAATTCAATGATCTGGCAACGCTAATGCTTTTGCCAGAAATTCCCTGTCTCTGTTACAAAAATTTGCTTTCATGTAGAAAGGGATCATTGTAGATGCTATATTATAATTTCTTAATTTCTGAAAACATTAATTTCCCATGAAATAATGTATTTCATATTCGTTTAATTGCGTCAACCTTAGCTATAAAATTATAACTTTTTTTAGCTTACATGGTTGACTTACACGTCAACCATGCTAATCATTATTGCAACAAGAATAATGGGCTGCGTTCAATAACAAAGCAAAAAAAAAAAAAAAAACAAAAGAGCTAAACATCTCTTAGAAGGCAACTGATGATCATGACATTATCAACGTCTGCATCAAAGTTATTTTCTTTCATTCACATATGTATGTATTATAATGCTGGTGATCTTAAAATAGAACTAAAGGAAGTACTATGTAGTTTTTGTAACCCTCATTATTTGTGGCATTATTCGCATAATCATGGTCATTTACTAATGTGTCCACACATGGACGTACAACGAAGAGTGCCAGCAACAATACAAATGATTACGGCCTCAAACAAATAAAAAATGTTAGCAGCAACGAAAAAAAGTAAATTTTACGCTCTTATAAGGTCGTATACGTTTTTAACGCTCCCTTCTCCCCACAAAAAAAAAAAAAAAATGGAAAGGAAAAATGAAACAAAAAAAAAATTTACTCATTATTTGTTTCATGTCTTTGAAGTCAGTATATCATCATCAACGTGTGAGTTGTTGCCATTAGTCCGGTGTGGTCCCAGTCACTCATTCCATCACCTCACATACAACACAACACAACACAACTTCAACAACAACAATCAGGCATCGAAAAGTACTTGAATGGTATTTTTGTTCGCTACTCACCTCTTTGGATGTTCTGTCTGTTCTTTGTGCCTGTTTCCTGAGTAAAAAGAAAAATGTGCAACCTAACTGAGATTTGTTAGCAAAGTGTTGTTTGAATTCTCAAAAGAGAAATGCACGCATAAGTACGTTAACATGGCTCGGCAAAAAAAATTATATAAGCTTCATACGAGGGTTGCTAGGCAATTTTCGGAAAAGTAGCTGGGCGGCTATTATCAGTAACATGTGCAACTGCATGTTGATGCTAGTGCAACATAGGCCTCTGGCTCACAATGAATATTAAACAATTCGACTTCAATGGCTTTTCTGTACTTGCTGCGCTTAAACAGCATATTTTACTACCTTGTGTCAAAACAAATAATTAAACATTCTTGGTAAGATGCTTAAAAAAACATTTAGATACATCTACATCTTTTAATGTTGCGAGGCACGCAAGAAATAAAACTTAGAAAGTTTGAAGGTGATGTGCAAGTGGTGGTTAATCAATATATAGAGAATGCGAGACAATTTCTACGCAAAGTTTGATAGCTGCCTCTAAGGCCCTTCCATAGAGGTAAAACGTAGGACCGGTAATATCTTCACCGCTACTTGTTTTCTACCCCTACCTATTCTCTGCCTGACTATCTAAGCATGGCCAAAAATTATTGGGTTTTTTTGTTCAACGAAAAGGCTCGAAAAGATCGGACGACCCTAATCTTAACCAGTTGTCTAATTATAATGCAGCAGCAGCCAACCTAAAGAGATACAACTCAAACAATAGAGCAAATGATGTCAAATGTCGATTAAGGAATTTTCTTTCTTCGACAAACGCAAAAAAGCTGCCAACGAAGAGAGAAAAATAAACAAACTTGAGTTCACAAGCCTCATCTTATTATACCAACAGGTAAAATGTTTGCTAGTGTGCTAAAGCAGAACCACACATGCGCATACATGTACATGCATGCGCTAAAGCTTAAAGTGTTGCAACAAAGAGTCAGTCCAGCCTTTAGGTGTCGGTTGTGAGCTAATTGGAAGCATCTTCAAAGGGGCCGCCAACGAATTAAGAACGAGTTACCAATTTAACGTTTATATCTCCAACGCAACAAAGAGCTTTAAAATTTCAAAAGAATCTTGGTATCAGGGATGGTAAATTTAGTGCAAACCTGATTTGTCTAATAGCAATGCACTTGACAAAAAAGCGAAACACTTTGAAATATTTCGTGAGCTTCTCGATGGATAAATTGGTAGAGTGTCGTACTAAGAGTCCCGGAGGTCGCAGGTTCGATTCCTACCGAAGGCTTTGGGTGTTTCTGCAAACAAGCCAAAAGCTTCGCAGTTTTGTATTTGTTTATAAAAAAGTAGTAGAGTTTTTGAATGTAACTAACATTATTTTCGACCCTTGTTTGTTATAGGTATTTAGCAATTTTAAAATTATTTACTTTCAAATATTACATTTGATAAATTTATATGTACAAATTTTGGGTTTAAATGATTTTTGACAAGAGATTGATATACACTCTGCATGTAGTAACCAGAAGTTGTATAAATGCAATATTTGATTTGGATTTACACAAAGGCTATTTAGAAAATTTGCTCAATAATAATGAACAAACATTTATGTTTACATAATATTGATTTGTAAACATGAACATGTTCTATAACATTATTGGTCGGCCCCTGAGTTCTGGTCCAAGTTGAAAACACAAATCGAACATTTTGACATTTCAAAATTTTCTCATCTGCTTAAATTTATAAGGAAAAATTAAAAAAAACAATTATTAAGAAAATATTTATATATATGTACGTATTTGGATAGTTTTAGTTTTTTTTTTTTGTTTCTTACATTTGATGTCAAGAATACTTACACACCTTACACACCAATGGTAGTACTGTCAGATAATTAACAAAAAATACTAACTTAACATCTGCATTAGACAAAATCTTAGTGAGACTCTGTACGGAATTATTTTTGTCTTTAGTACTGTGTATAAAAAACACAGTCTGACATTTGTCGCAACAATGTTTCGTCAGGTGTAGACGTAAAATAGAAAAATATAAAAATGGTATGACCATAAAAAAGAGCTTTAACCAGAGGAATGTAAGAAAGAGAGTATGAAAAAATTAAAATAAATTGAAAGAATTATTTTTGAAAAATATAAATAAAGAACTTATAAAAAGAAAAAATCTGTAAAAAACTTTATGTGAAGGTTCACTTGGATAATTTTTGCTACCAAGAAATCCGAGGAAATTGAAAATTTTCGTTGATAGATAAATTTTGCTATCAGTTAATTATCTAATAATGAAGTAATACAATTTCTTTTCTAATAGTCTGAACTGAATTTTTTTATTGCTTACAATTTGTCATAGAGTACATTATTAGGTCTTACAATATTGTAAGATCTGGCAATCGACTGTTGGTAGCTTGGTATAGTTCTAGATTTTGTTTTCGTTCGGAAAACATTATTAATATAATTATTGCTTACTTTAAAACTAAAATAAACTTATTTCTGTATTAAGTTTATCAGGCTCAAGTTCTTTCTATATTACATTTGTGATTGATATTAATTAAATTAGACAAAGAAAACATCAAAGACATTTAGCAGGGTGGACAACTAGTTGTTTCGAAGCCGCCACACTTTCTCGTCAGCACCCGTCTTTGAACTCAGGGGCTCATGTTTCTAAAGCGACAACCATGCCACTCAGCCACCCAAGTTGTTGTATATCTTCTGTCTAAGTTTTTAATTATATCAAACACACCATTCATTTCTATTATTATTTGTCTATATTTATCATTGCATATTTACCGGGTGAGAGTTTATCACAAAGATAATATAGAAAGAACTTGAGCCTGATAAAATTAATGCAGAAATAATTATAAAAGTTCAAATAATAGAAATTAATTAACTCTAAAATAAACTTGTAAGAATTTTGCAACAAATTTAGATATTTGATAAAAGTACAATTTGCTAGTTATCATTTGTCATCCCTGCTTAACACATGTTATGTGTTTTCTCTCAACACTGATTTTAGACTACTCTCTGTTGTGTTTGAGCAAAGATCGTATGTTTGTGCATTCTAGTAGTTATTTATTGTTGAAAAGATGTAACGACAGATGATCAAACAGAATGTTAGGTCGAACGAGTACAAGTAAGCTTAACTTATTCCCAAAGAGTCTATTGAATAATAAATAATCTTGGTTTGTGGCTTCAAACACAGTTCGTATGAGTTCGACCGCCAGCAGAGGAATGTTATTCTCCATATAATTATCATTACATTTCATATGCAATAGATTTATACACAAGGGATAAGTGGGTATTTTGTAGTCGTAAGATATAGCAAATTTTATTGGGGTTATATAGACTATTCAAGAGGGGGTCAAACCGTCATATAAACGATCGAATGAACGAACTATCGAGTAGAATAATATCAAACAACAAACACACATCATACACACGCAAAGAAAAAACATTTTACAATATGGTTACGATAACAAAATTATATTGTCTATAACGATGCGTAAGATTGTGATGAACAAGTTATTTTTAATAAAATTGCCGTAGACAGTTTTTGTTGCAGTTTGTTAATTTTTTTTTTGTCACCATCCGTGAAAAGTTAAGTATGCTTATATTTATTTAAACAATTTTTTTTTTGCAACCTTTTTGTAATGAAGATTTGAACAAGTTTTATTCGTGAAAAACACAGTATTTTTGATTTATCAAATGGCAACCAAATAACAAACGAAATATCGTAATTTTTAACAAAGTTTTGGCTGTTGCGATTGACAGATAAATTTTCTCCAACCTTTGTGTTCTGATGGAAAATGTGTGTGTGTGTGCTTATTAATGAACCTTTTTGGTTTGTTGAAAATAAACAACTAATAATTTAAATAAAAACCCGAAGTTATTAAAACCGAAATACAAATTATGAAACATATGAAGAGCTGCTTTTATTGTGTGTGTATGCATAAATATAAGTATAAATATTTGTTTACATTCTGTACATATTCTAGACAATTGGGGTATTGTGGCCCCTAACCATGTTACTGCTGCATTCAATAATAACATGATCTTGCCTCGCCATACTATTATCATTTTTAAAAACAATACTGCTATTTTCAACCATACTATAGATAATTTCAACCGTTTTATTAAAGAAAAGTTTTAGTACATTTATATTAAATTACTGTTTTAGGATACCCACATTGAGGGAAAATTTAGTAATAATATTGTCGCCAGGAACCATAGTTTTCTTAAATTCAGCCAATATTATCATGTGCAACAGCTATATGAAAATGACACAGTTGAAGTTGGCAATAGTGTAGTTGGAAATTGCAAAAGTATGGTTTTACCGCATTGACTGTTGCAATAACATTGTTGGTGGTCGGAAGAACCTAATCACTGAAAGTGGACTAAGCAACAATGTGCACGTTTTACTTAACAATTAAGATTGTCAGCCTGTAGGCATATATTTCAACAATAGTATGTTTTTTTTTCGAATATGGTCACCTTAATCAAATTTTTTTGTCTTTACTTGCATACGACGAAATTTATTTGGTCGCAAATATGTGGATTTTTCCATAAACTGGGTTGGCATTTCGGGGCTGCTGCTTAAAATATGTTAAAAGCATGTTTCCAGCAGTAAATATTTTTCATAGTAAAAAGTTCGTTTGTGTTCGTAGTGATAAAATTCTGGCAATAAGAAAATCGAAACTTTTCAAAGATCATAGTGGGGTATATTTTCCAATCGTTTTGTATACAGTTTCTTAAATCTTAAACCACCAAATAAAGCACTTGTTAATTTTCTGCTTGTTCTTATTTGGCACTTAGAGAATATTAAAGTCTTGTATGAATAAATACATGAATATTTGTATCTTAATTTAACATTAATGACTTTGGTATTTAGCGGTATTTCATTTTTATTCTTATATTAATTGCTGTCTTTAAAAAGAAACTGTATGCATCTACATATTTTAATTCACTGTTTTTTCAAATGTATATGGATTAGCTGCCTTCGTTTGTGTGTGTGTGTGTGTGTGTGAATGTGTGCGTACATCCGTTTGCGGCAACATTTCCCACTGTTCGTTCGCTGGTTGCAACTTCAAAAGAGTTTGCCACCAATAATTTGTGTTGATTGTGTTTCTTTTCATATGTGAATTTTTTTCCACAATATTTATGTCTTAACAAATTTTTATTCTTTACGCAATTTCTCAAGACTTTTCAATGTATTTAACCATTCATTGTTTCTTCAAGAGCGCTGTTTCACATGACTCTTCGTTTCCTGTCCAATTAATTTAGCTTTTTCTTAAATTACCCCTTTTTTACACCAGTACAAGGTAATTATATAATTAATAAAAAAAAATATGGCATTTGTATGGTTGGACTGGAATAACTTTTTGTCGTTTAAAATGTTGTTATCACAGAAAAGTCACTAAATGCGAAATGAAAAAATTTGAAAAACAGTTTTAATTGTTCTTTGATATTTTGAAGGAGATTGAGTTAAAACATATTTTGGATCCTTTCTATTGAGTCTTTGTCAACGAATTTAGCTTTGAGCAGATGAGGGATTTTGTTCGCGAAACTCGCAATACACATGCATCATCCAGGACTCATCCATTCTTGCTCGATTGTCCAGTGAATGGCACAACGCACTGCAGAGCAAACTTGCTCTTTAGTTCCGCCTCTGGAACAAATAACCTGCGTATTTTCCTCCAGTTACAATGTAACAAGATTCAAATTAGATGTACACATATAGTTCCTCCCCTTTGCCCCTTCCCGAAACCTATTTCCCTATTTCCGGTATAATGCCCTGCATATGTAGGGGCCGACCCCTGAGTACTTGGGCCCGTACTCAGAAGTAGTATGAATCAGCTATTTGTAATAATATTTAGTCTATGAATGGCATTGTGTAGAGAAGGTCCACAAAACAGAATTATGACTTCAGCTGGGGAAAAAATTGCTGTTTTTAGGCTGCCATGCTTCTGGTTAGCACCCATTCGGTCCTAAACATAGTGTTTTTGGCTTCTGTCTACATTATTTAGCGCTATCAAACACTTATAATTATATTACTTCAGGTCCAAAATGAAGCTTTTCAAAATGTTTTCTGTCTTTTTCAGCTGTCTATATACTGTAGACATTTCGTTGGTGCTAATCAACTCATCAGAAATGTCGTCGCTCAGGTCCAAAAATGAACCCTTTCAAAATGTTTTCTGTCTTTTTCAGCTGTCTAAGCTGAAAAAGAGAGAAAACATTTTGAAAGGGTTAATTTTTGGACCTGAATTAAAACATTTCAATTGGCTCTTAAAGCAAATCAATAATTAAGTTCATATTTGAATTTACAATTGTGTTTTTTTCTTCAGATTTTTCCCACCTCCTGATTTTGTTTCGCCACTTCCCTTAATTATTATTGAGATCTAACATCAAAACTTACATAGTTTTAGCCAAGACTTGTTTGTTTTACATAAAACAGCTTTTGAAAAAATATTTGCTGCTGCAAGTTTTGTAAAATTTCAGTCTGTGTAATTGTGTAAAAAGAAAAAACTCACTACCAAATCATTTAATTTTATACAACAAAAGTTATAATGAAGAACATTAGTTAAAAAATAGAACAACGAAAACATGAATAGCTACTTTATTTTCTACAACTCTAATTGACAATTAAAGCCAGATTATCACAGCGCTGCTGCTTTATAAACGGAAAACAGAGATAAATCTTTGAGAGAAAACTCCACTGACCCCACACGCATTCTCCACCAGACACAATCACGCCATCAAATTTAATTTAAACAAATGAACTGAAATAGAATTCTTTTATCTTAATTAATTGAATGAAATTAACTTAAAAGATGCATACCTTAGTTTAGTATTAGAAGAAAAGCGGTTTGTTTTTTCATATCATCATTAATTTGTGACAAATCATTAGATCACAATCGCCGACACATTTTTAAGTGATTTTCACCACCGATTTTTTTTCTTTTCGTCTCAAAAAAAAAAGTGTTAAAGCCGGCTTAAGCCACAAGAAATTGTTTCTTATCACTGAATCGGTTTCTGTTTTTTGTTGTTGTGGATTTTCCTTTTTCTCTGCATTTCTGTTTCTGTTGAATTTCTGTTTATTATTGTGGAGCTTCAACTCAAATGTCAATTTTTTCCAATTGATTTTTTATGTTCAATCCAAATGTTTGGCCGGCTTCTTAAAACAATGTGGTTTTGTTATTTAAATATTTCTCTGACAAGAAATCTATATTAAAAGAAAAAATAAATGGGAACAAAAACGTTGGTGTTAATCAAATTTAATAATCAGTCAGGGTACAGTGGGGTGGCAGAGAAATATTAAGAATCTCTGCTGAATGACTTGACCGTTGGAGGTGTAAGCTGAATTTCAAAATATTGAAATTAAAATAAATAAAAAGTTCAACCATATTTATTGAAGGATAAAAAACTGATGTTCGTATCTGAGAACCAAACATCCAAAACTGATGCAACACTGCAACAACCATAAGCACAACGACTGTTGTTTTTCTAAGCCGGCTTTCAATTTTAAAAGGTTAATATGGGTCTAATATTCAGGGTTGTTGTAGAATCTGATTGCTATCAGAATCAGAATTTATATCGACAGAGAATTAATTTTGGTGTCACAGAAACCGATATTTCTCATTTTTGTGTTCGAATCAGCATAGTGTCAGAACTAGATGTCACAGAATCTGTTTTTATCGTTTTTTATCAGAAATAATCTGATCAGCTGACTGATGGCAGGTTTGTATGTTTGTTTTTGGCTGGTAAATACAATTTGGCTCACAATGTAAGTAAATGTAATTTTTTATTTAATAAACTAAATAAGCAAACATTTTCATTATTATTTTATCACCATTAGGGGAAAACATAGGAATCAAACACAAAATGAGATAGATACAACCAACTATAGAAGGAA
Organism: Sturmia bella; assembly: GCA_963662145.1. Classification (NCBI taxonomy): domain Eukaryota; kingdom Metazoa; phylum Arthropoda; class Insecta; order Diptera; family Tachinidae; genus Sturmia; species Sturmia bella. The sequence continues at coordinate 7,560,995 of OY759168.1, read as the reverse complement.
TTCTATAATTCCTTTTTCATTATCATCCATTGTTAGCTTCATCCATTGAGGGCAGACATGCCTTTGCGAAACCTTTACTACGTTGCTTAATACAATTGACACCGTACTTCTGGCGAAACAAACGGAATTATCATTTGCTATTGATTTTTGATATGATCCTTCTGCAAAAAAACGCAATGTCGCAGCTAGCTGAACAATACTGGAAATGTTTGAAGGAGCCAAATGAACTTTGACAATGTTCAACAGCATTTTAAAATCCTCTTTGTAGCTAAAAAATCTTTGGCATTCTTGTATACTATATGTATGTATATTTACGCTGTTTCCGGCAGCTCCAATGGGTTGGTGTAGTCTCTTAAAATCTTCCGTTTCACTTTTTCAATCAATATATATATAAAGCTATTGCCTCTACCATTTTTTTAAAGATGTTTTAATATATAAAAAATATTTATCAAAATATATGTGAAAATCTACTGTAAAATGTAAAGAACAGCACAAGCAAAACAAAACAGCTGATTCGAGTATGGGTTTTTCTTATGTTCGAATCAGCGCAAAACCAAGACGATTTCATGACACCAATTCAAATCAGAATTGATTTTCAATTTTGATAATTCACAATTCTGACTTGGATTCTGCAACAACCCTGATCATATTTTTTGCCATTGCCATAACTGAATGTCCATAACATTGCTCTTACGTAAAAAGGATCTTACTCGGGGCTTTTTCATATTTTGATTTAAATCTGCAAAATTTCTCGCCTACACGAGAAAGAGTAGTATTTTTTGGTAATTATAAATTTTAAGAAAATAATCGTGCAAAGACTTGTCGATTGCTCCTGCAATTTTGCAAAATAATTACTCCCTATTTTTAGCCAGCGGATGACTAATGGGATATTATTTAAAAAAAGATAGGAGAACCCATGTTTTCATGTTGCAGGTTGCACATGACAATATTGGCTGAGTTTAACGAATCATGGTTCCTCACTACAATATTATTAAGGTTGAAATTGACAGAAATATGATATCCTTATGTCCCTGTTTTTAATGATTTGATTGAAAATGGCAATGTTATTTCTGCAAGTGGCAATTGTATCCTTGAAAATGACAATGGTATGGCCAGGTATGGCAATGGGTCACAACAGCCTAATCGATTAGAATATATACAGAATGCAAACAAATATTTATGCATACATACACATCTACATATATACCATTCAAAGCTGTTATTTACAAACACAATAAATGCAGCTCTTCATATATTCATATATTGCCTTATTTCGGTTTTGATAACTACGGTTTTTTAGTTAATTTATTTTTGGTTTCTTTTCAATACAAGAAAAATGCTCATTAATAACCAAACACAAATTTTCAATCACAACTCAAAAATTGCAAAAAAATTAGCTGTCAGCGGCATTAAAAAAACTTTGTTAAAAGCATCAATATTTTGTTTATTATTCGGTTACCAAATGCTATGTTTGACGTAAATAAAGCTTGTTCAGATGTTGCATTATAACAATATTGCAATTCTCATAGATGGAGTTAACAAAATGTGTTTACGGTGACCAAATTTTAATTTGTAAATAAAAATATCTTGTTTGCCACAACCTTTTGCATCGTTATAGGCAATACGATATTGTTGTCTCAACCATATTATATTCTTGGCGTTTGTGTCTCGAAAACCAAAATAAATTCTTTCCTGCTGTCCCACTGTTGGTATAAAGTTAATGCACCACCTTGCGTTATCGATTAAATAGAAAGAAAAGTAAATTGTAATTTTCTGTAGTTAAAAGAAAAATGCTCGTGATTTGAACATACTCAATGTGTTTTCTCTCTTACAAATTGAGGGCCAGTTAAGTGATGAGTGCGTGCACCACAAACGTTACAAAAGGTAACAATCGTATGATGGATGCAACAATTATACTATCAAACACAAAATAGCTGGCTGTAATAGCAATAATAAAGATGAAAGAGAAAGAAAAAGATGAAATGACCCGAGGATTTAATGCGGCACTATCAACTTGTTTGAAGTGCAGCCGCCACCATCTACGGTAGCTGCCAAAGCTCATCTTCATCCACATTTGTCTAGAGCAGAGTAGAGCAATGCAATCACTGCTACTTAACTGGGATCCATCAAGTACAATTCTCAATGAAATGGTACTTCACATGCAGAACATGAACAAGATGTGGAAAATAAGATTCAACTGCAGCCGAGATTCTTAAATGCTTTTTTTTTGTTTTGCTTAGAGAAGAAAGAGTTGCTTTAGAGTTTTCTGTATCGCTTGTGACTTCTGCGTCTTATACGTTTTAATTTTATTCATTTATTTATTTATTAACAAGCCCTGTATTTTATACACCCGTGTATGTCATAAATTTGAACTCTTTGTTTTTCGGCGTTTTTGTTTTAATAAATATTTTTCTTTGAGCAGTTGTTATTGTTTGTGCGAAGCGAAAGCCCAGTGTGTTAAGAAATTAATATATTCCTTTTTATTAATTTTTCAAATTTTTATTCTTAAAATGCAAATTAATTGTGTTGTGAAAAACAAGGTGATCATCTAAATTTAGCAGCCAAATATGATCGAGTATTAGCACAATGTGGTGTCATTAAAGAAATATGTAATCACCTACACTCCGTAATGATGATGAGGGAAAGTACTTGTGACGTTTTGAGAAGATTTTTTTGTAGTTTTTTTGTGGCTGTTTTGGAGTGCTATTTGTTGTAAAAAAGGATTGGGTTTTATGACATTTTTATCACTTGTCGCGACAGCTGTCATGTTTCTCTGGCGACTATTGCCAGTTAAGCGACTAAAAGAATACCATGATGCACAATTCTTTTGCCAGCGACTGTCATTACTGGCAGTTTTGTGGTTTATCCCTTCTGAGCACCGCTCCCTCTCAGCTGGGAAACCCAGAGGAGGCCCCTTCAAAAATATTTTTGTGTAGCTGCTCTATTATTCGCCCTACACCTTCGAAATGTATACAAAGAAGCCTTCGCATGTAAATCTTTCAGATTAACTTATTTTGTTTAATATTGTTTTAATTTTATTTTAATTTCTTTTCGCTTATGATCAGTTTCTGTTTCAAGTTTTCATACTAATTAATTAATTTCAGATTTATGTTTTAGCGGTTGTAAATAATCATTAATAAAAATAAAATTAATAAATATTCATAAAATAAAAGCTTTTTTGAAATTATTTGCTTTCCAACCAACAGGAAAGTATTAGATGCCACTACCGTATTTTTGTTTTTAATATTTGATCAAAAGCAAATTTTGAAAAATGTTTTAAAAATGTATTTATAAATAATCTTTTTTGTGTTGCGACATTAAGCTAAACATGTTTCAATTTATTATCAGCTTGTTTTCGAACATCTCTGGCTGGGGATTTTTTTTTTATCAATTTTGTATTTGAATAATTTTTTAGCTCGGAATTTTCAAAAAGCAAGTAGCAATAATGGTAGAAATTATAATTTTTAATGATATTTATGAGAGAATTAGCGAAAAATAGTTCAGCTTTAATTTGTCTCTTTTTTAATTTCAAACTTCAGTTTTAATATTTATTTGAATTCGGTTGGTGCAAGAGTTTGGGATTTGGAAGAGAGTGGGCGTTTTATTTCTAAAATTTGTGGTATTTTAATTAAAATTAAATTATAATCCCCATTGCTGCAATATCGTTACTTCCGAAATATTTTTATACCCTTCACATAAATGTGTAAGGGTATATATAAGTTTGTGATTCCGTTTGTAACGCATTGAAATATCCATCTAAGACCCCATAAAGTATATATATTCTGGATCAGCATCAATAGCGATTACGATTGGGCGATGTCCGTCTGTCCGTCTGTCCGTCTGTCCGTCTGTCCGTCTGTCCGTCTGTAGTCGTTGAAATACCGTTTCTGAGAAAACGGTTTGAGATAGAAACCTCATTCTTTCGCTAAAACGTATTAAACCTCGGTAGTGGGTCTGCTATTGAAATTCAGTAAGATAGGTCCACGGATAGCCGAGATATATTCAAAAAACCGGGTTTTGAGGGGTATTTGTTGAAATTTTTTTATTCAGATTTTTGAAAAAAAATTTTTTCTTAAAAACTAAGCCATATTATTTTTAGTGCCCATTAAATCCTAGAAATTAAGGAATTTTTGAAATCGGCCCATATATATCCGAGATATAGCGTCTCCCGATTTTTAAAGAAACCGGCTTTATAAGCCAAATAAAACAACTTTTGGCACCAAAGATCAATCAGAATGGTATATATAGGCTATTTAGAGGCAAAAGTGGAAAATTTTTCCACATCGGCCCATATATACTCGAGATATAGCGCCTCCCGTTTTCTCAAGAAGTCGGCTCTAAAAGCCAAATAAAACAACTTTTGGTATCAAAAATCGATTAGAATGGAACATGTAAGGTGTTTAACAGTAAAATTGGAAAATTTTTTAAATCGGTCCATATATATCTGAGATATAGCGACTCCCGATTTTTTAAGAAATCCGCTCTTTAAGCCAAATAAAGCAATTTTCGGCACTAAAAATCAATCAGAATGGTACATATAGACTATTTAGAGGCAAACGTGGAAAATTTTGGACATCGGCCCATATACACTCGAGATATAGCGCCTCAAGTTTTCTCAAGAAGTCGGCTCTAAAAGCCAAATAAAACAACTTTTGGCACCAAAAATCGATCAGAATGGTACATATAAGGTGTTTAAAACAAAATTTGAAAATGTCTGCAATCGGTCTATATATACCTGAGATATAGCGTCTCCCGATTTTTCAAGAAATCGGCTCTATAAGCTAAATAAAACAACTTTTGGCACCAAAAATCAATCAGAATGATACATATAGGTTAGTCAGAAGCAAAACTGGAAATCTTTTTGTCATCGGCCCATATATGTTCGAGGTATAGCGCCTCCCGATATCTCAAGAAGTCGGCCCTGGATGCCAAACGAAACAATTTTTTGCACTAAAAATTTGTCGGAATGGTACATACAGGCTGTTCAGAGGCAAAATTAGAAAATTTTTGGACATCGGCCCATATGCACCCCAGCTAACGCTCCTCACAATGTATGTATGTATGTATGTATGTATGTATGTATGTATGTATGTATGTATGTATGTATGTATGTATGTATGTATGTATGTATGTATGTATGTATGTATGTATGTATGTATGTATGTATGTATGTATGTATGTATGTATGTATGTATGTATGTATGTATGTATGTATGTATGTATGTATGTATGTATGTATGTATGTATGTATGTATGTATGTATGTATGTATGTATGTATGTATGTATGTATGTATGTATGTATGTATGTATGTATGTATGTATGTATGTATGTATGTATGTATGTATGTATGTATGTATGTATGTATGCATGTATGTATGTATGCATGTATGTATGTATGCATGCATGTATGTATGTGTATATACGTTTGTATATATGTAGGTATGTATGTATCTACATACATATGTATGTATGCATGCAAGTATGTTGTTAGCATAAACAATTTTTATGCTTTGGTGTAAAAATGTGTATGTACATATATATACACGAGCTTGAAAATGAAAGTGATATAAAGAATTGTTGAAAAAAGGGTACGCAATGAAATTCTTTTAAACAATTGCGTCTTCAAATTCATTCACTCAAAAAATCATTTTGTGTATCCCTACGTACTTACATATGTACATACACACATACATGTGTATGATGATACGCAACAGTCATCAACAACGTGCACAAGAAAAAAAAACAGCAATCAATGTTAGTATGTATGTATGTATGTATGTACATATGTATATAATCATTGTTTTATGGAACACACTGAAAATATTCAATAACAAAGAATTTATTTTAGAGTTTTCTATTATAGGTACATACGTATGCATGTACCCACATACATACGTAAGTAAATTGGAAAGAAAATCACACTTAATGGCAATGTTTAGCATTATAATTCAAAAATAATGCAATTATATGCAATTTTTTGTTAAATAAATTTTACTATAAAGTTAACTGATAAATAATTAAGAAATACATTTTGCTTTTCTTTATTTCATTGATATTAAAAAGAATTGGTGTCACCCAGTGGTTGAACTTGAGCATATTAGGAATTATTTAAATAAAAGTTTTGCAGACTGTGTTAAATCCCGGTAGTGGATCTGATATTGAAATTCAGAAAAAATCGGCCCATATATACCCCAGATATAGCGTCTCCCGATATTTCAAGAAATCGGCTTTAAAAGCCAAATAAAACAACTTTTCGCACCAAAAATCAATCAGAATGTATGTACCATTGTGAAGGGTATTTAAGATTCGGCCCAGCCGAATATAGCACTCTTACTTGTTTTTAAGTAAAATTTCTAATTGTTGAAAAACATTTAAAGCAGCCTGCAAAGAAATAAATTTATTACCCTCAATTATTGTACACTTTTCCAAATTTTAAAAAAGCTAAAAGCAGTCAACACAAAACAGCCGGCAGCAAAAATATGTGTAATGCACTAAAATGCTAAATTGCTGCTGCTTGATCAGGGCAACTCGTACTTTGTATGACGAAATAATTTTGTTGTGGCTTAACAACCCAAAACAAAATCTTCGTTATTCGGCAATAGAATGCATTTGGGCAAATCGAATAGAAGTCAAGACCAACAAAAGTAATTTGTATATCTGAGAGATAAATCAAAATGTTATCAATAAGCAAATCGGTAGCTGTTAATTTGAAAGCCGTTAGCTACAATTTAAAGTGATTTCTGTCGGTTTCTGGTTTTTGTCCCGCACACAGCAACAAAAGTGTACAAAATCAAAAACTTCTTGTTGTTTGTGTCGGCCACAAATTAATCCCTTATGTAAATTACGATCATTTCGGTTTAGATAAGAGGCCTGCGGGCCATGAATTTTCAGTAGTAAGAGAGACATGCAGACACTTTGTTGTCACATAAAATTGGAACGCAATGTTGAAACACCTGCCCCTCTTTTGGAGAATGCACTCACAAGAAAATGTGGAAATCAACGAATGAAACAGATATACTGAGTTTAGTTTAATAAATTCCAGCAATTTTATGATATATTTTATTAAAAAAAAAAATCCATCACACACACGCAAAGAAACAACATTTTCAAATATGGTTGCTGGAACAATATTCTATTCTCTAGAGAACAGAATATTAAAATGCTGTGAACATATACATATTTGGTTGCCATAAGCACAGTTTTGGTTGCGTTTTGATCACAACCCTTGAAGTAAAAAAAACAAGATTTACAACCATTGTATAATGAATGTTTTAGCATGCTATAGTTATGACAAACATAATTTTGTTTTGGTCCTTCAAAAGCTAACAGGCATTTGTTAATACAATTAACAAAATAAAGTCCTTTTTAAGAAAAACAAAAAATAAATTAAGTGATATACCTGCAGTTTTTAAAACTGCAAAAATATAATTGTGTAATACAAATTATGATGCGTATAAAAATATGCGATTATTGTGTGTGGACTTTGCAGTAAGCATTTGCAAGCAAGGAATTTTTATGGCATATAGATATGTATGTTTCTTGGGCCAGCTCTAATTAGTCCCGTTGTGTTAGATATGTATGTTTGTATAAATATTTGTTTGCATTTTGAAATATGAGAATAGTGTGGTAGAAAGTTGCTATAGTGTGGCTTGATCGGACAATATACAGATTATATGATTACTGCAAATCCATTTTGAGAAAAGTATGGTTGCAAATAATATTATTAATGTGATTCAATTTGACAATAATATTTTCATTAATATACTTGAATATGACAATGCTATAATCATATTGGATAAGCCCATGATTTCCGGCACAATTTCCTTGAAAATATTATGGTAGATCTCACAATATTAGGATTGAATTCGATAACGAGATATTTACTGCAAATACTTTCATTAAATATATGTTTCACACCACATAAAAGTGCAATTATTTAAATTATTCACGCCAAGATTAAACACACCTAATTCAAAGTATTATGGTGGGAGTGACAATAATGCGGTTGGAAGTAATAATATTATTTTTGGAAATTGCAACAATATGGTTATAAATGACAGTAGTTTGGTTGAATAATGAACATTGTAGTATATTTAAATTGGGCGATAGCACGGTTAGGGGCCATAGTAACTTAATACCTGAAAGTACAATTGTAATTAATATGCATGTTTTGCTTAACAAGTAATATTCATACACCGGTATTCATAAAAAGTAAAACATTGCTCAAATACATTTTAGAATAAATTATATATGAAAAATTTGATGTAAAATGTGGTACAACAATGTTTTATTTTTTATGAATACAGGTGATAAACTGTAACCATATACTTCAACAATACCAACCATATCTCTTTGCTATGTGCAGGCCTGGGCAGTATTTGAAATACATGTATTTGAAATACGTATTTAAAATACAAATACGTATTTTGTATTTGTATTTTAAATACGTCTCATGAATGTATTTGTATTTTGCTTTTAAATACTAAGCGATGGAGTATTTTGTATTTCAAATACTCGTGCTCTCAAAATACGTTTTGAATTTGTGTTAAAAAAATATGCTCTAAAAATTATTCCATTCATACATCAACTAAACTCCGACAATTTTGCTACTGTTTTATTTCCAAAAAATAGCAGTACCATAATTTAGTTACCAAAGTACCTGTGTAAAGTAAACGCAACTGAATGCACATATATTGAGAAAGTTGTCAAGCTGTCAGAAAGTTAAACAATATAAAAACAAAATACAAGGAAAAAGCAGCGTTTGACATTTTAATCTAAAACAAGAAGAGAAAAAAAATGTCAATCAGATGTTGACTTGGAGAGACTTTATATAGTCTTTGGTCAAAAGTTTTTTCATTATCACTTCATTCTTAATTCAGTTATTTCTCTTTCAATAAAACATCGTTTTTAATCATAAACCATTAGGTTTTTTCGACAGCTGGTCTTATTCATTCGCCATCAAGAGGTTGTTTGTCTGATACCACATTTGAAATGCTGGTTTATGGATGGAAATAAAAACGTTTTTGACTAAAAGTATTTTGTATTTTGTATTTTAAATACACGGAGAAAAAGTATTTGTATTTTAAATACACAACTTTAATGTATTTTGTAGTTTAAATACGCGGAGAAAAGGTATTTGTATTTTAAATACCCAACTTTCATGTATTTTGTATTTTAAATACACCAAAGCATGTATTTTGCCCAGCACTGGCTATGTGCACTAATGAATATTTTATTACATATATGTAGGTATATGTGTATGCAGCAAGTGATGTTAAAACTTCTAACCTCATTAACAAGTTGCACAAACGCCTATTTATATAGTGCGTTGCAAACCGAGGGAGAGGTGTCCACTCAATTTATACCTTTTAAGGGATTTTATATGACATTATCATTCTGTGGCATTTCTTCTCTATCTTAAGCTGTTTGAGTTAAAATTACCCTAATTGGAGTTAATTATTTACAGTCAATACCTAAAATATGGGAACGTGAAAAAAGAAATCGTTTATGCTCATACATACATACATACATACATACTCAAAACTATAACAAGAGAAAAAAAAAAATACGATGAAGCTGTAACTATACCTTAAAGGAAATTGAGAATGTGTTTTTAAAATTGAATGACATTAAAAATGTAAAATCTTGTGTTTAGAAAGTGAAAATAGTTTTTACATTTTACACCCGGCTGAGTGATCTTGTAATGAAAAGAGACCGCAATATTGTTGAAAGTAAGCAGCTATGTACATCATTAGGTCACTAGACTTTTTTAGTTCCATTCCCAATTTCAGGTTTGTTGTCCCCAAAATCTCCACTGAAAGTAGTTCGACTTTAATGCACTTGAGTGTCATACGAGTACTACAAATATAGAACTATATGCGCACTCTAATTCATTTTGAGTGTGTTGTATATTGTGTATACTTTTGTAACATATGCTGTGACAAATATGTTTAGTCTTATTGCAGCATATCTGATTTCATTAAAAAACCGTTCTGATGCATTCTAAGTCACTAGTTAAGTTGATTAATAAAATCAAAAAGTTCAGAGTCCAAATTTTCTCTATTGTTGCCTGAAGAAATTTTTTGTTTTATGATTTTCGAATTGAGTAACAAATTTAATAATTTCTGAGGTGTAAGTGAATATCTGTTCAAAGATTTGGACATCGTGTACCACATTCTATTTCTTTGTTTCTATTGAGTTCATTGGCGAAAAACTTAACGAACACAAGCGTGGCTCGTTACGGGTGACCTAAAAGGCGATGACAACTTACTAGGAATATATTTTATTTGAGTAATAAATATAGAAATTGTGATGTGTTGTAATTAAAGCAACCCTTAACAGTAACAATATGTGTAATATGAAATGGAAATCTCCAGAAGGTAAAGTAAAGCCCACAAGGCATAAAAATCGTCCCGAATGAATTTCCCAACAATGCAAATCCAAGATTTGGGGACAAATCTCAAAATCTGACAACCCTGTACATTTTGTGCTGACCAGCCTTGTAAGGTTAGAAGCATGATATACTCTTCCCAGCAACAACTTAAGTTTGTTACTTTCTGGGAAAAATTAAGAATGATGTTCATCAGAAATATTATAATTATAAAAATAAACTCATAGACACATTCACCAAACACATGCTACTGAATATTTGTTACTAAAGAAACGAGACCCTACCTGTACGTAATTAACCCAAAAAATAGTGTACTTATTTTAAAATAAAAAAAATTCACATTAAAAAAACGAATTCATTCACAAGTTTCATAGAATTCAGGTGGTTTTCAGAACCACCAACGATTTGCATACCGTGTTAAAGGAAACACATTTAAATTTAGTACGCTATATAAAATAGCATGCCTGTATCTATGGTTACACGCACACTTTTACTTCTGAAATTCTGAATTTATAAATACTCATATACTCCGAATCAGGGATGGTAAAATGCATTTTAAAATTGCAACAAAGTTAATAGCAACTTTCACTATTTTTGTTTTTGGCACTAAATATTTTTACAACAAGTTTGTATTTGATGGCCAATTTCGGTATTCAAACCGAAAGCTTTCTTCAAAAGTTTATTAAAAAAATTTTTTTTCTTAAACTTTAAAAAAATATGCCATCGTTGACAAGAAAAAGATATAAATTTGTTTGATATTTGCTTTAGCTTAAAAGATACAGCCACTTCTTTCCATTGGCCAAAATTTTGAAAATATTATGCGCTAAAGCCTGCTGAAAAAGGTAATAAAATAAAACATTTCTATTATGACTCCCAACTTCGTTGTGATTACGATTTCAACCCACATTTGCTACCATTTCTATAAGCAGGGTACTATTGAACGTACCCGCTTGTAGTCATGAATTCTCAACAGCATAACTATTCCATACTGGGGACTAAAAACATTTTTTGCAATATCATTATTAGAGTATTTTGTGAAAAAATTTTTTTCCCCATAATAAATTAAATTTAATTTAAATTTCTTTTCTGGAAAAAAGCGAGCAGTTTGTTTGCAATTTATTTTTGTTAAAAAGCGAGTTTTAATAGTTTTGCGAGACGAAGAGAAAAAGAAAAGGTCGTCAAAACTATGAATAAAAAATAATATAAAAAAGCATGTTTATTAGCATTTTTCAGACCAAACAATATTGAAAATGTTTCATTTATTTTGGAAAAAGAAAAAATGACATTAGTTTTACTTTGAAGCTTTTTAGTTCTCAATAGGCTGCTTTTTAATTAAACACTGAAAATAATTAAAGCTGAAAAATCCCAATACCAGTTCCTATTTCACTTGTTGTATCTCTGCAAAATTTATTAAAGTGTTTTGAATATTAGAGCTTGTGCTCTTCTATTGGAATACAACAAATTTGAATATTTTGATATATTAATTCTTGGAAAGAAAATAAAATGAGAATAGTAATATATAAAAAATATTTACATATAAAGTAAGTAAGAAAAATTGCTATCCAATAATACGAACTTGGAAATATTACGAAAACTCCTGCCAGTATATAATTTCTTCTACTGGACGTCCCCTGTGCTTGTACACGTTTTTTCTGTCAAAAATTTCAGTGCGAAAATTGTTTAGCTTATTGGCATTTCAAACTTATTTGTCTTGTCTTCTTTAAACATGCTGATCACTATAATTTATTACGAAAAAATCTTTCTCAATTTTGAGGAAGTAAATCAGAATTAAAACCGATTTAATATGAAAATAGCAATGGCAAGTTTTCAATCTCCATTAATAAGTAAAAATTGACACTTCAAAAGTATTCGTTGGCAAAGTTTCTCGTTATGTTTTTAATTATAATTGGCAGCATATTTAAGGATAAAATTGCATTGTGTAAGGCTGGAAAATAAAACCTTTAATGTGTCTAACTTCAACGACATGATCGTGCAGGCGTTGCAGCTGATAGTTATCGGCTCAGTTATTTCTATTGAATTATAAAAATAATATTATGTTGAAAGCGCATTAAATCTAGCTTTTGCAGCTAAATTTTTTTTACGATTTTTTTTTTTTGCTTTAGCGCGAGAGTGTTGTTGCAGAAAAAATGGAAATATACTGTTTACACTCACTTTATCGTACCTGCACTCTCCTAATGAGCTTGTATTCATTCATTCATTCATTCGCTCACTCATTATGCTGATGATATTCTACTGCTCATTACTTTTTACGTGATTAATGAAATTGTAATCGAGTTTTAATAAAAAGTTAACCACATTATGAAGTTTTTGTTAGCAGAACATGATAAATACAGAAATATGATCGAAAGAAAAAAAGGCAACTGAAAAAGAGAAGTTATCAACAGGAATTTGCTGAAGACAAATAAATCTCATTAAAGACTGGAAGTGATTGTGCAAGTATCATAAAATTCTTTTTATTATTATACTTTATGGTACAAACAAACAAACAAACTAAAAAATATATATTAAGAAAAAGAAACCTAAATGATTCTTTGCCAATAAACTCGACAACAAGATCACAGAACTATGCCGCTATTTGCAGATGTATTCCTGAATGAAATTTTTAGATGAATCACGACTGGAGTTACTCAGCTCCACAAAAATACCAAAATCATGATCATTATCATCGTACAAGAACAAAAACTAACAGCTACAACTAATAAACTTGTACGAAAGAAAATCTGTCGATTTTTTATATGCTGTCTTAATGTTACTTTATAATGACCATCGTGTTTATGATTCCTTCAAAAACGCAAAAGAACTTTTATGAATCAAATGGTTTAATAATGAATTTCACAGTTAAGTGTCAATTATCAAGATCTGAAAATAAATTTTATTTTGATTAAAAGAGCATGATGAAGATCACCGATTGCGCTAAAGTTCTGACTGACTGATTGATCAATCAATCGGCTTTTATTTCGACAGGAAATGGCTACAATTAGTTAGGAAAAGTAATATTTGAATAAATACAACAAAGTGGAAAGCTTTTCATGCTCTGATATGGGTTGTAGGCCCCTTGGTCAGGCTTTCGAATTCGATTGCAGCCTCAATATCTAAATTTATCGATAAGATAGGCGCTTACACAGTAAATACGTAAAATCAGCTTCAATTAACAAAAACAAATAAATTAACCAAATCAGTAAGAAATTAAATGAAATTTAGTGGTAGATATTTTGTTGTTTCAACAGAATAAATAATTGGATAAATTCAAGTAATAATTAATAATTTTATCTTTATAGTCGAACTACACGGTTTACAATTGTTAATAATTTTATCGGGCTTTTTAGTTCGATTTTTGCTTCCTTAACATTGAGAAAGATTTCTTGTCATAAAATTGGAGTGATCAAAATGTTTAAAGAAAATAAGAAAAGTAAAGTTGAAGTCTTACGGACTGGGGTACATACCACTGCTGTTTCACGGCCACCAACACGCTCATAAGCACCCGAGTTCGCTTCGAACCCAGGCCATGACTAACTGTATACTCTTTTTGAGCATTAGCGTTTTGCCATCCTACCACCTGAGTTCTTCATTACTGACTGCCTATATTTATTTCTATCGATCAACTTTTCACTTCAATTTGATTACAAGAAACTTAACTCTTCTTTAAAAATGTTGATCACTCTGTTCTGACCACAAAAAAATCAATTTCGAGGATGGAAAAAGCGAGAGCCAGCGTGATAAAATGATTAACAATTGTAAACCATTAAAACAGCACTCCAAATATATAAAAAAAAAAAAAAAATCGATTATATATAGTTATAATTAATGGTTAAACGTATTATATTTACGACAAACATATTATTTTTAAACATCAATTTTACTGATGTGATATTTGGTTTTATTCGACCTCTTTTTTATTTCATATTATTATTTTCTTAAGCTCAAGATATATTTAGTATATATACTTTTTAGGGTTCCGTACTCATCAGAGTGAAACGGAACCCTATTACAGAGACAACTACGACCGTCCGTCACAGCGTCCACGGTAAGAGCTAGAGAGCTGAAATTTTGCACAGGATGTTGTTGTACCTTGCCGCTACAGCAAAAAATACTAAAAACAACAACAAGTCGAAAAATACCAGGTGTCCCTATACAACGCAAAGTTCCAATTAGCTATAACTCTCGAACTGTAAAAGATAGAAAGCTGAAATTTGCACAATGTATGTATTTGCAGGTGCTCTACAGTAACAAATGCTAACGACAACAACAAGTCGAAAACTACCAGGTGTCCCTATACAACCCAAAGTAACAATTAGCCGTAGCTGCTAAACTGTAAAATACAGAGAGCTGAAATTCGCATAATATATGTACATATTTACATATGCGCTACAGCAACAAATGCTAAAAACAACATGTCGAAAACTACCAGGTGTACCTATACAACGTAAATAAACATTAGCCGTAACTTTCAAACTGCAAGAGACAGAGAGATGAAATGTGCACAATATATTTACTCGCATATGGCCTACAATAACAAATGCTAAAAACGACAACAAGTCAAAAACTACCAGGTGTCCTTATACAACGTAAAGTAACAACTAGCCGTCACTCTCGAACCGTGAGAGACAGAGGCATGAAATGTGCACAATATGTGTATTCACATATGCTCCACAACAACACTTGCTAAAAACAACAACAACTGTAAAACTACCAGGTGTCCCTTTGCAACGTAGAGTAATAGCTATAACTGTCGAACCGCAAGAGATACCAGATACCTTAGAACAGCAAATGACACCAACAACAAGTGCAAAATTACTAGGTGTCCCCATACAACATAAAGTAGCTGTAAAAACAGAGAGATGAAATTTTTACAATATATGTATTCGTTCACATATGACATTCCATACATACATTACACATACATACGTACGGAACTCTAAGTGTGCAAGCCAGCCTCGTACTTGACTAAATTTATTATATTCTACGAATATTTTTGTCGATATTTCACTCTTCTTGGGAAAGCTTCTTCAGGAGAACAATTTTCAATATTATTGTCCTGAAGAAGCTATCCGAAAGAGAGCGAAATAGCGACAACAATATTCGAATAATGTAAAAAGTATTTATACTAAAAACACCTTCAGCTCAAGAAAATTAAAGAATATTACATCGATTTTACCTTTGGTCGAATTTTTCTAATTTACAATTGTAAGCTCCTCCTTATTTGATTTTAGTTCCCATTGGCGGACTTTTGTAGGACTTTCAAATCTCATACCTTCCTAAGGGCTTTCCTATACTTTCGTTTAGATCCAGGCTTTCTAATGCGCGGTCAAACCATTAAAAGTAGAACGATCAAGAGTTGAACAAAATGCTCAGCATAATAGGCCAAGCAAGCCCTAACACACTGCCTTGCAGAGGGCCAGCTATGGGAAGGCCTTGGACATCGCGTGTAAATAAATATGTGAATATGGATTGAGATAGTAAGATATGTAGTAAGTCAACCAAATAAAGACTTGCAGTAGTTCAATAGGCTGTAACTGTAAATTGTGTGGAAACTCTTGCGAAAAGTCCAGCACGAGGCTTCTGCTAGTTTTAAATAAAATTCTCAACAGGCGTTGACTTTAATTATTTCTTTGAATTAAATATTTTATATTTTATTTTAATTATTTTTTTTAGGATATTCTTACATACTAGAATATTTACAGGTTTTTGTTTTTAATTTTAGTTTAATAATTTAAATTTAGTTTCAAACTTAAAGAGAATAATATTACAGACTACAATGTTGTTTAGTTAATTTTCTATTATTAAACAAAAATGAAATTGCTTAGTTAAAAATAATCGAAAAGTCATTATATAGATAGAAATAAGTTAAACTGTGTATATTACAAATATTTACAAGTAGAATGAAACAATGCGGTGAAAAATCATTTCATATAAATAATAAATTAGTTGAGGGCCTTTTTTTGAAGTATTGCGTTCCTCGTAATTGAATTCTACAGTTGTGTTTAAATGAGTTTTCGTTTTAAGTTTTCTTTGGTGTTGCGAGAGGAGTTGATTGTTCAAATAAAAAGCTTTTTCTCAATTGCATAATTTTCAGCAATTGGCCCATGTTTCTCTCTCGCTTGTGCTCTATTTCAATTTTCTCTCTTAAGCTTGGTTTAACTGGTCCTTAAGGTTCGTTCGTTTTTTGCATTTAAACCTGGTTTTAATGATACTTATTAATTGCTTTCATTTTTGAGGCGACAATGTTTGTAGGGCAGCAGGTGGTGGAGGTCCCGTTACCACCGGCATCATACCAGCTGCAGCTGCTGCTGCCAGACCTTCCATGACAGCGGCATCTGGATGCAGAGGTTTCTTTTTCAATATACTGAGATCATTGACATTTTCAAGAAACGATTTGTGTCCCGAAAACACCTTAACACTTTCAAAGTCCTTTTTTAGTTCTTCGATATCACGCTTTTGCTTGGCCCGTCGATTTTGAAACCAGGTTATGACCTGGGCATTTGAGAGGCCCAAGGAGGCAGCAATCTCATCACGATCGGCTGGCGACAGGTACTTTTGATACAGAAAACGCTTTTCCAGCTCAAATATTTGATGATTCGTGAAGGCGGTGCGTGATTTGCGTTTCTTTTTGGGCTGCGGCCGATTCGAAAATATGTCCAGGTGGGACTTGTCTATAAAATAAAAACAAAATGTTCATTGAAACTTTTTATAATCACATTATTTATTAATTATCATTTCAACTAACGACTATTTATTTAAAATGCATGAAGGCGTTGCTTGTTAAATAATTGTGAGTGAGTGTTTGAAAACTTGTCAATGGCACATTTCAATAATGCTACTTTGAACACATTAAGGGAGTGCAGGTTAAAGTGGATAATACATACAAAAAAAAGAAGCAAAAATGGTAAATTATTCTAGCTTTATTACATGCTTATCCCCGATAGAATGCACATGTAAAGCATTAAAAACAGCAGTTGCTGTTAGAACGACTACAGAATAGTGCTGCTGTAGCAAACTCCGGAAAGGTTTTATCCTGTTCATTGCTTCAAATACAATTGCGCAACTGCAGGGACTTTTTTTTACCAAATACAATTCTAGCCTTTGCCGCAAAAACTGCTTATATTGCAGAAAACGCATTTAAAACTTTGAGATTAATTGTCAAGATCAATGACTTTTGTTATGGTTTTGCTCTGCCCGAAGACGAAAACACTTCAAGCGTTCTTCCTACTCTGGTGTCTTCTTTGTAGTTTGCTTTTTGTTCCACCCTTTTCTCGCAGCTGTTGCATATTGTTTATTCAATATACTTTGCAATACAAAAATAAAAGAAATATGAAAAAAATAGTAGAAGATGTAAAGCATATATAACAAAAAAATATTGAAAAACTGAATTTTCCTCAATTTAAATCGAATTTTTTTTTTTAACTGCATGGACATATTAAATCAAAAGGAATATAGTTGCTTTCATAGGACAGACATAATTGTTTTTTGTAACAAAACCAGCATCGACATATGTATAATCAACCTTGTTTTCTACGTTTTGCTATTCATTTTGCAACTCGCTTTGCCCGCCATCGTGAACACCCTTAAGCCTGAAAAACAACTCTCAACTATCAATAATTTTTACTTAATTAAATTTCCATTACACATTGTGCGATAATTCACACTTACATATTTGCTGCCTCCATTTGTCTTGTTTTGAAAAGACGTTTTTTTGTTTTAATATGTAATTTATCAATTGACAAGTGATTAATGGCAAATGATTTGCTGCTGGTTGGGAAGTTATTTTAATTAAAAAAAAATAATAATAATATTTCTTCACATTCAACACTTTCGGCTAAGAGCAAACCTCTTAAAATTTAAGGCCTCTAGCATTTTGCCCAAAACCGCCAAAACAAGTGTCCGGGATTTTTTTTTTTTTTTTGTAACAAGTCGATCAAATTCTACAATCTCGACTTAATATTTTTTTGTAACGAATTATGGGCATTTTTCGGTTTGGCAATTAATAAAATCTATTGTGTGGTAGAAAAGGGTATTGATTTTTACGTTCGCAACTATAAAACTTGCTTTGGCTTAATGCCTGTTTGTGTTGGGTTTTTAAATACTTTAATGTGGCTTTATCTTCTCCTTCGTCTTCTTCTGCTTCTGCCAAGACGTTTTGTGCGGCTTAAGATCAAAAACAAGCGGCAGTGTTGTTTAATAAACTGAAAATTGTGTTGCCTCGCTACCGTTTGATTTGATTATTTGCCCGGTTGGTATGTGTCTAAAAGCTGGTTTACACTTCAAGAAACAGCTGGAATTTCTAAGATCGTTTATACTTTTGTTTGTTTTAATTTTTTTTCTTTCTATATTTTTAATCAGCTTGGGAATTTTTTTTTTTTATACTGAAATGCGATATTGTTGTTAAAATCTATTATTTGACTTTACGATGTTTTTAAATATGTTTTTAAGCGGTAAGTTCTTTAAGACTCAAATGTTTAGATATTCTAACTTAAATTAAGAAAGCAGGCATTTTTTTCCAACGTAATTAAGTGAATGTGTTTTGATAGGAACTATTTTAATAGGTGACTTTATTTAAAGAGTACGGTATGTTAGAAGTCAGCTTTCCCACTAGGTGTTTTTTCGAGAGGTACATTTTTGAGAATGCACCCATTTTTAAGAAATAATTTATAAAAACTACTTTATCCAAAGGTATTCTTCTAAATGTATTTTTTATAAAGAGTGTTCTTTTCGATGTATAGAACTCTAAGTTGGCATAGACTCACGCACAGAGTACACAGAGATGTTAAAACTGACATTTGAAAATGGCTCAAATCAACTTCTAGACAGATTGTGTAAAGAGCTAGGCTATAGTATGCATCTTTTACGAAAAACAAATGTAAAAAAAACAAAAAAAAAACACGTTTTTATGAACCACCACCACCGAAACAGCAAAAAATTGAATAACTTAAAGTAAATTAAAAGTAAAAAATTGGTAAAAAGTGGTCAACTAAAAATCCTCTTTGACGTAGGATTTGATAATACATATTTGAGTGTTCGGAAATTGATTACGAAGAGCATGTATTTTTTCCTCACAAAACCACCACTACAAAGTAAAATTAAAACACTGTCCTTAAAGTTACGAAATAAAACATAATTAAATATTGTTTAGCACATTATAAACAGTGAATACTATAAAGTTTTATATTATAAAAAACCATTTAATATACTTTTTAAACATTCAGAAATTTGTAATAAAAAAAAAACAACCACTTTTTCTGTAGAAAACGCTTTTTGTTTTGTTTTGACTACAAGTTCTCGAGCAATTGTGAAAGCGAGACGTACAGAGCTTTGCTCTGACTTGCTACCTCGTTCTGGTTGCGTTTCATCTCTGTGTACTTTGTGACTCACGCCTGAACAACGCTTGCAAATAGTGCAATTTTAGTGCAAAACGAGATTGCCGTTGTTTTTGATTTTCATAAGCGAATTTTGTTCAGCGATAAAACGCACTTTTGGTTGAATGGCTACGTCAACAAACAAAACTGCCGCATTTGGAGTGAAGCTCCAAAGTCGAGTGTATGTCGAAACACCTGCACTTTATGGGCTGGTGGCCGATATACGGCCACAAATGCTGGAAAAAGTCAACGAAAATTGGACTACATCCCCTTCAGCCGTGGCGGTCATATGATATACAGAAATCATATTTAAAATGTAATGCCATAAGATTATCTTTTGGATAAATAAAATTCATGTCAATCGAATAATCCATTGCTGTTTTATTGCAACTTAAAATTCTATACATCGAAAAAAACACCCTTTATAATTATTTTTTTTGTGTATTAATAAACTTAATACAAGAATAATTATATTAGAAAATGTATTTTTTATAACTAAAATTAACTTTTATAACTGTTAATTATTTTATCGGACTTCTCCGACGATTTATTGCTACACATATCGACGAGAAAGGATAACGGGATAGGTATCAGCTGGATAGAAATAACTAACAACATATCAGAAAAATGTTTGTTGTTGGTCCCAGCAGGGATACGAACCCTCCCCCTTTCGCTCAAAAATTCATATATATTTGTGTTGAAACATTTTTTGTTTATAAAACTTCTTCTAGTACTTTTTTAGGTGTTCTCTTTTGGGATACACATTTTTTTTTTAACTTTTATAAAAGATGCTCTTTTAAAATAGCTCTGTGTTAAAATTATCTTTTTCAATTATAATTTTTGAGCTTGAGGTTTTTGTTTGTTATTTTTATATTTATTTTCAATATATTACAATTGTAATATTTGAAAGAAAAAAAAAAAATAACATTTAGAAAAATATTATTTCCTGAAGAAGTTTTCCAAACGAAAACGAAATATGGAAACTGAAAATAACAAACAAGAACCTCAAGCTTGAAAATTGACAAATTTTATAAATAAAATAAAAAAAGGAAAAAGGTAGAAGCAAATAGGATACAGGAATACTGTGTTTCTGTAAATCGTTTCTGGGGACACAAAGGCATGTTGTGGAATATCTTTTCTCGCAGAAAATTCAGATTAATAACGTTAAAAATTTAATTTAAAAGCGAATTTCGGACAATATTTGTCCTTGTTAAAAATATATATTAACTATATAATATTTATTTGATCTTTTTAGTTATTTGAAAAACTATTTAATACAGCTTCATATCGTTTTTATATACAAATTTTATTAACAATATTATTCAATATTTCGATAACAATTTGTTATCATCTTCAGGATAATATTTGTAATTAAATTGAAAATGTTGAAAAAATTTTTGATATAAAAAAAATTCAAAAATTGAAAAATAAAAACAATATAAATAACAGTAAAAAATAACACAAGTAGAAATAAACTAATTCTATGTCTAACATTTGCTATGTTAACATTCCCAACATGTTGCATTACAACGTTATGTTAACACAGCAAACATTACCCATAGACTAACAATGATAGTATTTTAATATAATAATAAATATTCAAAAACATTCAAGTTCCTAATCTTTTATTAACTAAATATCTATAATTCTGCGCTAAATTCTCTGTGTCTACTCTAAAGTTCATCCTATGTGTTATTGGTGTTTTAATTATCTCTAACATTTCTAGTATGTAACGTTTCTTATAACTATTTTCTGTTTCTAACACTGAAACATTTTCAAAATGAGGATAATGATTTAAACTACTGCAGTGCCAAGATAATGCTGTCTTCTGTGCATTTATGTGTCTATACCTTTGGTCCGATCTATGTCCTGCTATTCTAGTCCTTAGTTTGTTTTTTGTAGTCCCCATATATACTTTATCACAATTCTCCTGGTCATTTCCCATACTAGGGATTTTATAAACTAAATTTGCCATATCTAATGTATCAAATTTATCTTTTGTCTTACTAAATAATTTATCCAATGTCCTATAACTTTTATGAGCTATTCTATACTGCACCCTATTCTTTCCGATAGTCCTGGTATATACGTCAAAGGCTTGTAAATTTTTGGTTCAGGTATACTAACTATATTCTGAGTACTTCTATTCCTATTCTATTCTATTCTATTCTGAGTACTTCTGATTCACTAATCTATGAGTCAATGCAGCCGGAAAATCATTATCTTCTAAAATATTCTTAATAATATTCTTGCTATGAAATTCCTCATCACTAATCTTGAAAACTCTTTTTACAAAATTTCTAGCTGTGTTCATGATGATACTCTTGCTAAGTTTTGAAAAAATGTTTTCAACATTTTCAATTTAATTACAGATATTATCCTGAAGATGATAACAAATTGTTATCGAAATACTGAATAATATTGTTAATGAAATTTTTATATAAAAACGATCTGAAGCTGTATTAAATAGTTTTTCAAATATATATTAACACCCACTATTTTATTAATATCTACATACATTAAATTTGTTTTAAGTTTGCAGGCACAGCTGATAAAATATAAAAAAAGAATGTATTATTGTTTTCAATCATTTGCTTCTTATCTAAGTCAACAAGTAATTATTTATGTAGATGGACCTCTCGGCATTCAAAATTATTTCTTGTAACTCAATACCACAGGAGGATCTAACAAACACTTGTTTTTGTTGTAAAATTTAAGAAATAATGGCCTTGCACTGACTCCCTGCCTATTTATCAGATTTAAAGACTAATTTATTTGAAAGGCAGCTCTCATTTGCAGAGCACTTGTAAATGTTTCATTTCCAACAAGCCTGAAAGGAGGTTTGTTTTGGTAAGCATTGTCACATGTCTGCTTTCAAAGTGAATGAAACAAATGCCAGAAATGGTTTGTAATCCTATGAAATTTGAGAACGTCCTTTGTCCCAAAAATTATTAAATAACGAGAATGAATGTGTGTTCTGGGAAAACACTTGTGTCCATTTGTTCTACTTTCTAATTATGTATTTTAAAACTCGTATTTACTCTGAAAATTCTTCTTGGAATTTCGTCTGACTGTAAGGAGTCTGAAAGTCTGCTGAGTTTTAAATGTTGCGTTTTAGAGTTTTCGATGATAGCAATTTTATTTTCTTAAAGTTAAAGTAACATAAATTTCATTTATCATAAATATTTTAACTAGTTTTCAAAACCTCATTGGGGTATTGTGTTCAAAAAGAACTGGCTCAGTTTTAGGTTTTAATATTTTGCTGATAATATACTTATATATTATAATATTATTGTTCTACATTCTTTGGAGTTTCGTAAAACGCTCGTTAGCAGTACGTTATTTTGTTCAACAGCTAACAAATAAGAATAAAAGCAAAACTCATTAAAAGATAAGAGCTCGCTGTTCGTGTATCGATTGGATGGTGGTTATAAAACATTTGTTCATGCCACACGTTTAGGGCAAAGATTCTTTTAAAGCAAATGTTGAAAGTGAAAATATTTAAAATATGTTTGCTTTCATTTTTCTTAGCTGGGGAATTACAGAAATTTACTTTTAAGCTTTACCTTAACTTGATAGTCGCACTTTATGATTTAAAATTGTTAATTATTTTATTAAGCTTGAGTTCGAGTTTTACTTCCTCAGAATTGAAAAAGATTTTTTTTTTTGATAAAATTGTAATAGAGCAGCAAAACAAAATAAAGTTGCAGACCTTTTTACTAAAACACTCGGCTTGAAAGATTTATGCCTGGACTGACTATATATGGAACGATATCGTGTTTGTTGCCCTTTTGATCTTCAAACAAGGCCTTTTACTATACTTATAGGTGATATCTTGGCAAGAAATTTGGTAATTCAAAATGAAGCGGTCTCTGCTAAAAAGCGATTCAAAGGTGCTGGTCAAAAACAGAATTTAAAAAACTGGTTTATTTTGTTTGTAAATTCTGTGTTTCACAAAATCGTTGTCTCCGTGTTTCTTTCGATTTCACATGTAAGAGTCACTACATGTATTATAATTTATAATGTGCTTTAGTATTTGAGTAATTTAATTTAATTTATTAAAAAAAAAATTTGCTTAAATATCGAATTTTTCTTTTAATTTAATTTTAATACTTGTTGTTTTCGTATGAGATGTCTTTTTGGCAACACAGGCCATTTTTTCTCGTTAATTCTTTTTCTTCTTCTGTAGAATATCTTAATTTAAGCAATTAAATTAAGTTATTTACCAGCCTCAGTAGTACAAAAATGCTGATGTATATACTAAATATTTTTTTTTTATTAAATTTAAATTAGCTGTCAAGTAAACAGCAGAAGGTAAATGGTATTGTGTCGCATTGCCTGACATTTCTCATTAATATTTATAGTTCATTTTTAATTTTCTCTCTCTCTTGATTTTGTTCGTGCGTTCGCTTTGCTTTTTAAGGTTCTGCCGTTTGTTTTTTTTTTATTGGCCCATTATTGCTGTTACATGTGTAGAAGAAGATTCCTTAATCTTAATAAGCAAAACACGAAGAATTTTGAAAGAAGAGCAAGTGTGCTGCTAATCATTACATACATATGTGTATGTGTAGTATGTATTTTGATATACATATATATGTATATATATTTTAAAAATACGTTGATATAGCAAAGTAAATTAAATGTAAAGAAACTGTCTCGCTATTTATGACATTTTCTGAATGTGGCAAATTCAATACATGAGGTAATCGAGAATAATTGAGCAGGGTCTGAATCACGTCATTCGTGCAAAAATAACGTAAGCTCAAAACAAAATAAACAATAAAACACAAACCATACGTGGTGAGCCTCTTTCGGTTACGAATATCGTAATTGAGGCCCCGATTTCTTCTAAATAGCAAATTTTGTTTTGCTTGTTGAACCCTTAATTTTGAAAAAAGAATAATGTATTGCTTTTCAAAAATGTGTCTAATTATGTAATTGCTTTCTGTCTTTTTCTGCCGCTTATAAGCCGCCGACATTTCCTTGATGCTACTCAACTTATCAGTAGACATTTCTTAAAGGTTTGTCGAGTATTTGTGGAGTATTTTCGGATAACCAAGGATTCCTTCAAAGTATTACTCCGCAGGCTGCAAAGAACAAGAAAACTGATACACAAAGGGAAGCAAAACTTCAGCTTCCCGGTAGGACTTTTAAGTCACATATGTAGATGATAGACAAACTAGCAAAAGAGTTGGCTTGGTGATATCTTGAAAAAGGCTTCGAAGAAGTCTTACGTTGAAATCGAAAACAAAAATATTCTTCATGAATCCTTATTTGAATTGAGTAGTTGAAGTTTGCATTTTATAATTATTACGAATAATTAATAAGCAAGCTTGATTTTTTAGCTTGGACCGGTACTCAGAGAACATAAGAAGTGCACTGTATCGGAACTAGGAAAAATGATTAAGTGGAGGAGTGAGCAGGAAATAGAACTTTGGTTCTCCTGCCTTTTACAAAAGGATTGCGTCTGCAGACAGCTTGTTTCACTTTTCCAATCAAAAAACCTACGATTAAACAAATCTCCTCTCTCTCCCTCTCTCTCTTTCTCTCTTTGATGCATTCTGTGATTCACTGATCAATCGACTGCGAATGTACGAGGTCTGGACAATGTACGCAAACTGCATAAAAATATCAGGATTTTGGGAACAATATCCTTGATTTTTTCAGAGCAGAATCTGATATAAAAGTGAAAAACCAATGAGACTCCCCCACTGGGACAATGCTCCAATGACTTGAGCTGGATACTCTACTATCGTTAGTGAATTTTTTTCCATTTTCATTCGGATCAAATTTGAGAATGATGTTCAATTTTTTGCCTGGCTATTGGTATTATAAATAGTAAGGAAATAGTTTGGCGTAAGGTATATTTTTTAACATTTCAAAATGTCAGGTCACGTAAATGCTTTTTTTATGTTCGGACCAGGGAAGATCTTCTCGTGCCTTTAAGAGCTTGCCATTTCTGAATATTTATACCATACATTAGTTCAGATTGCGCAGAATTTTCAGTCGTGCTTTTATGTTATACGCTTGGCAAACATTGCAGTTGACTCGGCTGCTACATATGACGTCCATATTTTTCCTTTTGACACCCAGCTGTGTATGGCGAAATAAGTAGAAATACCAGGTGATACCGTTATCTGCAAAGGAATGTCCTAGATGGTGCTGACAGCTGCACAGGAACGTCCCATATCGGAACTTAAGGACTGTAGATCATTAAGAAAGATAACAAATAGAATGGTAGAAGGAAAATTTTGAAATCTGCTTGCCAGAGGTCAAAGCAATTTGGGTGCTAATGATCGTTGTGGCAGACTTTGTTTCTTGTCTTCTTTATTGCTGATCACTGCAATTTTACCACGAAAAACTATTTCCAAATTTTAGGAAATAGAATCGAACTAAGGCTCGATAAAGTAAATTGACACTTGTAACTTCATTTGCACAATGTATGATCAGGGCTTAACGTCTACTTTAACGGCAGCCTTTGTATGCCAAAGTTGCCTTTGAAGTCCACATGAATTTTTAATAGCACATTATGAAAAGAGTCGTAAATCATAAAAGTTCGAGTTCAAATTCAAGTTAATCTAGCACTGGTTTGATGGCACCCTAAGTAACCCGGTCTCTAAGAAAACTGCTAATAAATCGAAACAAGTTATTGCCGATTCCAAAAGCAATTACTGTTATTTTAGGTCTAAAATAGCCATAATTATTGGCTTTGTGGCCTTTTCAGCCGTTTATATGCCGTCGACATTTCGGTGATGCTAATCAACTCATCAGTAAGGCCTGGTATAGACTCGTAATTATGGCTGTCTTTTTATGTTGTGTCAGTTTCGTTTTAAGATCTGCCGGTAAACTTAGCATTGGCAGAAGGTTCATCTAGCAGAGTCGACAAAGAGGCTGGAGACAATCACAACTTAATTTTTTAAATGTGTGTCAAAATTACTGAAAATTTCAAGTTTGCAGAGAAAGAAAATGCATTACAAAACTCATGTTTGCAAAGAAATTTCTATGATCAGTCAACGATTTCAATTTGATATAGTGGAGACAAAATAGCAAATTGTGGCAAACACACACATTACAATGGGTGATCTTTCCGACAGCTTATTACTAGTATTTAGGTCAAAGGGAAGTTGTAAACATGATAGATTAGTCATATGGTTGGTTAAATCCTACTTTAGCTTTTGCATTAAGCAACGAATATATTTACTTTTCTCACCCATTTTTAAGACACGGTATTATTTGGATCTGAAGCAGAGAACTTCATGAGCTTATTAAAATCATATGGAAAGTAAGGTTTTATATTTGATTAAAAAATAGTTCATAGACATATACAATGCCCCATATTACAATTGTCCTGAGCTTAGCCACATTACGTCGAAAAATTTGACACATATTTTCTCGTTACTAATAAAAATTGCTGGTGATTAACAGACCTTACGAGTATCCCTTAGTTAGGACTAGAAGATGTCAAGTGTCTTAAAAGAAGCAGAAAATTGTTGCCGAGGAGGATTGTTTAAGCGCGGGTTATTGGGACGACGATAGCAAAAATTGGAAAATATTGATTTACTCGTTTCCTGCAAGAGTTATAGGGCCGTAACTCAAAACGAAAGTGGTTCTGATAATGTACGAACAGAACCAAAAAAAAAAAAAAAATTGTTTGGATTAGATACGAGTTAGTGGTATTAAGATTAGATGTGATGTGGTTTAAAGACATGGACGGGCCTTGTTTGTGCTAAAACTTACCTTGCTCTTCATCAAAATCTTTGGTGGTCATTTGAAACAAGGCATCCAAGGGAGTGCCGTTAGGTTTCGTTTTACCGCCACTCGTCGAGGTCGCTGCACCGCTGGAGCTGTTGGCAGTTGCATTGGCTCCATTCGCACTACTACTGTTGTTGAGATGAGATCTTTCCTGGTTCGTTTGAGGTGAATGTCTGGTATGCAAGTCCCCCGAAGAGCGATTTATTTCAGGTGAACAACAATCACTGGCCGCCGAACTGCTGCGTTCGCTACCGCTCTCTGAGGGTATAATGTCCATGCCATTCATATGCCTTAAAAGTTGAGCCTGGGCATTAAAATGTTCCTGCAGCTGACGGTGGTAGTCCAAAGCCAATCTCTGTTCGTAGTGTAAAAGAGCGGAAGGTATAAACGGTCGCACTGGCATGGGCCCCAGCAAATGATCCCAAGGTCTTACAACGTGAGTGGTGCCGGGCAACAACATGGCAGCTGGATGCGCTCCCGTAACAATATCCAAAGGTTCAGTGCGGGGCTGGAGGAGGCCTGTAGATGTTCTTTGTGTGGCAGGTGGCGGCGAAACGGAGGAACTTTCACGTTTTCCATGACCCAATATATCGGCTATGGAAAAACTTTTCACGCCGTCCAGATTTGATTTTGTGTTGCCGGTATTTGAGTTTGAATTCTGTTGTTGCACAGGACTGGGGGAACGTTCCTTTTGACTTTCAGCATCAGCTGACATTCTTAAACGTTTGAGGGGCTGAAAATATTCCTCTGGCATGTTACCGACGGCAGCCGCTCGTGACAAACCAGCTGCAGCAGCAGCGGCCACAGCATGCTGATGTTGAATAATCAGTTGCTGGTGATGCAACAAATCGATGGCCGTACGATTTTGAGTTTGGGGCAAAGGGCTGGGTGCCCCGCCAACTGAAATTTCAGATTCTGCAGGACTGGCGGGCCGCATGGTGGGTGGGCAGAGCATAGTCTGCGAACTATACTTTAAACCAAAAGTAACAACTAAACACTTTCACACACAATGTTTTCTAGTAATATTTTTTATTTAAATTATGCATAAGTTAATTGTAGTAATAATTCTTTTCTTCTTATATTTCTTATGTTTTTTTTTTGTTTTTCTTTTCTTGCTTTACACAAGCGTTTTAACGTCTTCTCTCGTTTATTGTTCACCACATACTAAAATCAATCAAAGCACAATCATTTCTCAATTTGAATCAAGTTTTTTTTTCTCTTCTTTGTCTGCTTTTGTGTTGCTCACAAATTGTAACAGTTTATTGTGTTGTGTGTGATGATGTTCGATTTTCTTTACATGTGTTGGTTGTGTGATCTTATTTTCTTGTTAACACCATGGCTCAAATATTACCCACTAACGACTAAACACGATGCGGTTAAATATTATTTTTAACAACAAGCTGTTTTGGGTTTGAACTCGAACAGATTGGAGGAAAGAAAAAATCAAATATCAATCCAATAGAGTAAGACCTTTCCATTCGGCGATTCACAGTCAACTGTTCGAAACTAGATTGAAGATTGCTAACTAGACAAGTTGATTTTCTTGTTTTGGTTTTTTCATTTAATTTTTTTCTGTTTATTTTTATATTTTTTTTACAGCGCACATATGGCTGGCTGGCAGTTTGTTTGTTTGTTAAGTTGGGTTGGTAGAATGAATGGTGGTGGTTATTTGTAGTTTTTAAAGTGTGTTTGTGTGCGAGTTTGTTTAAGGTTGTTAGCTCCTGCTGGCTGCTCTGGCACGTTAAGGTTTAAATATTCGTGTCTTGTTTGTCGGTGGTTAAACTTAGGACGTCATTAATATTCTGCCAACATGCATCAAACACACACATACACACGAACATCCAACAAACTGTTTGCTGTCTGCACTGGAGTTCGCTTAGCAGGCAGGCAGGCAGGCAGCCAGGCAGGCAAGCAATCAAATCATGACCACCGAACAAAACGAACGATAAGACAAACAGCGTAAACAACAGCAACAAACAAACAAGCCTAAACAAGCATAACAACCTTAAACACAAACACACTTCGGCAACATACTTATTTCCCATTAACCAAGCGTCTTTGCTGTTTGCAGCAGCAAACAGCCAGAATGAGAGAGTAAAATCACCGTGCTCTGCCGCTCAGCTCTACATGCCGTAAGTGAGAAGAGCAACGCAAGCATTTCCGGTTCCTCACACAATCAAAACAAAACTCACAATGAAGCTATTTGCTCTTTTACTCTCCCCGCCATAGTGCTGTGCTCTTCTTATGCTTGTTGGGTGCCTAAACGAAAACTCACCAATCAATTTTGCTTGTTGGCACAATGGTGGTTCAAAACATGTAACGGTAATTATGGCGTTCATCATTAAATGTTGTTTAAGTTGCCTGTTGTTTTTTTTTCGTGCTTGATGCTTGGCGTGTTTATAATTTTAAAGTCTTGTTGTGTGTTAAATACAATTTTTGTGTCGTTCTAGTTTCCTCACATTTAACGCACTGTTACAAAAAAAAAAAAAAAACTGTTTAAACTGAATTCAAATTTGGGAGGAGAAAATATTACAAAAAACTACGTACTCAATAGAATTTATTTTTGTAACAAGACTGTATTTAGACAGTTTTTTTTGTTTGCTATAATTTATAAATAAGTTTTTTGTCAGTCAAACTGTTTGTCAGTTAAATAGTTAGAATGTGTGTGTATGTATGTGGGTACATACTTGTTACTGCTAGATATTTATTTGGTTATTTATCAAGTACATTTTTTTGTGCAGCAAATTCCCTTTTAAACAAATTGCTGATTAATTAGTTTTGATTGAAATTGTAAACGATGAGTTTTAAAATTCTTTAAATTTAGTTCTATTGAAATAGTGGATACCGATTATTATGACATTTAACAAAATAAAGCAGAAAGAAAAGCAAGTAGAAAGTTGATTACATATTGGAGTTACATAAAAATACTTATGTACATATGTATATTGTTAATTTCAGTTTTACTATTAAATTCTACTATTTACATTAATTTTGAGAATATAGATATTTATTAGCAATGTTTTGAATAAAAAGACATTTGACATTCAAATAAAGTTACATTATTAAATTAATTATTCAAGCTCTTGATCTCTGGTTTTTTTATAAAAAATAATATTAAACAATTATTTATTTATTTTCAATATTTCGCCAACAATTTGTTGTCTTTTTTTTGTTTTTTTATTTTCCTGAAGATGACCAGAAATTGTTGGCGAAATATTGAAAATAAATAAATAATTGTTTAATATTATTTTTATAAAAAAAAAACTAAATATCAAGAGCTGGAATAATTAATTTAAGAATATAAAGATCAACTAATATAAAGATAAAGTTACATTAAGTTACATTATTATAAAAGTTACATTATTATAAAATAATATAAATAAAAATAAAATTTAAACCTACTGTCTGTTTCAGCAATGTCGCAAGGAAATTTAAGCTTACGTCATGCATTTGTTTTCATTTACTTTACAAACCAGATCGGTAAATTAAAGTTTTGGTTAATTTTTTTTTATTAAAGTATTGACAAAAACTATTAAATTGTTCTTGTGTAAATTGTTCTTGTTAAAACTGATCAGCTGTATCTGATAAGCCAAATCAAATATGTACATAAATAAGTACAAAATATATAAGCAAACATTTGGAAATAGTTTTTGTGCTGTTTTAAAATTTAAAAGTATTTTGTATGCAAATTGGATAAGTACTTTGACGCGGTGGCAAACTCAGGATTTTCTTCCATCTAGTGAACAAGTGAACTGTTTAAGAAAACTAAATACATACATATAATAATTGTTTAATAGATTTACTTAATAAAATAAAAACTAAAAATATGTGCATTTTCTAGTTTTATTTCCCCGTTTTTTTAAATATATATATATAACATTTTTTCTATAAAAACACCCACCCGATAGCAAAACAGCAAGTGAGTGATTTTGACGTTTGTGTTCGCAGTGCTGACGACATAATCGAAATAGAGGAATCGGATTTTGTACGAAAATACGTAAGGTCTTTTCGACTTGCCGATTGAGTCATCGTTCGAATAAAAGATCCCCATAGACGAACCCAAAACAATTTTCTTTCGCTCAGAATGCGAACAATCGCACGACTTCGACGTTGAGGAACAGGCATTAATAATGAAATTACTGAGTATATAAATGAAAACTGAATAATATACATACATATTAATATATGTATGTTCTGCCATCGATTTATATTAATATAATATATTTTGGCATAAAATAAAAAAGCTTTACTACGACATATCAAAAAAAATTATTCAAAAATGAAATTAATTATTTATTCGCTATAAGAGCGAAATTTGAAATTTATTACTTTAGGTCTAAAAAATATACCTTAATGCTTTCTATCTTTTTTCAGCCGTCTATATGCCGCCGACATTTCGTTGCTGCTAAGCAACTCATCAGTAGACTTTTGTATAAAAAGTTTGTTTGAGCATTTCTGATTCTCATTTTGTTCATGAGAACTTTGGAATAAGTAGTTGGGCTTCAAACATTCTCTTTAGATTTTTCAAGTCTACTGATAAGTTGCTTAGCAGCAAAAAAAAAAGACAGAAAGCACTAAGGTCTATTTTTTAGACTTAAGGTAATAAAAAAAATTATTTTTAAGGCATCTAGTTTTTTATTTTCTTGCATTTTTGTATGGGAGCCACCTTTGGAGGCAACAATGTTGG
Source organism: Sturmia bella (assembly GCA_963662145.1). Lineage (NCBI taxonomy): Eukaryota > Metazoa > Arthropoda > Insecta > Diptera > Tachinidae > Sturmia > Sturmia bella. Next base: position 7,528,793 of record OY759168.1, on the reverse strand, counting down.
AGAGAAAAACTTATTGGGTGCTGGTCATACATTTGGCTCCTCTTTGGGTGCACTGGGGCACGTTGCGTTGGTGGGGGAAAAGTTTCAATTTTGAGAGGCCCAGGTACGATGCCTGTATGGCAGTCAATGTGTGCTCAACCTCCAACAGTTTTTTCTCCCCAATTTGATTTTCGAACACATCGATTGCCTACCAAGTCACCTTGGGGAGCTCCCACATAAAAACACAAAAAGAAAATTTGCATAGCGGGCGCCTTGCAAATGATTTTGTTGAAGTCTTGATACAATTACTAAGCTAACCTTTTCCCCACAACAAGGACAACTTCAGTGAAAATAACTTGCATTTTGTGTTTTTACAACTTCCGAAAACTGTCAAAAAGATGCAACTTCTATATTTATAGAACAGGGAAGAAAGAGCTTACGCTGAGTTGCTATCTCACTTGGGCTGCCTTTGTTATGTGTAACGGCACAGCTGATGAAGGTACCTCAAGTTGTCGAAAACTTGATAGCACAATAGCCAATGCTAAATCAACTCTCCCCAAATTTAGGTAAATAATTTTACAAACATGTAATAACAATATTGCATAATGTGTTTTATTAGGCGCTTGCTATTTTTAAATTCAAAACAAAGTGTTTGTGAGATAAATAATATCGACTTTTTTTGTTTGTATGAAAAACCTATTGACACTACTTTAGGCTTATGGAATGCAACATCGTTCAAATGTCTGAGTAAAGTGCATCATAAAAGTCCAATTGTCGTAACTCTAAAGCGTAAGTCAGTCTTAATTGGGTCGATGCGAGGGTTTGTATTGGCTGTGCGTATTGCTGGGGCATGCGGCTTGCTTCATTTGTTCACATGCTCATTCTGACTGAAATTGCCCGAATGCTCAAAATCATTTTTCGATGAAAACAAGAAAATGTTGCCGCCACCTGTAACCTTTTCAGCGAAAGTACTTCGTTGTCTATTGAGTTTTAACCATGAGTTGCTGCATCATAAATTATGGTCTGCAAAAGTCTGATCTCTTCCCCTGTGATGCGAAATCTACTGCCTCAGGTTTCCAGCAGATCTTGTGTTTCGTAGACGTGCGAGTGTTGTCCAATCGATTACTGAACCAGTGGTTTTAAAGTGATTCACCACATTGGGCATAGTTCTCGCGATGAAACGATTATGGTGATCGTAAAATGGATAAAAGCTGTGGTATGTTGCCTGAGCATAACGTTGCTTTTCATAAAACAATTTCATTATCTGCAAGTCATTTATGTTACGATCGCAGTGACAAGAGGGAGCCGGCTATTTATTGTGTGTTGTTATCGTGGAACGCATGAGACTCTATTTTGTTTTTTTGCGGGGAGGTTCCAACGGGAAGGGTTGGTTGGTCTGGGTGCGCCGTCATAAAATTGAAACTAAAAAAAAACAGACAACAAAACAAAAACAAGGTTTAGGTTAGGTTAGGTTGAATGGAGGGGTTCTTCTGCCCATGTCTTACGACATGCACCTAAGCCAATATAGGCTTGTTGTGCGTTCCGTGGGCTTAACCGTGAACCAGTTTGACTCATAGGTCTATAGGAACTCCGTGTCATTCACAAAGTTCCTTAGTTTCCTCCAGCATACGCCCCGTAATTGGGTTATGTCTGGTAAGGTGTCTCTCCCAAAATGTCGGGATTGTATTTGTGAGAAAGCGGGGCACTGACATAAATAGTGCTCCAATGTTTCGCTTTCCTCTCCACAAGCTCTACATTCATCTCCTCCCGCTATTCCTATGCGGCTAAGATGTGAAAGTAGTTGAGAGTGGCCTGTCAGAACTCCCATTAATCTACTTAATTCGGGCTTGCTAAGTCTTAGCAATACCCCCATTTTTTCCTCATCTGGATCCCCCCATAGGATTTTTGTATTGCTTCCCACAGTTTCGTTATTCCAGAGAGTTAAATGAGCTCTATGAGCCCAGTTCTTTAGCTCAGATTTAACTGCATCGAAAGGTTTCGCGCATACCAAGCTTATGTTACTTCACTTTCTTGCTCTTGAAGCAAGTGACAAAAACAAACTACTACAAAATGTTTTGTGCGCCACACCAGCGATGACCGCTCGTTTCCTTAATGTGGAGGAACTGATGTCGGGTTCCTCATTTTGCCCTTCCGACCGTGTTGCAAAAACTGGTCCAATTTGATTTGTTTCTGCAACCCCAAAATCCCACCGTCTTCTCCTTCCTCCTTGAATGCTTTATACGTCCGTGGTGATTTAGACTGAATTATTAACAATCAGTTTAACGGATGTGGCTGCAGCAATGTATAATCCGCCAAGTTTCTTTAGCATTTTATATAAATTTAGATGTGCCGAGCAAGAATTAAATCGTTACTGATGTATCGCAGTTAATTTTTTCACATACACTTACTAATAAGCTACATTTAGTTTGGTCATGTTCTAAAAGTTTGGTAGCTTAAGTCTCACGATAGGTGAATCTAAAAACCAAAAAAGTGATATGATTTTCTGGCAATTTTAATGGCTTGAAAATGAAAATTTTACGCGTGTAGTGGTTTCTCTAAACTTTACAGGCTGTATGGATTAGTTTTACAATACTGTGGTACAATTTGAAACTCATAAATAACTCCTTTGAGGCAACTTTCTTCCTGAGCATTTTACCCATTAATTTATTTCTCAATAAAAAGCAGCTGACTGCCGACAACAAGAAAACCCCTTTCGCCAACACCTTGTGATAACAAAAAGACTTCCTTCACCTGTTCATTACGGCAACTAAAATTGTTTACATCTATTAGACACGGTGGCAATTGTTTTAAGTTCAACACTTTTGAACCTTTTTCATTAAGAATTTTGCCGCTTATTTTAATATGTATGCATGTTCAAGTGAAGCACAAGTATCTTAGAAATCCGTGGTTACCGGCAGCCGCCAGCCACAATCGAACTCGGTGTGTGTGTGGGTTTTTTTTGTGTCTAAACAAAACCCACATGCAGGCACAAATGAATAAATTTTAATGAAACATTTTAAATAAGTCTTGGGGATAATTTTCAGCGCTATTTGATCTTATTGGTTTTATTATTTCAATACACCTTTCACCGCTCGGCGCTGTTGTTGCACTAATCAAAATCAAATTTAAATTCAAATTTATCAGCATGTGAGTGGAAAAAACCTCACACAAAGTCAGTCTAAAATATTTGAAAAATATGTAAATTTTTTTATTCAAAGGATTTTTCTAAAAGGATTACAACATATTGAGCAGTGACTTGAAAGGATGAACATAGAAGGATAATTGGAAAGATCATTATATATTCTATAGACACTCAATAATTTTCAGCTTAAACCGTGGCACAGGTGAAAAATTGCTTAGGGCGAAGGAAATTTATGCCTGATGAGAAAATCATAGGCGTTTGGCTGCTCGTTTAAGACATTTATTAAAGATAATTAACACTTTTTCTTCTACTGCGGCCATCGACTTTCCCACGCAATCAATCCTTTGCATATAAAAAGGAACCCCAACTAAAGAGTAGAACACAATCAGTCACATCCGTTCAAAAGCAGCATTATAATGATGCAGTCCTAATGAACACACACACACGCATCAAGATGCACTTTTTTAGCTACAAAGCCCTGAAGAACAGAGACCAGAAGCGCTAACGACAAATTCAAACTGTTTATTGGCGGCTTCGCTTTGATGCGTTTGTTTCGCAGTTAAAACAAAAATATTTGTGTGTGGAGGAGCCCTTAAACATTTTCAGTTCGAAACCCTGCAACGAAAAGAAAAACTAAACATTTAAGTTTTCCCAATCAAAAAGATCTCACAGTGTTTGCGGCTACTGGTGGTGCTGTAAAATGGTGCTGCTGGTTTTGAACGAACACGACCTTTTGTAAACATTTCATCGACCTTTTTCTGTTTTGTTTGATTTAACTTTTACTTTTAGAGTCCTGCTGATATTTTCGAGTTGGTGAGTGTTTTTGTTTTTGGAAATGATTTATTACTTCAATACATATCGAAAAGTGGGTCCAGACCTCAAGGCGCCAAAAGGTCAAAACAAATTTTAGACAGTTCGAATGTTTTTTAAGAATATTTTTCCAATTTAAAGTTAGAAAGAGGTCAAGCCAAGCGAAAAGGCTTCTATCTAGTTGCTCATATGCTGGTATTCGTTCAAAATAAAAGGCCATCACAGCGTCCGTTCTCCTAAACGGTAAGAGCTAAAGAGCGGAAATTTTCACATGATGTTGTTGTGCCTTGCCGCTACAACAATAAATACTAAAAACAACAACAAAGCGAAAACTATCAGGTGTCCCCATGCAACGAAAAGTTACAATTAGCTATAACTCTCGAACCGTAAAAAAAGAGAGCTGAAATTCGCACATGGTAGATATTTATAGATGCTCTACAACAACAAGTCGAAAACTACAAGGTGCCCCTATACAACCCAAAGTAACAATTAGCCGTAGCTGCTAAACCGTAAAAGACAGAGAGCTGAAATTCGCACAATATATGTATTTACATATGCCCTACTACAACAAATGCTACAAGCAACAACATATCGAAAACTACCAGGTGTCCCTATACAACGTAAAGTAAAAATGAGCCGTAACTTCCAAACTGTAAGAGACAGAGAGATGAAATGTGCACAATATATGTATTCACATATGACCTACAATAACAAATGCTAAAAACAACAACAAGTCGAAAATGACCAGGTGTCCCTACACAACGTAAATTAACAATTAGGCGTTACTTTCGAACCGTGAGAGACAGAGGGATGAAATTTGCATAATATATGCATTCACATATGCTCCACAGCAGCAAATGCTAAAAACAACAACAACTGTAATACTAACGGGTGTCCCTTTACAACGTAGGGTAACAGCTATAACTCTCCAACCGTAAGAGATAGAGAGCCGAAATTCGCACAGTGTATGTATTTCCAGATGCCTTACAACAGCAAATGACAACAACAACAACAATTCGAAAACTACAAGGTGTCCCCATACAACATGAAGTAGCAATTACGCGTAACTCTCAAGCTGTAATAGACAGAGAGATGAAATGTAGACAATATATATATTCACATATGCCATTCCACACGTTCATTACACAAACATACGTACGGAACCCTAAGTGTGCGGGCCAGCCTCGTACTTGACTGAATTTATTTTTTCTTCCTCAGAATTGAGCATGTGGTAAAATTGTGGTGAAATTGTACATGTAATTAAAATTTCGTTTAGTTTATTTGTATGTATATTTTTTAACTTATGATATGTTAATAGCATTTGTTTTGGCAGTCTTAAGGAAATTTAAGCAAGTTCTGCAAATAACCTCAATTTCAAGATGAACTTTTTTTGCTTTACGACATGGTTTTACCATTTTCGATTTGAAATGTTAATTGAATCCGAAAACAAAGTTTGCAGAAAGTCAAAAAACTCTTTGCAAATTGAGGCGTGTTCAATTAGCAATTGGCGCCAGTCATCTTCCACTTATTGTCAAAGAACGAAAGTACACAGTCAAAATTTGGCTGGAACAGCAGTTGCAAATAAGAAACATAACATTTGTCATCACTTGTATTGATTTAAAGGCAACTTGAAAAAAAGCTACCGCCAAATGTTAACATTTTAAGTAAATAACCTGGCCTTGGTCTTTTCAAAATCGCCGTTGCGCAACCGTGTTAACAATTAATAAAGCCAGAAAAGTGTGGCAACGTCGTGGAGTGTGAAAATTTCCCTAAAACGAACAAAAGCAATTAAACCAACATGGAAATCAATATTTGTTAAAAGCAACCAATCGATAAAGTATATAAATAGAAAATAATTTATTCAATCTTTCGATTCGATGTTCAGGAGTTCGGTCTAAAAGCTGAAATTAATATTAAACAGCTACCGCATAAATAAATATTTGTTAATGGATAACAATCAGTAACAATGGGTTAAAACAGATTCGTTTTTATGACAACACTGTTTAAACAACGGCAGGCATCAAAGCTACAGCCGCTTTGATTTCAAACACCCACCGAAAACGTACGATAGATAATTCAACAGCGTTTGATGGTAGGAAAATCAAATATGTATATAGAATTTTTCAATTTCCTGATAAAAGTTTGATTTCTTTTAAAGAAAATTGGTAAAACAAAAGCTTTTCGAATAATAAACTTTATTAACAGCAAATGGCTGGCATTGGTTTCTATGCCTAAAAATTAGTGCTTTTGCACCGCCTTTTACATCCACGTGAAAACGCATGGAAGATGTTGAAAATGTGAAACAGTCGTTTACCTTGACATCTTTTATTTATTTAGATGTCAAAAAAAAGACGCACAATTTTTGTGACAAATAAAAAAAATTTTAAAATGGACTTGGAGGAGGACTTTTGGACTTTTTCTTTCCATAAGTCAAGCAACATGTTCTCCATATTGATTGACCATACGATGGGCTTTCTTTTGCACTGCAGTTAAAATGAATTTATTTATATTCAATTAAAAATTATAACAAAATACATGTTCCGCTCATTTTTTTAAGTTAAATTTGTTTTTTGAAATGTCATTTTGCAATCGATTTTCTGCAATTTTTGTAGTAATGGCATTAAAAAAATCGAAAGATGTAAGATGGAACAAAATGAGAACGGATCATCTTCGGCTGATGTAGAAAGATGTAGAATTTTCGGCCTGTATAATTCTTATGGGAAGATATAAACATCTTTGCAAATTGATGAAAGATGTAAGATGTGCGTCAGTGTAAAAAGGCTATAAGGTTCAGCCAGAATGCATAGACACTAGAAATGGAGCATGCACAAGCATGATTAAAAAGGGGAAAATAAATTTAGCTTTACTTGTCGCCTTGCTTGCGGGATGCATGAATTGCTCTAAAAAAAATGCCTGAGATAAACTAATACAGACAAACATTTCTACTAATACTGCCACAAGTATTCCTGTGCCACTATTGATAGATAGAATATGGTCAGTGTCGATATTTACTGACGTAAAATATGTTGCTTAATTTTGATATTGTGTTTCGTGCGAAGAAAATCTGTAATCCTGATCAATAACAAAGAAATATGTAACAAACGTTTTGTAGAATTTTGTAGCACTAAAAGGGTTAACAAGTAGATAAGTATGATGTTTTAGCAAAAATAAATTGTGGTGTGTTATTTAAAAGCAAGGCAGCTTAGAATTTGAAAAAGTGGTAAGAACGGGGAGGATACAACGAGCGCACAGTTTTGTTGTTTTAATTTCAAGTTTTGTAATATGTGTACATTAATATATGCACAATAAGGTTTATATGTAATCTTGACCATAAATATTATTGAATTTCAATATATTTACATGAAAATAAATTATATTCATATTTCAACCAAAAAGCTCTTCAAGTGTGATGATATATTTTCGTCATGTCTGACTAGTCAGGTTTGACTAAATTTATATCAGCACTAAGTACTAATGTACTAGTGACCAGTAATGATCAATTCTTCATGCCAGCCCAGTCAGCCTTGAATAAGTTTTATATAAACACACATGGTAGCCACCAGTGATGACATATTCATCGTGCTTAACAATTGGTCATGTTTGACCAATTTAATATCAACACAAGTGTCAATCAGCAAAACTGACTAGTCAGGTTTAACTAATTTTGTATCAACGCTGAAATCACACTTACACAAAACTTTCCATCAGTTTTTTTCACGTTGGCCTTAAGAAAATGATAGAAATTTTGTTCCAGGGTATTTCTTCATCAATGTCGGTCATATGACCAGCCACTGTTCTTGCAGAGTGGTAGAGTGCCGTATTACATGTTTCCGAGGTCACTGGTTCGATTCCTGCCGAAAAGCCTCGCTGTCTTGTTTCTGATAACAAAAATATTAGAGAAAGGGAGAAATTAAATTAAATTAAAAGAATTATAAATGCATTGTTTTTTTTATAAATATATTGAAAGCAGCATTGACAGCTGACTGACAGCTCGCACACTACTGGGTTCATCCAACCATTAATCGTTTTTCTTTTGCTTTCAAGTTATTAACGGTTTACGAACAAAAGCTCAAAACAAAATGAAATTCAAAGTTAACATGATAATGGATTTTTGTTTTGTTAAACAAAAGCAATTTATTTTTTAAAATTTATTAAAGGTATAAGTAAATTTATCATTAACGTATCGACAAATTATTAAAAACTTCTTGATTTGTTGGATGGTTTCATGAGTTTTTTTTTTCCTTTAACAAATTATTGTTTTTATTTTTGTGTTCAATAATTTTTTATTAATTACCGCTTTACTGTTAAAGTAATCAAGACTTTAACAATTTTGTTATTATAATGAAATGGTTTGTTTTTCTGTTCAACTTTATTATTAACGAAACAGTAACAAATTGAGGTGTTTGCTTTGTTTGACGTGAGGCTTAAAGGGGTATAGTCAAAAGTAAAAGTAAAACAACATCTTTGTTGAATTAATTATTTAAGCTTTAGATCTTCGTGTTGTATAAGAAATAATTTGAAACAAATACATTTATTTATTTTAATATGAACTTAACTATTTATTTGCTTTAAGAGCCAATTGAAATGTATTAATTCAGGTCCAAAAATGAACCTTTTCAAAATATTTACTGTATTTTTCAGCTGTCTATATGCCGACGACAATTCGTATGTGCTAATCATCTCATCACTAGACTTGAAAAATTCTTAAAAGTTTGTTTGAAACTTAACTACTTATTCCATAATTCCCACGAACAAACTGAGAATCAGAAACGTGCAAACAAACCTTTAACACAGTAAACATTTCTTTTCGTTTTGCAACTCTTTTACTTTTCCTTGCAACCTTCTATACAACGAGTTACCATTGGTGACTACGATTCGTATTTTTGAAAGTATCAAAAAGTAAGAGTTTTTTGAATATTCAAATATGAACTTGATTATTTATAGACAGCTGAAAAATACAGTAAATATTTTGAAAAGGTTAATTTTTGGACCTGAATTATTTTATTTATTTTAAGTAATTCGCCAACAGTTTGTTAGCACCTTTAGGAAAATAATTATAAAATTCAAAATACAAAAACAAGTTATCGAAAACATTTGATTAACAAACTTTCAAAAGAATATTTTCCCGCCTTAAATTATTTTTTATAAAAAACAAAGACCTAAAGCTTGAATAATTATTTAAATAATCTTAATATCAAATAACATAAAAGTAAAACAACATCTTTTAAAGTCTCTCCGACAATTAAATTAAGTTGGGATTATATTTTTAAGGCCATATTCATAATAATATAAGCTCTTATTTGACGTATTTCTACGGAATATTTGTCAAATAAACGTGTAACAAACCATCAATAGTTTTTATGAATATGGGTGTTAGTAGATAAATTTTGTAGTTAAGATGAATCGTTAGGGAATGTACTAGTCACCGTATCCAGAATGCAATTTTAAGCTTTTTATACAAGTAATTAAAAATTGCTTAAATATTTACAGTGAAAAGACAATTCAATCCATTCGCACTTCAATCAATCCCAAGCAAAGGCAGAAATATGGTAAGTACGATTTTTGTTAAATCAAGCATGTTGCACTCGTTTCAAATGCACATTATTAAAGATCTAAATGCTTAACTGTAGCCATATTCCATGCCGACTTCGGATTAAGTTTAGTCATATTCTTTCTAATATCAATCTTGGGAGTAAATATGACTGCAATCCCTACTTAAAACAAACACGTCGTACTTGATGTGAAAATATCCAACACTTTTGACATCGATTGGGCTTGTTTTAAGTACGAAACGCTTGCATTTGTTTTGAGTGTTTTTATATAGCGGTTCGATGTTTTTGAGGCCCGTAGTCTTCCTTAATATTTTTCTAATAGCCAATTTTTATTGCACCTGTCACAATGTGACAATAAGTAAGTGAATTTACATAATTGGGTGTTAATTATCTTAAATCCATCAATACGATAACTTATATCGCATGAAAAATGATTTTTATATAGAAATAGAACTTAGTTTTAAGCATCATCATGTCCCTCTTAGAAGCGTCAAACTAGTTGTGACAGTGCATATGGCTTGAGTATTCTGGGTGCCAGGGTTTCTTTTGTCGGCAACTGTCTTATCTCCGCATTGGGATGTGGTGTTGTATGTTTGAGACTGCTATCACGGACTACTTCTTTTACTGTTTTGACATTTAGATCTCGATGTCTGTCTACATCTCTAATGTGCCATTCAGCGTTGCAGTATTTTAGGTTGGATTTGTTGAAAAATTTTCAAATTAATTGTGCTTTAGATCACTCGGATTTCTACGCTCTAATTCCAGATTGGCGCTATAATTGTATTGTATATGAAAATTTTATTTTGAGAGAACTTTTTACCTCTCTCTAGGTCTTAAATTTTGGCTGATTGGGGCTTTTCGCGGACGAAAGTCTCAGCAAATGGGTTCCGTTTTCGTTGTATGAGTGCCGGCATCTAAAAATGAAACAAGAACTCTACATCGCTTGATCATTTAGATACATGTAAAACAATATCAAACTTTAAAATGTTGTTGTTATTTTCAATCGTGAAAGTCGAGATTAAATTTTCATGTACGTTTCGTACTAAAATCAAGTAGAGAAGTCTTGAATCTTCTACAAGTTTTTTCTTCCAGTGTATTTATTGGTATTTTTGTGGTTCAATAATGTATCAAAATTAATTATGTATTATTTGAAATCTAAAAATTGATATTATTATTATTTTCTGTCTTTTCTGACTACCGTCCATATGCCACTGACACTTCGTTGATGCTAATCAACTCATCAGTAGACTCAGCGAAATGTTGGCGGCGTATAGACGGCTGCAAGACATGGAAAACATCAAAAAGGTCTATTTTTAGGCCTAAAGTTGTTATTTCATTTAACAAATAAATAATTAAGTTAATTTTTGCAAACTTATTATACATTTATTTGAAATAAACCAAATGGAAAAGCTAAAATCATAAAATTAATTTTAAAATTCTTAATTAGGCTCGAATTTAGTTTCTATAAGTTGTTGCTTGGGTTATAACATAATTTAAAGAAGGTAAAGCAAAAACTTTGCCGGCCTACATCTGGCTCTTTCTAAACCCCTACATTTTTTGTCGGCGTGTATTGTAACTTTTCAATACTTGCACTAAAATTATACTAGAAGGTTTACCTTTTTCTCTAGCGTCCGAAAACTTTTGTTCATCAGTTTTCACTTAGCAACGCCAACAGTAAAATGAAAAATTCGTAATAGTTTTTAATGGCTAATTTTTACATCAGCTATTTGGAAGAAACGTTTAACATTTAGTTGAGCAATTAATTAATTAAGGTGTGGTTTATTTTATTTTGTTGTATTATATCATGTACGTTTGTAGTTCTATACAAAAATTTCATGATGAAATATTTGGAAAATGTGAGCACTATTTAATATAATTTTTTTATTAGAGAAACAATTTATAAAAACCACTAAAAATAAAATTTTAAATCAATTTAGGAGCATATCCACATATGTATATGTAAGTATACATCAGAGAGCTGCAACGAGTGCCTGAATACACTATTTTTGTAAAGAGTGGGAGTGTGAGAAACCGCTAATTTTTATCTAAATATTTATTCAGCTCGTACACGCACAAACAGACCGCAATATTAAATTGACATGAAAACTTTTAATCCATCCTGTGGCAACGCATATATGTAAATATATATGTGCATTGTGTGGGCCTGATGTTCCTTGGGATTTCGGGCTACCAACCGTATTCGTGATCCCCAGGCCGTCCAGTGAACTGCATTGCAGTAGGACCTAGATAGCTCGAACCACTAGCATGTGATTCTGTTATGGGCCTAGAACACTAGCAAATAAGCTGCCACTCTAGCAGTTGGACCACCTGTTGGGAGTCAGTGGTGCAGCGGCAGAATTACGCTACGTAGTGTGGTCCAGCGTCGCGTCAGGCCGTCGTGCCATTTACCGACTTAAATCATTCGACATCTGGCTACTCAAAATTAAATTAATATTGATACGTTTATTTTTGCTTTAGAGCTTTTATTATTTAGTTTTTTGCTTTTAAATTAAATTACTAAAATGGCGACGAGTTTTTTGAAAAACATTTACAAGATGAAAATATTGCTTTGTCATTTGTACTAAAATGCTACACACCACTTTTTTATCGTCTAGAGATAATTGTTATTTTCCAAATGCAGCTTTCCTTAAGACCCCTGTACCGGCGATCTTAAGTTCCAATTACACTTCTAGCTAAAATCTGGTGGTATGAAAATAGTATTGAAGTGCTGCTGTCTTATCATTTTATTATCTAGAGCGATATTATGTGACTGAAAATTTGACAATAGTATGAGCATATTGTCATTTCAATAATATGTTTTTGGTTCATAAATGATTGAATTTTGATGGAGAGTTGCGCATTTTAGACTGCGTTAAAATTTAGAGTGTTATGATTTGTTCAGGCCGCCGTATGTTTTTATTCCTTTAATTAAATGAAACTGATCACAGAGATTCTTTTACATTCCTTTGGCACATCTACCTTGTACTTGTTATAATTTCTCTCTTGCTCTCTCTCTCTCTCTCTCTTTCTCTTTTAATGTTCATTTTATTCGTAAGAATTTTTGACTCTGGGCTTTTGGATTTTATTAGAGAAATTTTGAGCGCAGAGCTTGAGCGCCATCTCGTTTAATGCCTTTAAGGCGTGACCATGGTATTTTATAACATGAATTGATCAAAGGATGCCGCCGCATTTTATGTTGACCGCCACCGATGAGTCAACTCAAAGAATGGAAAATGAAGAAAAGAAAATGCACAACTTGCCTTGCAAATATTCTTTTCATAGTCAATAACTTTGGAAATTGGTTACGGGCTTAAAAGCGCAACAAACAGCATTCTTAAAATGTTCTACATGACGGTGATGGTGATAGTGATGATGATGTTGAAACCGAAGCTGAGGCTGCACTGAATGGAGGTTTGTTTGTATGTGAGAACCAGTGCTTGTATTCACTGCTTGCTCATAACTAGAATAATGAAATTAAAGCATATTTTCTTAAAAGCCTGATGTTGGCAGAACAACAAAAATCCTTATGAAAGTGCAAAACTGTAATTCAACACTAGCAAATTGGCCGATCGATTAGTTTGCTCTTGATGTACCACAGAGGCTAAACAATGCATTGCCATCTTTTGTTCCTTTTTGAAAAACACTCAACCATTTGCAATGTGATAAAAGTAATTAATACCCTTATAACAAATTTAGACTTTATGATGCCATCAAGAGTTGTTGGTTTTGATACTTAAATAAATTCATCATTTTAATTAAATACCAAATTGTAAAAATTTGTCACGCCTTTTGTTATTGACGAAAAATAAATAGAGTTTTGTAATAATTTTATTACCACTCCTGACAATCAGAGATTTGAGAGGAAACCTCTTCAGCTGCTGCGACTTTGTGTTAAAATTTCGCTTTTCATGCTTCGAGGGTTGAAATGTATGTATTAATTTTAAGAGTAAAGAGAGATTAATTTCTTAATTACATGAATAGTATTTTTGCACAAAATGGAAGACCCCGCTTTCTTATACACAGAGAAAAAAGCACCTAATAAAATAGAACAAAATCAATAAGATATCTCTATGGTTTTTTTTCAAGAAGAATTCCTTATTATTTTAAATGGGAAAACCTTATTGAAAAAACAACAATTGTCTGTTGATTTTGTATGAAATAACAAGAAAGCTAATGTAACCAAAAATATATTCTTATTAATGAAATTAAAAAGATGATTTACGTGTGTTTATATAGGAATTAATAAAACCAATAGGGAAAAATTAATAGGATAACCTAATAAAATCAATAAGAAATCCTTATTGTATACAATTTACAAAAAAAACTAATAGAATCAATAAGTTCTTCAATATAGAATTTTTTTTTTTTTTGGTACCATGCAAATCGGAAACTGAGCAAAAACAAACGTGAGTAACAAGTTTTCTTCTTGGTCTTATGTGTTTTTCTTGTTGAGACAGTTAATAAGATTTGCAACATGGAAATAATAAGAAATACCCATACAAAAATCTTCATTTCTCTCTGCTGGGATACCCCTCAGCCTAAAAACGTTTCAAAGAGAAAATCTTATTGAATCTATTAGGAAGTTTTCGCTCTGTGCACACAAATGTTTTGTATGTACCAGCAGGGCAGGCAGCAGAGTTGAGATAAGACTAAATTATCAAAAAGTAGAGGCTGAAATTAAAGTTGTTCATCGCAAGAGAACCAATCTACATGTAGGGTAAATGCATAAGTAGCAGTCTGGCTAAGAATATCCTTCTCCACTTTGGCCCAGTCCAAACAAGTCATGACATAGAATATTTGATCTCTTGAGATGGGCGGACATTTCAAGTTATGCTTTGTTTAGTTGGAATGTCTTGGAAAACAACTCAATTTCTATTAAATGGAGGAACATCTTTCGAGCTCTAAAATCTTGCTCCCGAGGCTTAAATTGCTCACCTCATAAATGTAGTTCCACCAAGAAGTTTCAATAATTATATTTATGCATCAAATTTTAAAAACGAAAAGAACGAACAGACCAACTGGTATGCAAATGAAAAGTTATGGTTTCGTAGTGAACGAAATATTGTAACAGGTGGTGCAAAAGTAATCCTCCTATCAGAAAATGCTATAAATTTTGCGATTGACCCCTAATGTCAGTTCTGTTTTGACATTTGTGTAGTAAACACATGCAAAATACACGTTGATAAACAATATTACGCTACACTGCTTCAAAACGCGGAATATTGGTGACTACGTATTTGACCAATAATCGGTCGGTGACTTTGGCACAACGTGAATTACGTCGCAGATTTCCTGGCCGTCCAACGCCTACTGGTGAAACACTGCGACGTTAAGCATCTCGCCTCGAAGAGACTGGCACAACACGAGATGCTGCCAGGCGTGGCAGACCCCGGCCGTTCTGCTGAGAATATTACTGCTGTAGCCGAGGATGTCATGGAAGCGCCATCGACATCGACCAGACGACGTGCCACGCAAATGGGTATCAGTCGACGGTCTTTACAGCGAATTTTGGTACAAGATTTGAAGATGTTTCCGTACAAAGTCCAGACGGTGCATCAGCTGTTAGCTGCTCACCGCCAATCGCGTCTAACATACGCTCATCCAAGAGGAAGATGATGTTTCATCAAAAATAATCATGAGTGACGAGGCCCATTTCCATCTTAGCGCGTACGTAAATAAGCAAAATTTACGCTTCTGGGGCACTGAAAATCCGCGTGTAACCCACGAAGAGCCATTACACCCGCTCAAAGTCACTGTATGGTGGAGGAGTTATCGGACCTTTTTTCTTCGAAGACGTTGCGGGCCAAATGGTTACTGTGAATGTTGAGCGCTACAGAGAAATGATCAACGAGTTCATTTTGCCGCAACTTGATGAATTGGGATTGGAAAACATGTGGTTCGAACAGGACGGTGCTACGGCACACACTTCACATGCCACAACCGATATGCTGAAGGATGCATTTCCCGGGCGCCTAATCTCCCGTTTTGGCGATTTGCACTGGCCAGCAAGATCACCTGATTTGTCCGCTGCAGACTTCTTTTTGTGGGGCTTTTTGAAGTCGCGGGCTTATGTCAACAAGCCTCAGAATCTTGCAGCTCTTAAAGACAATATCCGTCAAGAATGTGAGGACCTATTGCCGGAAGTTTTGGCCAATGTGATGGAAAATGCTATAAAAAATGCTCAAATGACAATCAACTGTGGCGGCGGCCATTTATATGACATCATATTCTCGACTTGATGTAAAAAAATTAAAAGATCAAATAAAAATAATCCGCAAGAAGAATCAACGTTTTTCATTTTTTTTTAATTACAGCCAAAAAACATCGAAAGGTTATTTTTGCGCCACCCATAGAAGATGATGTAACGTCACAAATATTATATATTTGTTCAAGAAATATCATTTAAACAGTAAATCAAACCATTCGAATGCCTAAAATTATGTTCCTTCCTGTTAAGACACTCACAGTTTTTTCCTCTCTTCTGTATTGTATTTTCTTTATAGAAAATATGTACATAGTTGTCATCACCACCATTAATAAAGTCAGTCTGTGATTATGTTCTACAATGAACTATGAAACAGCAATTTTTCATTGTCATCCAAATTAAAAAAACGAAAAAAAAAATCACAAAACAACTTTAAATGAAATCACAACAATAAACACCATCACCCCTAAAAGGTAAATTATGATACGAAATGATTGTGTTTATTGTTGCTCTTGTGAAAACTACAAGAATTTTATGAAGTTTCGGTTGTCAACAAAACCCCGAGTGCGAGTAATAAACTCATAATCACTTCACACTTGGTGACTTGAGCAAATGGCACAAAATCAAACATTTTAACACAAATAAATTCAAACACACAGAAGCAGAGTTTAATAGATGAGTTTTGATCTGGAGCAGCCATCTGCTGTACATGATTTTACGCTGACAATCATTGGGCCCGATAATGGCATACAAATTCCATTGATTTGGCCTCATGATCGATAAGAGGAACAATATGATTGTAATTAGTTGGGTTTAAAGCGGTCGAGGGTTTGGCAAAAGTGAGAAAATCAATCTATTAACAAAATAATTACAAACAATTCGTTTTGGTGCTTACGAATTCCGGTTTCACAAAACAACCCTCATCATTTCGATTAAACACACACATACCTACATACATAAATATGTAAGCCCGTCTGCCTGGAAATATGTTCAAATTTAAATATCTCAACAAAATTGTTCGCCATAATCTTATTAGATAAGCACACTTGCTTTGCTATGTTTATGATATGAAAAAAAGAAAAATATGCCAAAACACTTGTTTTCAGTCACTTCAAATATGAAATAATTAAGCAAGGGTTGGTTTTAATGTGTGTTTTTTGCAAGAAGTTTGTAACTTCACCACTAAACATTTAAAATTTAATGTTAAATCCTTCAATCTCTGGGCTAGAGTTTATTACTTTGTAACACCTGCTGGTCCAGAACGAAAAGTGGGCGTAGAACGTGTCTCAACAGAACTAATAAAATAAATTTTTGAATTATGAATTATCGCAATTGACTTCATTACACAATGCAACAGAATCTTAGATATCGTTGGCTTAAAGTGTAGTGCTCTAATGCAAACGAATTATTTCTACTTGGAGTTGGCGTTAAAACAAAACTTTCAAACACAACTGGGGGGTTATTATGTAATTCGATTCGAACGGAAAGCTTTCGAATTGTTAAGTGCAAAACTTATAAATTCGAATAGTTTTGCTTTTGAATCGAATTACATAATAACCTCCCTGGTTTTAGTTTACACTACAAGCAAAGTTGCTTTTTATTTGCAGAAAAGTGTGCATCCGCTATTTCCTTTTAAAATAATTTAAAGCGCGTTTCTACAGAGAAAAAAAGTTAAAAACGTTGAAAACATGGTTTCATATTGGTTTATATGATTATTAACTCGCTCAAATTCAACCCTTGTTAGTTAAGTTCTTCTATTAACACAGAAAAAAATAACACCAAATTCGGAGTGACAAAGCTAGTTGTTAATTTAAAAAACAAATACAACAAACAAAATATTAAATATGACAACGATTTTCTTTAATATGACAAATTGAATTCTTTTTTTTTAATAAAATCACTTAACAGCACATTTTGTCAGATTTTTCACATTTTTTTTTTAATTAACTGAATTGTTGACCAGAATTTTCAGAAGTTTCAACAAAAAATTTTTCAATATGATTAAAAATTCTTTTAATGTTATAAAAATAATATTGACAAACTTTTACAATTAAACTTTTTGCTGAATTTATAGTCAGTTCAACAATGAACATTGTTAATATTTGAAACAACATATTTTTGCTTTAATTAAACATTTCAACAAAATATATTGTTGAAAATATTAGGCATTTTCTTGTACACATATTCGTATGCCACCAAACAGCATACAATTATGTTTGATGTTGTTGTTAATGTCTAGTTCAAACGGTAAATTTTAAAAATGTGTAAAGCAATCATGAAAAGTTGATTTATATCTTTTTTTAATGCACAGTATCCAAAATTTATTTTGTTTTGTAAAAATATTCCTTTTTACTATTTGTTCAATAAATAAAATAGTTTTTACTTATTAAAAATATGGTCAACTCATCTGATAAGATTTTTCCCATAGCATAATTTCATTAACTGTCGATAAATTGAAGTTTTCAGTATTAATTTCATAACTTAAATTACAGAATGAGAATCAGAAATGTTCAAACAAACCTTTAACAGCAAACATTTCTTTTTTTGTTTTGCAACACTTCTACTTTTCTTTGCTGTGTTAAAGGTTTGTTTGAACATTTCTGATTCTCATTTTGTTCATGGGAATTATGGAATAAGTGGTTAAGTTTCAAACAAACTTTTAAGAATTTTTCAAGTCTACTGATGAGTTGATTAGCACCAACAAAATGTCGTCGGCATATAGACGGCTGAGAAATGCAGCAAATATTTTCTGAAAAGGTTCATTTTTGGACCTGAATTAATACATTTCAATTGGCTCTTAAAGCAAATAAATAATTGGGTTCGTTTTATATATTCTTTATTTTTCAAATAAATAATTATATGAAAAGTTTTTAAAATTTATCGATTTTTCAATTTAACGACTTCCTCAAAAATATAAATAATAACTACTATTTTCTTCTTTTAAAAGGAGGCAAAAAAACAAATTTAAAAATTTTATTAAATTTATGAAAATGTTGTATTTGATTTATTTTCTCTCTAAATAAAAACATTAAAATACTACACAAACGACTTTTTTCCAATAAGGGAATACATGTCTATGTATGTACATATATATGTATGTATGTAAATGGAAAGTAACAATTAGTTTTGTCACATTTCAAATTGTGAATGACAAAACTTTTTGTCAAATTTTTTATTAAAATAAAACAAAAAATTTAGTTAATATAACAATCATGCATTGTTGCTTTTTTAATAATGATTAACAACGAATTTTGTCAA
This sequence comes from Sturmia bella, assembly GCA_963662145.1. Lineage (NCBI taxonomy): Eukaryota > Metazoa > Arthropoda > Insecta > Diptera > Tachinidae > Sturmia > Sturmia bella. The sequence goes on along the minus strand of OY759168.1, from coordinate 7,509,847 downwards.
TCATAAGAAGAAAATTAACATTCCTTATTGACAACGAAGTTAGTTACAAAAAAAAAAAAATATTTTAACAACAAAAATTGCTAAAAATATTTCCGGTGTCTGACAAAAAAATTATTAAAAATGTCAAAAAGTTTTGTTAAATAAAATTCAGTTTCTTTTTAACAACATTACAAACCTTTCATGTTTGTATTTACAAAAACCGTTGTAGGTGCTGTTTTAAGCAAATTTTTGTTTGTATTTACAAAAACGGTGTTTGTATTTACAAACTATTTTTTTCTGTGAATATCAATTGAGAGATTTCACGTCGATTCGTTTTGAATTCAACCTGATTTTATATTTAAGACTCAAAATGACAGCGAAATGTGTTTTAGCTTTTATTCCTTTTTGCATTATTGTTATTTAATTTCTTTTTATATTTCCTTTGATCTACTAATTTTAAACTGCGAAGTTTCTAGTTTCGTTAAATCTGACTGACGCACCAAAAACGTTTGTTTGGTGTGGATTTTGGTCCAGAGGCATTTTCTTCGAAAGTGAGCAAGGCGTGGCCGTTACAGTCAATGGCGATCGTTATCGGTCCATGTTGAACGAATTTTTGTTCACAAAAATTGAAGAGGTGGATATTGGCAACATTTAGTTTCAGCAGGACGGCGCTACGTGCCACACAGACGAAGCTACATTTTCAAAAAAGTTATTTATCGGACTTTTTAAATCTTATGGTTCAAAAGTTACGTTTTCAAATTTCGCGTTGAATCGACCGGCTTTTAAATATTAATTTAGCTTTACAGACAAACTTTATGATTTACAAATGTTAATTATGTGATCGCACTCTAGTTCGATGTTACATCCTCAGAATGCAATATTTTAAATCAACTTTTTCCCTTTACAAAACGCATTCTTGACTGTTTATATGTTTTAATAATATATTTAGCAAAATCTTCAAGCATTTCTCAGGTCTGACAGAAAGTTTGTTACGCAATAAAACTTTCAGCAGTAAATGTATTCGATTCCTAACACGAATTTAGCTGCCGATATACGAAACTTGCTGACCAGCGTAGTTATCAAACCATATCAAGCCTGTCGTATTATTATCGCTTTCGATATTTAGTGAACTATCGAACAAGAGTTTCAATACCATGTGCTGTCCTTAAATCACTGTGAGATCGAATTTTCAAATTAGTTGTGAACGATTTTGTTGGATTTATAGCAGTCGCTTTCATATCAGCCGTAATCAATTTGGGTGGCTTCAAATTTTATTTTTGTTCAGTAGTGCATTTACAATTTAAACAAAAAATTATCGTACCATAATGCTTTAAATATCTCATTAAACCACACACCAACAAACTATAATGAAATAATTTTTTTCTTCAAAAATGCCGATACAAAATTTGAAATAATTATCTTTATTATTCCTACAACATTTTCAGAGATTTTAATGCTTACGCTGAAAATGCAGCAAAATGTTTGCAATTGTAGCAGCAAATAAAATGCAAAGCGAAATAAATAATCATATGAAAACGAATTATAATTGCAGAGTAATTTCTTGATGCGAAGGCAGGAAGGCAGGCAGGCAAGCAGCATTAATTTTTGCGGAAAATTTAACGTGACGTTGTTACTCTGGTTGCAATTGCATTCAGCCTCTATCCATTTATTAAGTGACAGACCGACGACTGCCTCTGCCTTCCTTTTAAACAGCCTACACACACAGTTTAAATAATTTTTTTTTTTTGTTGAATTGTTTTTTTTTTCGTATTAAACAGCGATTATCGGTCTAAATACTCACAAAAAAAAAGTCAAACAGACACACAAATGAAATGGGCATAATGATGGGGGTTTCTGGTCAACAGCATTGCGAACAATCGCTGAACGAACAGCAGCAAATGGCAGGCAACTTACAAATCTTTTTGCCGCCTGTAACAGTGATGAGTGCTTACCAGACATTGACGATTGACTGGTGGGTTTTATTTGGCTCAGCGCTAGAGCGAGTGTGTGTGTGTGTTTGTGTGTGTAAATGAATTTGTCTCTTGTGGCCTGCTTGTTTGGGGGATTTCGCGTTGGCTTGATTCTGAGAGTATTGTTTTTAGCTGCTAATTTTCATTCGGCATACTTATATTTAATTTTGCTGCCGCCGTTTTTGTTTTTTCTTATTTCTCCACTCTTTACTATTTTGCGGTATTTTTATGCTGTTTGCATTTATTAATTAGCTGACATGACCATTAATTTAAATCAATGATTAAACCTCAGCGGAAAAATTAAGAAGCAAAAAAGAAAATCACAAACACAAACACAACCAACCATATTTTCAAATCTGCAAATTAATTGCGCTGCCTGCTGAAGTTTGCCGTGAATGGGATTTTCTTGCTGTAATGGAGACACGAGGATAGTTTTAAAAGTTCCCACGCAGGAAGAGGAAAAAAACCTGCAATGTGAAATTGACATTCAGAACTGTGTAATTCAAAATCACGTAAAATTTTAACAGAAATAATAAAATTAACAAATTGCTCGAATTGTTTGCTGTTTGCAACGTTTTATTCTGGTCGAGGCTGAGTAGTTCTGGCGGCTGATTACTGGCGCTAAGTTTGTGGCTAGAATCTCCATGTGTGTTTTGTACAGCTCACAAACCCAAAATAGGTGATAATTGAGGGGAACAGTTTTGCATTTCATCTAACTACGAGGGAAGCTCTCAAAATCACAGACTTACTGATCGGCCCTCGTAGCAATGCGATTGAGCTGTGCTCCGTAGTTTGTGAAATTATATTCTTATATTTTAAATATTCTTTTATATATATTGAGGTATAATGTTTGAATATATTTTCATAAGTGCTTTCAAGTCTACCCCTCATTAGACTGGCATGGCATCAACGAAATGCCGGCGGCTTATACCTGCCGCCGGCTTGAAAACTTAAAAACAGAAAACAGCTGAAACAGTTTTGGTTTTTAGCAAATTTGTGATCAAACCATTTATAAATTGTTGATGTTGTTGCTTCAAGCTCCAAAACTATTTCTGTTCATAAGCAAATTCTTGATTTATTCCAATATTTCGATACTTCTTCATGTGTCGTTCTGTTGCGAGTCACCTTGGCATAATTTAAGTTATCAATAATTAGGTAGTAGACTTGTTCTACTTAAATGCTGACTGGTAATTGCACATATTCGCTCCAGTTAGCAATTCATATAAAGTCAATATTGTTAATTAGGCCATAAGCTTTGATTAGGTTAATATATTTTATATATTTATTCGAGCTTAAGGTCTTTTTAATAATTTGAGTATTTTTGTCGATATTTCGCTCTCCTTCGGATAGCTTCTTCAGGACCTGAAGAAGCTATCCGAAGGAGAGCGAAATATCGACAAAAATACTCAAATTATTAAAAAGACCTTAAGCTCGAATAAATATATAAAATACAAGAGAAGAAGGGGTCGAAATAACTAAATATTAGGTTAATATAATTAATTGTGCTGTTTTAGATTATGATTTTTAGTATAAGCAGTTATAAATTATTTGGAATAAGAGGGCAATACAAGGCCAATATCATTTAATAAAAACCTGCCTGCGATCTCTACGGAGCCCTCCAGGTATTATAATAAAAAATAAAAGTTAAATAAAACCCTACAAGTCCTCATTAAAAAGTAGTGAAATATGTCCTTTAAATGAAAGGACATATACGCCCATGTTCTGAAAAACACATTTCGCATAAAATTTGCGTTTTCGATTTGAAAACGCCAAACAGGTGTTCTGGGAAACAAAAACGTTAGAAAGCTGGCGTTTTCAAACCGCTAGTGTATGTTGGAACGATCTGGTCATTTTTATTTAAACTACACTCGAAAGAGAAAATAAAAACGTAAAATTTAAATTTAATATGTTTTGTTTTTATTTGAAGAAAAACTTTTAAGGTTTTTTTACTATTCAAATATGAACATAATTATTTATTTGCTTTATGAGCCAATTGAAATGTATTAATTCAGGTCCAAAAATGAACCCTTTCAAATGTTTGCTGTTAAAGGTTTGTTTGAACATTTCTGATTCTCATTCTGTTAATGGGAATTATGGAATAAGTAGTTAAGTTTCAAACAAACTTTTAAGAATTTTTCAAGTCTACTGATGAGTTGGTTAACACCAACGAAATGTCGTCGGCATATAGACAGCTGAAAAATACAGCAAATATATTTTTTGAAAAGGTTAATTTTTGGACCTGAGTTAATTAGTTTTTTTACTATTTTAATTAAAAATATGCAATTTAAAATTTTGCTGTGTGTTTGTCAATTGCCGGTATTATTTGTTTACTTTTCAACTGGCCATTTATGCAATCAGCTGGTCAAATTGATCTGCGAAAAAATTTAGTGCTAGCGATGCTAACTTTAAAATTAACTATTCGGTTGTTTTTTTTTTTTTAAACTTCTGATAATATTATTTGAAATTTATTAAGTTGGCATACTTTTATTAAAAAGTATAAATGTTTTTTAGGCTTAATAATAAGTCTTGTTTGCCATGAAGGGCACCGCAAAAATCAGTAGAGCAGTGTAAAATAATTCTGCAATTTATGGGGACACATGTTTCATTATTATAAAACATATGTTTTTTATTTGTTCGAACACAATTTCGAAAAAGGCAAAACGCCAGCAAATCGCTTCGTTTTCAAAACATGGTTAAATACGTTTTGCGATTTAAAAAACGATTTGCGATTTAAAAACGCAGCTCTTTTCAGAACATGGGCGATATGCTCTTAAAGCTGAACTAAGCAAAGCAATAGTTCTAACAAGCAAAATATGCACCAATAAATCGATGTTAAAGTTCTTCCAGCATTGCACCAGAAAACGCAGGCAATTGCATGTGTTTCGTTTCCCTGATATTAATTAATTTAATCGTTTTGCTGGTGGCTAGAACAACATCAGGCAAATGGTGTGGGCAATTTTTAAACTATTAACTTTCAGGGTGGTACACCAACCTTTCAGTTATTTAGTTTTTTTTTATTATTTCATTGATGTGCAAATTTGCTTTGGGGTTTCTTGTTTTGAAATATTGTCTCGCATTTAATTAAATTGAAATTCATTGCCTTGTAATTTTTCAAAGTGTCTAACGGAAACCCCGCACTAAATACTCATTCATTAACAGCTGTCCGCTTTAGCGTTTCTAACAGCGTTCGTTTTGTTTTAGGTGATTTCGCTTTGATTTAAATTCTGTGGCCATTAAAAATGAAAAAATAAAATAAAATGCAAAATTATGTAAAAATCAATTAAGAAAAAAAAATATCAAATACAATGATTTAGTGCTTAAAATAAATTTAAACGTTAATTAAGACATTTTATGGATTTTTTTCAAATCAATAACAATTAAGACTTCTCAGGTAGACAGCGAGTCAGAAGCGGTTGGAATATACAAAATAAAAGCAGCATCAACAACACCATCCTCATCCATCTCCAGCTACTGTATTTAAATGAGCGCTACGTCTGTATCTACGGGTATCGATAAAAACGAATCGATGAAAACAAATCTCCCCGTTTGTTAGGTTTCAATAAATGTAATATAATTAATTTAATTTGTTTTCTTTACGATTTATAGTTTATTGGTTTCGTTCGTACGATGGATGTATGTATTTATAAAATGTAATCGCTGTTATTTTGAGATATTTTCTCACTACCTACAGCACAGCACAGTTCGACGTAACTGCAAGTGTGTGACGATGTGGTGCTTCGAAATAGCTTGAATTTTGTGTGAACAGGGGAATTCAAGAGATTTAACAAATTAAATGCTTCTGTTGGAAGTTAAAACTGTCTTCTCAGACAACAGGGTGACTAATGGGGTCATTTGGTCAGACAGTTATAGGACCTTTTTATTGTGCTTGTGTTTGAATGATAATGATCTACACAGCAAGCTGAAACGTATGTTTGTAGTTCAATACAAGATACTTCTTCTTTGTAACAGCACACAGAAAAAATATGTATTCGAAGAGGAATATATTCTTCAAAAATATATGGTTGAATGGTTGTACACAACTATAAAATGTTTGTTATATATATATAATACAAGTATTATGTGGTTGCCTTAACCATACTGCCATAACTATATTATATTGTTCTAATCATAAACTATATTATGATTACAACAATATAATACACTTAGCGCAGAACATAACATTGTTGGCACAACCATAATTATGCCTGTTGTTTACTTTGCGTGAGAACTCCTCGGCTCTAAGTGCTTTATTCCCATATAGAGAATTATATATGGGAACATATGACATTACTATTCTAATAATTTGCTATTTAGCACTGTGTGCTTGAGTTACTTCGCAACAGTTCTGGTTCTGAATGCGACCGCTAGATTATATTGACTTAAATAATCGCTGTGCTATATCAAATTTGCTGGCCACAGAATTTAAATCTGCGCCCTAAGCTAAAAGAAAACATGACATGTATTAGCAAACAATTTGTTAACATCACCCAATTATTGGTTAATTTCAATTTATTTTCAGCTTGTATAGATTTTATCGGTTTACACAAATTCGTCATTAACAGGTCTTAACGTGATTAAACAATGTAATTTTTTTTTGCTCACCTTAATGGTTCTAAAGAGAAATATAAAACTCACACTAAGATACATAATCGTTAGTTGTGATAATTTCCTGCCTTTATTTGTCTTTATCTTCATGTTTCCCTTTCAGCAAAATTATGTTCTATTACACCTGTCGTTTTGCAGCAATATTTTTCCAGCTCGTTTTCTTCACGTTTAAGTTTAATTTGATTTTACTTCAGCAACCATCATTATCACATGACAAGCACAACATAAATTTATGCATTCCTGCATATTCTTCCAATAAGAGAACTACAAAGACGCGCTCTAATTACATTACAGACAGCAACAATACAAACATACAGCTGGAGATAGCTAACTAAAAGTTTTTTTTTCAGTGTAGAGACTGACTTTTGAAAAAGTGTTTGCAGTTTCTTTTTCGAATCAAAATTCCATTTTGAAAAGGGTTTTTTGTTTTGTTTTTTATTGAAATCTCTTAGAGGTATCTTTTTTGGCAAAGTTCAATAAAACGAGAGCAATCATAAGTTTCTCCCATTAATAAACGGGAGTGCAAAAACTACGGGAACACTAAAAACCATATTTCCATCCCAAAAAAAAACATATGATGTATTTTGAAGCTGTAATAAAAATTGAAACATTTTTGGGAAAATTAAATGTTTTTCTGGACGCATTGAGATTTGAAAGTGCTTTGCAGATACTTTCATATGACATACTAATGGAAAAACATCAAAATTGTTGTGTTTTTTGATTCAGATGAATTTTATGTGCTTGTTATTGCATGCTTTTTGCCACAGCTGATTGTTTAACTACTTGATCTAACTAGCACGGGCTGTTTCGTGCAAGAAGAACAATGATATTTTTCAATTCAGGTCCCAAAATTAACCTTTTCAAAAAGTTTACTGTCTTTTTCAGCTGTCTATATGCCGACGACATTTCGTTGGTGCTAATCAACTCATCAGTAGACTTGAAAAATTCTTAAAAGAATTTTTAAGAATTCTTGAAGTCTACTGATGAGTAGACTTGAAGAATGCCAACGAAATGTCGTCGGCATATAGACAGCTGAAAAAGACAGTAAACTTTTTGACCTGAATTAATACATTTCAATTGGCTGTTAAAGCAAATAAATAATTAAGTTCATATTTGAATAATATTTTTCTCTCAAAAGCTCTCTCACTTGCACAAACTTTGGGTACAGGAACAGTTTTCTTGCATGCTGAGATCCCGGTGGCTCCCAATCTTGAGTGCAGGATCGATTTTGACAAGTTTGCACCATGGGACTTTCATTTTAGATCTATTCAAGACTTGACAGGAAAATTATGTTTTTTTTTAATTTTTTAAGTTTATGTATTTTGTCTTTGTACAGCAAAGTATTTCAGAAGGTGTAGAACCACAATCTCCACGATTTTTGAGCAGCCACCATACCCATTATTCTCCGCAGCAGTTAGAGCGGATATAACAACAACCAGTGGGGGTTTTCTGTGTGAATGCGTTATTTTCGAATAGTTTTGGAAAATATAATTTGCTAAAAACTTAAATCTTTTAACGCTACTGTTTTACTTCTTCTCTTTTGGAGAGAAACTTTGAAAAAGTACATTTCTCAAAGGTGAGGTCTGGTATCCTTAATACTCCTTTTAAAACTTTTTAAAGACAAACTTTTCAAAGGCAAAAAATTCAAAGAAAGTCATGAGGCTTTCTTTGTATTGAAATCAAATGAATAAGTTGTTTACCATAATGCCTTTATTATTCCAACTTTTTGCTCTGAAAGGCCGAGTGCTGATGGGAAGCATATCGGCTTCGAAACAGCTAGTTGTTCCGTAACTAAGTATTTGTGATGGTTCCTTTTTCTTGTGTAATTTATAATGACCATAACAGTAATTGAATATGAACTTAGGCCCGAATAAATTAATACAAAATATCTCTAGCTCCTTTTTTTTAAAAGATATTTGCCTAATAAGGTAGTTGATCTAAAGGTGCTTTTTGCAAAAACTTCTGTCTGCAAAAGAAAATTTTCTAAAAAGGACTTCTCCAACAAAATATTTTTCCCTTTACAAATATGTACTTATTTAAAAGGTATTTTTCCGTAATGATAATATAAGAATGCTGGCATAGACACTGTTAAGTAGTATCTAACGATCACTTGCTATTGAGTGTTCGTACATGTTTCTAGTTAGTCTGGCTACTCCATAATTGCAGAGATGTACTTTGTATCCAAGAGTAGCAGAATACGCAAAAGTAAAAATTCAACTCTGTTTGGAAGACACATATTTTTAATAATGAGTTGGTTTTTAAGTGCTTTAGCTTTAAATAAAAGAACATTTTATTGATATTTTCAAATTAAAAAAAAATATTAAAATATTATTAAAAAAAAAAAAATTATAAAGACTAAAAACCGTTGTGTCTTCTATGAAAATGTTGAGCACTACAATTTTACCACAAAAATCTCTCATAGTTCTGAGAATGTAAGATCGATTTAAGGCCCGTTAAATGAATGTATATTATAAAGTTCCTTTTACAAAATTAAGTCAATTCATAATTTTATATTTCGTTTATGTGAACCCCACGTTCAACCCCATCCCTGCAAATAGTTCATGCCATAAAAACCCCTGGATTTATACTTCCAGGAAATATGCGGATGAAAAATTGAAAAAGATTAAACAGCCAAATATTTATTTGCTTTTAAACATGTGAATTCAAATGGAGAGTCATAAAACTGACTACTGGCTGCTTCGCGCCTTCTATTTGTGTGCGAGGGCTGATGAGTATTGGACGATTTATTATCAATTTTTCTCATTAAATTGCAGGCGATCAAATATTACGAAGCCGCTTTTATTCCAAAGAAGTTTCAATGTTTGTTAAACAATAAACACTGAAATGCCACATTAAAGTAACCGCATCAACAGATACTTCTTGGATTTTTGGACTGTTTTGCTTTCTAACTAGCTACTGTTCGTTCAAACAAATGGGGCGGCCTGATCTGCAACCAGAAAATTATATTAAAAGTAAATAATCGAATACTGCAGAAGCAACTTGCCACAGTTTTTACGTTTCCGAAAGCAGCTTTTATACATATGTGCCCTCATAATGAGCTGCTTGGCAGACAAAGATTTCTTTCAATTCACGAAATATGAGTAATAAAATGAGTGTAAACTTTTTGTTTACATTTTATTTATTTGCGTTTAATATTCACACATTTTTGACAAGTACATACGGACATCAAAGTATCTGCTCTGCGGTGCCGGTGAATGTTAAGAACTTTTGGGAGTCCGTTTTTCTTTTTGTTCCTCTTTTTTTTTTAAGAGGCACTCTAGATTTATTGTTGCTGTTGTTTTTATTTAATTTTGACGTCAATAAATGTCAGAACGTATTTCCTTTTTTCCACTGTGCCCTGATGGTGGGAATTTTTCTTCCTTTGAACATGAAAAAGAAGAGATTTTAATTTTTATATTATGAACTACATATAAACTTATAATGATTTGTGTAATTTTTTGGTTTTGTTTTTTTTTTTTTTTTGTTTTTATGTGTTTATTTGTTTTACTAAATCTTAATATGGGGAATATAATTTTTATTTATTTTTCTTAATGCTCTTGGTGTTACGGTGTTGATGGACAAAGGCTTCTTTTGCACCAACACACACACACACACACATACCACTGGCACACCAACAAACTTGCACATTCGTGCACATACATGTTTGTATCCAGATCAGGGTTTCCCCCTATGGATCAATTGATTGTTTAGGGGTGAATTTGGGGTGTTTAATTTTTTCGGGAAAAATTTTGAGGGAAACAATTTATTTTTGCGGTATTTCTAGGGGATTTCTGTGTTTGGTTGAACGGTAAAATGGCAGAAGTTAGAAGATTTTTCAACTGATAAATTTGAAGTAAAATTAAATGAGATATTTAATATTCATCTGGTAGCTTCAATTACAGAATTTTGCAACTGGTAATTTTAAGCTTTTTTTTTTGTTGAGTTGAATGATTTTTTTTTCTTATGGGTCATTTCTTTGAATTTTTTCCCTTTCTTAAGAATTGGGAAAATTAAAATATCTAAGAACCTTTGATAAAATTGAAACTCCTTTCATGAACATGTCAAAAGAACGCAAAGAGCGAAGAAGACTTAGAAACTCATAATATTTTTGGAGAAACAATTTCCAGCTGCCTATAAATATGTACTTAGATCTCAAAATATGTGAATACAAATAAATTGAAAATTTATAATAAATATACATACGTCTGCAATCATAACATATCCACTGAAAAATGCATATAATCAGTTAATTTTTTCTTCTCTTTAATTGGGGAAAGTTCAACAATGTTTTGCATTTTAAGCATTGTCAATGCATTAATATTGGTAATTCGCAAACTAAAGCAGAATGCTCACCAAAATTTTTTAGGGGGATTTTGTAGAAAAACATTGAATTTGAGGGAGTTTTAAAATTTTTCTGGGGGAAAGAAATACATTGACCTGGTAACACTGATCCAGATCAAAGTATTATTCTTTAAGATGCTGGCTGCAACAAAGTATCTATTTTTTATTCCTGTTGCTGTGTGGGATGTTGCTGCCCTGTTGTTGAGTATTTTATTTGTTGTCTTTAGCTGAAACATTAGCTGTCTATGCACAGGAGGTATGTACAAACGTATATATGTATGTCAAGCACTCACTTGTCGTTTGTTGGTCAGATACTTAAAAAAGAAAATCTGTTAAATTTGAAATAATGGACAAGTGTGATTTAATGATTTAATGATTGTGTTTTTGTTTTAATACCCTCGTAATTGCTTGTAGGCGTTTGTGAGACTCTTAGTCATTGTCAGTCACAAGAAGAAAAAGAAAAAAATCCGACAATCAAGAACTACTACTACTACTACTACTATAACTATAACTACTTAGGTGGTAACGTTGCAAGTTTGCTTCAAGTGCACTTGTAAGCAGAAACGTGTTCGACATTGTGAGAAAATTCATATTTAATAGTTTTCAATTGATGAAAATAACTTCCGTTGAATAGTTTTTATAAACAGTGGTTGTGATTTATAGTGGGTATTAGAAAAAAATCCACTCTTAAAAATATATATATTTCTATGCTATTAGATATTTCCTGCTTTTGGTAACATATTTCTTTACACATGAAACGATTAAAGAACAGCTTTGGTTTGTTCAGCATCAAATCAATAATACGACTTCCAAAGTGTTAAATTGTTATAAATTAAAAAAAAAAAATATTTTATTGGATATTTATATATGAACTTAATTCTTTATTTGCTTTAAGAGCCAATTGAAATGTATTAATTTAGGTCCATATGGACAACTGAAGAAGACAGCATATATTTTTTAAAAAGTTGATTTTTGGATATTTATATTTAAAATAGCAATAGAGCTTCGAGTTCAGAAATGAGTTTTTTTAAATCGATTTTTAATAGAATATTATTTTTGGAGGACCACATGTTCTCTCGTTTTAATACTTTCGTGTGCATTCGGTGTTTTTCATACCTGCAATAATGGCAAACATTGTGCTTGACAAGTTTCACGTTAAGGTCATGACTCATTGACCCACACAGTTATACGATTCGTTCACTGGAAACTGCTAGCTAAATATGATGGAATTCTATCCTGCTTTAAAAGTCGCATCTAAACAGCACACTATTATGAATTTGTGAACATTTTCGAAAAGACAACTCCCATCACCATGTGATGGGAGTAGTTTTTAAAAATTTTCAAAACAGACTTGTCAAAAAGTCTTTTATACACATACACTGTTGAGCACGCATGTCATTTTTAACGCATCGTACAATTAAGGGACATTATTTCGACTTGGCGATAAGGTTAGCTGAAGGTACCTTTGATACAAGTCGGTACTGGTCGGTAAACAATTTCCATTATTACAACTCATCAGTAAGAAAAATTTGAGTTTTGTTAAATTTTCGCAATACTTTTGAAAGGTTCAAGTCTGGAGAAAAAAAAAAATATTTTTTTTCCGGGAAATTTTTCTATTGAATTAGCCATCTCATCCTCCTGTTAATTTACCGGTTGGATTATTATTCCGATAATTTAACGCTCACCTTTTGTTGAAGGGAAATTGTAATTATGAAAATTGTTTATTTGCCCGATAAAATCCTGATTTTAACTAACAGCAAGTTGTAATAATGTCCTTGAGTAGGATAGAGTATCACAGTCTTTAACGAACATTAAAGTGACGGTCACAAATGAAGAAATATTTTCCTATCATTATCGGAAAAACGTGGCCAATACTTTTTATTTGAAGCATATTTCTTGTCAATACCTGTATATAAATAATTAAAAAAAAAAAAACATTAAAAATCAACGACGAAAAGAAAAACAAAAATTTTCGCTAGAATATATTTTAAGGTTACGATTGCTCAAATAGTAAATAGAAAATTTAGAGCAAATTTGAATTTGCTCTTGCAAAGCTAGTGTAAGATCAAATAATTGTGACCTGCAAATTTTGTATTTGCTTGTTGAGCCAACTTAACCTTAAAATATGCTCCTGTGAAATTAATACGTTTTAAATATTTTGGATATCTTCGTCTTTTAATTGGTATTTATTGAAGTATCGATATGTGTCGAGATGCATTTTTGCTTGTTTGTTTTCATATAATTGGCCAAAACAACGCCTAACAGGAGTATAGTGGTCACATAATTGAACAAAACGACAACCAACAAGAGCATAGTGTTTCTATGTTAAGATTTGTTCCTTTTTTAAGTAAAATTTATCAACACTTACACAGGTTGTAGATACCTGATTTTATTACATGCTCACTGTCCCTCTTACGTGCAGTTATGCCAAAGCTCAGAAACCGCCACTAATATGATTATGGTAGGAATCAAGTGCAGTGGCCGATTTTTGGTATGCAGACCTGGTGTAGTGAGATGAACTAAGTTCTTAAATTATTTTAATTTTTCTGTGACTTCTTACATACCCAAAATATTCACAACGAAGTTTGATCAGTCTTCAACTAACACTGTTTTTTTTTAAACACTTTTGACTTGTGCATTATGTTAATTGGTAATATTAGATAATTAACTCTCAAGATCATAAACTTCTTTTCCCAAGTAAAGGAAGCACAATTGCCTCATATCGCCAAAAGTTCTTTTATCTTTTGTTTCCATTGAATGACAAAAGTTTATTATAATTTGTCAACGGGGCGTTAAAGTGAATCAAGTATGTTGATGTTGTCGCCATAAGATCTGCAAACTGTGGCTTAAAAGAATTGCAAAACACACAAAGAACAAATTAATAATTAAAGGTTTTTTTTTCAAAGCGGCACGCTAATGATGCTTTGCAGAATTTAAGAAGCTTTAACTGAACTGAGCAGACATGAAAAATACCCTACACTAGCATTAAAAAAAATAGGCTTTTAAAGGTTTTGTTTTAACATATAAATTTATCTACTGCAAATGATGTTTTCAGGAGGCAAAATTGGCCATAGCGTAAAATTTGCATTACATTTTTACCATGCCAAGCACTTGATGTGTGTTGAAAGCAATTGCACTTTTTGCTGTTACAAGTATACAAGTAAGTATACGATACTTGACAATGATGGTTCTCCGTAATATTAAATGGTATTTGACAACATTATTTAATCTTCATGCCAAAGTGGTGTCGACAGATTGACTTCACTTGTAGGTTGTTCTCAAGTGAGTCAAGGGTTTTGGCATCGAAAGAGTTTATTAAAAAGAATAAAGAAAGTACTCAGACAAAAGCTATTAGTATTGAGCTAAAACCAATTGTTTGGGCAGTTTTGTGAATCGTTAATTAAACTAATTCGTAGCTGCTCGGAGCAGCTCTATTTCAAGTTCCGGCTATTTGAGTGTAATAGCAAAATTTTGAAATATTTCAGTGTCAGTGTTATTGCAAAGGCAAAACACGTTGCTATATAAGCAATACATACCATTCAGCAGTGCATAAATGCATCTATGTGAATATAGTACAAAATATTTATATTATAGCTAATTTCTATGAAAATGTTCTATGCTATAATTTTCAATATTAGCATTTTTGCAAGTGTTTATATATTATTACTCTTTCAGTGAATAGGTTTTGTATATGCATGCAGGGGTGTTCGATGTGACGATTTTGCGTCTTTTTGACGTTTGACGATTTGAGCAAAAAACACTAAAATGACGTTTGACGTTTTTCTTCACAGAAGCTCTGGCATTTTGACGTTTTTCTAGCTTCGCTCCTTTTTAAATTTAAGGCAACTACGAGAAAGTAATTGAAAGAAAACTTAAAGAAATGTTTATACTAATAGACAGCATTCTTACGATCTCTTACAAAAAGCATATGTATGTTAATAAGAAGTAAATAGTATCACTATGAACCATATGGGTATTTCCATGAAATGGTCCACCGTTAGTTAAAAAATCAAAACGCTCGCACAATTTTTTTAAGCACAGAAAATTGAAGAAAAAAAAACTATTGACATTTTATTATTTAAAAAAAAATTTTAACTTATAATAATTTTAAATGATGGTAAAAACTTCTGAAAATATATGTTAAATTACAAAAATATGTATGAAGGTAAAAAGTGTCACGTGCGTAATGTAACGTGCGTAGTCAAAACATTTTTATACCCTTCACATAAATGTGTAAGGGTATATATAAGTTTGTGATTCCGTTTGTAACGCATTGAAATATCCATCTAAGACCCCATAAAGTATATATATTCTGGATCAGCATCAATAGCGATTACGATTGAGCGATGTCCGTCTGTCCGTCTGTCCGTCTGTCCGTCTGTCCGTCTGTCCGTCTGTCCGTCGGTCCGTCTGTCCGTCTGTCCGTCTGTCCGTCTGTCCGTCTGTCCGTCTGTCCGTCTGTAGTCGTTGAAATACCGTTTCTGAGAAAACGGTTTGAGATAGAAACCTCATTCTTTCGCTAAAACGTGTGAAACCCCGGTAGTGGGTCTGCTATTGAAATTCAGTAAAATAGGTCCGCGGATAGCCGAGATATATTCAAAAAACCGGGTTTTGAGGGATATTTTGTGTAATTTTTGTATTCAGATTTTTGAAAAAAATTTTTTCTTAAAAACTAAACCATATCATTTTTAGTGCTCATTAAATCCTAGAAATGAAGGAATTTTTGAAATCGGCCCATATATATCCGAGATATAGCGTCTCCCGATTTTTAAAGAAATCGGCTTTATTAGCCAAATAAGACAACTTTTGGCACCGGAGATCAATCAAGATGGTATATATAGGCTATTTAGAGGCAAAAATGGAAAATTTTTCCACATCGGCCCATATACACTCGAGATATAGCGCCTCCCGTTTTCTCAAGAAGTCGGCTCTAAAAGCCAAATAAAACAACTTTTGGTATCAAAAATCGATTAGAATGGAACATATAAGGTGTTTAAAAGCAAAATTGGAAAATTTTTGAAATCGGTCCATATATATCTGAGATATAGCGACTCCTGATTTTTCAAGAAATCCGCTCTTTAAGCCAAATAAAGCAATTTTTGGCACTAAAAATCAATCAGAATGGTACATATAGACTATTTAGAGGCAAACGTGTAAAATTTTGGACATCGGCCCATATACACTCGAGATATAGCGCCTCAAGTTTTCTCAAGAAGTCGGCTCTAAAAGCCAAATAAAACAACTTTTGGTACCAAAAATCGATCAGAATGGTACATATAAGGTGTTTAAAAGCAAAATTTGAAAATGTCTGCAATCGGTCTATATATACCTGAGATATAGCGTCTCCCGATTTTTCAAGAAATCGGCTCTATAAGCTAAATAAAACAACTTTTGGCACCAAAAATCAATCAGAATGATACATATAGGTTAGTCAGAAGCAAAACTGGAAATCTTTTTGTCATCGGCCCATATATGTTCGAGATATAGCGCCTCCCGATATCTCAAGAAGTCGGGCCTGGAAGCTAAACGAAACAGTTTTTTGCACTAAATATTTGTCGGAATGGTACATACAGGCTGTTTAGGGGCAAAATTAGAAAATTTTTGGACATCGGCCCATATGCACCCAACTTTTGGTACCAAAAATCAATCATAATGGTACATACATATGTATATAATATTATATACATATGTATATAATATTTGCGATCATGTATGTATGTATGAATGTATGTATGTATGTATGTATGTATGTATGTATGTATGTATGTATGTATGTATGTATGTATGTATGTATGTATGTATGTATGTATGTAGATACGTTTGTATGCATGTAGGTATGTATGTATCTACATACATATGTATGTATGCATGCAAGTATGTTAGCATAAACAATTTTTTTGCTTTGGTGTAAAAATGTGTATGTATGTACATACATATGTATACACGAGCTTGAAAATGAAAGTGATATAAAGAATTGTTGAAAAAAGGGTACGCAATGAAATTCTTTTAAACAATTGCGTCTTCAAATTCATTCACACAAAAAATCATTTTGGGTTTCCCTACGTACTTACATATGTACATACACACACATGTGTATGATGATACGCAATAGATCATCAACAACGTGCACAAGAAAAAAATAATTTTGTAAAAGCAAGCAATGTAAATATGTATGTATGTATATATGTATGTATATAATCATTGTTTTATGGAACACACTGAAAATATTCAATAATAAAGAATTTATTTTAGAGTTTTCTATTATAGATACATACATACATACATACGTATGCATGTACCCACATACGTAAGTAAATTGAAAAGAAAATCACACTTAATGGCAATGTTTAGCATTATAATTCAAAAATAATGCAATTATATGCAATTTTTTGTTAAATAAATTTTACTATAAAGTTAACTGATAAATAATTAAGAAATACATTTTGCTTTTCTTTATTTCATTGATATTAAAAAGAATTGGTGTCACCCAGTGGTTGAACTTGAGCATATTAGGAATTATTTAAATAAAAGTTTTGCAGACTGTGTTAAATCCCGGTAGTGGATCTGATATTGAAATTCAGAAAAAATCGGCCCATATATACCCCAGATATAGCGTCTCCCGATATTTCAAGAAATCGGCTTTAAAAGCCAAATAAAACAACTTTTCGCACCAAAAATCAATCAGAATGTATGTACCATTGTGAAGGGTATTTAAGATTCGGCCCAGCCGAATATAGCACTCTTACTTGTTTTTTTTCTTAGCCAACCCATGCACACTTGTTTTTGAACAAACCATGATTATAAAGGTCCATTAATAACCTTTATAAAAACATTTTTTCCGAAATAAAAATCTTCTACAATTCGCCTACTTTTGCAATATTTCATGCTGCTTTAAAAGGCACTTACGTTTTTTGTCACGTGCGTAAGTTAACTTTGATCACATGGAACTTGGGTACCCAGTGCTCAATTTTCCAATATATATACTTTTTGGAAGGAACTCATCACATTAAATGTAACAATGGTAAAATTCCATTCAAAAACTTCAACCCATTTATATTTTTATAATATTCAAAACAATTAAATGTGTACAAATGTCACGTGCGTAACCATGGAAACACCCATATACATAATATGTCTGTCAAACTCTATATAAAATTTGAATTTGTATGGCAGTCAGATAACACAACTTTATTACTTGTAGTACTGGGCTTAACTTCTTTTAGAAATAATGATAAATTATATCCATACACCGAAGATGACAGAAAGTTTTGTGAAAGAAAAAATATTTTACCAAGAAATGAAGTTTATCTTGGTGTTCACGTAAAAGAAAAAATGTCGCAGTGTAGACGTTGAAATTTATAACCAACTGGCAGATAATTATTGTATCGAATTCTATAAAGAAAAGGTTTGACTTTGGAAATTCAGTTTTAAATAATTTAAAAAACGGATGGATTACATCCGTCATTTTAAATGAAAATACTTCTATAATAGCCTTGTTAAACATTTTTCCTAATTTGGTATCTAAAGAGAAGTACCAGGAAGTTGAAAACGAAGTAAGAGAAATGCGGATTTTAAATTTAAATAACAATTCAACCGATTTTAATATTCTTGGAAATATATCAACTTAATCAAGTTATGAAATAAGGAACCGTCCGTTCCTATCTTATATGGTTTTATTAACGATTTAATGGTTTTGCAAAATTCATCTGCTAACGCTGAAAGAATTTTTAGTCAAGTAAATTTAAACAAAACTTAAATTAGAAATTCATTGCGGACAAAAACAATTGATGGGATTTTGTTTGCTAATGACTATTTAAAATATAACTCTTCAGAGTGTTTTAATGTAAACATTACAAACACTCTGTATTGCTTTGTGCATTTTAATTAAACTTTAAAATGCACAAAGCAAGTTTTGAGGCAATGGTTCGGATCTGTTGACGTCGGTGTTCATATCGGTCCAGCCTTTTAACGAGCTCATCAATAGTGTCGGCGCCATAAAGGAACGCAATGGCATTACTAGTATCTGAAATCCCGTCCGCAACAAAATCCACTAGCTCACGTTCGTCTATGTCGGTCTGAGCAGCAATAGACTGCATTGAAATGACATATGTAACTCAAACAAGACTCGCCTGGTTTCAAGGTACGCAGGCGTAGCTGGCGAAAAACATCCTGACGAGATACAGTACGCTTAAACATCACAACTAGTTTCTCCTTCAGCTCCGCGTATACAAGCACCCCAAATTATTTGCATACCTCTTTGCCGTTCCCTCCAAGCGACGCCGGACGCCAACACATTTTTCCTTATCGGAATATCCGCACAATTCCACATAGTCCTCAAATTGCATAAACCATTTAGCGATATCATAGTAATCATCTCCGCTAAATGTCGGTACTGCTGCATCTAACTCTGCCAAATCTATGTGGCGGACATGATGTTGCCCCTTTTCCTGCAATAAATTTATTTGATTTTGCAGTTGCAAGAGTTCCATCTTCATTCTCAAGTTCTTGACCTCCTCTTCTAGGGACAAGTTGGAACTCAGGTTCGATAGCTTCCAAGGCATTTCCAGAATGCATTGATTCGTTAGCGTCAGTAAAATTTTCTTGAGCATTTGGGCGAGCAGCAGGTACCAAGCTCCTTTTTTGTTTACTTAATACTCGGGCATCAATAACAGCAGGAATAGCAGAGACCTCAGAAACATCATCAACTATGTTTACATCAGCATCACTAATATTAGTCTTTGTTACGGTACTGGCAATCACTTTAGATACGACGAGCACATTGTCGGCGGCAAAATT
The DNA here is from genome assembly GCA_963662145.1 of Sturmia bella. Taxonomy (NCBI): domain Eukaryota; kingdom Metazoa; phylum Arthropoda; class Insecta; order Diptera; family Tachinidae; genus Sturmia; species Sturmia bella. The sequence continues at coordinate 7,490,156 of OY759168.1, read as the reverse complement.
TTCTTCAGAGGCCCCGTCGTCGTCAAAGCCCTCGGCCTCGTCGTCTGTACCAGAAATTTTATTTTCAGCTTCATTTTGTTTTGAAATTTTTCCTTGTTTTTGACGTAAACTATCATGCAACGTGCGAATTTGGGCAATAGAAGCTGAATCAGGTACCTCGATTGTGGCTGCGGCGAGTTCTGCCAACATTTCTTGACGATTTGGACGACGCCCCATTATATCATCCATTTCAATTCTTTTCGTAGTTCAACTCGTAAGCTTCTGTTGCTTTTTTTTGTGCATTTTTATAATACATAATTGAAGCTTTTCGTTTTTTTAAAATAGGAAGATTTTTATTTTACATAAATAGTTCCTTACGGCTACAAATATTAATTAATAATGAAAACGGATATGATAACGTTGGCTACGATTGCTTGCCTTTTTTTTAATACCTGGTTGCCAACACCAAGTTCTAGTTTCTAGTACGGTGCTCCCAGGTCGCAGCATATGGCTGTTGTCCGACATAAATCACTACAAATAAAATTTTTATAATACGTACATATGTACAATTGTACTTATTTTCTTATAGTAAAATTCATATTGATTTGTTTTTTGTACAATATAAAAGACATTATTAAATAAAATTAATTAATTTTTTGTTTATTCGTACGTTTTTATAAATGACGTTTTTTGACGTTTTACGAATTTGTTTTTGACGTTTTTCTTTCCAAAATTTGACGTTTTCTGAAAAAAATTCCCAAACTCCCCTGTAGGCATGCAACCACACATATATGCTGAGTTAAAAATGTAGAGCGCTTAGACCGCTACATAATAACGATGACATTAATTTGACATATTTTGCAAGTCATTTAGTCAGTTTTATGACATCAGAAAAAAATTATTGGGTAAAATTTTAGTTTTGTGTATATGTACATATGTACACGTACGTACGGCTTTTGTGCATGCGCAATACTCCCTTTTCAAAATATCTTCATATGATTATTGTTCTTCTTTGCCAATATGATTAACGTTGTCATTAAAAAAAAAAAACCTTAAAGAACGCCAGTTTGTTTTTTATAACGCCACTCATTTGACACTTCCGTTGGCGCTCAAGAATTAAGCAGGGACTTCAGAATGATAATGAGCAAAAATGCAGAAGAATTTAGAAGCAAATATCGTTATGATAAGGGAGAAATTAACATGGGAACTTATTTTGCACAGTATCGACAATATGCGCTTTCTTGCAGCATCATCTAAATCCAAATAATAAAATGTTTATTTTCAATGAAAATTTACACTGGAAAAAATTTTCAAGCAGTAAAGATTATAGTTTGATAAAAATACAACTGTATCATGTTTGTAGTAGAAACGTAGCTTCGAAGGTGAAGCTTTTTAAAATTACTGTAGTTATTAAATAAACTATTCAAGCTTAAGATCTTTTTTTGAAAAAAAAAAGTATAAAAATATGAACTTAATTATTTATTTGCTTTAAGAGCCAATTGAAATGTATTATAATTCAGGTCCAAAAATGAACCTTTTCAAAAAATATTTGTTGTATTTTTCAGCTGTGTATATGTCTACTGATGAGTTGATTAGCACCAACGAAATGTCGTCGGCATATAGACAGCTGAAAAATACAACAAACATTTTTTGAAAAGGTTCATTTTGGGACCTGAATTAATACATTTGAAAAAAAATATATTTATTTATTTGAATTTAATTACATAATACAATTATAGTAACTAAAAGAAAAAAAGAAAGAGTAAAAGCTGCTTGGTCTTTCAACTCCGGATGTTGCTTATATTAGATTTTTTAAATTATTTTCTAACAGGAATTTATATATAAGACTAATAATGTTGATGTTGGATGTATTCTTCAATAAATCAGACGGCAAGTTAGATCCAAAGAGTTTTTCTCTGGAATGATTGTACTTTGAGCGTTCGTTTAAAATGTGGCTAATGTTTAGTTGTGTGTTACAGTTTGGACTTTGGGGGACAGCTTCAGTTTCAAAGAGATATTGATGTGAAAAAATAATTGGAAACAATTATATTTATTTATTTTCAATATTTCGCCAACAATTTGTTTGCATCTTCAGGAAAATAATTATAGAATTCAAAGAGCAAATTGTTGAAAATATTTTATTAACAAACATTAAAAAAATATTTTTCCCGCTTTAAATAAAAATAAATAGATAAAAATATACTAACATTTTACGAAAATTTTAATTACATTGAACTGTGATATTGTAATACATTTATAAATTCAGGTCCAAACATGAACCTTTTCAAAAAATATTTGCTGTATTTTTCAGCTGTCTATATGCCGACGACATTAATTAATACATTTCAATTGGCTCTTAAAGCAAATAAATAATTAAGTAATACATTTATATTAAATTACTTTTTCAGGCGCAAGCTCAACCCTTGGTTGCTAATAAAAATTGTGTTTTTGTATATATTGGCCAATTCCTTGTTCTACGTGTTTTGTTCCAATTTCTGGTTTAGCTTATAAGGCTTAATATCTTTCATAATTAAAACAAAGTTTTAATTACTGTTGTACCCGACGTTTCGTCGATTTTTTGTCGACTTTTTCAAGGGTTTTTATCTATTTATTGAAACATTTTGTTAGTTATTTTTAAATTTTGATATAAAATTGAGTTGCTTACATTTTGTGGCATAAGAGATTAATTAAAACATTGAAAAATACAACATTGAAAATTAAAACGATACAAAAACGTTACAAAATTATAAAATACAATAAACATTTCGATGTCGGACTTGTACACTCTTAACTGATATCACAGTTTAATTGATAGCAACAATGTAGCTAGCATTTATGTTGTCGGTATCCTCTTTTAAGTTCATAGTGTTGTTTCTCTTTTTTTGTATGTGTAGACTTTCTTTGGTATACCTTTTCTTTTCTATACTTTCTTTTCTATACTTTGTCTAAAATTTTGATTTTATTAAAATCAACTAGATGGCCTGTTTTTAATATGTGTTGTGCTAGTGCAGTCGACTCTGGTTGCTCACTTTTTTATCAATATCAAGTAAGTAAAGAAAAGTAAAATTTTATAACCAGGTGGACAACCGACTGTTTCTGGGTAGCAAACAAATTTACATACAAGTTCTACGACCAACATTTTCTATGTTAACGTTTGCAACATGTTTAATACTAAAAAATAATAAATGAACATATTATTACTGTAGTAAAAAAAAAGTTTTTCCACATATGAGAGTTGTAGTACAACGAATCTGAGTGGCGTTTTTCAAAATCAAATTTATTTATAACAGACGGGACAAAAGAGGTTATCCGATGTCATTTGGCTTTTAGACTATCGGTTATGGCTCACGCAGTGTGTGAAATTGCTCCCTCCTGTTGGAATAACAAGTTCTCCAGACTTAAATCGTTCAGTTGCGACAGAAAAAAATCGGTTAACATGCGTCATCAAACAAAAAAGAAAAATTTCGCAATGACTCCTCCAGTATGAACAGCGCACCATGAATTTACTTTGAGCGGGAGCAATGGCTCCTCGTGCATCACTCGTGGATTTTCGGAGCCCCAGAAGCGATAGTTGTGTTTGTTCACGTACCAGCTGAGGTGGAAATAAGCCTCAGCGCTTATTATGATTTTGGTCGAAAAATCGTCCACTTCGTCATAGACACGATTGTTCTGCGTGTTTAGGGAGTGGCTTATTCGCTTGTATTCTACAGCTGTCTAGTTGATAAATGTAAAAAACAGATTTGACATTGGCCGCCATTTGCAATTATAAGAGCAACGTCTAATAGATCGATTGCCCACCTTGTAGAGCTGCAAAAAGGCGCCGCAATTATTTTAGTCATATAGTGTTGCAAAGTGATATTCCTCCTATACTCTTTAATTCTCTGAGCCTGGGATATATTTCCATGGAAACCTGTTCCCGCAAAATGTGCTCCATCTGCACGTGCTGTAAGCTGCTCATAGGAACCTCTTCAAAGGAATATATGTATACGTATACTAGCTGACGAGACCACGAGTTGTTGTGTCACACGCTTCACGGGTGGTGAGACCAGCCCACTTGGGTCTTAAAAGGTACCGTTGTGCCATGGCTGTATAAATAATAATAAATTAAATTTAATATTTTCTAATAAATGTCCTCATACTAGTGACATACTCTTTCAAGAAGTAACAATAATTTTGAAAGTTGGTTTATAAACACCGCCGAATTCTCAAAAAAAGAATTTTTTAGCATCTAATTTAGAGTTCAATTTCGAAAGAGATTTATATAATTTATAAGAATAGAAATGTTAAAAAACGATTTTTTCGATATCTGAAAAGCAGACTTGCTCATTTTACTGCCAAGCCTTTTCAAAAATTAAGACAAGTTTTGAAAGGTGGTGCATAAATGACCGCATTAGTCAAAAATCAATGTTTTCGATATTGAAAAAAAGTTTGATTTCGATAAAACTTTGTGTGCTCATTTGACTGAAACACATTTGAAATACAAAAAAATTTTTATAGTTTATTGGTAAACAACTGATTTTACCGATTTCGAATATAATTTCGAAAAAAGTGAAATAAAATAGAGCCCACATTTGAGGTGAGACACACATTTGTAAGCCAATCTCTATTTAACTGTCCAATTATTTTGCAGATTAGCCAGAAGAATTATTGCAACATATGCACAATGCAAGCCTTACCAGAGAACTGCAACAAGTAATTTTTTAACTTCTCACAAAATAAAGTTGTGAGTTCCCTTTCTGTACCTGTAATCCCCATTGTTTCCTCTTTAGGTTATAAATACTAGCAACACAAAAAATATATAAGCAAGCTTAAGAACATTTTTTCAGGTGTATATTAAAATGAATGAAACCATTTCAACTTATGTTTTTCTTAAGCTCCTTTTCTTTTTATTTCCATTATGCTGAGCAGCTTTTTATATTTGTTATTTTTATTGTATGTGTAATCATTTTAGAACTCTTTTTTCTTTGTATTGTGCATTCGAACATTCATTCTTTCTTTATTAAACTTCATTTTCGTCAAGCTTTTTCTGTTTGCTTGGCTTGGGAGTCTATAAAGCTGCCTTTTTTATACATATGCATGTGTATGTACATATATGAATGTTCTTAGCCAGTGACCGGGTATTTGTTGATGTTAATTTTTCCAGCTTTTTTGTTTTTGGCGACCTACCTCGTCGTTAAAGACAATGACTTGTATGGTTTTTAGTGTAAGTAATGCCGTTTGATGTTTGCCGTCCATTAGTGGTCCACGTAGGCATCTTATGAAGCCGAGTCCAATACGTATGTATCAGTATGTATCTTCTGTTTTTGATGATCAACAACTGCATCAAATATCCCCATCAATTTTGGCCAATGGCTAACTGATGCTGACGCTGACTGCAAAAGATGCTGACGAAGCTGCAGCAGACTCTGGTGTGTGATGTGATTAAGTATTCTACCTCTTTCTTCTTCCTCTTCTTTATATATGTATGTATGTGTGTATGAGGTATTTTCTTTATGTACGCATTTCAAAGGACGGCAGTCCAAAAAGTTGTTTTGCACGATCTTTTTTATGAAGACAGGATGATGTATTAATTTAAAAATACATGCTTTCTGTATTGCTTTTAGCCAGAAAGAGCTCATTATTTGTTTTGCGTGCCGCTTTTCAGCGGTCTATATGCATACGCTGGTGCAATTCAGCTCGTCATTAGACTGGAAACAGCTTAAAAACCAAATGGTTTTCGAAGTATGAGTATGGAGAATTTGGTTCGGTTCGGTTCACTTTCTCAACGTTGAGAAGGATTTTGTTTTGGTAAAAAAGTAGTGATTTTCATTTTTACAGAAGAAAAGAAAAATAAATTTGAAGATTTGTTAGACACGGAATACGGCTGTATCATGTCCGCCACAATGATCATCAACATTATAATTTAACACGAAAATGTTTCTCAACTTTGATGAAGCAAAACCGAACCCAATAAGTAAATAATAGCTATAAGCTATGAAATACGACTATAGTTACCTTAGGCCTAGAAATACAATTTAATAATTTCTTTCTGCATAATTCAGCGGCATCCTATATGCCGCTGATATGTCCATGATGCTACAGAAGTCGTGACTAGACTAGAAAAAGCTTGACTGCTTGCAACTCAGACGAGTTGAGTAGCATCAATGAAATGTCGGCGGCATATATGTAGGTGACTGAGCAGAACACAGAGCACATGTATTACATTGTATTTTGTGATATATTTTAATTGGCTCTAATAGCAAATAAAGAATTATATTTAATTTCTGAGCAAATGTTTAATACAGGAAACAATTTAATTGTTTGCAGTTCACGTTTTAGCAGCTTTCATATAATAAGCAGCGTTGAGGTGCATCAATGAAATGTGGGTGGCAATGAGCTGCTGAACAGCATCACAGAAAGTAGTACTTTTGGACCAAAAATAACAAGTTTCAATTGGTTTTAACACCAAATATTAATTTCATTATTCCACTACTTGACACCACAGGTCGGATATAAAGCTAAGTGCTTGAACTTCTTCAGGCCCTCCTGTCTTTGAGGAATAAATTGGTTCTCATATGGATATCGGACCACGAAGAACATGAGGTACTTTTTTGGGTGCTGTACTATTCTGCTGGGTTAACAGCAGTTTTAAGAACATTATTTTACGGCAATGTGAGGAAGAAAGCTTTACTGACTTCTGGAGAGCACGAAAAGACAATGCGTGTGGCACAAATGCTAATAGATACCGGCAGAGTGCGATCGTATTGTAAACCTTACCAGAAAAGGTATTTGACTGTATACAGGGCTATTGGTGGGGCACTGTTAGCTAAAGTACCATCTCAAAAAACTGAAATTGGTAAGCAATGATTGCTGTAATAAGGAGAAGGAAATGGCTGAACATATCCTTTGTGAATATCCCGCTGCGTATAGACGCAGGACCACATTCCTCGATGCTGAGTTGTGGGATTAGAAGGAATTTGGTAACATGAAATCTACAGCCGTAAGAAAATTTGCTAACAGCCTAGGTTTCGGGCTATAGGGGGACCTAGACTATTAGCGAGCAAGGGATATTTTTGGGTGAAGTACACAATTGGCCCCAACGACAGCAATTCCGCCTTCCAGCCAAATAAAAAGTGTACGACTTAAATCACGGTAGGGGTGAATATATACATACATATTTCTTAATGAAAAAAAAATGTTGTCTTGTTTAATTCAAATTATGAAAGACAATGCCATTATTTTAAAAAAATTCTAAGTCTGCCTTCTTTATTTAGAGCATTCCTTGTTAAGTTTCTTTTTCTCACTCACTTCATTTTTTTTTTTATTGCTATTGCCTGTTTAGGTCATTTATCAAGTTCTGTACTCTTTGCCGGCCTGGCAACCATGTTAGAAGGTTGTTACTTTAGCATTTATTCCTGTGGACTGATTAACAAAACTTTTGGCCAGGGAACGTAATTGTTATGACAAAATTGCCAGAAAACTACCATAAATTTGGAGTTAGAAAAACTCGGAATATTCATGCATCTATACAGCTGAGAGTTTGTAAATAGCACTTTCGGAATGGGAGGCCTCCATATAAGCAGGTGATATTTTTATATTATATATAACTACAAAATTTAAAACTCGAGCCCTGCTTAAATCTCATTAAACATTTTCTGGAGCTGTGTTGTTGGTGTGTGTCCAAAAAGCGGCTGGTTGCCCTTTTGATATGATTTTTGTTCCAAACGTGTGATGTCTTGCCAGATCTCATTAAATCTTTGATGTTAAGCGCGCTTGCGTGATTGGTTAAAGCGCATCTAAAGTACTTAACTGAAAATTGTTGTTTTTATAAACGGCATTTTTTTTTGTCTTCTCTCAGACACAACACAATTTAACATGTTGTTAAAAACATTCCTTTTTTAGCGTCGTCGTAGTTGCTTATTGTGGAGGTTTAACATTCTTAAAATGTGTTGCCACCTTTTATGTATTTCTCTATTCTGCCCTATTTCTTTTTGTAAAAAGAAAATTGATGAAAGTAATGTCTGCCATTTCACTAAAACGTATGATGTTCATTAGACGCCATCACTAAGAGTAATCTTGTGAGTAATTAAGATTGAAATACATGTCTGGCCAGAGAGAATCACAGTTGCATAGCTTGGTACTAAGCAGTGTTGTGAATGTTTGACCAAAATCTACTTACAAAATAGATTTTATTTTGTTTGTGAAATCTCTTTAAAAATTACTAGATTTTTATTGAAATTTAAAAAAAACTAGATTTCGCTTTGGTGTAAATGAGCTATAAGGCGGAATGTAGCAAATTTTATAAATAAAGAGAATTCATTAATGCGTAATGATAACAGAAGCCGATATACATATTTCTGAAGCAGGCAACATGATCACTGCTTTTTTTTATATTAAACTTTAAAGAGCTTTAGGTTTAAGACTTGAACAATTGCATTCTGTAAATTTTATATATTTGCACATAATCCTTATTAATATTATCATTTGGGTTCAATTGTGCACCTCCCCCAAAGAGATCTTTTGGGCAGCCTAAACTATAAGCAAATTTTGTTACGGCTCTGCGTCTATACTCAATGAGACATCCGCAAAAGATATGTTCCGCCGTTTTCTTCTCCTCATTACAGAGTCTGCTTACCAATTTCAGTTTTTTGAGATGGTAATTTAGCCTACAGTGCTCCGTCATTAGCCCTGTATATTGTCTAGTATCCCTTCTGCTGAGGGAAGGATGTAGTCCGCCATACGGTCGGACTACACTCTGCCGTAAGCCCTTTAGGCCTTTCCCGTAGTCAACAAATCTATTTTAGGCCCATTTGCTTTGAATGATGTCCTAAAAAGTGTTGTTGTTCAGCACCTTTTGGCTGAGAAGTACGCCCTTTCGTTGCCCGCATATCCTTCGTATCGAGGTATTTATATGAGACCTAATCTCTTCTGCGAAGATAAGACCTGATGAAGTTCGTAACGTTGCTAAGCTAGTCTTGACAGAAATGATTAACATACTAGCACCTTAAGACCTGCTTGACTATTATAGAGTATGCGTACATCGACTCTTGATATATTGCTGTGCAAACACTATCTCGCACAAAGTTCTAGAGCATGGATCTCCGCCTGGTATACCGTGACTGTTTTCCCCATTGCAATCGCCTTCTGAAAAATAGACCCAACTTTGCTCTTTGCTTGAGGCCTTAGTTTTTCATATGAGCTATACCTAATAAATTTATATCTTATAAATCCAGTGGAATCCAGACGAATCAAACTGGGTGAACTTTGCAGCTCAGGTGATTATTTTTCGTCTCCCAATGTTTTATTCTTGCTATGTCAAACACGTTTCTATTGTTTTCAAACTATATTCTCTGCTGTGAGTGTGATTGAGCCAAGGCGAATCAAGTACAGGTGGTCGCAATTCAATTTGCTTCAGCATTTCCTCTCGAGACGTCATACATTTTGTTGTCGTTTGCTATCAGTTTTGACAACTCAGACGACGAAATCGTGAAAAAATGTTGAAGCAAATTGGTATGCGGGCACCTGTAATGGATTCGCCTTGGATTGAGCAGAGTCATCAGGGCGAATTTAGATTTTGACATAACAAACAGATTTTACACTAATAAAATATGAAGGCTTTTTGCTTGCAGACACCTAGTGTAATTCGCCTTGACTTGGAACCAGAAATAGCTGGTCTTGTTAATCCCAACTCTGTGCTTCAATATCAAAAACATATCGCTCCTTTATTGCAAAGTAGTCATATCTCGAAAAAAACCAAACCTGGCAAAATGCATTTTATATTTTCAAATCAATATGAGTGGACAAGACTTTTTTATTATAACTTCGGTTTAACTTGAAATATAAGGCTGAAATTTTGTGTCCACATGCAGGAGGTATTGGGCAACAATTTCTCATGGAAACATTTAAAAATTTATTTCGCTAAATGAGTCTAAAGATTTCCATATTTTAGCTTTATAAAATTAATTTTGTTATAATTTTGTTTCAACTTGACATATAAGACAAACAGAAGGTATAAAGAAACACACCCAGAAGGGGGTGTGTACTGAATTATGATATTTACCATACCCTCAGACAACCCAGTGGGGACATTAAAGCCCGTAGTAGGCTTATCTAATGATAAGCCTACAGAATACAAGATTTAAAATTTTTAGAATTAAAATTCGATTACCTCATTTTGGTTACACTCAAGATTTTGTCTCTGCGAAATCATAATCGATTATTCTAATTTAAGTGTACATCTTTTGCTAAGAACAACTTTACTTTGAAATTAGTTCAGTTCAGAAATATGAAAATTTAACAAATAAAAAATATTCAATAATACCTTAAGAGTAGCAACAATTGGTTGGCAAAGAAAAAAAAAACTGCTTTTGCACAATTATCAAACGATATAAATAAGCGAAACAAAAGAAACTATAAAAAATAAGTGAATAAATAACTGAAACTAATTTGTTGATCAGGGAGACAATTAGTCTAGTTTGGCTTAAAAGGCCGACAAACCAAAAATATTTTCAAAAACCAATTAGGGCTTACAAAACATACACACACGTAGACAATAAATCCTTTTATCTGCTCCTTTTTAGCCATTGTATTGTATATTTGAAGCCAAGAATTCAGGAGAAACAAATTGGCACAGGTTTATTTTCCTAGAGAATAATGAGTCTAATGGAGAGGAGAACAAAGCGATCCCCGGGGATTTCTTTTGTTTTTTATGGTTAGAAAAATCACACTTTTGGAAACTTATCAGAATCGGCAACAACACGCAAGATGAAAGTACATGGTGCGATAATTGATACTGCTTGCAGCAAAAGGATCTTCTTCTACGAAAATTCGCCACACATTGTTAAGAGGGATCCTGTGAAGGCCAGCATTGTTTTGCCAAGTAAAAGAATTGTAATTCTTATGCTCATTTTACCTGCTAACGATTAATTCTTTTCCAATTTCATCAGCTCAATTGTGCCAAGAAAGGAACGTTTTATTAATGTGAGTGATAATGTTTGTATGCAAGAGCCTCAGTAAACTGTTGTGTAAGTCCTTTTACATTTTAATGTTAACGCTACTCCTGGCGTGATCATGAATTTAAGCAGTTGGCTTAAGCGATTCCCTTAAAAGAATCTACACAGCGATCCGTAAATGGAAGTGCCAAGAATGATTTTAATATTTTATGCCTTCCTTTGTAGACATGTGTGTTTGTGTTAATTCCTTTCCGTATTGATTCTCTGGGTGGGTGAGCAGCGTGAAAAATCAATCGTAAACGAGATGCTATCGACGGAGTTCTAAAATCTTTTGAAATTTTGCCGCTTACAGGTGCCTCTATGAACTCAATTTATTTGTCTTGGGAACAACAGGATGACTTCAAACAAAACTAAATCTGTTTTAATTTAATCACTAAACCGTGCCTCAATTAGCTAAATTTAAAGGATATTTACTCAATCATGGTGGATAATGTGCATGACAAAGCAGTTTTCACAAGATTAATAATTGTGTTAAAATATTCCTTCTTATTATTCAAGTGGTGGGAAAGTGTTTTGTTGCTTTAAATACAAATTAAAACAAATTTATAGAGGAAATGTGTGTTTTCATCTCAGGTAATTGCAGGCGTTTATTTGTTGCTGATCCGTTTCAAATATAAATTGTTTCACACTTATCAACAACAAAATACTGAGTTTAATGATCCGGCTTATTTGGATGAAGCTGATAATTTGGGGAGAGTAGTTTTTTAGTTTTAACTTTATTAAAATAGTGATGAAAATTGATTTTATAGATAGCGAATTTTTTTCTATCATGCTTAACAACTGAATTCATTGAATCAGCAGTCCCTTAAGGAGACTGTTTTCGTGGATGAAAACAGTTGTGGAACTAAAGCAGCCAAACTTTTTAGCATCGAAAATATGATGATCCAGATCTTGTTTTTCAACTTTTCTTAGTCTCCTTCGTAATACGCTGAGCTGCGCTTAAAGAATTTTATTCGCTGGATTTTATTTTGCTTGCCGAGAATCACCGCTAGACTTCCTTGCAGTAAAAGTGCGATTTATTTGTTTGAAACAAATTTTTAAATTTTTTTACAACATTAATTTTATCCTTGTAGTGTAACACTGGTATTCATAAAAAATAAAACGTTATTGAAATGCATTTTAGAATACATTTTTCATATCAAATTTGTTCAAAAATGTATTGGAGCAACATTTTATTTTTTATGAATACCGGTGTAAATGATTTTACATTTTACAATAAAAATTTTAAGGCAGCAAGTTATGATTATAAGCGTAGGATCACACGATTGCCGCAATGTAATAAATCTCAAAAACTTTTGTTACGCAGTCCTTTAATTGCAAAATTAGTTGCATCTTGCGTTCAGCGGAGCCAATATTGTATTCATTTCGACCAGCCAATTACAACACAGATGCGACAATCGTGCGACTACTAAATATGCAAACAAGCGACAATACGGAATACCAAAAATGTACCAATATTTACAGTGGCCTTGTGTTGAAATGAAAGTATGCAAAGGGTGTTTTTTTTCAATGTATAGAACTATAAGTTGCAATAAAACAACGATGGATTATTCGATTGACATGAATTTTAATTATACGAAAGATAATCTTGTGGCATTACATTTTTAATATGATTTCTGGCATATGACCACCACGGCTGGCGTGGATACAGTCCAATCTGGACATCCAATTTTTGATGACTTTTTCCAACATTTGTGGCCGTATATTGGCAATAACACGGCGAATGTTGTCTTCCAAACGGTCAAGAGTTTGCGGCTTATCCGCATAGACCAATAACTTTACATAGCCCCACAGAAAGTAGTCTAGCGGTGTTAAATCACAAGATCATGGAGGCCAATTCACAGGTCACCAAACTTGTCTTTTAATAAATCGATTGTGGCACGAGCTGTGTGACATGTTGCGCCGTCTTGTTGAAACCACATCTTCTGGACATCATGGTTATTCAATTCAGGAATGAAAAAGTTAGTAATCATGGCTCTATACCGATCACCATTGACTGTAACCTTCTGGCCATCATCGTTTTTCAAGAAGAAGTACGGACCACAATGAGGATTAGCTTCACTCCAGGGTCGGCAGTTCTGTTTGTTGACGTAACCATTCAAGCAGAACTGCGCTTCATCGCTAAACAAAATTCGCTTATGAAAATCGAGAACAACGGCCATCATATGTTGGGCCCATTCGACGAATCTACTTCTTACTGAGTCTATTCCCGATAAAATGCCAAACCAAACTGAGAACCAAACACTTGATAGCTTTAACAGCGGTCGCCATTTTGAACAGTAATGCCAACTTAAAGTCCTATACATCGAAGAAAACACCCTTTACATACTTTGTGATCATTATTTTTGTGAATAATAAATTTAATTGAATTGAATAAGAAAATTAAATTGTATTGATTTTATTGAAATGTCAAAATTAGGTAACAGTTGCTAAAAAAAAACAAGAAAAAGAACAACGTAGAACTGTGTGTATTATTCTAAACGAGCGAGTATGGCAACCTGCTTAACAAGAGAAAATGAATGGTTGGTTTATTCCGGAGAAATATGAAAAAATCAGCTATTTCTTCAAAGGCAAAGTGGGGTTAGTTAGAGCGATAGGAAAAACTCTATATAGAACTAATTAATTTTTATTATTCGAGCTTTTTCTAGTAAAATTATCTCAAGTGCATTCTATGTTGTAAATAGTATTAGTTAAACATAACAAAGAACATATCAAAGACCTTTTGCTAGGGGCCAACTAGCTGTTTTGAAGCCGCCACACTTCTCAGCAGCAGCCGTCCTCGAGCTTAGAGACTCATGTTTCTAAAGCGACACTCACGCCGCTCAACCCAAACTCAAATTAATTCATTTTGAATGGCGCCGCCGTTTGAAAAACAATCGGTGTTTGGAAAGAAATAAATGAGATCGGTCTTACATTTTATACCACTAGAGCTGACCCCGTTGCAGCAGCTTTGGTACCTTTTTTGAATTTCTTCACATTTTCCTTAAACTACGAAGGGCCTTCTTTTAATCTAGTCTGCTTGAAATTTTTCGCAATGTAATTTTTTCTCAGGGAGACGATTTCTGGTTGGTGTGATGAAGCAATTTCGAATTTAAAAAAACAGTCGTTAGTTTACAAACATGTGACTCTGAGATTAATGGTTCTGAATATAAGATTTCCTATATTCTACACTATTTTAATTGTTCGAGCCTTAAGGTCACTTGTTTTTTTATAAGTGTTTATTAAATTCGATCCAGGAAAGATATCCATTGTGATATCGAAATATCGAATTTAATAAACACTTATAAAAAAACAAGTGACCTTAAGGCTCGAACAATTAAAATACTAAACAACAAAAGTCGAAAAATTAGCATTAAAATTACATATTCTACACTTGTAAGTTTTACCCTGTTTATTTTGGCACAAGGTACTAAAATGCATTGTCTCTCTACAATTAACTTATAACTAACTAGCAAGTTAAAATCTCTTCATATCTATTAATCTAAATTTATTTATTTTTTCTTCAATTCGAAGTGAAGAAACACATGAAAAATGCCAACTTCCACGGAAGTAATAAAGCAAAAATCAATTCTTTTAAATATCCGCTAATTGTTTCCTCTCAATTACAAAACATTCTGCCCAGTACACTAATTTTGCTGACATATTTTTTAATTGCCTGAAAATAACAGAAAAATGTTGGTGACAAAATTTGTCGTCTTTGGGCGAATTTGGCATCCTTTGGGGAGCGATTAATTTGTCTAACAAAACGTGTTATTGCTTTTATTTAAGTCTACTCGTTTGGAAAAAGACATTTTCTCTCAAATACAAAAAATAAAAGAAAACAAATTACAAGCAATCATTATCACTTTAGCTAAATTTCCATTATTCAACTGTCAGACTTTTCTTCTCTTCCTCCCTGGCTTTAATTCAGTTTCTAACAAACACAAATTAACTTTAAATCCCTTTCGTTACATCCCATTTTGTACAGAGCAAACCGAAAAAAAAAACAAAACAAAGATTAAGAAAGTCAGTGTTACTAATTTTCCTCAAAGAAAACTTCAACTTTCGCCACCACAATTTGTATCTGTTCTCTAAGAGATTTTCCCCTTTTTTTTGTGGAATGAATTAAGACACTTGTGTGTCGGGGTGGCGGCTGTGTGTGAGCGAGCCTTTCTAACTTTTTGCCTTATTGTGTCCTGTGTAGAAGTAGTTGTAAGTGTAAACAAAAGAAAATTTTGTTTTTCTTGGCGTCTCCTGTTGTTGTGATTTATTACTCTTTTACTGGCACAGATAAATTTTCGCACTCCAGGTGATAAACGTATAAATCAATCCATTAGTTTATTTTATCTCAATATGTTTGTGTGCTTGTTTGTTTTTCTAATACTCATACCTAACATACCTACATACATACATATATGTTGAGAGACGTTAGCTAAAGCTAAATTTGTTAAAGGCATTTAGTTTGCTTGTTGGATTTGGGTCGTTGGGGTCAGTTGGTTTTCTTCTTCTTTGACAGTTACAATTTGTATTGATTTTTGCATTCAGCAAACGGAAAAATGTATAAACAGTGAAGCGTGTTGGCAGACATTTGCATCCTTTTGGACCACTATTTGTTTGTTTTGCTTTTAAGGTTTGCTCTAATCATGACAAAGGGAGCTAAGCTTCAACCTGTATTGGTGAAAATGGGTTTTTAAGTTTTTACAGTCACCCAGAAATTCCTTTTAGTTAATCAGACAGCCGTTGATATGCCTCTGTGGAGAAAATATAATTTTAAAATGTTTTACATGAAAATATTTTGTAAACTTTTATACACTTTTATAAAGGACGGTGTAAAAGGATGGTGCGAGCAAGATCTTGTTTAAAATCGTCTTGTTTAAAACTTTTTTATCTCCACAGTTGTTTACAAAGCTTTTTTCCGATTTGAACATACATAATACCACTTATCACAGCAATTAATTATTATAAATACAAACTATGAACTTAATTATTTATTTGCTTGAAGAGCCAATTGAAATGTATTAATTTAGGTCCAAAAATGACCCTTTTTAAAAAAATTTATACGTATAAACAGCTGAAAAAGACAGCAAATATTTTTTAAAAAGGTTCATTTGTATACCTAAATTATTATAAATATAAACACCCGTATTCATAAAAACTATTGAAGGTTTATTACACGTTTATTTGACAAATATTCCGTAGACATACGTCAAATAAGAGCTTAATAAACTTACAATAATTATTATGAATATGGCCTGAAATGTTCTGCTAAAAACAATTAATAATTGGCGATTACTTTTTTTAACTTAACGCTTAACTATGTACGTTTAATTTTATTTTTGTTACAAATTTCGAAATTTTTTTTATTATAACAGTAAGAAATATTTATGTTTGTTTTGTTTAAATAAAGAATTGACACGTTTCTTTTACAAATACCCCTGTTCGACACCTTATTTCTAATAATTCCCTTTTTGTGCCACTTTTCAAGGTTTCCAAGGGCCACGCTGCTCACAAATTGTTCTGTTTAAGTTGAGCACATAAACAAAACTGTTGTATCGACTTTGAAATGTTGCATCTAAATTTGTTCACTATCTTGCAACTTCTTCGTTGTAAGTTTGATATGGAGTACTAACATGCAACAAGCAACATCAAACAAAATAAAATTTCAACTTATCCATTGCGTGAGGTAGAAAGAAAGAGAAAAAGTGATACAAAATAACAGTTGCTGCATTCGCGCGGTCTTTTGCCAACAACTCGATTCTTTGTTTATTAGGATACTGCATTCTCTTTTACTCTCATGACGTCATCTGAGGCTTTTGGCCAATGAGGAATAAATTCTCTTCTTCATTCAAACAATGGCTAAAATTGATTTGGAATTGAAATGGTCTGGAATTTTGTGGATAATATTAAAATGTGGCAGTATGAGAGGAGTAGTTTGGATTATAAAATATCTAGAGCTTTTTCTGCTGCTTTAGTGTTTGTTGTATGGAAAACAATAAATTTTGTTTTTGAGAGTCCCGTTATAATCACTTGCATTAACTTTAATAAAATGTTATTCAATAACAATTCCTAATTGGTTTCGGAGGAGCAACGAAAATGTTTTTTATGTCGCTGGAAAATTTAAAAAAAGAGAAGTATGTACTATTTAAGAATCTGTTTGCACAAAAGCGTGGAGGAAGTAAAATTTCATATGAATTCTGGTGCAGTGGTTGAGAAAACTAATCAATTTCTCTGCTCATAAGAATACTTGGTGTAATTTAAATTAGCGGAATGATGAATTTCAAATATTGTGGATTCTAGTAGAATTTTATTTATAGCAACGAAATCGGTTAAAAGTGAATTGCTAAAAAGTGAAGTCTGGTAAATTTTTGATTTATTTTTAATTGAAGAAGTTTATGTATCTATAATTGATATTTGGAAAAAAAACGGCACTTTGAGCCTTTAATTGGGCTGAAATCAATTATGGTTTCTTTCTTGCCTTTGTTTTAAGTAATCATTTGTTGGTTAGGAAATAAAATAGAAAAAAAAAATAATACAAGGTTTATATAATACCATGTAGGAATTTTACAAATCGCTTTTTTTTTTGTTTTATCAAAACAAAACAAAAAAAAAAGAAATCATAAAAATATTAATTTGTTCTGTTCTGAATTATTGTTTTTATTTTTATTTAATTTTTTATTAAATATATAATTTTTACATGCTCTTCTCAATTTTTGAAAAAAACTAATTTCTGCAGCTTCAGAAATTGGTTTTTCAAATAATTTAGTTTTTTATAACAAGTTATTGCTTATGTCAAATTATATGCACTATGTAAAGTAGAATTGAGACTGGTGAGTGATCTAAGCTGCGCTACTAATACCATGCATAAGCACATTTCTAGACTGCGTAAGAGCATAATCAGCAACAGCTCTTTTACAGAAACATCATCTTGTTCATACTCTCTCTCTCTCTCTCTCTCTGTTCTTTGAATTCAGAGGACTGATTAGATATCTAATAGCCTAATCTTAACTGCAACGTAACCTTAAAAAAATTCTTGTGAGTATCCAATAGCACTAAAAATATAAAATATAGTTGCGGCAAGAATGGATCGGAATCCGAGTACTTTTAGGCATAAAACCTTAGAGAGAGTTTAAAGGATGGCACTAAGATACGATCACATATGTACAACTATTTGACCATTTTTTTTTTTGCAAAACGTGACCACTACTTTCTTCCCGACCATGGTTTTGGGCAATATACGTGCACTAAAACAAGCAAAATGCTATACATACACCTGAAAAGAGCAACAAACATCAAAGAAAAGAAAAGAAAAAAAAAACAAAATAAACAGCGTGGCACTTGGAAAATTTAGTTATGTTTGATCAACAAGCAAATAGGTATGTACTTATATGTTCTTGCAAAGGCTTTGTAGCATCTTGTCTGTGGTATTTTATTTTACCATCTTTACGTCAAGATGAGACAGAGAAAAACTTTTTGAAGACAATTTCCATAAAAAACTATTTTTAATAAAAATAGAAATAAACTAAAATTACAACAAAGTTTGTTAATAGAATTTTATTTGAAAGATTTTAAAATTAATATTTAGTTATTTTGACCCCTTTTTTTCTTATATTTTATATATTTATTTGAGCTTAAGGTTTTTTAGAATTTGAGTAATTATTTTTGTGAATATTTCGCTCTCCTTCGGATAGCTTATTGTCCTGAAGAAGCTATCCGAAGGAGAGCGAAATATTGACAAAAATAATTACTCAAATTCTAAAAGACCTTAAGCGCAAATAAATATAGAAATTAAAATTATTTTAAAAATCTTTTATTCTTATATTTTTAGGCTCTGCGTCAAATATTTAATAAAAGATTCTTTAAAAATTATTTTGTATTACATTTACCGGACTCAGGTTCGTTCTACAATATTATTGTTGTGGTTGATATTAATTAAAAACGGTTAAGAAAACATCAAAGAGCTTTGTACTGTTCAACCAATATCAATCACAACAATAATACTATGGAGAAAACTTGAGCTCGGTAAACGTAATATAAAATAATGATAGCAGAAACTGGTTCGAACTACAAAATTTTTAAAATTAGACTAATATTTTCATTTTGAAAATTCAATTTAATAAACTACAGTAAAATATCGCAGGATTAATTGTTCGTTGTAAATTTTTTGTATTTCTTGTTGAGCAACTGTGAACCATGTCTAAAGCGCAAAGAAAAGAGTAATGGTCACGTTGCTTATGGGCTAATATTTGACAATTTTACCGTTTTTTTTTTAGAATTTGGTGGTTAGTGAATCAAAAAGGTTGATCAGGTAGACGTAAATATGTAACCTAAATCATAAGCAATCAGTGCAAATTCCTCAAACTCGTTTTGAAAATCCTAAAGTTTGCTTAATTTTTCCCCATTTCACTAAAAGATTGTTATTAAAATTCTGAAAAGCTTTTGTCGTTGATAATAACAGCTTCAGTTTTCGAAAAGAAGACTTAAATATGCAATTTCCTTCTAGAATAATTGGTCATTAAAATTTGCCATATCAGCCACACCAATCCCTAAAACAAATAACAAAAAAGAAAATGTATTGTTTGAGAACAAAACATTACCACTGTTAAAAGCACAGCAATGCCAGCCAACTGAACAGAATGAAACAGAACAAAATAAAACATTTAATTTCATTTTATTAAAAGTAATTGGATTGTAATTCAATTTTAAAATAATTGTTTGCTATAATTTCATACGTAATTCGTTCGTCTCTGTATCTGCTGTCTGGTTGGAAACACGTTGCACGCTCTGGGATTCCATTTCACTCAAAACAATCAATATGAAGAAGTCATACACACATTTTGTCATTACAAATGTTACATGTGCTGCGGTTGCGACAAACCACTTAAAAAAAATAACTTAAATTAATGAAATGTGTGTATGTGTATTTGTGGTTATTATTCTTTATTTCATGAAATTTATATCATTCGCCATAAACACTGTCATTTAAAATTGTTGTCATCCTTTATTTCCAAAAAAACAAAAAAAAGGAGTGGTGGAATTTCCTTTTCTTAAAAGCATACATACCTATATTCAATAATTTAAAACAATAATTCAAGTCACTACCAAACTATTTCTCCATAATTTGTATTTATTGTCAATAATTGTTAATTGCCTTTTGTTTTTTTTTTCCCATGAAAACCCGAGACTCTCACTAATGGCGGCGTAAATTAAGGGTGGCTGTAGCGAAGAAGGAGATGACTAAGTGAATGGGATAAACGGGTATTTTTACATAAAATATTGCTATTTAAGGTACTCATTTTTCTACTATGCATGTGTCAGCATGACTTAAATCACATACATATATTAAATACCTTCATGAGTATCATATATGAGAAAATATTTCAAATATTTATTAATTTAATCATTTATTTAAGTATTGATTTTTATAAATTAACGAATTTAATTTATTTGTAAATAAGTAAGCTCCTTAATTCATCCGGAAAATGTTTTTAGAAATAAAATGCCTGCAAATATTGTAGTCATACCGTCTAACTCATAAAAATTATAACAGGTTTATAAAGCTCTTATTTGACAGATTTTCCATACAAATATGTCAAATAACAGTCTTATAAGCCTGTTATAATTTTTATGCATAAGGGGGATAGTGTACATAGAAACTCATCTTTTGTTAAAATTTTTATCAGAAAATAAAGTGTAAGACATAGAAATGTACTGAAATTTCCTTCGTATATTCGATGCCACTTTAAACAAATATTTGACGGAAAAGCGTGACCACTACATATGCGCAGCCAGCTGTTCTGAGAAAATGCATGTGTCCAAATAAACAAAACTGCACATAAACAATACTACAAATAACCATGACAGGAAGAACAAGGCCGACATGCCTTAAGGTGCTGTTTGAATCAACAGTAAATAAAAGTTTAAAATCAAATTTTTGATGTGTTTCTGTTGTTTGTTTAAAATACCAATCAATTATTTGCTGATTTGCAAAAAGTTTAGTTATTTTTACCGCCAAGTAAAGGTCTTTACAGCAAACAATTTCCTAGTTTTATATACAAGCAGCAAACTCAAATGAAAACTTGCTCCAACATTTTATACTTACTTGCACAACGAGTAACTTCAAAATATGCTCTTCTTAAATTAAATTTTAACTTCAAAATAGGCTCTTCTTAAACTAAATTTTAAATATGTGGGCGTGCTAGTGTTTGTATATATATAAATGTATATATTTAGATATGAGTATTTTTAATTAGTTGGGAGAGGATACTTGGTCCAAATAAAAGCCAACAACAACAAAGTAGTGGTCACGCTTTTTCCGAAAATCTTTGGTTTGTGTGAACGTATTATCAGTTTTGTCTATTTTATCATTATTAACCATTAAAATGCCTTATTGCATATTATTATACTATGGATTATATCTACAGTGAACTCGCGGTAATGTGAACTTCCCCAATAGTGAACATTAATTTTCTTACATGAACTCTCTAAATTGTGAACAAAATTTTATAGCTCTAAATAGTGAACAACAGTTTTTTGCACAAAAATAACTCCCAACAATAAAATAAGCTCTTGTTATATATGACGTTCTTTTAAAACCAAACATTTGTGTTGTTATGTGTTACTCTCAAATGTTTGATAAACTCTTCAAGTTATTTTTTCTTAGTTTTTTATCATCTCTTGTTGTTGTTTCATATTTTAACACTGGCAATGGCACTTTTGTGTATTTATGTACATATATTTATGCATAATTGCTTGTTTGAGTGTAGATCACACATACATATGTATTTAAATGTTTTAAGTATTAATCCATTTTATTTGATAAGTTTCAAATTAAGAACAAACGCAAAAGCAGTCTACTTTTGGCATGCAAGGGAGGCGCCTTAATATTTCTTTGCTAACTTTCGAGAAGTGGGAATTCATTTCAGGATTCGGCTAAAAATTGCACTTAAAATTTATTGTTTGAACGTGTTTTGATACAAAAAGAAGCGTTATTTTACCAACGCCTGGTCTTGCTTTCTTTGTGGGTTGTTCTAATAAACAAATAAAAGGAGGTAAAGAGGTAACAAATATTGCAATTGAAAATGTGACCAAATTCAATAGTGGGTCATTTTTGTATGAAAACTCCCTTAGGAGCACTGGTAGGGCTTAGTTGCTGGGTTATAGTGGTAATCCACTATGCCTAAACTCCCAAGCGGAGTGGAAAAAGTTGCGTTTTTTTTTGTATGCATCGTGGTACTAGACCAAGACTGCCTCCTTACGATATTTCAGTTGCATCTAGAAAGGAAAGCATTTGCTATGTTCACGGGGAAAATGTTTATATAGTAAAATTATTTTGTCTCGATCTTTCATTTTTATTACAAAAAAGCGAGTCAGTAGAGAAGATTGTGCTCAAATGTTTAAGCTCTCAGCATTTGACCACTCACACCTTCCTATGGCTCTGTTTTTCCCAGGCCTTCAGTTGCGACAATATTCTGTTAAATGGCCTTTGCGGGGATGTAATGGTTTTCACCATACGGCATGTCAAATTTGTTCTTCACTTACAGCAGTTTGCAGATGCACGAATATGTACATATGTATATAGCTATCAAGTCTGAATTATGTGTTGGCCAAAAAACTGGTGATGTCTTTTTAGGCGGCCCCAAAAAGCGATCACGAGCCATAAGAAACGCGATCAGTTGAAGGCCTTACCACCCCCTGGTAGTACAACTGGTTTTATGCTGTCCATCCAACCATGTCTTTTCTATGAAAGCTGTATTTGTTACACAGTGCTACTGTTTTGGAAAGTTAATACATTTGTTATACTATATTGTTCAAATGTAAAATGCCACTATTTTTTAATCATTTTTATTTTAAAAATCTTCAAAAGAAATATATCACAGTTTTTTCTGAGTGTAAAAAACCTTTCAGGACAAAATTAACTCCAGACGTTTATCTCAATTTGTGAGAAACCAAACTGTACAGTTTTCTACTGATTATGCATTTAAATGAAAAGCCAAATTTGACTTAAGACCACAAAGAAACAATTGTGAAATGGAATGCCAAATTATGTTTCACATCGCCTGACAAACAACAGAGATTTACCGTGTGTAACTGCCACAGTTCAGACGGTAGCCACAGAAGTGACACACACTTGACACATAAATTATGTACGTATGAGTTGGCCTCTTTAAAGCCCCTGGGATATATGCAAATTTATTTTGTCAATTTGCAAAAGTTTTAAATTTAAGGCAAATGCAAAAGGGAAAGAAAAGACAAGAAAAACTCAATTACAGGGTTTTGTTGGTCACACCAAATGCTGTCGTAGCATGACATTGATAACGCTGACGTGTTTTGGGATGCGACTTTGTTTTGCAAAAGTTTATGTGTTTGATAAATACTTGAGAAAAAACAAAATGTTTGTTAGTGATTGTACATTAATGTTATTAATTTAAAATTTCCAAACTAATTAGAAAATAATAGGTCAGTTCATTATGTGGTGCAAATATCTTGCGAAAGTACGAGTGCAAGATATCGTTGCTATTTTGCATGTGGCACAAAAGCAAAGTACACAAGTTTACCTCGTTAACCATAAATGGCTATTTTCACATGCGTTGGCAGCACTGACATGCGAACAGCTGATATCTGTGGATAAAATATTTCCTACCTAAGTTTTATTACTAATGCCTCCCAATTAAAGCTTTTACAGCTTTGCGGGATATTTATTTTTGAGAAATTCTTATAATTTGGTGTCTCCACACTTTACCGAATTAACAACAGCTGTTACTTAACTCGAGAAAAATGTTTCAGTCGCAAATGCCGAATGTCCCGACACAAGAATTATACACTTACTAACAGGTTTTTACAGTGTCAACATGTACACCGACAACAAAACATTACAACTTTCACGAGCTTTTAGATGCATTTTGTTTATTATTTTTTTTTTTTTTTTTGTGAGGGGGCATTAATTAAACAGCTTCAATCCATCTTTCTACTGTATATGCCTTTGTTCATTTGCTTAAAAGCACCAATTTTGTTTAAAGTGCATTCACCAATCTCCTACACTGATCTTTAAAAAATAAACTTATAATTTTTCTCTATGATCAGTTATAAGCGGTTTTGTATAGGTTATATTCTGGCAAGCTTAAACAAATAAAAAGAACAAGTAAAATCGATTTCTATACAAACGCTTAAGACATTTATGAGATTTCGTCTTTCTGGTGGTTCTCCACTTTGCTGCATCCGAGTGCAAACAATTGCTTGAACTTCAGAGCCCTGCTGAGGGAGAGAGCGAGAGAGAGAGAGAGAGGAGAGAAGAAAAAAAACTTTAACTAACCGTTGGCTGACTGCAACAATACGCGTCGTCATATAAAAAGATATTAAGGCGATCGCCAGAACTAACAGATCAAATTGTTGGCATTGTTGAGTGTGTTGGCTGAAGCCGAAAAGGGCGGCGAGCAACTATACAACCACAGCTACGGCTACAACAACGTCAGCGACGAACGACGAGAGACATAATTACCACCTTAAAGAAGATGATTGTGGTTTTTCGCGTTCTTTTGAACTTTTGCCGACAATCAGTATAAATAGTTATTTACTTTATTCTTACTGATATCCTCACTCGTTCGCACTCACACAAATGTTATTCTGTATTCATGATTTTTTATTTCTTGTACAATATTTTTGTTTTGTTTGTTTTGCTAGACTTCAGCGGAGAAAAAAAACATTTTTTTAATATACAAGATTGCAGTTATAATGTACTACATCAACATTATTAACTGCAGTAGTTAAAGCAGGCCAATAACTATTTGGGTTCATGCACACACACACACACACACACAACAATAACAATATAGTTTTATTTGTTGGTGGTATGTGCACAAAGCTTGCAACAACTGCAACGAGAATATGTTGCCAATAGCCGAGAACCAACCAATCTATTGATTTTTAAAATGAAGCTGACACTAATGACTTAAAAGCCAGTAATGAGCAAAATGCAAACTCATACAGGCTACACTTAATAAACGGAAAGTATTAAGGGGGTTCAGTGAAGGCAGATCATAGCAAATTTTGGTTTATCGATATCGAACCTGATATCGAAAATTAGCAAGAAACCTAAGAAGCAAAACTGTGAGTTGGATCTTCACACGGGACTAACAATATATAACTAAAAACGACTTAATTATAAATAAACTATATACTACAAGTGTGTAGTAATTAAGCACAGTCATAGTTTAGAGACCGAATAGGTAGGTATCATGCGGGAAAAGTGAAACTATGACAGAAGCTGGGGTATGGCTCTTTCGAAATCAGCAGATTCGAAGGCAGGAAAAGTGAGTCTGCAAAATTATTCGTAAACTTGCTGCTTGGTCTTCACTTTGATAATCATCAGCACCCCATTACCTTCGAAATCAGACTCATGACAAACTTGCACTGTTTCTAATTTACTGTATGTTTAGTTCATTTACATCTTTGCTAATATTGCAAAACTAATTTATTATAAGCCAATCGAAATGTATTAATTTAGGTCCAAAAATATCTCTTTAATCGTTTTCTATCGCGACTATTCGAAAGTTGGGCACAGAAGAATTAAAGAGGTGTTTTAGAGCTTGACATAGTACCGATTTTTTGCCACTGCCGCTTTCCTGATGTGCCTGTCGTTTGAATATTACTTCCTATTCCTCAAAACAATAGCAGTATGTGTTGGCTATTTTACTTACGTGGTTTGTCATCACTAACTTAAAATTTCTTTAGTTTCGGTTTGCGAAAGAAACTTCTTTGACTTTTCGGTACGGTTGTAAGGCCCCTACCTGTGCATAGGGCGCTTGTATGGTAAAAGGCCTGCTGCAATACTCTTGAAAGAATACTGCTTACATCTGCTTTGATGGTAACCGGAGCTTCCGGCTCTACAAGATCTAATGCGCTCTTTACGGTGCTGCACTGGCCGATCTCATTGTCAAAGAAACTGTTATGAGTTTTGTAGAAAAGTTTTGTAGAATATTTATTGAAAACTAAATTCACAGAATAATGTAACAAATGCAGTGAAAATGTTTTCAAGCAAGTGGCATATTAAATATATTTTGATGATAATTTTTTCTTTTGTTCTACTCTTTCTCTTTTATTTTTTAACTTTAAACAACAATATAAAATTCTTTTTTATCTATCAAAGGTATTCCAAATTCTTAAAGGGAAAGATTTTTTGCGAAGCAAAACAAATAAAGTGAACAATCGAAATGTTTTGAATGCCCATACAAGGCATTATCTGGTTGAAGTAACCATATACAAAATCACATTCTAGCTCAAAATTTCTTTTACAGGGTGACCATGTGGTCCCACAAAATTTTAGCTTTGTAGACAGCAGATCAGTTTCGCTGATTGTTCCTGATCTATAACTCAGCATACGCTGTATGCTTTACTTGAATATTGTTATTATGCTGAGAATGCTAAAAGAATCAGTCTTTAAAGGACTGACTGGTTTCAACTTCAATGCTCTCCAACTGATTACAAAAGAAAAAAGACAATATTATAATTTCATACTATACAGACTTTTATACGGTCATTGGTTTGCAGTTTGTCTGCTTAAACGTTCTTTCTGTGTTTTCAACTTTTTTTTTCTTGCATTCAACTCTCTTGGCAAAATCCATATTGCAGTTGTAGCATGCAATTAGTTGTGTGAATGTATTGTAGGTTAAACGCGTGCTTAATATGAATTTAATACACCTCCAAATACACTCACCGCAGTGAACATCATTAGGTATCGATCATCATGTTGCTTAATATTAAATGCCACATACATACGTATATTCCCACTTGCTGATTTACGGGAATACAATTTACTTCAGCAAACATAAATAACATTAAATTTGCATTTATAAACGTCAACTAGTTGATGGCGTGTACTGAAGCTGGCAGAAGCTTCAAGCGTCAGGCAGCAGCAGCGGCAGCGGCAAACGGGTAATAAACATGTTTGTTTGCTTTACAACCTCCTGATTGCAATTAATATCTGCATGCAGACGGAGTACGTCATGTTACTCGTAGTGTGGCCATACTATTACAGGATCACAGTTCATATTGTTAATATGAGTGTTTGCTGAAGCTATAATTTTAATTCGTTTTTCTGAAATACATATTTTCTTTTTGTTGCAACTAATGAATGTCCAGTGTAAATGAATGGATGGATGATGCCACACAAATAAAATTTTGTTAATAAAAGGTTGTTTGCTTAGCAATTATAGCAGGGTATTGCATACAGACTGACACACACACATACACATGTAACAGCAGAAAATTTTTAGTTTTTTAAACACATTAAAATTACTACTTTAATGTGTAAAATTGGTATTTTATTGGCGAGTGAAGAGGAAGAACAGAAAATAATTTCCAACAATTATGCAACAGGCAGGCACAAGGATTGCAAATGTCATTAAATATTCTGTGTAATAAATATATTTATAATATAAACAAAAAGTTAAATGGTAGCTCAGGGTGTATTATAATGACAGAAAAAGAAATGTATTAATTATAAAATACAGTTTAAATTATAATTCTAAATAAAAACAAAGTATGCAAAAAAAAAAAACACATTCTAAATCTGCATACGAATATTTTATAGCAGCTTGATTATGATTTCCTTCGAATGCTGTATGCAAAAGCATTCTGTAATTTCAATGAGAAGAAAATTTGAAAAATCAATCCATCTTGTCCACTCAAGGTCATCTGTAGATATACAGGTAGTTTTTGAAAAGGTATTTTTTTAAAAAAGTTATTCCATTTAAAATTCAATTTTATTTGAAACTGCATTTGTTTTAACAGTTATCCTTCTGAAGGGTACCCTTTTAGAATAGGAAGTTTTAAAATGGTACCTTATGAAAGGTAGTTTTTTATTGATAAAACGCAATTATAAAAAAAGGTATTTTTTTGAAAGGTACACTCTTGAAAAGTACTTTTTAAAGGCACTTTTCGATAAAGTACTTTTTCCAAAAAGTACTTTATTTACAAGGCACACTTTTGAAACTTGCTCTTTCTAACATAATCCTCCTTACAAACATACTGTTTTTAGAAGTTATATTTTTAGAAGGTGATTTTTCTTTATATTCTATTATTTGTAAGCGGAGAACCAACAATTAAAATGGTTCAGAAAAGATATCAGTAATGAAAAGGACGAAAAAAAATTAATACTGTGTTAAAGGTTTTTTTAACATTTAATTTAATTACATTTGAAGCTCGTATTAATTTCTGTTAAAAATTACCTTTTTTCTTTGCTTCATTTTAATTTAAATTTCATAACTCTAACAATAAACTTTCCGTACATGTTTGCTTGAGTCTACATATAGACATATTCTAAAATTGCTCGTGCCAAAAACCAATAATCATTAGTATTTTTTTTTTTTTTACACAAATGTTAATTGAAAAGAGTCAAAAACCAACTTCTTTGACAAAATCTTCAACAAAACGCCTACTTTATGTTTTGACTTTTTTATTTCCTGCAATATTGTGCTTTTAAATATCCATTTAAAACACAACGTTTGACATGCATGATGCATCTTTGAGGCAATAAAGAGCACATAAGAAGAAGAAAAAGAAGAAGAAGACAGGGCTATAACAATAAATGGCCAACAACGAAAACACTAAAAAAAAAAAACTTAAATGTTAAACGCACCCAAGTCAAGTCATTTTGATATTCATTATCATTGTGAAAACACACGCACGACACAAGCGGGGACGGACAGGGGAGCAAAAAAGAGATTGACAAATTGATTCGGTATTAAATGAACAAAAAACCCAACCAACCGTTCTGAACGAACATAAAAAAATATCCTTAAAATCTTGACAGCCATTTCGCCAGGCAGGCTGCCTCATGTACCTGGTATCATTACTTACCACCAACGAACATTAAATTGCCAAATACGAAGGCAAACTTGATTTCATATTAATTTTAGGGAATGTCAACTCATTATCATTATGTGCGTTCAACCTTAAAAGTTCATAAACTCATTTGTTTAAATTTCATACTTGTACGAATAATTTGACTTGTCTACTGGTGGCTGAAGAAGAAAAAACACATAAACTTTTTGTCGCTGGTTGTGTTCGAGCTGCCAAACACTTTGACACTGTGTGACGAAACATAATTTGTGATTTTATCAAGTCATGGCCATTAAAGACGAGCTGTAACAGTGGCAGTAGCAAATGGCAAATAGCATATGTGAGGTATTTACAAGAGTTTGTGAATGTGTCTGTGTTTGAGGCAAATGACAGCATTAACATCATTTACGTGTCATAAAAGACGGCAAGTTAATTTTCCCCCAATGAAACTCTAACGTTTTATTATCACCTCTATTTTACTGTTGCTGTTGTTTTGTTATGTCTGATTTCAAGTGTCATCATGACTGAGAACACAAAAAATCTCATTAAAAAACACACACACACCCATACACACAAATATCCAAACTCGCTTTTTTTTTTTTGTTACTTGTAGTTGTTACAAGTGTTTTTCTTGCTCAGTTTCCGCTTCCGTTAAGATTAAAGCGTCACTAAATTCCGTTTTTGTAATTGTTTTTACAATCCCCTTCGTGCAGACTCTGACCTCTTTTATTACTGTCAAGCGCAGTTTTCTATGATAAAATATTTGCTGTATTCTTTGCACGTCATATCTTTTGCTCAGGTTATTTGGAACGCAGCCATTGGCAGTATCACAACATCCTTGTAGTTTGTATCCCCTTACCCAGTATTTCGTGATGTCATACAAGTGCGCGTAGCAAATACAATTATTTTCATTTGGCTTGTTTTATTATTCATTCGTTTAGAGTATTTTTATTTTGATGAGCACCTTGCACATATATTTTAATGTAGCAAATAAATGTCCCATTCGCTTATATAAACATGCCCAAGAAAAGATATAGCGAAGAAAGTCACGACGTCATATAACGTAGCATTTTTCGCCGAAAAATTTACAAAAATTAGAGGGTATTTTTATCACTGTGAATTTGGCAAAGTATGAGCACTCAATGATCTGGCTTTGAAGTAATTTGGGTGCTGAAGAGAACCGAGGCGGGCGCGAAACATATAGGTGTGTACCCCAGCCATCAAGTCTTCAACTTTAACTTGCTTGTCTTCTTTCAAAATGTTGATCACTAAAATTGTATCACAGAGAAATCTTTTTTCAATGTCGATGAAGTAAAACCCGAATGAGTCTCAATAAAAATGAAAAACTTTTAGATACAAAATCATTAACTTCTCTCCAAGTTTAATCGTTTCCTGATTCTGATTTCAGTTTGCATTCTAAACACAATACTAAAATTCACATTGTGTGTTCCAAAATCCAACAGCGAAGTGAGAAGAAAAAACGCCTTCATACAAAACTGATTGAATGCAACACCCTTAAATTAGTTTATTAAATTAAGTAATCTTCCTAATAAAGTCATTAGTCTTTAGTTGAAGCCGTGAAAGGATTTGAAGAAATTACAAAACTGAAAAATTAATTGCATTTCATTGGCCGTTATTAGACAGATTCGTTCTCAAGCAGAAATCCATCAAAAAAGTTGTGGCCACTTAAAAGGGGGAAACACCACATGTGCAACAGTTGTTATTTCTGTTGTATGCGATGCAGCATTATTTGATGGTGGTCATATTGGAGGAACATGTTTATTGTGGCATTGAATAGCAGCATTGTAATTAAGCCGTTCACCGCCGTCGATGAAATTTGAAAAGGCAGCGCAGCACCAGAATTCAAAGTCATATAAACTATAAGATCACACTCTTAAAGATTTTAAAAGGTTTTAAAACCATCTTTTCGCCAGTCAACATTTTTTTTTTTTCAACGTCTAGATTATTACCTTTATCGTCATTCCACAATGAATCCGCATGTTGGTGCATCTGTGGCTGCGGTTTTCGTCTCTTTTGTATGACTGGGGCAGCATTGTTGTGCGTTAAAGGCGTGAAATAAATTAATAATTTTTAATATTGCTTTTTTTTGTTTTATTAAATTTGTTTTCTTCCTTTTATTAAAACAAGTCTGCTGTAGGCCGTCACATTAATTAATTCGATTAAAATGAAATAATTTAACTCCCAGAGAGGTGAAACGAGCATAACAAAGTTTGTGAAGTTCTTGTAACTTTCGTAGGGTTTTTGTTTGATCAAATTAATCCCGGTTCGTTTTTTAAATATGTTTTCCTTTATTTCTTGGTTAATGAGATTATAAATTAAAAATCTTTAGGCAATAATTTACATATTTTAAAATCAGTTTTTTGAATATGTTTCGTCTTTAAATGTCTTGGACTTAAGAAAAAAAAGCAGTTAAATTAATTTGAACGAGGGTTGTTCAAAATAGGGAAAATAAATGGCTCACGCAAAAAAAAACTATCCCAAGCAGAAATTGTTACTATATACAAAATTATGTACCACAATTACACTGACTTGACAAAATAGCGACTTTTCTTGGATCCCAGTTCTTGTTGGATCCCAGAACTACAGTAAATACAAAACTTTGAGTTTAGTTTTCAACGCCGTATCCCAAAACCTTAGTTTTAACGCCATACTGATTTTATCTTTCTGCCTGGGATGCTTCGCAAATTTTCATCAGCTATTTTTTTTTTTTAAGTTGAGTCACAACTGGATGGTAAGAAAATATTGACATACAATATTTTCTTACTATTGACGTTTCTCGTTAAGAAGTAGTTTTACTAAATACATTTTTTTTCTCAAGAAATTCAAACTTTATTTGTTGAATCATCAAGGGCCAATTTGCCATTTGCGGCGATTACAATGCTTGCAGATCGAATATTGGCGCAAAATAGTTTAACTCAAATCAGTTTCACAATTCTTGGCAAAGTTTCGATTTTACTTCCTCAAAATTGAAAAAGATTTTTTTGCGATAAAGCTGGAGTGATCAACATTTTTAAAGAAGACAAGAAAAATAAAGTTGAAGACTGACTGTCTGCTATACATATCATAGCTGTTTCACGAGCACAACGTCCCTCATCAGCACCCGCATTGCTTTGAACCCAGGCCATGACTAATTTTCTATTGCTTTTGAAGTAGCAGCGCATAAAAATAAGTTTAAAATTTACAGTTCTGCTTTACTGCACATATTGTGTCCAATAATTTTTTTTTTTTCGTTGCATATCTGATGTCGAAAATTTGGGTGCTCCCCATGATTTGCATACATTTTATCCGATCCTCGGATTTTCTTTGGGAACATAATTACTAAGCTATTAAGTATTTAAAAAGTCTACATGTTTGTGGTGTTGTTTTCAGTGGAACTTTTTTTACATTTATATATCCAGCACATAAATCATACTTAATTTATGAGAGCATCTTTCAAACAGAAGTGAATTTATCCAACCCTAAAAAAATGCATGTGTATAAGCCAACCACAGAAACAAATTATTTTTAATCACAAAATAAAAAATCAATAATTAACAAATAATAAAAATATGAACATCAGCAACACCACAAGAGTGTGAAGACAGACCGAACTGTCAAGGCGACCCACAACAACGATCGCAACAAAGTTGTAATCGTATCGACTTAAAAAGCCATAAAATCCAAGAAGTGAAAATGCATAAATATAAAAACATATGTACATCCTTGAATGCAAAAAAACTCATCGTTGACAATATAGTGGGTTAGTTTTTGAGCGCGAAAAACATTTTTTTACATCAGAAAACAAGGTACCTTCATGTATTTTTCTATATTCTGTCTCCCATTTGTTCTGGTTTGTAGTTTGTACACAAACCCTCGACATCTCAATGCTTAAAAGCAGTAGCTTTTAGGCATTGCTCAACTGCTCTTGTAATTCTAAATGGTGTAGCGGTACCTTGTCTGGAAACAGTGCTGGGCAAAATACATGCTCTGATGTATTTAAAATACATGTATAAACACGTTTTATTCAATGTATTTAAAATACAAAATACTGCATTCTAAAAGCAAGTATTTGACATGTAACAAAAATACATATGTATTTGAAATGCAAAATACTTTTAAATAAAAATCATTTTATTGCCTTTCATAAACACCAGCTTTTCAAATGTGATATCAGACAAACAACCTCTTGGTGGCGAATGAATAAAACCAGCTAACGACAAAATCTCAATGATTTTTTATTCGAAAACGATATTTTATTGAAAGAGAAATAATGGAATTAAGAAATAGGTGACAATAAAAAAACGTTTGACCAAATGCTATATACATATGTATATAAAGTCTATGCAGGTGAACATCTGATTGATATTTTTTCTCTTCTTGTTTTAGATTCAAATGTCAAACTCTGCTTTTTCCTTGTATTTAGTTTTTTCATTGTTTAACTCTCTGACAGCTTGGCGACTTCCTCAATGTGTATACATTTAGTTGTGTTTACTTTCACAGGTACTTTGCTTTTGGTAATTAACTGTAGTATTGCCTTTTTTTTTTTTTTTTGGAAATAAAACAGTAACAAAATTTTGCGTTTTTAGTTGATGTATGAACGGAATAATTTTTAACCCATATTTTCTAGTGAATAAATTAAATTTTTTTCTAACATAAAATTTTGAGAGGACAAGTATTTAAAATACCAAATATAAAAGCGTATTTAAAATACTATATACATTTATAAGACGTATTTAAAATACAAATATAAAATACATATTTCTATATTAAATACGTATTTCAAATGCTGCCCAGCCCTGTCTGGAAGAGTAATTTTTAGGGTGCTCAGTTCATTTCTTTAAGATATATACGGTATTCAAAGGGTCGTCCTAAAGTCAGAAGTCTTAAAATACTAGCTCGAAAATATATGACTGCTGTGAGCAACCTGTCATAAAGTAGTGCGCTATTTAAACACATATGAGTCAGCTGTTAAAAAAAAAAGAAAGCCATTTAAATATGTTTGTTCATAATGCCAAAATAAGTGAAACAACTAGCTATTAGATGTTTTGATAGCTGATTCAAGTAAATTTGAAATCAAATATGTCCATATTTACAAACATATACATATGTATATATTTTAATGCATTTATTTCTTAAATGATATTAAAGTGAATAGATAAATTTATTCAAACAAAACCAGCTGGCGCCGGTTGAACGGAGTCGATTCATGTTTTGGACGGCGGCCAGTACACAAATGTACGACGAATGCATTTTAGCCGTTCGCCTCAGATGTATGCTGTTAACTTATGACGAATCACTAAACACAGTCGATGAAGTCTTATTAATTTATGACTATTTTTGTTTGCCGCACAACAACAATTTTTTTAAACTATCATAAAATGTTAGTACTTTCTGACATTATGACACACTATGAGACCGTTTGAATACCGTAATAGTGTTTCAACATGTAGTATAAGATATTTTGTGTAATATTTCATTTCTATATTTTGTATGAAATTTAAGTCTCAAGAGCACTTCAGTATTTAAACTTTAGGTCACTTCTCATCATTCTTTTCGTTTGATTTTTCAAATATTTTGATACTCACCATTGCATCTCCTCAGAAGTATCAATTAGTTGAACGAAAAGATGGAAACAACGATTGGTAAGCTGTTGTTAGAAGTACTCAAAGTTAAATATGTTTATAAACATTCTACAACTTTATAAATACTACAGAGACCCCAAGTTCAATTATCATTACAAAATCTATATTTGTCAACAAAGTAGTTAGAGCCAGTGGGAACTTAAAAAATACTCTTTCAAATTCTCATAAAAAAAATTAAAAACTAAACTCAAGTTTTAACCACTGTGCATTTGTACAAACGTTACTTTAACTGGTGAAATGATTTGTTTTTTTCTAGTCAATTTAAGAAGTTAAAAGGTTAATTACATAGAACAAATAAAAATTAAAAAATAATTAGTATCAAGTGATGTCACTTTTCTTCCAATAGAATTCCATAACCCAGCAAACAAGAGAAAGTTGTCTTCAAAACAAAAATTTCACTACACTCAGAATATTTTTGCAGTAACTGACCGTAGTTTATACTAGAAGTTATTTTTAAATGACAAAGCGTTTAAAAGAAAATGAAATTTTAATTTTAACTGATTTGTACAGTTACTTAAAAAACTAACTACAGATAAATACGGATTTTCGCTGACAGTTAATAATGACAGTAGTAAGTTATGTTACACATACATAAAGGAGCCAAGCTGTTAATACGTATATACATATTTATAATTTGGTTTCTACATACATATGTAGCATACATACTCCCTACTTAAATTGATTGCTGTTGAATTTGTTCTGATTGTTGCGATGGCTGAGTGCGTATGGCAGCTGCTTTCAAGTCGAGATGCTGCATGTTCGAATCTCAGCAGAGGCTTTTAGTACAAAACTTAAATTAGCGAATTGAAAAAATAGGGAATGCAGATGGAAAACTGTAATCAAATAAAACGACCACCTAAGAAAAAATGAAAAAAATTTACAAGTTGGTTATGCATGAATTATTTGAGAGTTAGAATAAAGGAAACATCATTATTTTTACCGTAGATTTTTTAACATTTAAATTCAAATGAAGTAATAAGTAAATTTAAATGAAAGATAAGTAGGGCGGTTTTTAAATGAAGTTTAATTTATTTTAAAGAGTGACAAAGTTTTCTGAGTGTAATTTTTACAGCTGCTCAGAATTGTTACGTTATCGGCTAAAGCTCTGTGTAAATATTGAACTCACTGTATCAAAAACCAAATCTATTGGAACTCAAAGTAAACCTATAGTTTAAAAAGGGTATTGACGATTATATTGTCAACAAAGTTTTCGTTTAAATCGTACAAAAAACAGATTCCCCCGGTGGCACTGAATGCATCTTGCTGTTCCTATCCAGCTCGGTGCTTACCGTGGTATAAGAGGCAGGCTGCCTCGGTTATCTTAGTACCTCAAATCTTAGGCAGGTCCTGAGAGGTTACTGAAACTCTCCACCGAAGGGCAGTTCGGTAGAATGAGGGTCAAAGGACCAGGGTGACTGTACGGAGTCATCTTCCTGATCATAGTTCGAGCTGCCTACCTTGGCTAAAACGTGTTGGCTGGGATTGCCACCACAAATCGTATGGGTGGGAACGTTGTTAAGCGCTGATTATATAGCTCTCGTCGTACATGTGTTCGGGGATCTAAATAAGAACGGAGTGCTATTGCTATGCAACAGGGAATTGTAAATTACCAAACATAGAGTTCCTCAGCAAGGATTATGTTACAGGCCAAGAATAGTAGCAAATAATATGCCACCCGAGCAGTTGGATCAGCTGTTCGGGGCGGTGGCGTGATATCAGAATAACACCAGGTGGTTTGATCCCCCGCCATGCTAGAGCATATCGTCAGGTTCCGATGAAAATGACTCCACTTCTGTACATAATACGTTTTGAAGTATTACAAAAATATATAATGAATATTATTAAGTATTAATGAAACTCTTTCAAACCCTTTATTGAGTGTCATTTTCAGCCACTACTTTGTTTGCATTAATCAGGTAACTTGTAGTTTTACAAACATTATTTTGATTTTTTTTTTCTTGAGTGTAAGGGACAGAATCACTTCTCATTCTCATGGTTAGTACTGATCTTGTTTAAGTTAACAGTACTTATAACGTATTTTACTGCATTTGTAGACACGCTACTAGTTCAAATAATTGCTATAATTAGAGTTACTAACAAGTAATAATAAAAAGAAAAAATAATACAATTATTCCGCGAAGACTTCCCGTCCGCAGCTATTTTTTCATAAGTTTATTACTTTCCATTTTTTTTATGTCACATCATATTTTCTGCTATCCGGCTTGTGTTTACTGGGTGTAAATAGCAATGGCGAAATTTGAATTTTTTAATTTCTCTCATTTTTCAAATTAACAATCATGACAATCCTACTCAAAAATTCCAAAGTACTTATACATTCTTTTAGCTTTCAAACACTCATCAATACAAAAGTTATTAAACAACTATGGAGGTCTGCTAAACAACATTCCAATAAATTTAATACAAAAAATGCCTAATGGCTTTTTTCAGGTGCTTTGAGCGGAGACGTAGTAAAAAAACAAAGTCACTTTTAATCGCAACAAATAAAGATCATAAAACGAGCAAAAGCAATCGTGTGCCAACTGAAAACACACAACCAATAAAATGGCACAGTTTGAAATTTGCTGCGCTCCACTTTGCTAAAACAAAACGATGATCAAGAGCCCAAAGAGCTAAAAGAAACAACATATTTAAGGAAGCGGGGCCACCAAAAGCATCTTTGGCAAGAACCAGCCAGCATCACGTTTCCAACGATGAAACGCTGCTGTAGGTACTTGATCGTAGTAAAGGAAGAAGAAGATAGAAGTGGTAGAATCAAATTTACGTGTTGTTTTCGAGAGAAATGCTTCAGTAATGTAGCGAAGAAATCAAGTTTCAAATAAAAGGTGTTGTTTTTTTTAGCGTTTGATGGTGTTCTCCTGTTGAACGTCATGATTTGTTTTATTAGCTAAAGTGAGATAAAGTGCGCAGTACACAGAAAATAAACCCAATTGAATTTTCTAATTAAAACCTAATCCAAGAAACAAAACAAAAAGCTTGACACGGAATTGTTTTTTTTTTTTCATAACATATGTAGATATGTATTTATAACAATAAACAAATTGGCATTTTAGAGGTTCGCTGGTAAAATTAGTATTTTTAGAAATGTTAATTCTTAATATACTCGTATTATAAATCAACAATATTCATTTTTTTTTTAATAAGTTCATTTTGTAATCATTATGTACATTATAACAGAAGCTCATTAACGGTCTGAAATAAAAAAGCTTTTAAAGAAGATTTGAACTGTGATAGCCTTGTTGCAAGTTTAATATTAGGGGGTAAATTATATTCTGTACATCCAGAGTAATCCACTCGTTGCGTGTTGTAGTTTCTGACCGACAGAAAGCTATTCTCAAATGTTCTCTATTCCGTGTATTGAAAGCGCCTTGATTCCTAGAAAATTGTATGGTGTGATGAACTATACTGTTGAGATATTTAAATATGTAAAATAACAATTGAAACTTATAGAGTCCGCAGATTGGCAAAACGTGAGGAAAAACATGTTTGTACAAAAATTTAGTGGAGGCATATAAAAAACTTAGAGAGTTCACCTTCTTCTTAAAAGAAGTGAACATTTCTGAGTTAGCAAGCTTACCGAGAATCTGATGAATGTGCCTGACTAGTGGGAATTTAAAGAAAAATGTAAATCAAAAGGGAAATGAACTCATAGATGCAGATTAACCACAAATATAAAAATAAACGTTGCACACAGGCGATAGCCAATACTATTTATTATCTTTCTCAAATCCTACTGGGCTCAAGTATTCACTGATTGATGAGGATTTCCATTAAGCATTTTCTAGTTTTTAATTTTTATTAGGAAAGTACGTGTGAGACGTGATCAAGATGTCATCATGCTAATAATCAGGAGACGATTCCTTCTTATCGAAATGAGTATGTATTATAGCGAAACTAGAAAAATGGGGAATAGGGAGGAGAAAGAAGGTAGAAGTTCGTTCGGTCATTTAACTTGAACGTTCCAGGATCCTAAGTAGCAGGAAATAAATCTGCATATAGTTTATTCCACAGATTAGCAATACATGCGAAATGGGAACGCTCTCTGCAATTTGTTCGAATCACTAAGTAATCGACTACAAATTGACGAGCCCTGGGGCTAAATCGTAACATCCGTTGCGATATAACTCGTCATGTTAAAACATTTGTATATATAATATATATTTTATATATTTATTTGAGCTTAAGGTCTTTTTATTAGAGAATTGGAGTATTTTGAGTATTTTTGTCAATATAATCGGAGAAGCTATCCGAAGGAGAGCGAAATATTGACAAAAATACTCAAAATATTCAAATTCTCTAATAAAAAGACCTTAAGCTCAAATAAATATATAAAATATAAGAAAAAAAAGGAGTCAAAATAAATAAATATTAAATATATATAATATATTAATTCAGGTCCAAAAATGAACCTTTTCAAAAAATTTTTTTTGTATTTTTCAGCTGTCTATATTCGGACGACATTTCGTTGGTGCTAATCAACTCATCAGTAGACTTGAAAAATTCTTAAAAGTTTGTTTGAAACTTAACTACTTATTCCATAATTCCCTTGAACAGAATGAGAATCAGAAATGTTCAAACAAACCCTTAACACAGCAAACACATCTTAATACATTTCCATTGGCTCTTAAAGCAAATAAATAATTAAGTTCATATTTGTATATATGGGTGTTTCCATGGTTACGCACGTGACATTTGTACACATTTAATTGTTTTGAATAATATAAAAATATAAATGGGTTGGAATTTTTGAATGGAATTTTGCCATTGTTACATTTAATGTGATGAGTTCCTTCCAAAAAGTATACATATATATTGGAAAATTGAGCACTGGGTACCCAAGTTCCATGCGATCAAAGTTGACTTACGCACGTGACAAAAAACGTAAGTGCCTTTTAAAGCAGCATGAAATATTGCAAAAGTAGGCGAATTGTAGAAGATTTTTATTTCGGAAAAAATGTTTTTATAAAGGTTATTAATGGACCTTTATAATCATGGTTTGTTCAAAAACAAGTGTGCATGGGTTGGCTAAGAAAAAAAAATTTTTTGATTACGCACGTGACACTTTTTACCTTCATACATATTTTTGTAATTTAACATATATTTTCAGAAGTTTTTACCATCATTTAAAATTATTATAAGTTAAAATTTTTTTTTACATAATAAAATGTCAATAGTTTTTTTTTTCAATTTTCTGTGCTTAAAAAAATTGTGCGAGCGTTTTGATTTTTTAACTAACGGTCGACCATTTCATGGAAATACCCATATAATATATGTATTTTCATTAAATTCTTAAATTGGAATATCACGCATACGGATCAACTGTCCGATTACGTATGTTCCGATTAGGGATTGGCATCAAGTGTGTTTAAATTCAATTACATTTGCCTTTTTAAAAGGAACTCAGTGCAATTTCAAATAAAAATAGCGAACAGAAGAAGCAAAAATAAGAGACAAATGGAAATGTTATTCTCTTTATACGTTCAAGGTATTTGTATTTCATTCGACTTGTATAAAATAAAAGGACAAAGCAAACAAAATGTAGCTGTTATTGCCAAGTGTCTTAAATATTTAAAGTATTTGTTTTTGGATCAACTTTACAGCATATGTACATACATACAAACTAATGATTTTTTGTTTATTTTGGCCACAATTTGTATTTATCTGCACCAAAATTTTAAAAAAATATTTTTCTTAACTAGATATTATTATATTATACTAAGTATGTACATTTAATTTTATACAAAATACTCGAGTATACCCCTAACTTATATAAACAATGTTAGTTTAGCTTTCAAAAATGCCTACATGTGCTGATATTTGCTTTGTTCACTACCCCAGGTACTCAAATTTGATGTATTTTATCTGTAAAGAATATGTTGTTTGTTGAGAATTTTCCTCATAAGAGAAACAAATATTGTATTTGTTAAGAGAAGCTAGCGTGGAGCAAATTAACGAAAAAAACGAGAGCGTATTTAACTACAGTCGAAACTCCATAACTCGAATCACCATTATGCCAAAAAAACTTCGACTTACGGAGACTTCGAGCTACTGAATTTTTTGTCAAAATAGAAAAAAAGGTTTTTGTATCATGTATTTTTATTTAAAATAGCCTCTAATGGAAAACTACATACTTAAGAATATAAAAGAACAAGCATATGTACTCATATACATATGTATTTAAAAATTTACAGTTAAGTAAAATATTTTGAAATAATATTGAAAAATAGCATGTAAAGTATACAAACCAGCTCAAGCAACCAAAGAGAGTAAAACAAACAAACAAACCAAAACTAAACCAAAAAATCAATTTAAAAAGCAAAATTCTTCGAGTTATAGAGTTCATGTGTATGTTTTTTGTTCGAGTTATGGAGAACTTCGACTTATGGCAGTTCGAGTTACGAAAGGAAAATTGTATGTGATTTGTTCAGGCAGTAGCGTTAACTGCCAACAAAATTAGTTCGAGTTAGAGAAAATTCAAGTTAGAGAAGTTCGAGTTATGGAAGTTCGACTGTATTTGTTATTTCCACTTTTGCTAAAGCCTAGTTCCGATTGCATTACCTTTTGCTGGGCTGGACACATTATATGCTTCATCAGTATTCGTTTGCGTAAAGGCCAGCATTTCAATAG
This sequence comes from Sturmia bella, assembly GCA_963662145.1. Lineage (NCBI taxonomy): Eukaryota > Metazoa > Arthropoda > Insecta > Diptera > Tachinidae > Sturmia > Sturmia bella. Next base: position 7,449,085 of record OY759168.1, on the reverse strand, counting down.
CGTTTTCTATAGTCCTAGAGTGTTCTGGCTTTCATTTTAGCCTGCCTTTGATTCAGATATTCAGCGTGCAGGCTGCAATCATAATAAGTTGATATTTGTAATTTCTTTAAATGTTTTCATTTCAAAGGATGTCTCTTATATAAGTGGTCAGATGAAAAGAGGACATTTGCCAGCTTTGCTCTTGCTCTTAATTTGCCCCTGTACATTTTCTTTCGGTGTATCACTTTTAACCTACAAGGAAAGTTCTGGTGTTTTAGTGCAGCCAAGTACACTCATCTGTTCATTCATGAATTACTATATTAGAGAAAGAATAAATTTCAAACGAAGCATATTTAAGAGCAGAAGGTGGTACTGAACACGTTTGTACGTGCGTTTTATTTGCTTGATCTTTGGTAAATAAAACCACGAACATGATGCTGTGGCGCCTAATATTATGCAATTATTTATGAAAGATCAGACAATCATCGTTGGGATGATTGGTGGCGGCAAAATGCATTCATGTACATGAACAGCATGAATTAAAGTTCGCAACACCATTGTTAAAGACCACCTCTGGCGATTAAAGAAATAATAAATACAAAAATTTGATTTGAAATGAATTTTGTTGTTCTATTGTAATGCCATTTGTCAAAATAAATTGAATGTTGCCAATACAGAGAAAGGCAGATACTAAGTTGGCAGTGCAAAGTAATTAAACCAGGCTTAATTTTTTCTTTTAAATTCCCATCTATTATTGTCTATGATTTAATGTCTGGAAACACCTACATATTGTTATTGTACAAGCGGTGACTGATGATTGTGTTAAACACGTGTTTTAATCTTGTGCTCTTCAGTAACACCTCAATGCTGAGCAGGGTATTTAAGAACTAAATTGAAGTTGTAAAAAAATTGTTGCTGCATTTTTAGCGGCAGGGGCCTAAAAAACCTCTTACCAGACTAGGATGCATTTCTACTTTCATTCATTATACTCAAATTGACCTCGACCGGGCCAAGTGAATGTGTATGTAAGCGTAAGGGTTTTGTTTTCATTTATATTTTGCAACAACAACTCCAAGATGAATTACTCCAGACAAAAGAAAAATGTTAATGCCGTGTAAATTGTTTTAAAAGATTTGTAAGTTTCTTATTTCTTTTACCGATATTGAATTTTATTGCTTTTCAATACAGTCACAGCAAACAAAAGGACAGACAGATATACAGGCTTATTGGCAGCAACGAATAAAGGGAACGACATCACACAAAGGCATCAAGCTGCTGCGGCTTTTTCATTTATTGGATAAGGTGTAATTATCCTTTGAAGCAAAGGCGCTAAAGAACAACACCTTCTTAGCACCTCAGATTATGTTCGTACACAAAGCAACAACGAACGAGAGGCAACAAGCAAAACACAATTTTACTGCACGCAAAATTTTTTAAAAAATTCACACAGCAGATCTTTTTTTCCTTTTGTTTTGGGGCACCGGGCCGATTAATAATGTTATTCCAAAGTAGGCAGGTAAACATTTATTTTATATACGTTTGCTTTTGCGCAAATAAAGACTAAACAGTTTTGGGACTGGGCTTAAATTTACTTCAAAGCATTAATTGAGGTCGTAAAAAGGCAAATAAAATAAATATCACAAGAACTAAAGAAATGTACCGCTGTTTTGATTTTGAGCTGCAACAGAAAAATATTCTCTATATATCAGCAATATCGGTGAAAATTGCAAATTATTGTAATTGAATTCTCTTTTTGCAAAATTACAAAGCGTTTACACTCTGTTACAAAACGTTTTTGGGGCTCATCAACCAAAAGAAATTCACTAGACTTGAATATGAGAAGAGTATTACTTTACCTTTAAACTTCAATTTCGTGTTGTACCGGAGTTATGGGGCATCATCTATGGAACGGACAAGCCAAAAAGTCGTTTTTGTCGCAATAACTTGATATATGGCAAAATTATATTTCCAGCAGACATTTTTTTTTTTTTTTGGTAACGTAAAATTTATCCCTGTAAAATTTTTGTGGAGTGATCGGGCAATATATAAACTAATTTTTGTCTTTGGTTTTTTTTAGTTTTTCATACAGAGTCTCCACAAATTTTTATCAGATGTGGACGCCACCAAGATGTTTATTAACCGATTTCTGGAATGCAAAAGTGTTGCCGCTTTTGAAATTGTTTTTCTAAGCAAAAATATATATAAAAATGTATAAAAAATTATATGTGTGATTCTCGTATTCAGGACATCGTCCAATCTTTTGTGAAACTCGTGCAAGAGAATAGAAATGAAGGATGGATTGGAAATAACATTTTTTATATTAAACTTTCAGGAACTTGGACAAGTTTTTTATTTTTAAATTTTGATCAACGTTCTTTAATTATGCTGCCGGAGCCTTATATTGGGCTCCCTATAGGTTTAAAATTAATGAATATTTGATTTTCTGCTTTTCAACTTTTCTCCAATATTTTGATTTTGTTTATTTCCTTTAGTTCAAAATCAGTCAATCGTATGCCTGGGAAACCAGGAAAGTCTTCATGTAGAATATACATAAGTGTTAAAAGCCATTGGCTTTTTGATTTTTTCAATTAGAAAAATTTAGGTTAAGGTATGTGTAGTGTACTCTAAAAAATTTTATGCTCTGTGTACTGCACTGGTTACTATTAGCAGAAATATGACGTGCCTTAGGGTGGTTCAAAAAGAAGTTCATCCAGTCATCTATCTGAATTAAAAATTAGTTAGAGATGACACAAATATTTATAGTTGCTAATTATTTTATCGGGCTCTTACTTCGTTTTTATTTGTTCCGAATCTAGAAACAATAGCTCTGTTTCTTTACTTTTTGGGCAAAGTTCGGTAAAATGAGAGTAAACTATAATTTCTCTCCATAAGAGAAAAAAAAAAATGCCTAAAAGTACGGGAACGAATAAAAATAAATATTTTACCCCAAAAGAAAACGTCGGGGTTCTGACAGCTAAATTTATTTAAAAAATTATTAATATACATATTTTATTTAATTTGTGTTAAAAAAGTTTTCTCAAAACAATGCATAAAACTTTTAACGAACACAGCAGAACTCATAAATGCATACACATAAATGAATTCGTAAATATAAATATATAACAATCAACAATTTCTTAGAGAATACTTTAAAATAGTTTTTCACACTAATTTCCAATTTTTCTTTTAGTTACCCCAAAACATTTATTTCTTCTATTCTTTCAAACAGTTGACAGCTGAACTACTTGCCAAGCTATCCCGAAGAAAAAGTACGGGCTGTTTGGAATAAAAATTTGTGCTGGAGTCGCATTCCATTAATTTTTAAGCCTAGTGGGTGACGACATTTTGATTTTAATAACTTTAAAAACTTCTAGTGTATATGTGTATGTCTTAGTAAAACTAAAACTATTGTTTTTTTTATATATTTTCAAAATAATATATATAACATAAACTTCAAATGGCCCGTCTGGGAAATCACCTGCTTTAATCAAGTCCATTTAATAATATTATTACTCAATTATAATCCAATTATATATAATATATTGCAGTAACACAGGTTTGGAATTATACTGGAAACGGATTTCTATTCAAAAAACAAATCTAATCAAGGCAGAAATGTAATATGTAATAGGTGCCTCAATTAATAATAACTTTTCGGTATAACAGCAAAATAATTAGAACGACCACCAACGTTTTATTAACTCAATCAAGAAGCCATTCTTTCTTGTGGCTCAAAACTCCATTGTTAATTATTTAGGAGGAACAAAATGAAAAAAATGTATATAAATGAGAAATTAATTAATCAAAAAATCGAGTGCGTGTGAGGCGAATGTATTGGTTAGAAACATTAGAAAGAAATTAATAGTAAAGAGAAAGCAACTTAAATTTCGAATAAGACTGGTGGTGGGCTATTATTCGTTTAATTGCAAATACATGCTACATATTTTCCAGCAAGTTTATTTGTTTATAAAATTTATTTATTCATAATGGAATAAGCAAATTTGTAATCTTGAAACAAATAATATGTGAATGCAACTTAATATACTCCACCCCACTGTGTATTATAAGATTTATTGTAAGAGTTAAAATTTAGGCTCTTTCTACATTAAATTACTAAAAATCAAACAAAAAATTAAAGAAACCAGAATTAGATTAAAAAGAAAAACGAACCCAACTATTAAAACCTTTAAACAAATTATGACTGTTTCAATATAAAACAAATTGATGAAGTCATCTGGTGTGGCTGGTGGCAATGCCGAAAGAAAGGTGTAATGAAAAACGTTAATCTCATTCAATTATTACATTATATACATGAATATTGTACATTATGTGTGCATGTGTGGAACACTTTTTTTTTTAAATAATATTTCATTTTCAAAGTTGTGTTTTCTATACATTACTACCAGTTCTGCTCTTATTTATGGCAAGTTGAGTGAATTATCTGTCTGAATGGTGTCTTAATTTCATGAAACACCACAGATTATGTTTGTTGTCGATTTGTTTTAGAATTGAGGAACACCCAGAAGTTGAATGAATACGCCATAAGTGTGATTGGAGGTGTGTGTTTATTTTCTCTAACAAAGTAATACAAGCATAGACAATGGAAACAGAGAAAGAAAGCGAATTGGGGATGTATTGTTAACAAAATGTTCACATAAAATGTTTGAAACTAGAAACAAATTCATTTCACAAAAAAATTCGAAACAATTAAGTTGATAGATTAGAAACACTCACTAACAATACCATTCCTTCTTTGTAATAATGCCGGGTAACTATTAGAAAAAGAAGTTTGGTTAAACGCAACAAAACAAAAGCACACGTCTGCGATTAAAAATAAATTTCCGACAGTTTTGTAATCCATTAGCTAATAATTTTCACAACACACAGTTTTCAAAAATTACTTTTTGCCTCAGGAAGAAGAAAAATCTTTTGTTGGGTAAGGAAAGCAAAACTATTTTGTACACACAAAGAAATTTGGTGTCATTAAGGCAAAACATTTAAAAAATTTAGCTTTAGGCACTTATTAAGCCAATGTAGTTCGGTACTAAGCTAATTTCAAGTTTAGCATGATATGAGCAAGAAAAACTTCGTGTGAGGCAGAAAATGAGCTTCACTCATAGAAAAAGGAAAGAAATACTCATCGTTGTCGGAATGAAATCATATCGTTCAATGTCTTTAAATTAATCTGGCAAAAAGCTTCATTCCTGTTATGAAAGCTTCGTCAATGTGACAGGAATTTTGAATAATACGTAACTAAATAACATCCCAACAAGAACAGTGTCGGTCATTTGATGCATCATACGACCGACATTGCTGATGGGTTCATACATCAGGGTTTCTATAATTTTCTTAAGGGCAAAATGAGAAAGCTGATGTAAACATTCGTGTGCGTGTGATTTATTTTTTTAAGCCAGCGCTACCACCTCAGCAAAGTGATCGTTCGAAATCTTTTTTTCAAATTGCCCACAAAATTACCTGTAATGCTATTCATTTCTTTATTATTAAATAAAACAAAGAGTTCTTCAAAAAACAATTCAAAGAGAATAGAATAAACTATTTTAATTCAATTCAATTCAATTCAATTCAATTTATTGTTCTTTATATAGCATATGTGTTTACAATTTCAACTTAAATTTATATTTCAGTAGTTCAAGTCCCTTTGTTTTCGACTTTTTCTATTTAATAAATTTTTTTTTAATATTTAGTTATTTTGACCCCTTTTTTTCTTATATTTTATATATTTATTTGAGCTCAAGCTCTTTTGGAATTTGAGTAATTATTTTTGTCTCAATATTTCGCTCTCCTTCGCTCTCTGTCGGATAAAAATTATTCATATACAATATTTGCAAAACAAATTTATATTGGTGGCAAAAATTTATAGAAAAAAACCTTTTTGAATATATTTTTCGAAAATTTTAATAAAACCAACTTAACTAAAAGCCTACGAACTACCTACGCTGATGTCAAATCATTAATATGAGTATGTATTGACCACGAGCATTTGGAAAAAAATTTTTCTGACAGTTTATTAAGTCTGGTAACAACAAGATCTGAATTCGAAATTCGGAATTCAACTGCGGGTTGAATAGAACCAAGGAAGATTATATACAAGTTTCATTAACTTGTTCTGTATAAACTATTTTAAAGATACATTTAGACTTAATACAAAAAAAAAACAGTGGTAGCAGTTTTAACCGCAGCACTATTTTTTTCAAAGAGAAGAATGCAAATGAACCTACAAAAACGAAAACTAAATTACCAAATTAATACAGGAAAATCAAAATAATAAAAAAAATCATTGTAATGGCAACACTGAAAGCTATAAAATTGCTTTGCATGTGTAAGTAAATAAGTTGTTAATGTGTTAGTTTCCATCAGCTATTTCTTGCAAGGATGATGGGCGTTGAGGAATATTGAAAGTTATGTTGTTGATTAAAAACCGAGTGCTTATCGCCATTGATTATGTTGTAAATGAATGATATGTTGAACACAGTTCTACGGCTTTTTAATGCAGGTGGCTTGATGAGGGAAAGTCTAGCAGATTAAATGTTCTCAATAGTGTATAAAAATAATGTATTTTCTCAAATTTTTTGTAGCTTTAATGAAACTTTGTTTCAGCTGGTTCTTAGTTTTTTATATTGCTGAAAGAACATAAAGACCTCTGTTAATCATAGATGTATGTATACATTTTAATTTTGTGTTCTTCCATTTGCGGTTGATTGGGTAAAAATGGATTTCAGTGCTTAAATTGTGGTAAGCATATTTAACAAATAAAAAATAATAAAAAAATATTCTCACAAAATACACACAGCGCTGCACGTCATATTAGTTAAAGTATATACTTTTCTTTTTAATTGAAATTGTATTGTTCCGGTTCCACATAACAGCCGGAAAGAAGCGCATTTGGGGTATCTATTTTTTATACAATATTTTCTCCAGCCACTAATGAAGACTTCTTTGTTTGGTTGTTTACAACTTCCCTTGTCTTTGTTTTGGAGATTGTGTTGAAAAAAAGAGAAATTAAAGGATTTTCCGCAGTATTAAAAGTAATTTTCGTGTTTTAACGGTGGTGCTTAAAATGATCCTTAAATGTTGTAACCCGACTGCGAGTTTTTCGTTTTTTTAACCGCAAAATTTGACTTTGACTCAGTGGTATCATGTGTTGGACATTTAGAAGCATTTAAAATTGTTTGTTTTACCAAATGGTTAATTTGCAGGAAACACAATAATGATGATGACTATTAGATGTTTGTGTTTAGTTGCGGTTTAAAAACATCAACCCAACAAATGTTGTTTTTTAAAACAAATGAACAAATTTGTTTCAATGTATAATTTTTGTAGCAAACAAACAAATAAATAAATATTGTACATAGTCACAAAGAAATATAGTAAAATAATTAAAATTTTGCTTATAAATGTTTGTTAATATAAACATAAATTCATATAATTCTTTTTTCTATAACAGATTTGTAAAAAAAACAGCCTTGTGATTTTTTCAATTATTCACTTCAAACAAGCCCGAATTATCATCATATATATCGTTTATTCTTCCAAATATGAACTTGATTATTTATTTGCTTTAAGAGCCAATTGAAATGTATTAAATCAGCTCCAAAAATGAAACTTTTCAAAATATTTACTGTATTTTTCAGCTGTCTATATGCCGACGACATTTCGTCGTCGGTACAGTTTAGATATTGACACTTTTGTACAAAGTTTACCAAGTGTACAAGTTTATTTTAGTTTTATTGTTGTTTGTATTAATTAGTATGTGCATTTTTGTTCAATTAAATGCATAGATTTGTAAAAAAAAATATATGGCAACAAAAAATTAGTAGTTACATTATTGTCGGCGGATATCTAGTCCACTCTGAACTTAGAGTCAATTGCGCAAGAAATAAATATAATTTTTAACAGTCAAAGTTTTGAAGAAATGAGTGTAATTCCCCAATATCAGTAATTCTGCTGAAGCAGATTTAATGCAGTGCCTGTGCAGATCTTGATAACTATTTAAAAACCCATTGAAAAATTCAAAAACGATATAGGGATGAAAGCGTTCTCCATTGTTGTACGAATTTCCACTGGCAAATTTGGGTATCTGATTTGAAAGCCAACACTTTCCGCAAAAGAAACATTTTTACTATTACCGACGCAGTCAAGCAGTTGTCAACTAACTGTGAGGGTATTTGATTAAATAAACACAAAAATGTCTATGAAAAGTCATTCTACAGTGAATGCCCAGTAAAAAAATGTTTCCCTTAAGGCCGTGATTCACTATCCTACTCAATCGTACGATTCATTCACTGAAAATTGCTAGCTAAATCTGATAGAATCCTGTCCCACTTTAAAAAGTCGCATCAAAACGGCCACACTATTATACTTTTGTAAACAACTTCAAAAAGGCAACTCTGATCGCATAGCAAAAGATGGTTTTTGAAAATTTTCAAAAGATTAACAAATCGGACAGACTTGTCAAAAAGTCTTTCACACACATACACTTTTAGTCCAGACTATCACACTCTTTGGACACACATGTCATTTTTAACAGATCGTACGATTCAATAGGTTAGTGAATCACGGCCTTTAGTATACAGAATGCAGTAGAAGAGAACCAGTTTGATAATAAAGGGTGTTTTTTTTTCAATGTATAGAACTTTAAGTTGGCATTACTATTCAAGATGGCAACCGATTTAACAGCTGTCAAGTGATTTATTCTCAGTTTGGTTTGGCAATTCATTATGAATAGACTCACGCCTGAACAACGCTTGCAAATAGTGCAATTTTAGTGTAAAACGAGATTGCCGTTGTTTCCGATAGTATAAGCGAATTTTGTTTAGCGATGAAGCGCACTTCCGGTTGAATGGCTACGTCAATAAACAAAACTGCCGCACCGCAACACCGCACTGTAACACCGTTACATCCAGAAAAACTGACTGTTTGGTGCGCTTTATGGGCTGGTGGAATCATTGGACCGTATTTCTTCTCGAAAATGGATGATGGCCAGAACGTTACAGTCAATGGTGATCGGTATAGAGCCATGATTATTAACTTTTTCATTCCCGGATTGAATAACCATGATGTCCAGAGGATGTGGTTTCAAAAAGACGGCGCAACATGTCACACAGCTCGTGCCACAATCGATTTATTGAAAGACGCGTTTGGTGACCGCCTAATATCACGTTTTGGACCTGTGAATTGGCCTCCAAGATCTTGTGATTTAACACCGCTAGACTACTTTCTGTGGGGCTATGTAAAGTCACTGGACTATGCGGATAATCTACAAATGCTTGACCATTTGGAATACAACATTCGCCGTGTTATTGCCGATATACGGCCACAAATGTTGGCAAAAGTCATCGAAAATTGGACATCCAGATTGAACTACATCCGCGCCAGCCGCGACGGTCATAAACAACACGCTAATTAAACTCATATGAATTATATATCAAGCTATTTTTATTTTATAATTTAATACTTTCTGTGTTTCATTTCGATCCAGAAATCATATTTAAAATGTAATGCCACAAGATTATCTTTCGGATAAATAAAATTCATGTCAATCGAATAATCCATCGTTGTTTTATTGCAACTTAAATTTCTATACATCGAAAAAACACCCTTTAGTTTAATGTCTGTGATAAAGCTTGCAAACAAATGATCGTATATGAAATTTAATCCGTAGTAAATGAAATTTCACTAAAAAAAAGTGCGCTGAGTGGAACTTTATTTTTACGCAGAAGCTTTTTAAGCGAAATGCATTGAAAAAATTAAACTATGAAACCCTATTCACTAGTTAAGCAATATGCACTTACGAGTTTCGTTGGACCGTAGGTCGTACCAGCAAACTACCCAAACGACTCTTTTTTAATGGTCTCTACATCACATCACTAGGCCGCATAATGCCCATGAACATTATGGTTCGTTCTTCTTATTGCATCATATTGTCCGTAGACACTTTGAAACTCCAACACAAAATTACTTAGCGTAGATTGCAATTTATATACATTTTGATTAAGATTCCATCCTTTATTTGTCTTAGGCAGGCATTCTTATTAAGAGAATTCACAGTTAAATTGAAATTTATTTCATTCCATAAAGACACCAAAAAAAAAAAAAACGTTCCATTTGAGCTGACAATCCAATTAGTAAAAATTTAATATTCCCATAAATATTTCCCGGATGTGCAAAGCAAATGTCCAACAAAAAAAAAAAAAAAAAACAAAGAAAAAATCATAAATACTTGAAAAATTCATTGTTAGTGTACGATCAGCCGCTGATACTGAGCGCTGGTGACTGATATAATCAAACAAGAGGCGAAGATAGATAGACGGCAAAAACGATCACCGCCCAAGTTTGTCTGTACGTTTTCTCTCTTTTTGGATGTGAATGTCACGCTCAACTGAAAATTTTCAAGAATTTTATGATCTGTTAAATTTTATCAGGGGGTTTTTTTGCCAAACACTAAAACATTTATGAAAGTTTTCTTTGAAATGAAAAATATCTTTAGATTCATTTCAATTTAAAAATGATGAACAAAATTTTATGTATTTTGTTTCTGTTGTTCAGCCGCTGCCTTAAATGGCTCTAGTTAGTTAAATTTGGCTTTAACAAGTTCTTTATTTGTTTTAAATTGATTTTCATGAAACTCTTAATTAATGTTAATTGTTTATGGACTTGATTGCTGGCTTCAAACCCCAAAAATATTTTTGGAAATTTAAGATTTCTTTTATTTAAGAATCGTGCTGGCAAAGCAGTGGTGTTTTAATTATAAACAACACGCTAATTAAACTCATATGAATTATATATCAAGCTATTTTTATTTTATAATTTAATACTTTCTGTGTTTCATTTCGATTTGTTTGTCAACCAACAAAGACGGCTGGCAGTTAAGACGAAAGCAAATCTTAGTGAGAACTACTAAAAACCAATTAAATCCCATTCATTCCAAATGAATTAAAGAAAATAATCACAGACTTAAGCAGACGAACACTCATGCGCCCATTTTAAATTATTTTTTAGCTTCACTTGGCATAAAAACACAGCAGAGGAGCTCTTCAATCTCCACATACGAACGTACATACTATTAACACACTTTACTCTGGCGTGTCGCCCCAATTGTGTTTAAGGACAACATAATCTGTTTAATTAGTTTTTCTCTAGCGAAAATAAATTAAATTTTTTTTCGACGAAATGCACAAACGTTTAAGTTTTTTAAATACCTAATTAAAAGTCATCAACTCAAGGATGTAGAGACAATTAGCACCCAACATTTTTGCTCAGAAATTCAAAAACGTAAAATGAAAATCTTGAAGAAAAAATTTCTGCTCTGCGTGTCACTGCTGATGGAGCGTAACCGTTTAAACAAATATTGCTAATTATTCAACATATTTGGGCTTCACTAAAAGTGGAAATATCTTCTCGATTGACATTAAAAACGAAGTCTCATTAAATTGTCACGCATGTTGTTTGTCGCTGACGAGGCTGACTGGCGTTTCTGCTGGATTTCACATTTACAATACAGTGAGCACTTTGAAGTTCGAAAAATATCACAGCAGATTCAATGTTTATTTAACATAAAACTAATACATTCCCTACACTAGGAATTATTTGATAAAATGTTTTTGTTTTTTGGAAGGCAGTTTTCAAATGTTTCTAAAAAAAGAAAAAAATATTTTTTTTTTTCCAGAAAATAATTTTTTCTGAAAAAAATCAATCAATTTTAATGCTAATAAAATCGTTTAAATAATTTAACATTTAATTTAGAGCTTTTTGTAGTCGGTAACTTTTTATGAAGGCCTACGCAGGCGTTTACAATCAGCTGTTTTTAAAGGCCGGCTGACTGGTGTTAACTCAGAGCCTATTTCATTTATGGTGTTTATATTAACTTTAAAATTTTTATTGAAATGTTTTCTTAATATTTAGCTAACGATTTATCTGAAGATTAGAATTTCAGCACTCTTTATTACATATAAACGTATTATAATTAATAAATATTAATTTAGTTTGCTTACTTGCCGCTCAATAGAATGATTGGACAATTTTTGTTTTGTTTATTTTTTGCATTCGACGAAGCTGCCACGTATTTTCAAATTACTTTGACATGCACCCATAAGTACCCCCCGTGGACACAATATGCATCTTGCTGATCGTAACCAGCTTGATGTCATGTCAACGGGGTAGAAGGGGTGCAGGATACCTCGGCTGGCTTGGTGGCTAAAAATCTTAGCCAGGTGCCGAAAGATAGTGGCGTGTGCTGAGGGACTTGCTGAAACCACTCACCGAGGGGCAATTCAGCAGTACGGGGACCGTAGCCCCGAGATAACTTTACGGTGTCGTCTCGTCGGTCATAGGTTGAGGAGCCTCCTTGGCTGAAACGTACTGGCTGTGGTTATTCCATGCGAACCATAAGTTGGGAACGTTGGTAGCTATGTTCGGGTCTATGTTCGGTCGCCCAAATGGGCCCGTAGTGCTGTTGCTAAGCAACAGACGCTGCTTTGTAAGGAACTGGATTGGCGGGAACATTAGCGTTGGTTCAAGGACTGATGCTCGTCGGGACTTCGGGCTACCACGGTAGTCGTGTATCCTATTGCCGTCTAGGGAATTGCAATGCAGCAGAGGTTAGATAGCTCAACTCCTGAGCAAGGGGTTTTGTTACGGCCAAGTAACGTGGCAAATAAATTGCCACCCGAGCAGTTGCTCCTGATTGCACCACGTGGTTTGACCACCGTCAGGTTGGGCCGAAAGGCAGGTACTGACGTAAATCATTCCACATCTGCACCCATAGGTGTTAAAAGGTAGTTAATGAATCATATAAACGTTAGTGCAAACCATAATACTTGGAGACAAGTTAAACACTTTTAATATCGTTATAAAAGAGTGAATAGGTCTACTGGTTTTTTAAGAAACCTCTTTAAAAGCTATTTCCTAATAGATGTATTTCTAAGGTTAAAATGATAGCTATAAAAAAGTTTGTTAATAAGCAACTTTTGTAAATCAGTTGTAATATTTCTTAACTTTGTGCTGCATCTATGGGCAGCAACAAAAATGATAATCTCATACATATGTATATTCATCACGCTGCCGGTAATTCAACAATTGTTATTTATTTTCGTAATACTTCTTTCTCTCAGTGGTATTCAAGGCCATTTGAAGTTTTTCAAAATAACTGCTTTTAATTAAATTTCCGTATTTATTTGCCAATTCCTTGAGCAAATGCAAATGTAATAGTGGCAACATTCATTTGCACTTAATGCTTTGCAGCTTAGATATAAATCACTAAATGAAAAATACATTAAAAAAGTCATTAAAAAAATTAAAAGCATTCTTATGATCATATAACACAAAATAAAATCTCACCAAAAAAAAAAATGTTTATTAAAACCATCCCTAAAACAAATTGTTTGGGTGGTAATTTTCCACTTGCTTTTGTCAAAATGAAGGCAACACGATTCATGTTATCTCATGCCCTTATATTTCTCGATTAAAAATTTACTGCAAAATATTTAAAAGGCTGTTTTTTAATAAATAAAAAAAATAAAAAAAACTAAATGCTTTTGGTGGAAAAATTAATTGCGAAGTAGTATCACTTGTAGCGCAAGGAAGTAAAGTACTGTCTTCTTTATCCCACAATGAATCAGACTAAATTTATCTGCACAGAGCCAAAACTAACCAATAGAACAAATAAGATTTTTTCCTGGAGATGCTTGGATAAAACTTGGTACAATTCGGAAGTAGAGTATGAAAAATGCTGTAAGCGAATACAATTCTTTAGCTCAGCTTACGTTGGTTTTTTCTTTTATTTGTGAGTGAAAAAAATGTTTGATTTTTTGCGAAAAAATTTTTAACATTAAACTTCAGCATGCATTCATTATTTTTATTTATTTTTTATTTAGGTACATGCTCATATGCTTGAGTTTGTCCATAAGTGCATACATAGAATCCTACGAAATATTAGCGTTAGCGGCTGCGCGCACTTGCATACGCGTTAATGGATATGTAAAATTTACTTTGGGGAGAGCTGTTGTTATTGCTATAAGTTGTGTTTGCTTAAAGGTCAGGTATGTAAAAGTTGGCACAATTTTCCGTAACACAATTCAGAAGTCAAGTATACAATACCTCCCCGGAAATTTAATTAGCACCAGTTCTACAAGGATACTTTTAATGGAAATACTGGAACAAATTGAGTCTTGCAAGCAACATGAACTTTTTAAAAACAACTTTTAGAGAAGTTTCATATGTTGCAGTCAACGTTTTTAGTACATTTTGTTTACAATTTTGAAATGAAAAAAATGTTTAATATTTCGACAAACAAGTGCATTGAAAATGTTTTGATTTTTCCAAAATTAGATGTATGTCTATTCAATTGAAGAATATTCTTGTGAAAGTGTACATAAATTCATGCCTGCGTAATCACGATGTATTTTTTATTGGGAATCATAATTTCCCAGTTATAAGATATGAATAATAATAATGGATGTTCCAACAATTTCGTCTTGCTACAGACCTCGGTACAGTGTATGTAAGATTCGTCGCGGCCAAATATAACATTCTCACTTGTGCTCTACTCAGCTTCCCTTATATTTAGTACCTAAAAAATCCATACGGAAAAAACTTATTGAAATAATGTTCCTTGAAAATTCAAATATGAACTTAATTATTTATTTGCTTTAAGAGCCAATTGAAATGTATTAATTAAGGTCCAAAAATATAGTCCTTTTTTAAATGTTTTCTGTCTTTTACAGCTGTCTATATGCCGACGACATTTCGTTAGTGCTAATCTGAAAATTCTGAAAACTTGAAAAATTCTTAAAAGTTTGTTTGAAGTTTGTAAGTTTCAAACAAACTTTTAAGAATTTTTCAAGTCTACTGATGAGTTGATTAGCACTAACGAAATGTCGGGCCTGTTCGTAAATGCATCACAACTCTGCACAATATGATTATTTTGCGATGCCACCGATGATCAGCTGTTGCTGATGTTATTGTTTGCACATGTTATTGTTGCCTTTACGAACGGAGAATTTCATTTCCTGTTTCTTCTAATAAAATGTAAAAATGGAAAAATTAATAATTAATTCCATCTGTGAATTTTCTTTATTTTCAGACGAGTCTGAAGATAAGAAAAAAGTGATAAATAAGAAATACATATTAAAAAGCAAACAATTTCTATACTCACTTATTCATTGTGTCAGCCATTTTTATGATTATTTTTTGTTTTTATTTGCGAGTAATCTACGTCAGTGTTGCATTTACGAACAAATTACTGCTGCAGTGTTGCCAACGTTTGCATGTTCAAATGTTGTGCGCATAACATGCAGAGTTGTTATGCATTTACGAACAGGCCCGCCGTCAGCATATAGACAGCTGAAAAGGACAGAAAACATTTAAAAAAGTATATATTTTTTGAACCTGAATTAATACATTCCTTGAAGTTTTTATGTAACAAAGATTTCTTATTGATTTCATCAGATTTCCTCATTAATTATTTGAAAAAGTCCTTTCTTATTCATTTCACAAGGTTCCTGATAATCAAATGTAGACCATGTATTATATTTGCTTAAATTTCTTTGAGTGTCTTGATGGCTGAGCTGCTTGAGTGGCCGACCGACAGTCGCAAGGTTGTGGTATCTCAAGTCCATCTAGGAGAATCATGTTTTAAAAATTCATTAAGAATACCTAACAGCAATTAAATGAGTTTACATCTGGAGTTTTTCAATAAGGTATTTCATATTAAAACAGGAAAAATTCATTCTTAGAAAAAAAAACCATAGAGATCAATATTAACTTTGTTCTTATTTATTCGGTGTCCATTAGGTACTGTTTTCTCTATGTGGCACGCTTTGAACAAAACTCTGGCTTTTGTGAGCCAGAAGACTTGTAATGAAAAAGTCTTGGTAGTCAATCCAAAATGCACCTAAAAATTTAGAGTTTTAATATTTCCTTTTCTCGCACACAAAATCTTGTAGACTTGCATTTGGGTGCTCAACAAAATCTTGAGGGGATACGCTACCGCTTTTTGACATCTTTCGAGATTTAATTTTCATTAAATGTTCTAAGGCAAAGTGTTTGACTATACGAATTTTTAATTGCAGTTCAGTTTTTTTTAGAAATTTTATCAACAAAATTCCAACTGCATCACTAGGTACTGAATCTAGTTGTCCCCCAACTTATAAGTCAGCCATTTTGATTAACAAACATAAAATTGAGCAGCTGTTTACTTGTCTGTAGCAACACCCAGAGCTTATAACATGAATTGAACGTGCGGCATTGGGGACTCGAATCTACCAATTCATCCATCGAGGCGCTCAATCATTTAATTTTTCTTGTACTCTTCAAATATCATTCACTGCAAATAGCTACAAAAATCTTTCTGAAAATCCATTTAAAAAACTAGTTTAAATAGTTAATAATTGAATACCTTTTGCTGGGTGAAATATATAAATAAAGAATACATTCCTTTAGATGTCATCTATTAGTTTAAACTTATGAAAAGGTACAATGTTATTTAAATGCCAGTCAGGTTTTCTGTACGTCGTTAAATCGTTGGTTCGTTCGTGTGTTGTTTGGGTGTTACAAATATTTAACGTCAAATGACAACAAACGCCATTTTTATTTTGTTGATGTGACGATGACAATTGTTGTGTCAGTGGCGGAATTGTTGTGTAAACACAATTTTAAGGACATCAAACGCATGAATTAATTTTATTGTAAAAACACAAACAAAAACATACAATAAAAACTGTCACACATTCTTGTCCAAGGACTTAAAAGCCAAAACAACGAGAATAATATGTAGTAGGGGTTTAAAAAATGTTATTGCTAATGCTGCTTTTGGTGGTGGTTTTAAATGAAATTGAATTTTTTTATTTTCATTTGCGGATTGTTTATATAAAACATACAATTTAAACGGGATCACAATGGAAATGGAGGAATAAAACAAAACTAAATATGGACAAAGACCCAAAAAAAAAGAAAAACTCCAAAATAAACATGGTTGAATGTGTTAATGGTGTCAAAACAAATGTTTGTTCAGCGCTTAAGGGTGAAATAGATTAAAATTAGAATTGAGTTTTGTTAACAAAATGTTAAATAAATATGATAAATGTATACATATGTTGATTTGTTCGAAAAATTAACATCGAATTTAATCAAGGAATTGTTAGAAGTAAGCAAAAAATTTTTTTGTTTTTGCGCCTACCGCCAACCAACTCATACCGCAATTGGAGCGTTGAACGTCTCGCGTTAACTCTAACTGGCATACCTACATATGTAGATAATGCGCGTCAACGCTTTGATTAATAACAATATCACCCCTAAATAAAAAAATCAAGTAGACCCTAAAATGGGAGCATTGAACTAAAATTAGCTGAAAGTGCAACAATACAAATTTATGCAGCCAACTTCGCTTTTAAACAGATTTCCAAGTGTCGCGCTCGGATTTCCCAACTGCACAAAAGAAGTCATCCGATGTTGTTTGGTTTTCAGAATATCGGTTGTGGCTCACGCAGTGTGTACCGTTGCTCCGTCCTGTTAAAACCACATCCCCTCCAAACCTAATTCGTTCAATTGCGACAGAAAAAACTCGGTTAACGTTGCCCTATAGCTCGTTGACTTTTGGCGTCCAATGCCGTCCTCGAGAAAAAAAATCGCCCGATCACTTCTCCAGCGTAAATAGCGCACCATGTAGTCACTTTGGGCAGGTGTAATGGCTGCTTGTGCATCACTCGTGGATTTTCAGTGCCCCAGAAGTGATAGTTTGGCTTCTTCACTTGTCCGCTGAGGTGGAAATGAGCCACATTGCTCATTATGACTTTGGTCGTAAAATCATCCACTTCGTCATAGATTGTTCCGCGTTTTTGGGGGAGTATATTGCTCCATGGCTCATTCGCTTATATCCTACAGCTATCTGGTTCACAAATGCAAAAACAGATTTGGCATTGGCCGCAATTTGCAAAAATAGGAGCAGCTTCCAATAGATTTATTTTTTTTAGCCCACCTTGTATGATTACTGTTTTTTTTTTCGCTGTTGTGCTGTGTAATTCGTGCAAGTTAATGCTTTACAAAATGTGCCTTTGAGTCCAAATCAGATCAAAATGTGTCGGCTTGCACTCCAAAAAAACAACAAAACTTTATTTCAATGGGAAATAAATCATATGTTGTATGAGAGCCTTTCCACTTTGGTTTAAATTTAAGTTTGATTAAACACACATTTCACACAATTTGGGTCAAAAGCACAAATTTAAATAAACCAAAAAATAACTTAATTAGCATACATTTTGAGTGTTATAAAAATATCATTAGAAATACCTGTTTAATTATTTCGATTATTGAAGACACATGCAGCAGCATGATTTCATTAATTGACATTGATTTATTTGAAACACATGCAAACAAATTGATTACCGATCAGTGAACACAGTTTTTTTTTCGTCTCTTCCGTAGCAAATCAAGTCATTTTTAATTAGATGTTTTATAAATTTCATAAACAAGTTTTCTTTTTCTTGAATATCTATATGAAGTATTAAATATTGAATAAAATATATTTATTTAAAATAAATCAATACCAATATAATTGTACAGAACGTGTTAAATGGCGAAATCAAATAAATTACAATTAATTACAGGTTTCTTTGCGACTTTTTGTTCAACCAACAATGTCGGAATCATAAAATAAATATAAATTAATTTATTGTGTTGGAGCTGGTATCACAACGTCAATAGTAAACACTGGCGGGCAAAAGTGTGTTGCCAGTGGCTGAGTTTCTTGCAAGTTTAAGTTGGGAGGGTCATGATACACCATGTTCTACGACATAGACTTAAGTCAGTGCAGGCTTGTTGTGCGATCCATGGACTTAACCATAATCATATGTTTAAGGTGGAGAGCTTCTCAGTTTCCTCCAGTACATATCCCATAGCTGGGCTTTGGTCGCTCCCTAGGTGGCCAGACTGTATTTGTGAGAAGACGGCACACTAGCACAAATAGTACTCCAATATCTTACGATCCTCCCCACATGTTCTACATTCATCTACTCCCACCATTTCCATGCGGCTTAGTTGTGCCAGTAATTGTGAGTGATCTATTATCACTGCCATTATTCTGCTCAGTTCGGGCTTGCTTAGTCTTAGTAGCCATAAGCTTCCAATATATTTCGAAACTCTTGGAAGGTTTTACGCTGGGTTTGATATTGTGAGCAGCAAGTGTATAACAGTAGTTATCTGCTGCCCAGGATATGATTAATTTACGAAATGTCCAGAGGCTCATGCACTTTCTTGTAATTCACAAGTCGTTTTGATATTTTCATTTATATTTACAATGTTGAAATTTTGTGTCTATTTAACTCTGAGAGTTAATCAAGCTAAAGCGCTCTGTGCGAACTCAAAAGTGAGCTAATTTTATGAGACTAGCTGCAAATAATTTGCCCTGTGAAAGTCAACTGCCATACAGTTTTAGGCTTTTAATCGTTATTGAAGTAACTTTTCTAGATTTTTTTAAGCTGCTTGGATGTCAACACAGATCAGTCAGCTTGAACAAATTTCTTATTTTCTTTTACCTACAATTTGAAACGAGCTGCTCAGTGCGAACAGGGGCCGAACTACAGCATTCGTGATCGAATGAACTATCGAGTTAAAATAATGTAAAACAAAAATCAAATAAGCAAAAAACGCACAACATACTTTAACGAATTCATTCGATTAGGAATGCCGCAATTGGGCACCAGCTCAGTGCTGATTACCGTTTTTTATTTCACCCCTCTGCAGTAAACTCAATAGTTCTTCCAGAAAAGTTGATGTGTGTGAAGTGACAATTATGCCTAAAAAATCAGTTAGACTTAAAACTCTAGTAAAACAAAACTTCTCTGTGACTTAATTGAAGTTTAAGCTTGACTGTCGATCATTTATTATCGATTTCTTTTAGAACGAAAAATTTGGCAACGTTGCAAAAAGTATTAAACAGCCGATATATTGTACTGTTTTACTACTAAACCTTCAACGCTAAATTTTCTTCGCTTAAGCGTGTGTTAAGTATGCACTTATCTAAGGACTTACTTGTTTAAACGTAAATTAAATCAAACTCAAAGGAGATTTTGCAAACTTTTTTTTTGATACTAGAATTATACAAATTACATCTGAATGGTTTTGATAACGAATTTTCAATTCAATAGATTTTACTTAAGCTTCTTAGATTTCGATCGATTTGCTTCATTCCGACAAATTTTAATTTATTACTTTTTAGTTAAATGTGGTGAAATTGTGCTAACGAAAATGGATATAAACAGTTTTATTAAAGAAAAGAACTAAATAATGTAAAAAGTCGCCATGAAATTATTTTACGACCATCAGCTAGAGAAAATTCTAGACCCTTCGTGGTCTAGAACGAAACTGATTTTTGGGGATATCCTGAATATCTGTCACAAAACTTTTCACTGCTGCTGTTGAGTGCACTCTCTGATCTCCTATAATTGTTTATTTACAATCATCTATACGAAAACGGATAAAAATATCACCTGACACGATGTTGATAATTGTGAAATGATACACAATATTTAATTAACACTTCATCACACCGATTCAATTAATTTATTTAAACATAAAACTCTATTTTTTCACGTATTTAAGTGTCTGTCCAAGGAAGTCTAGTGGCTGACAAGTCTGGCAATTATGGAAAATAAAGTTTATATTTAACTTGCAATAAAATTGAAAAAAGAAACTTGTTTATAATTGGCTTCGTGTAAAAGCATTAATTTCAATAAAGTTTTCCTCACAAAATTGTTAATTAAATAAACAACCACGTTAACATGCCATTGACGTGAATGCCAACAAAATGGCTGCCACTAATGTGTTTTTAAATAAAAAGTATTTTTTCTTTCACTTATTTTCACTCAAGATGCGGCAGCATGCAGCTGCTTCAAGTCAAAGTGATGTTGCTCAAAGCTTTTTACTTTTTTAACAACACTCTTAACAAATTTAAAAAAGAAAAAAAAAGATTCCACATACATACATATGTATATGAAGTTGTTGTACCAGCCAAGCACTCAGTTAATTTCATTTACAACGGACAACTGCTGCTTAAAAGACCAGCCAGCAAGCACACTTTCCAATATGGCGTTGCATGGGCCCAGCATCACATTATATACCCCATAACGAATAGCAAACGATTTTTCTTTATTTTTCTTGTTGTTATTTTTGATGGCTTACAGCATTATTTGTAGCAGTTATCTTTTGATCTTCTGCCGCGTTATTTTACTAAGCAGTCTTGGTGTTTTCGACCAATCACAATCATATTTGGAAAGCAAACCTGGAGATGAACAGTGACTGTCCAAATGACGGCAACAAATTTTATGATTATTTTATTTGATCATTTTGTTCAGTTTTTTAGACGGAGTAAAATAAAACATGCCAGAAAATGAACATAGAAATTAATAACGTGCTCTAAAAGCTATTACAGTAATAAACGGTTAATGACCTCGCATGCGGGAGAAGGCATTGAAGATTGCCTTAATGAGCTAGATAAATGAATTTACTCTTGGAGGCGCTGCTGCTTACATGCACTATGCATGTCTCAATCCACTTGGGTGCTGACGATGGTAGTGGGAGATGTGAAATAGCCATGGTATGTTCCCCAGCCAATGATATTTTAACTTCACTTTTCTTTTCTAATTTAAAAATGTTGAGCACTACAATTTTATCACCAAAATAAAAACACTTTCTCAATTCTGGCGAAGCAAAAATCCTCATGAACAAAATGAGGATCAGAAATGCTTAAACAAACTTTTTATACAGAAAGCATTTTACGTCTTGCAACACCTTTACTTTTTATAGCACTTCCTGACAACGGGTGACCTTTGGTTACCAACAACTTGTATTCTTGAAAGTATCAAAAAGTAAAAGTTTTTGAGTATCCAACAATGAACTTAATTATTTATTGGCTATAAGAGCCAATTGAAATTTGTTACTTTAGGTCTAAAAAATAGACCTTAATAGCAAATAAATAATTAAGTTCATTGTTGAACAAAACTTTTTGTTAACTGATGCTTTGAAAGACAATCAGCTGCTAATATCAATAATTGCTACTAAAATCCAAATATAAGGAGAGTATAATTGTTAAAACAAATCAAGAAAATTCGCTGAAGAGTGACAATATAAAAACCCGTCATGGGGACTTTTAACTTTTTGCCAATTACTGTAGAAGAAAAGTTGAGGGACCATGTCTCAGTTTATTATTGGTAGACATTGCAGAATTTCCACTTGAAGCTTCTTGCAGCGCAGACTTTCTGGAACGTTTGATGTATGTAGAAGTGATGTTTGCAGTGTGGTGGATAAAAGTAAATAGCTTGGTTCCGTGTTACGATATCATCACTTTCTGGAAGCTCCAAGATGCTATGAACTTAATATGTCTGATTGATGCGCTTTCCTTGGCTGTAACGTACTGGAGGTGGTTAACAGCAAAAAGGCGTTTTGTCGATATAAAAATTTCGATGTGCCATTGCCCCGAAACAGACTCTGCATTGTTGTATAGTATATTTGTCGGAAGTCATCGAGTCTGATTGTTGGCCTGATCATCGCGATGATCTGTCTTGCATTATAGACAGCTGAGTTTCCCAAGCAGGGGTTGTGTTACCACCTCAGCACATTACCAGCAGAATAGCTGTATTACTACCATTAGGGTACGATGGTGCGACTCCTGCTTACACCACTTGGATTGATACACTTTTAGGTTAGTTCTCACTGACAGGTACTGCCGTAAATTAATTCGCATCTATGTGATCCGTCTGTCGAAGGAACTGCAGGCAGATGTAATTCCTGTCACCTAAAATGTAGAACGGTTCGAGACAAACGCCCTCAAGTACTATCCCCATTTTTCTCCTTATAGTCTATTTTCTTTGTACCGCAATATTGCACTGCTTATGCTGGGGTCTTGAAGAAGTTGGGTATCTGCGATAAGCACCAACTGGTTAATAAGTTGCATATAATTATATTTGGCAATGTTGCAGACATAATTACAACTATAGATATTTCAATCTTATATTTGAGAAATAATTTGACTAAAAATGAAATTTATTCTCAATCTACGTTTACTATAATTCGAGTTTTTCTCCGTTTCTCAAGTAAATGGCAATATAAGTCGAGCAACTTAACGGCTTTTTTTTGGGCTTTATTTCGATTTTACTTGCTCAGAACTGAGCAAAAAAATGTTTGTGGCAAAACTGAATTGATCAATATTTTTAGAGAAGACAGTGACGACAGATTTGGATGCCGATGATTGTCGTGGTGGACTTGAAACGGTCATGGTACTTTTCTCAGCCAATAAATCTTTACTTTTCTTGTCATCTTTAAAAATCTTGATCACCACCACATTTGACCACAAAAAAATCTTTCTCAGTTCTGAGAAAGATTTCGTGAATCATAAAGTTCATCCATAAAGTTAAATTAATGTCTAAAAAGTTTTAAATTCTTTATTGAAGTAACTTTTCTAAATTTTTTTTAAGCTGCTTGGATGTCAACACAGATCAGTCAGCTTGAACAAATTTCTTATTCTTTTATACCTACAATTTGAAACGAGCTGCTCAGTGCGAACAGGGGCCGAACTACAGCATTCGTGATCGAATGAACTATCGAGTTAAAATAACGTAAAGCAAAAACCAAATAAGTAACAAACGCACAACATACTTTAACGAATTCATTCGATTAGGAATGCCGCAATTGGGCACCAGCTCAGTGCTGCTTACCGTTTTTTGTTTCACCCCTCTGCAGTTAACTCAAGAGTTGATGTGTGTGAAGTGGCAATTATGCCTAAAAAATCAGTTAGACTTAAAACTCTAGTAAAACAAAACTTCTCTGTGACTTAATTGAAGTTTAAACTTGACTGTCGATCATTTATTATCGATTTCTTTTAGAACGAAAAATTTGGCAACGTTGCAAAAAGTATTAAACAGCCGATATATTGTACTGTTTTATTATTAAACCTTCAACGCTAAATTTTCTTCGCTTAAGCGTGTCTTAAGTATGCACTTCTCTAAGGACTTTGCCGGCTTAAACGAAAATTAAATCAAACTCAAAGAAGATTTTGCAAAGACTTTTTTTTTGATACTAGAATTATACAAATTACATCTGAATGGTTTTGATAACGGATTTTCATTTCATCATAAAGTCCATCCATAAAGTTAAATTAATGTCTAGAAACTTTTAAGTTCTTTGTGTAAACATCTAGCGAAGTGCCGTTAATCGTGGTAGGCAACTGACAGTAAAATTTCATTTACATCTTGTTGCCATTACCGTTATACAATTCAAAACCAAACTAAATCACAATTTTTGGTGACACAACCAAAAAACTAAATACATTCCATTCTTCAGTTTAAGTCGAATTTTTTCTAACGGAAAACGTTGGCGTAATCACCATATAATTTTCTTTTTTACTGCTCAAATGCCGCCACATTATGTCTGTCATTATTGTGTTTCGTTTAATGATAAAAGAAGGAAATAAAAGCAAAACTGGTAAAAATTCAACAACAAATAAGTGGGTTTAAGTACAATTTTTCCATTTAAAACAACTTTTGCCGCCTTGTGTCGCTGTCACAATGACATTCATCATCGCACTTAAATCACCATCGTAAAAGGATTTACAAAAGGCACACAACACCAACTGCATATTGAGTTCATGAAAACGTTTTGCATTTTCATTGACGGCTTTGGGAGGCGAGTTTTGTTTGTTTTCTGTTTTTGCAGTTTTCCTGATCATTTGAATTAAACAGACGGCTTAAAAGACAAAGAAATTTGCATGTAGAATAGACAACCATAATGGTAATTTCGATGATTAAGCCAAATGAATACAACGACGAGTGCAATAATACGTACAATAAAATGACGGAAAAGCAAAAGAAACAAGTGCTGAATGTATTTTGACAATTACAATGATGACAGATTGATGGTAATTTGTTTATTTGCAAGCCAACAAACGAAGAGTGCGACCGACGAAACAAAGACCCGTTTGTGACATGATAATGACGACTTGCCGCGGCATTCACAAAACAAAAAGCTTTAACTTATAAAACAATAAAAGAAGCTGTCAATGTAAGCAAATCTTTAGACAAAATCAAAGAGAGTCTATTTAACATACAAAAATTAGGAAATTAAAAAAAAAATCTTTCAAAATTCGAAATTGTTTTGGTTTTTTAAGAATTAAGTTATTGGCATAATAATTGATTTATTTTAATTGAAATCTATATGGTGCAAACAGTTTTTATAAGCGAGATTTTTCGTAAAGGCTTAAACTGAAATCCTCTTTTTAACGATAAACCCCTCAACCAGCGTTGCCATTTCAGCAACACATTTCTCTTCTCCATGCTTCATTGTGCTTTTATGCCAACGAACATGCAGTCGCTATTGACGGCAAAGCATTCCCTATTGAATTTAATAAGCTGGGCTTGGACCAGTGAAGGGCAGACAGTTATAATAGTTATTTCTTACTTCTCTTGAGTAAAAGACAATAAAGACAAGAAAAACATAAAGTTATGCTCAGCACGCCTGCTTCCGTGAAATCTGTACTTAGAGAGATTTGATTATCTAAGGCTGCCCTTATTAATGTATATACCAGGAACAAAGAATACAATATGCTCTTTTTGTGGATAGTAGTAAATGAGTGAAATTTCCATCACACAAACACCTACAGATGTTATCCAGCACATATGCCAAAATTTTATATTTTAATATAAAAGTGCTAGCTTTTTCGTTGTCTTGCTTGGTAACTGTTTTTTGCTGTTATTTGTTGATCGATTCATATTTGTATATTATTTTAAGACAAACAATCAAAAACTAGTATGTTGAATGTTTTTTGTGATTTCGGGAAACATGTTGGTAGGAAAATGTGAATAATCTTAAAAGCTAGTAATACTTTGTTCACATATGCCTTTTTAATTGAAACAATATTCAGTTAATTGACAATATCTTTTTGGTGTTCATACATACTTAATATTGTTACGACAATTAGCATTTGACAGGTGAAAAAATTATTGTTTAAATTTTTCTGTAAAAATTTTTTTGTTTATTTATTTTGTTGACGTTTGATTAGTCAACTTTTAACAAGGTGTGTTCAATAAGTACTGTGGTTGTAAAAGCTTGTTCATTTAGTACTGTTAATACAAATCTAACAGTGTTGCATTATAAATTTTATTCATTACTAAAACAATTATCTCTTAATTGCCAATAAGTTAATTGTAATTTTTATA
Organism: Sturmia bella; assembly: GCA_963662145.1. Taxonomy (NCBI): domain Eukaryota; kingdom Metazoa; phylum Arthropoda; class Insecta; order Diptera; family Tachinidae; genus Sturmia; species Sturmia bella. The sequence goes on along the minus strand of OY759168.1, from coordinate 7,422,887 downwards.
TGAAAATTCAGTCTCAATAATTTGAATATTGCTGCATGTATGAACAGAATATAACCTGGATGAAACGTAGCCTGAGAATGGCTCAGATTCGGATTTCAATAAAACTGTTTTTCTGTTCTCGCTAGATTACCCATTTTTATTTTTAGAACCAAAGCTTAGCCGTAGACAAGTATAAATGTAACCTTTCAATTCAGGCAGCATATGATGTGCGCACTGGGAAGATAAAGGGAGTACATGTACATTAGTATAAATATAGGAATGGAAATGTACTGGCAAGAACCTCATTTGACGAAATACAGAGGAAGAAAGCAGCTTTATTTCTAGGTCGATTTTATTCAACTACGGGCATATACCTTTGCCGCTTTGATGCCTCTTTCAGTATGACAATGGTCCTCAACATTCAACGAAAATTCCCAAAACTTATCATTATATTAATAGAATTTCAATATTGGATTGGCAATTTGAATTTAGAGACTTAAATCACATTAAAAACCCTTGCTCTAGTCTGAAGACCAGCGTAGGAACTCGAGGCTTTGATAATGAACACGAGCTGGTTGATTACTCACAATTTGTGTGCCAGTCAATACCAGTCTCAGCTGTCAGTAAGTAACCAGCTTCTACTGCACTACTTGTTAGTAAAAGTATTTAAGCAGGATTGCTTCCTCCTTCAGCTTTTATTTATTCATGAATCATAATCAATTTCGAAATCCACCCAACATAATTGGTAACACCATAAAAATATTATAATGAAAGCTTTAACAAGTTCCCATCCTTGTCTTGTGATTTAAGATTATATGCCAAAACGTTGCGCATTGAATATAGGAAAGGTAGGATATCAAATGAAGTACTGATAGTTAGTTACTGAAGTTGCGAGCAGCAACAGGTGAAGCTATTTTCCTTTTTACTGTCTTATTACTTGCAAGAAAATGAATTGTAGAAATCCAACAATTGCACTAATTAGAGCCATTATTATAGCTTGCCATTAGTTAAAAGTATGATTTTATCGAGCAGATAAACCATTTTTCATTAATACAACTTTTCTTTAAGAAAAAGTGAGCGTTAAATTATCGGAAGAATAATCCAACTGGTAAATTAACGGGAAGTTTAGCTTTTACATTTACCACATTTGGTTATGTATTTGCCGTGTCAAACTTAAGTAGTTAATTTATTGGAAACATTTCCCTAGAAAATATTAACTTTAATTCATGCATTTACTTTTCCGCCAGACTTGAACCTCTCAAAAGTACTGCCACTTTAACAAAAAAAACAATTTTTTTCCCACAAGTAAGTTGTAATTATGTATATATGTTGACCGGCCAGTTTGTCGTTTACTTCTATTGGAGGTACCTACCTTTAGTTAATTCTGACATTATAGACATTATATATATATACATTATATATATATATATATATATATATATATATATATATATATATATATATATATATATATATATATATATATATATATATATATATATATATATATATATACATTATATATAGAGAGTATAATTTCAAAAGATACCTATTTTTCTTCTGCGGTAAAGTAGGAATAAGAAATACACTTTAAGGCAGCAAAGTTTTTAAAATAACAGTTTTCTTAGAAATTCCCAGTGTTTTTAAAAAACAAGACCACAGTTCATATATGCATTTCAAATTGATTTCCATTTTGTGCCGCCTACGAGATATCATTACTTCAAAGTAAATAATAAATAAAAAGTAAATAATAAGTGAATAACAATAGTTCTAACAAACTTATTTTGTTTATTTATACATATATTTATTTTGTGTTGTTGAGTACAGAACGCTGTGAATAAAACATCAAGTCCCATTTATTTGTTAGGTCTTCTAATTTTTGCAAAATATATTCTGCTCCATAGCTGCATAAATGCCGCATTAGATGATAGACATTGATATTAGGTAAATAAATGTCCAAACGTATCAGTGGCTGAAAAAATTTATACTTTAACTATTTCTGTATTAAGTTTATCAGGCTCAAGTTCTTTCTATATTATCCTTGTGATTGATAATAATTAAATTAGACAAAGAAGACATCAAAGACATTTAGCAGTTGTTTCGAAACCGCCACACTTTCTCGTCAGCACCCGTCTTCGAGCTAAGGGGCTCATGTTTCTAAAGCGACAACCATGCCACTCAGCCACCCAAGTTGTTGTATATTTTCTGTCTAAGTTTTTAATTATATCAAAGACACCATTTCTATTTTATTTTTCTATTTATTTCTGGGGTGCTGACGAGAAAGTGTGGTGGCTTCGAAACAACTAGTTGTCCACCCTGCTAAATTTCTTTGATGTCTTCTTTGTCTAATTCTAATTAATACCAATCGCAAGGATAATATAGATAGAACTTGAGCCTGATAAACTTAATACAGAAATAATTATATAAGATAAAGTTCGAATAATAAAAATTAATTAACTTTATACTTTAATTTCTCTATAGTTCTGGAGAACTAAACTTTTTAATTGTTTTCCATTTTAACATTCTATGTTCCGCCAGCCTTCTGTTTAGAATTAACAAACTCAGCTTTCATTTCAAGATTCATTAGAAATATACTTGCTTCTGCATGGAAATAAAAATACAACAATGGTTTTAGCAGCAATATGTAACAAAAATGTTTCATCATTTAAACCAAAATGATGTGAGTCAACTATTCACATACCAGTAACATTTTATATGTATGTATTTTCGAGGCCCCAATAAATTCAAAATATTGAAAAATTTTCTTAAAATGAATAGCAGAGTTGCATGAATAGCAGTTGTTGCTAAGCCCAATTAAACAATTGAAAGAAAAGTGAACAAGTTGTGGTAAAACAGAAGGCAGCAACATCAAAATTTTTTTCTTTCAAACCTTTCAAAAATCTTTTGGAAACTAAAAATTCAAATTACAAAATCTTCAGGGAACTCCATTTTAATTACCACTTTAAAGTGAAACTTAAAACGGTGTACGGTAGTGTCTATATGTGGTGCTTTCATGTTCACTTCATTGTTAAAAAATAAAAGTGCGTGCTCTTGACGGTCAATTAAAATAATAATTTCTAACAACTTTGAGCGCTGCGAACGAGTACAGTCTGTAATTGCCGTTAAGTACATGCTACCAGTAGTACTGATTGCGAAGCTGGTCATTAGTTGTTGTTAGAGTGCTGATGATACCTTCTAACTGGCTTCCATTCCTGAGAGCTTAATTATTTTTTATTTGCTTTGGGCCTTCTACTGCTAAATATTTAAGTTTGCTTTAATTGTGTTCTCTCTCTTCTTTTGCACACAGTTGATTTAATGTGTTGATTATTAAACAATGACTTCGTACATGCAAATCGTGGTCTGTATGCGTCAATCAATTTTATTTTTGAAAAATGTGGCTTTAAGCTACAATAGAAACTTAAATTCATCAAAAGAGTGCTAGAAATATTTCAAAGTGACGGAACATATTTCTTACCAAAGTAATCGGTTTCAAAATTATTATAAGCTATTCTAATACTAAAATAAGTTTATGAAGAAATGTTTACGAAATTATGTGTTCCCGCACAATTGTTGATACAAAAACGAAATTTTAAAACACTAATTCCCATATTAAAAAGAAAGCCACAAGCCGCACGAGGAGTGTCAAACCATTAAAACACCTGCAATGCCAGCAATAAAACACAAGACAAAAAAGTGATCTGTATTTGTGCCTGTCCTCAGACTTATTTACTTTGGCGCAATGCCAATTTAACCTTTAGAATGGCAAATTGCTGCTTAGGTGAAAAAAGAAACACAACAACAAAAAGGCTCTAACGCCCTCATTTAATTGACCATTAAATTATGGTTACAAATTTGCTACGTGTTACCCTGATGCAAAAGTGGTTTCATAATTTCCTTCTATTGCTCTGGGTCATGTCAGTTAAATGAATTTGAAACCTTTTATTATGTGAAAAGCCGACATTTTTACAAATTTAAAAGAGATCATGTTCAAACATCATCATTTTCAAGTACTTTCAAGGCCAATATTGTTTATCTCTCTCGCTCTCTCTCCTGAAAAAAGGCAGATCTAAGAAATGCCTGCAATTAGGCAAACATTTACAAACGCTTGCAGCCATAAAGTCCTGTCATTTTGTTTGTAAAAATTAAGAAGAAAAAAACTACTTGTACTTTAAAATATCATCCAAAGTGCCTGAACTCTAGTTGATAACATACATAAACAGAGGTGAAAGAGAATGGAAACTTACTGATCTTGTGTAGACTACACAGACAAAACTCTAGCAACCCACCCAGCCACGTTTTCCGATTTGATAACAAATAATCTGCACAGTCTTCTGATTTCAGCCTCAAAAAATATTATAAAGCTCGTAGTGGTTTTTATATGAAAACGGTAACACGACTTCTCCGCGATATGTAGGTATAACTAGGAAATGATAAGTGGATATGAAATCGTAAAGATGTGTAGGCCTTAAATCGCATGATTTCATTAAGAGCTTTTTGAAATAATTTGCTTAAAATTTTCTTCTAACGGCTGTGATTTTAAGTGTTAATCTCATTATTGCAACATTCCGATAGCTAAAAGTAGGATTTTGTAGGCCACATTCCCCAACAATATTTTATAATTGGAAACTTTAAACTAAAGCTTTTCTATATAAATCTAAAGTTTTAAATTGTAATAAAATTATTGCGAAATGGGGTTTATAAAACCCTACCTTTAACTATTGACAAGTTGTAACAATAAACCTAAGGGCCATTATTGCAACTGGACGTTAGTTAAAGGCAGGGTTTTATAGGACAAACAAATCACTTTTCATTATTACAATTTCCTCTTTAACAAAAAGTGAGAACAATAATCCAACCTGTAAATTAACTGGGGTGCTAGCTTTTGCATTTAGCACATTTAGTTATTTATTTGCTCTATCGAACTGAAATGGTTATTTCATTGGAAAAATTTCCCTGAAAAAATACACTTTCATGCATTTACTCTTCCTGCAGACTTGAACCTTTCAAAAATATTGCCACAAATTAACAAAACACTAATGTTTCTTTCTCACCAGTAAGTTGTAATAACGAAAACCGCTTACTGGCCAGTTTACCGCTCACTTCCATTAAAGATACCTTTAGCTAACGAAATGCTTACCGCCAAGTCGTAATTATGGCCCATGGTGCAACAAAATATTCTGTGAAATGGTAATATGATTTGAGATAGTCTTTGCAAAGGCTGAAAGATGTTCTTATATTCTATTTCGAATAAACCTTAAATTCGATCTCCGGAAGTATAGATGAATAATGATTAAAGATTATTATATCTAATATTACAGATCATAGCTACGCTATGGGGCTCAAACGAAGTTGTTTATACAGTTCTGTCTGTATTTTGTTTTAATTTTTTCTTTAAATCGACAATAATTATTTGAAGTACAATAATGCAAACTTAATTTTAATACGCGGATTTCATACAAATTACTGTAAGGTCTGACTTCAGAAAAAATCATGGTTTGCTAGTAAACTAAGTCCAATAAATATGCTTGATAACATATTTCATTCTAAAGATATATGTACTGCCAGTTTGCGCATGCTGAACGTTTTCACTCGATCATCTTAAAATGTTTTATTTGTAAAACTTATTACCAAAACATAATCTCCGTTCTCTGAAAAATATTACAGAAAAAGCTGCTGCCTAGGGCAGAGGGTTCCCAAAAAATTTAAGACTTTGCAAAGAAAAGTGGAGAAACAATAATAACCATAAAAGGTGATTTCCATGCATTTTATTTTTGTGCCTCAAAATATAAATTTACCAGGAATTGATTCTTTGCAATTTCTGCAAGTGTTTGCACGTTACTTAAAGAAGTTCATTTAATTGCTTCTTTTTCCGACACGTCATGTGCAAAAACAATAAAATTATAAAATGCCTAATTCTGGTTAAAAATATTTATTATTTTCTTACATCTTTCACATTGACGCCTTCTTCAGTGGTTCCCTTTTTGTGTTCGCGCAAAACAAACATTTGGAGTGCAAAAGCAAACATCATCACAGGTCAAGGTGTTGTTAGACTGACACCTAATGAATGCTCGCTCACACAATGCATATCTCCACTCTCAAATGATACGTTGTGGTAGCCCGCATTTGAAAGGATCCTTGGTGCGAAGGCTGAGTGCCACCACGACTGCAACATTAAGTTGTTTTGAAAATGCATTTATTTAGTTTTATAAAAATATTTATTTTAAAAGCCAACCTTTGATTAGTGCCCGCGTTAGAGAGGATGTTATTAACATTTATTCGTTTGTAATTCGTGCTCTAATATCCTTTCATTAAAATCATTAGTTTTGTTGGTGATGCGTACAACAGGTGTTGCACGTTCACTACGAAACGAAAGGGTGATGGCACAAAAAGGATTGAGAAGGTGGTTTCTTTTTGTCTCTCTAAACGCCATTAGACAGGTGCCATGCGGCAATTGTTTGTCGAAATGGTTTTACGGTTGTCTTAAAAATTAGAAAATATTTAAAATTGTATACAAAAGTTATCAATTTTAATTGGCTATAGAGGAGTATTAAATTTTGTTTGGATGTGAACCACTTTTCTTCCAGACTAAACAGAAAATATTGAGTTCACCTGATTTATATCTGAAATACTGCTTTCAAGTGGCTGTAAATTTAGATAAAAATTAACAGGAATTTTTAATTGTTTGTGGTTGTTAAACCAATGAATATTTGCATAAAATAATTAAATTGAATTAGTTGGTTGCTTTAAAATCATAGTTACCCGATACAGGAAATATCTTCAGCACTTGCTGCGAGTACTAAAAACGTAGTAGCGTAATCGGTAAAGGCTTCAACCACATGTTTCTCAAGTGCATCAGATCATTTTTGGTGACCCATTTTTAGCAGACATGTCAAATTATTACTCTGAACAAATTCTAGCATTAAAAATATTCAACTATTCACCAGAGAGAGTGGGTATCAGTTGGATGCAACTTATAAATCTTTTAAATACTCTTTTTTGTTAGAGAATAGCGGCAATTTGGATATATCAACGTTAAGTCTGAGGCGAGCGCTACTAAAACTAGAAAACACTGCATTCCGAAAGTCTTAAGATGTGTTCACACTTAAACTTTTGTGGTCATATTTTGCACAAAACAGCGGGACCACAACTTTCTTGTTTCGGTAAATACATGCATATGAACAACTACAAATGTACACATGTATACATATGTATGTATATATACAAACAAAAAAAACAAAAAAAATAACGTAAAAACACTGAATTTCGCAACAGCATGTTTGATTGTTTCTTTTTTTGCTCAACGAACAAAACTAAAAATCAGAGCAGAATGTAAAATTTACAGTTTTTACATTCTTTTCCCTGTGTTTTTCTTTTCGTTGGTGTTTGTTGATGTCTTCACATGTACATATGTATGTATGTGAATTTTCAGCTCTTTGCATCCATGCGCTTGGCCAAAACTAAGGTCAACAAGAGAGTAGTGGTCCTGTTATTTCACTGCTAATATTTGATAGTCTGAACGTAACTTTGCAGTGAGTGGAAACTAAGTGGAACATACAAAATTTGCAATAGCTCATCATTCTTGCTATAAGTGAGACTGCTGTGGCTGATACTGAGACATATAGAAAGAAAGTGATGACTAGGAAAAAATTTACTCAATTAATTCTCAGGCACAGTCCAGCAGTGGATGGAAGTTGTGTGTACGTGAGCATTTGTGATGCTACATTTAGGCCACTTGTAGCAGACCGACGAAAATGTGTGTCACAAAAAAGTACTGAGCTCAACGTCATCCTGATTTACTTTCCTTCTAGCGCTGAGGACAAAAATTAAAATTTAATTTCTTCTATTAGTATTCAATGTATCCTTGCCGAAGGAATGTGAGTAAAGGGATTTTCTTCTATTAGCAGACAACAAACTTCTAAAGCTTGATAAGCTTGTTTAGTTCAAAAACCTTTGCCATTTGTTAAACATGCAATAGATAGACAACGCAAAATTTTGATTTCTCCAGAAGAAGAAATAAATCAGGATGATGTTATATTGTTGCAGACATTTTCGTCGGTCTACTACAAGTTGCCTATATGTAGCATCAGTTCTCACATAGCATGCTTCAGTGAGAACTAATTGAGTAAAGTCCTTTCTTTTTCCAGTGGCAGTCCCTTGACACTTTAATTCAATATGTATCAGTGGCAGCCACAGCAGCCTCAAGTGGATCACATGTAGCAAGAAAAATGAGGTAGAGCAAATTTTACTTAGTTTTCACCCATTGCAAAGAACATAAAAGGCTGCACAGACATTTGAAAGATATAAGTACATGAATTTAATTCCATAGTGGAACTTTATTACTTATTTCATAGGGCCTCAGTTCGATTTTTACTTTCTCAGAAGTAAGAAAGATTTTTTGTGGTAAAAATTACATTGATCAACCAACACTTTTCAAGAAGACAAGAAAAGTGAAGTTGAAGACTTCACAGAAAAAAACCGACAGAAGGGGCACCCAAAGACTAAACCTAATTTGGATGGGCTGAATTCAGTGGTGCTAAGCGTTTTTTTAGGTTAGCTCTTTTCTTTGAGATATACCGTTATATTAAAAATTGAGGAGGTACGACAACATATATTCCCTTAACTCAAAAACTGTTTAAAATCTTGGAAAGAATACAAAAACCGAAATTTTGCAATAAAATTAACTTTCAAAAACTGTAAAAGTATATTTAATCGAGTTTGTAGTTTAGAAAATACAATGACAAAAATTAAATTTTTTGCAAAAGATCCAAATTTTTGGTTCTTTAAAACAGCATAAAAAAATCTAAAAATTAAGTTATGCCGATGAATTTTCACTTATTGATAACAGATAAAGTTTAAAACAAAAGAAGCCTTAAATGACTAAAATCGGTATACATCTTTGGAAGTTATTCCTAAAAAAATCAAAAATAGCAGTTTCAAACGGTCACCAGACGAAGCCTCTAAAATTAAAAAAAAAATTTTTTTATTAAATGAAAGTAGTATGGAAGAAACATTTCGTTTGCTTATCAAAATAAAGCAATTTCAGTTGACGTAAGCAAAAAACAACTTACATACCGATAGCCCAAAAGCAAAATTCCATAACTAACAAATTATTCAACATCGACTTTTCTATAGTTTAGTGTTTCTATATGAAACAAAGTTATTGAAAGGTAATTTTGTTGCGGAATTTCGGTTTTTACAACTTTTTCAATGATTTAAACCACTTTTGAGTTAAGAGCATATATAAAGTCCTACCTCCTCCATTTCTAATATAACGGTATATCTCAAAAACAAGAGCTAACCTAAAAAAACGGTTAGCACCACTGAATTCAGCACACCCGAATTGGGTTTAGTCACTGGCTGCCCTGTCTGTCGGGGCTCTTCATTACCGACTTTCTATATTTAATCTTAGTAATCCACATTCTTTTCGTTTTTTTATTCCTCTTAATAACACATGAACAGCAAATAATAAATTTATAACCGAAACGGGTGCTGATGAGAAGTGTAGTGACTTCGAAACAGCTAGTTAGTCCATCTGAAATAAAGTCTGTCTATAACTACAGAAAGAGTAGCAATATATATTGTTCACTCAAGCAAAGTCTATATTTAAAAAAATTAGCTTATGGAGACATTAAATTAATTTCGAGGCCAAAACTGATGGTGTTCATTTAGACTGAAATGAATATAATGATCAACCAACTTTTTTTTTATTTATAATTATTTTCAAATAAACCTTTTTCAAAAATGTTAACTGTCTTTTTCAGCTGTCTATATGCCGACGACATTTCGTTGGTGCTAATCAACTCATCAGTAGACTTGAAAAATTCTTAAAAGTTTGTTTGTTTTGGACCTGAATTAATACATTTCAATTGGCTCTTAGAGCAAATAAATAATTAAGTTCATATAATTATTTTCTTGAGCTGAAAGTCGTTTTTATTATAAGTGTCGAAAAAAACCAAATATTTAATGAACAACCAACTAAATACAATTACAGATTTTTTTTTTTTAATCTGATGCTGACCGATTTATCATTTAAGCAAATTGATTAATACTCAATTACATATTTGGCTGTTTGACTATTTAATAATAAATTATTTGTAGTCATAAATTTAATTTATTACTATTAAAACAAAATTTATTTGCAGCAAATGCTTTTAGACTAACACATATTTTGATTAGTGCAATTACATTTTTTAATCAAACTATTTTTTTTTAATATTGCTCACGATACACATAAGCTATTTAAATATTTTGTTTATTTTTTCCGTGCCTTTGGTTGTGTTAAAAAAATTTTTTTCTTGAAAACACCCATAGAAATTTACATAAAAATTCTGTAATTATGAGTGTGTGTATGTAGAAATGTTTGTATATAAAACGTATTATTTAACTTAATTTCCTTGTAATTTTCAATGGCATTGACGATTCCATTTTCATTTTCACTTCCATTTCTTTCTTTTTTTTTACTTTTATTGCGAAGACTGGTTGTTATTCCATTCATTCTTTCATTTATTTGCTGGTGAATGTGTTTACGAGGATTGTATTTTTTTTTATATTTTTATTTTGTTTGTTAATAGCAAACAATGTTTCATTATTGTTATACATAATAAATTTCTATTTATTCTTGTGCCTGGTTGGCATTCCAATTTTATGCGAGGGCAACTGCAAAAGGTTCTTAAAACAAATTTTAGTATCTGGTAATAAATAAAGGAACTGTTTTGTAAAAATTAGCTTAATTATTTATTCGCTATGAGAGCCAATATACATCCCCCGATTTCAACGGAGGATCAGTTTTAGACTACGGGATGAGTGTAGTGTCATTCAGACCGAAATTACGGCGATAAGAAAGGCGATAAACTGGATGAGGTACTATAGGATATACGGGGAGCATATCATTATCTGTACTGACAGTGAGGCCGCCACTAATACGCTTGCAGGTGTTTATTCAACATCTCGGTTGGTTCAGGAATGCCTGGTATCTCTAAATGAGATAGCTAGGTATTTTGATCTGGAGCTTCGCTGGGTACCTGGACACAACGGTGTGTCCGGAAATGAAATAGCGGATGAACTGGCAAGATCTGGTACCCGCCTTCAGCAGGAAGATATAGACGAATTCGTCGGTGTTCTCCTTTTATAATAGTTGCAAGCAGCTAATACAACGACAGCTGCTAAGAACTGCGCAGGAAAGGTGGTCGAACGAGATCACATGTCGAATATCGTGGCTCACATGGCCCAGCTATGAGTATAGGAGGATTGTGACCTTGTTGGACTTTCCGAGGCAAAGGTTCCATATCCTTGTGGCTGGCTTTTCTAATGGGACATTGTCACATGGGAGTACACGCGAGAATACTAAATCTTCCATATAATGATTTCTGCAGAGGTTTCAGAGATGGGGAAGAGGAGGGAGTGTCGAACGCTTTCTCTGTCTATGCCCGGCTCTCTCTAACAAGAGGGCAAATTACTTGGGCAGACCGACACTAAATCCATTACCGGAAGTGTCGAAATGCAGATTGGATAGGGTGGACTGCTTCATCCGTTCATCGGGTTGGTTCAGGGCGGAACCGGCGGGGCATGTGTAGGGATATCTCCCTGCAGCCTATTCGGGTAACACAAGTAGACCTTTCTAGACCCGAGTGAGCCTGTCTCATGACCGGCGGCCCGCGTAACATAACATTACATAACATCTTCAATATCTAATGAGTGTACTAAGGACTTGTATCCTATCTATAGGCAAACTAATCTCGAAAATTCTGAGACAACAACCTTTGTACTAAAGCTTAAAATCTGACAGCATTTTCGAGATACCTTTAGACCAATTGATGACGATCGTTATTTAAATTGTATGGTGGCGGAGTAGGAACTCTTTCACAGATGTCGATTATGGAAACACTAATCAATCACTTGTATTGGATCAACTAGTGACGCACAATAAATGAACCATTTTTTACCCTTCGCCAGTGCTGCGCTTATATACATATACATTTGTCGTACCTCTCATAGTTTCTTCAATCTTAATAAACTATATACATATGTATATTCTGAAACAATATTGGTAGAAATGTTGCTTAAGCGATGTCTGTCTGTAGGTTATTGAAATCACGTTTCTAAGAAAAGCACTTCTTCACTCTGAAAAAATTCATATGTTGTGTTTTCTATTAAAATTCAGTAAAATCGGTGTTTTGATATATCTCAGCTATACGTCTGAGATATATCAAAACAAGCGTTCGTTATCGGAGATTTCTCGGAAAAGTTTATCGGCTCAAAAATGTATAAAATTGTTTGTTATGGAAAAAATCCAGTTAGGGAAATGTCATATGTAAGCTAGTTTAATCAATTTTTAATACCAAAAATGGGGAATCTGGTGCTAAAGACTAAAGCAGGTGATAATGAAGTAATTTAAAAGCGCAAAATGAAAGGTTTCAATTTCACTGCAACTTAAACAAATATAATTATTTCCGCTTAATTGAGTTTCTAAACATGCACGACTTTTGACGCAATTAAGCGGAGACTCAATTAGGCAATACTCGGTTAATTGAATAGCCGACGCAATTAAACGAAAATCGCTTAATTGAGCGAAACTCCCATGCGTCGTAGATGGAAGATAAAACTCATTTCTTTCAATTATATTGGTAAACTTAATTGGTAGACTTATATCAATTGGTAGACCTATATCAATTATATTGGTAAACGTTGCACATAAATTTTTTGCCCTTTTGGGTTTAAATTGCACCATACACTACTTCGGCCCCTGCCCGCATTGTTGTCATTAAAATGTAGTGAATTTAATTGAGTTCTGTTTGTTGGCCATAAACACACCAACCAAATGGTTGTTAACCACATCGAAAGTATATTGACATTTGGAAATTTATTGACATGAGAATGTGTCTGAGTGTGTTTGGGAATAATAAACAAGAATAATTTCTGAAATGGCAGCCTTCTTCAATTGCATTTGAAAATTGTAAATTGTATATTTTATATTGTGGTTGCATTCTTAATTTAGTTGTCAACTCCTATTGGCTTTTTATTATTAGAAAAGAAGGGGCATAACAAATACAAAGGACTGTATGCATGTTTGCAAGTCATACTGAGGCAATTAAGAAAAATTGTGTTTTACTCCAATCAATAATAAAAGACATACATACATACAAAAAAAAATTGTTTACTTCCGGGTAGTAGTTTACATATCATTTTTATACAATATATAAATATAGAGTAATATAGAGTATAGTCAATACGAGCACACTAAAAAAATATCATCATAATCTAATGAATTTGATTTCCACAATGTGAAGCAGAGAACGCCCGATAAGAATTACTTAATCCAAAATTTATCATTGTGGAATTTTTATGTGTATTCTTATTACATTAAAAACGGAGTAGAAAAAGGAAAAAGAGAAAGACTTTTTTTCAAAATTTTAGAATGCGACTGTATAATTTGGTTTGGCGAATTTGGTTGTATTTGCATTCGCTCAGAAAACTACCCGAAAACGATACATTCCTGAAGAAGCTCTCTGAGAAGCTGCCTTATATTGCTGAAACCGAACTTTATCGAAGTTCTTATATACCACCTTCGTCGACATCTTAGTCATAGTTATGGCTCTTTAGCACAGAGCAACATAATGTATTATGATGATTTACCGCTGCCAACGCAATCTCCATAAAATGAAGACCTTTAAAATTAGATGCTTTTGATCGTATTTGAGCGAAAACAACTGGGTAATTTTTTCAAGCAACCGGATTGTTTTGCACAGCTATTAATTGCTCTAAGCTATTAAAATCCAATTGCATTTACTGACCGCAAGAAAACTGTCAACATTATTGTTGTAAATTACGAGTGTTGTGGTTTTGTCGTAAACGTTGTGTTTTAAATAGAATTTGCCTAAATTATTCTCCAATAACTTGCAAATCATTCTTTCTGAAATGTTCCACCAAACGGAGTAGTTTCTTGAAGCATATCGCACTTGTTTATGGTTCAGAAGTCATTTTTCACAAACACATTGTTGCAACAGCAACAAAATTAAAGAAATAATCCAGACTTTTAATAACGACATGCAACCCTACTTGTACATACATACAGACGAGTCCGACGAACATGGCAAAATATATTCATACATACATATATTCAGAGTGTTTTTGTGCAGCTTAAGGAAAACATGAGTGTTGTGTTTCATTTTATCTGTGATGAAAACTTAAAACTTGTAATGTTGACAACATTTGCAACAAGCTTGTAATTTGCGGTTTTCCAAACATGATTACAATTTCCTATACCCTACTGTCAAGGCAAAAAATTTAAGGAGGTTGAACAAAACGAAACAGCAGAAAAGAAGTTTTAAAGGCCAACTTTAAATCTGCTGTTAATAACATTTTCTATAATGTTCCTATTCCCGCGAGGGGATTATAAAATATTCGATATGTACGTGCATATGATAACATTTCGAGCACACTTGAAGATCATACAAATTTAAACGACTCGAATATTTGACATGTGTAGTGTTGATAACCGAAAAATATCAACTCTACACCTCAAATCGAAAAACAGTTTTTGAATTATTTATTTATGAGTTACATATCTGTGTTTTAAATGATATACCAAACACAGCGATGAGGAATACAAAGTGACTTGTGAGCTCCATCATCATAAAAAAAGCCAAAATTACAGTTAGTTTCAAAAACACTCATGTGATTTCAGAATGTAATGTAGTTTTAAAATTAAATGTGTAACCAGAAATTGCAAAACCACTTGTACGATTTCCTACTCACTAGTGTGATTTTAAAATTGCATGCATACTTTTCATACCACTTGCATGATTTTGCAAGCATTTTTGCTATTTCTTCATTTGTATAATTTCGAATTGATATAACGCTTAAAAATAACAAGATCGATTTCAAAATTCCTTACGCCATTTCAAAGCCAAAGTTATTTACTTTTTATAGTAATATCACTTGTATAATTAAAATCTATGTGGTTTCAAGATCGATAATGTGAATTTCAAATCGAGCAGCAGGTTTCAAAATCACTTGTGTGATTTTAAATTTCTATGGGACTTTATTTTCGTGATACATCTGAAGGATTAAATACCTTTCAAGCAAAACCTCTATATCATATGTAAAACTCCTAAATAATGCATGAGGTTTTGAAAGAATATATAATTTGAAGTCATATTACTTTTAGCTTATGTATATCTAAGACACTAATACCGGTATTCATAAAAAATAAAACATTGTTGAAACACATTTTACAATAAAGCTTCATATAAAATTTGTTCTAAAATGTATTTGAGCAATGTTTTATTTTTTATGAATACCGGTGTAAATGTTTTATAAAGGCAGTTATAGGTTTTCAGTTCCATTTAAATGCACTCAATCAGTAGGAATTAAAAATCTGTGGTGACTCAATTCCGTTGGTTACTATATCATTGCACGAAATAATTTGTGTCATTTTACTTGATTATTATAAAGCCCTACAAATTTGCTTTATCAGCTCTATACTTAGAACTATTTTATAAGATATTATTAATGTTCTGCAGTTATTATAAAATTGACACTTGCCGTAGAAAGTCCTGCGGTACTTAACAGCAAATCACCAAAATATACAAAAGTACAATGGAATATATTAAGACTTCCAGCTTCAGATCACAATTTTTCTCTCTAATATTTGACTCCACACTACTAAAAATTATAACTTTAAAAGTTAGTTTTTATAAAAACAGAAATTTTTGTTATACCAGTTTTGTCATTATTTTCTAATGCATTAGTGCTTCAAAAATTTATAAAAATTTTCTCTTATTTTACTTTTAATTGATTTACCTATAATTAAACTCATACTAAGCAGCCTTTTCATTGTACGGTCCCTTTCAGTCTGCAATACCGATTCCCTAAAGCTTTCGCACTTAAACCATAGTATTTATTGCAATTTAGTTATGCTGTCGCCATTTCTTACCACAACCAGCCAAAAAGCCAGCCTGCTTAAAATAACAAGCCTGCTTCTTTTTACGTTTCCTTTGTTTAGGCTCTGCACAAAGCCAAAGAACAACCAACTCTTCGACCGCATTTTTATGCATCCGAATTCCGTACCGTATTTTCTGTTGAACAGGCATGTTCTTTCTTATCTTCTTCTTCTACTTCTTTTCGTCCCGCTTTAGTGTGTTTCTGGCCTTAAAACTAAAGTGTCGTCGTGCATTTTAATGGATTTTCCATTGTGAAACTCATTAGCACTTATTAAATTAAATGTTGCATGCACCGCATTATAAAAAAAAAAAATGCGCACAACAACAGCAAAATAAAGCGCACAAAAAGTATTAAATTGTACTACTTGCCAGTATTTATGATTGTTGTTGGCTCCGTCCTCAAGCGAACTTGTTCATTCATATACATATTTAGTTCAACTATCTTTTTTGTTCTATCACGTTTTTTGCCAATTTATTACCAACTTCTCATGGATCAACCTAATTGTTTCAAGAGAACGTATATTAAAGGAAATTACCTAAAATTTCACAACGTTGTCAAAATATTTATAACAAGTATCTTGTTTAATCCATTTTTAATCTTGTGTGCTAACAACAACAAAATTTCTTTTGCAAGCAAATATGATTTTGAGTTTCTGCATAAAATAATTACACCAACTGCTTGAATCACGAATCTATGAATTAATCTATAAGAGTGTCATATTCGACTGTGCTGACGACTCTTATACTCCACTCACAGTGGCCAAGTTCATATGTCCATAAATGTATATGTTGGTATGAGCTGTTTTGTTGGTTTTATTTTTAAAAATATTGAAATTTTTTTCGTTCTGTTGCTGGGTACATTGTTTAAACACTCCGATCGTATACACATGTATGTATATCAGCTGTATATATATATGGACCACTAAAGAAATTTCACTTTCGACCTCTGAGCAACCCCTTTCCTTACCAGTGCATGTAAAATTCTTGCAGTTGCCTCACAGGTCAAACTTATTGAAAACCTAGTTGTGTTTCTAGTTTGTTTCTTCTGTATTTAAACCATTGAAAGGCAGAGCCTTGACAAAAAAAAAGAGAATAAATAAATCCAACAAAAACACAAATTATCTGCAACACTCATGCTTCGATGAGTCCACTACTCAGACAAATCCGATGTTTTTTATCTTTGATTGTTTTGTTTAGGGCTGCCGTTGTTACTATTTATATTAGAAACAAACAAAGAAGCAATAACTCTCTTGTGGCTAGTAGTAAATGAGTGAAATTACCATCACACCGTCATGTATATGTATGTGGTATTCAGCACATTTGTTCAAATTTTATATTTTAATGTAAAAGTTGTTGCCTCTTTATAGTGTTGCTTGTTAATTGCTTTTTAATTTTGTTAACAACTCATATAGTATGTAAAATTTTTTTTAAAGTCAAACAGCAGCTTCATAAAACAAGCAAGTGGAATATTTTTGGCGAACATTTGATTGAATATTATTTGCGTTCGTAGCAGCTGCTTGCGTAGCAGATTATCGAATAAACACGAAAAGAATAAGTAAATACCCCGAAAACTTCAAAGACAAAGACAATGACTGACATCAAAAATTTTTATTTTTGCCTTTAAAGATCGTGATAAATGGTATTACAATTACAATTATTGGAGCGAAATTATTTCAAACTCCGAAATTCTTTAAAAGAAATGCCAATTTCGACGCCTCAAAAACCGTTTTAGTTTCTATATATCTCAGTTGCGCGTGAAAGATATAACCCTTTATTGTAATGAGTCAGCGACAGCAAATTGGTGCTTTAACAGCCTAAGCACGGATGAACGAACAGAATAACATGGCTTAATCATTTTCCGAAACTCGAATTTAAATTGTAGGGTTTATGGGGTTTTTGGGGCTTTGTTGACAGAAACCTTGTTAAAAGCTTGCATTGCTTGCATACCTGCAGCAAAAAAATGTAAATGGACCTGATGATCTTGTAAATATTTCTAATCCCCTTACCTTATCTAAGATAGTTGAGCAGTATTTAAAGCATCAACTGATATCTGCAGGTTCTAATAGAATACCTCACTCGCAATTCGCTTCTTAGGCATACATTCGTTCTCTGAAGCCTGACTAATTCTATAAGGTGTTAGAATAATATTTGCAAAAATAGTGTCTTAACACCCATGGATTTATCAAAAGCATTTAATTCAGTTCATTTTGATAGAATAACTTCAAAGTTATCTAGGGAATTTAATTTCTCAAGAGTTGCCTATGTTTATTTTACTTTTTGGTTCTAGTTCTGTCATAGTCCTACTTCATTCTGGTACGTACCAAGGCTAGGACCGCTTCTAAATATTTATTATTTATATTAATGATATGATATGTTTTTTTTATTACGATTTCTAGTTCGATTTTTACTTCTATAACATTAAAAAAGATTTTTTGTGAGATACTTTTAAAAATGTGATCAACATTTTTAAAGAAGACAAGAAAAGTAAAAATGAAGACTTACTGGCTGAATTCATACCATGGCTGTTTCACGACCACTACATCGCTCATCAGCACCCAAATTTGCTTCGAACCCAAGCCATCACTAATTATATACTACTTTTTTTATCACCAAAAATCTCTCTTAATGTTTTTTTTTGAAATTCTTTTTATTTGCAATCTATTTTACAATAATAAGCAAATTTGATTAGGTTTTAAAAAATACCATGCATTATTGATTTAAAATCAATCATTTAATTTATATACATATGTGGTTTTTTACATAAATTGTTTTTTTATGAAAATAAATTTTCTTACAAAATTACTGAAACTATGAAAGGCACAGTGACTAGGTAAAAGGGAGATCTAAAACATGTTTTCGTTTAAGTCTTTTAATTTCTTCAGTATCATCTAACAGTGTGATTGCCAATATATTTGTATGATTACTTAGTCTTTCTAAGTAATTAGAACTAAACCTTTTAATTTGAGATTTCACGAAATGTATTCTCAAGTCATTATGAAGTAATTTATTTGTTATATAAAAACGTGCGTTTGCAATCGATCGTAGAACTTTAGATTGAAATCTCTGTAAGATCTCTATATTAGACTTGCTTGCGGTTGAGTATTAAATGTTGAGTATTAATGTTGAGTATTAAAAATTGAACTGAAAAGCCCCATAAAATTATTAACAAAATAATATGTTTTCATGAGTGTCTATTTTACTTTACGCAATGCACATTTGTTTTGACAAACGGGGCCCCAAACAATATTTTTGGTTTTCTTATATTTCTTTTTATTTATTTTATTTTTACGTATGTATTCATTTAGCCGATTGCTACATATTGCGTATTTTCATAATGTTTTCTAAATTATATATATATTTTTTTTTTTTGAAGAAAAATGGCTGCCACTCAGTTATAAAGATAAAACTCATTAAACCCAATTAGTTTAGAAAAACTTACATTAAATGAAAATGGGAATGATAATGAAAATGAAAATAAACACAAAAGCCATTTGATAATTAGTTGCGGCTCATGAAACTCATGCCTCATAAAAAAATAACAAATAAAAGAAAAACACAACAATAAATAAGTGACAACCATATTAAAAGCAAACAAAAATTGTCTACAAATACATACATACATACATACACATAATAATAAGCATTCATTTTTATAAATGTATGTATATACTGGTGCAAATACGACCAAATTTAATTAAATAAATGAACAAGTAAATAAAACTAGACGTATATTAAAAAAAAAATTTACAAACCCATACATTGAAATTTCACAAAATTTTTCTGGCAAATCAATGGAAAAAAATCGATAAATATTTATGTTGTAAAAGCAGTTTTTTACAAAAAAATTTGCACTTCGTTCCTTAAGGTTCCCGGAGGGCCTCTAATGGAGTAGGCCAAAAATATTGTAAATTATTTGTGAAGGGGACAGATCAACAAAAAATTTTCCGAATTTCTTAACACTTGGCATAAATATTTTTCTCATAGACATGAATGTATATATATACATATATATATATATATATATATATATATATATATATATATATATATATATATATATATATATATATACATATATATATACATATGTATACTAACGCCGGAATTCATAAAAAAAAATACCAGAAATTTTTCATATAAAATTTTTTGTTTCAAATGTGTTTGAGCAACGTTTTATTTTTTATGAATACCGGCGTTAATGTATTTTTTGTTTTTTTTTTTTTTGTGAAATGTTTGTTTGTCAAGTTCTGGGGTGCTAAAGTGTTGCCGCTTTTGAAATTTTATTTTTTTAAATTATTTTTTCAAATTAAAAAATGAAAAAGCAAAAAAGTTAAATGGATGAAATCATCTAGTCTTTCAGTTTTCAGGAAAAAACATTTCTTGGTGCAAAACCAAAAATGAACTATTAATATTAAAAAGTTTAAAATTAAGCTTAATGCCTTGTTCATACATGTATTTCTAATTGAGATAAAATTCAGTTTATTGACATAATATTTTTTGCGTTCATACATACAAATATTGCGCTAATTCAATTAGTATTTGACAGCTGAAAAAAAGTTGTTGTTTGTTTTGGTAGCGAGAAAAAAAAAGTGAAAAATATTTTCCAATAAGAAAAATGGAAGAAAAACCGCCTTTTATTAAAAAGATTTTAGTGTTGTACAATAAAAATATGGAACTTGTACAAGTAGTGCGTCCATGTTATGACTCCAAAGCGGCAATAATAAAAAGAAAGAGAAATAAAAATTTTGAAATGCTGCAATGTTTTTATTTTTATTGTATTTATTTTTATTTTTTATTATTTTGTTTTGTTTGCTTTTGTTTACATTTATCACGTCATTCATTTCGCATTGTATACTTTTGCTTATTAAACACATCTTTTACAGTGTTGTGTTCCATCTTTTTCTCAATATTCAAAGCAATTTAGAGTTTATTGCGCAATAACTTTATTGACTTTTTGTATGGAATATTGAGCTCAATAATGGACTTTATTGCGATTACCTCAATAAAGGCGCATGTATGAACATGGTATAAGGAGTTTTAATTATGCTGTTAAAGTTTTACACATGGATCGCCATAGGTTTAGAAGTAATGCCAATTTCGTTACCTGCACAGTTCACACTTCAGAGCCGGATGTCATTATTTTTAGTTGAGGTTCTTCCAACTTTTCTCCAGTATTTTTTTAAATTGTGTTTTTTTTAGTTTAAACTCAGTCAAACGTAAGCTCAGAGTACTATAAAAAAGGGATAGTCAAATTTTAGTTTGACGTGAGAAATAAAACTAAATACACACTAAAATATGCACAATAAAACTTTTTTTTAACGATTTTCAAAATTTATTAGTTGGGCAACAAAAATTAAAAAAATACACAGCTTTTAAGATAACAAAAGTTTACAGTGAAGAAAAAATAAAAGGACAGCATCAAGAGGAGTGGCAAACAAATAAAGTTATATATATATTTTTTAAGTCATGTTCAACTTATCTTCAATCCTATTAATGATCCTGGGTGACTAGTTCAATGCTTTTATCACTAGCGCACATCAAATTTATACTGTTAAAAATGTGTACCATATACATGACCATTAATTTGCACATCTTTTGAACTAATGAGCTCGCTAGATTATGCTTAAAATGTCTTAAGTTAATTTTTGTTGCTGAAAAAAATAATATTTTAAGAAAAATTGTCACTCCCAAATTAGAAGTGCAACAAATAAACATCAAAACGTTTCTCTCTTTTGACTGACTTGGACTTAAAAAAAACAGCATAACATGAAAAGTTTAAGAAAAAGGACTTAAAAAACAGTATAATAAAAATTTAAAAAACTTGAAAAATTTTCAGTTGAAAATTATCATTGGCATAGCATCTAAACGTAAGACGGCCCCACTATAATACATTTACGACATAATTCAAACACCTCAAACTAGTTTGGGTACATAAGAAACAAAAAGGAAGACATGTTGGTACATTTTTAATATTAATGGCTAATTTACAGTTTTACACATTAAAAAAAAATTTATATTTTTTATCTTTATTTTTTTACTATTATTTTTTTGCGAAGGTTGGACGATTTCCTATAAGAACCACCCATTTTACATGTTTTGCGCTATGATTTTTATTTCGAAAAAATTATTTAAGAAAATTAAATTTCAAAAGCGGCAACACTTTCACATCCCAGAACTAGACACATAAACATCTTACAAAAAATATATTAGGGACATACATTCGTGCCCTAGAAGTATAAAAATGTTTTATCCGCCTCAGGAATAATATACCATGTGCTTGTGCGGCCATTTCGAAAAATCACATCGAAATGTTTTTTTTTTTTTGGTTTTTCAAAAATGATTTTCTACTTGCATTAATAAAATGTTATGGTTTCAGAATTTTAATATTCACTAATGCCCCTGCATGTCAACAGACATACATACACAAATGCAACTGCCTGCGCAAAATAATAACAACAACAAACAATTCATTTGTCACATAAAATTTGTTACAATTCATTTGTTTAAAATTGCATTCATTTATGCTACCAAATAATCAAATTGACTAAATTGTGAAAAAAAAGATATGTATGTATGTATGTATGTATGTCTCATTAATTGTCATTATAAAACAACACATAATCGTGTAAATGTAAACAAGAGATTTTAATCATATCCACCAACAAACAAATACTCATGCACTCAAAGTACCATTCGCTCAGTCAGCCATACTGTCAGTCATTCATTCCGTCAAACAGTCATTTGCAATTAAAGCGCAGCACCATTTACTGTCAAAACATTTTTTAATGAGATTTATGCTATTTTTGGTAAATTTCCAAAAAATAATTATCATTTCCTTCAAGGCAATAATTCATTAGTAGCAAAACAGAAAACATCAAAACACACACACGTACACGCACAAAAACAAAGCAAACATAATTGTGTTCTGCATGTTTTCATGCAAAAATATTTCAATAAAGCTGACAAATGTTGGGCATGTTCTCATTACAACCAAATAAATAATGGAAAATTAAGCAAAAACAAAAAGTAAAAATAAAAAAAATTTACTCGTTACAATCGTTTGACAATCGTTATGCTTGAAATGCAACGCTCATCATCGTCATGTAAATTCTGTGTGAGCAGCAGGCACTACACAAATATCAGAATAGCAAATCAGTCGGACGCATCTCTTATTGAAATTTTCCACAGAAATGTAAAGAGCTATTAAGCTGCCTATTAACTGACTCAAACTTTTTGTGGGGAGTCTGCTGTATGGTTGCGTGTTGTCTGCAACAAGTAAACAATTAATTTATTTTCGTTTCCTTAAGAAATAACTTCCTGTTTTTTCCAAAGCGCCGCCTTGCGGTTCTCGCCAGCCTTGAGCTGGTTGTTGTCTTAAATTATGAAGCAATTTAGCGCCTTGTGAAGGATAGATGGCAGTACTACTCATACATTAGTTAAGTCAAACACCCGTGTTTTAATGTAGTTGCAATGGCTTTCAAACTGTGACTAACGAATGACTTGGTTAAATACAATTGTAAGTCAACTCTCCAATTTATAGCACAACACAATATCATTATATGAAATCGGGTCATACACTTGTACAGTATTTATCGGATATAAGAAACTTGAAAAATCCACGAAAAAAGTTTCTTATAAGCGTTTCTTTCTTATATACAATTATTTTATATAAGAAACTTATTACTTATATAAGTAGCCATGGCCATAAGGCATTTGTTTCTTATATGAATATACGAGCTTTTTTACCTTTTTATGTATATACGTAGATGTATGTATGTAAATAGAAAAATAAACCAAATCAAATTTTATTTTATTAACCCCTTAGTAAATAGATATAAAAAACTAGACAACTTCAATTTGAAAAAAAAAATATATGTAGTAAATACATGTACATTCATACATAATTCATTTTGTACTATTTATTTATTTATTTACGAGGCAAGAAACAAAAACTTCTCATTAGCACTAAAAGTAAAAAAAACGTTGTTGTTGTTGTTGTAAAACTGCCAGAAAACAGAGTTGTCCATGCAAACTACATAAATTCAGTGTTGCCCTTGAAAGTTTCTTATATAAATTCTTTCTCTATACATTTTGTGGTTTTGGCGTTCAAGAAAAATGTTCTTTTATCAGTTTTTTTCTTATAAGCGTTTTTCTTATATGAAACTTTTTTTGTTAGAAATGTCTTTTTAGTGTTTTTTCTAACAAATGTGTTTTTGCAAATGTTTCTTATAAGCGTTTTGTTCTTATATGAGATGTTCTTATATCCGATAAATACTGTACTCTCTTTCCTAAGAGCTCGTTCCCAATGCAATAAAATATGTATTACCTTAAGCCGTGACGGCTACTCGTTGTTTTTTTTTTTTTCTTCTTACTCTGACCATGTACTTCCATGCAATAATAAAAACTCATATGAACGGAAACAAGAAGTACATTATGACGTCACGGAACTTATTGACAAAACATCTTACGCAGGTTCGACAGAATTGTGATTAAAAACTAAAACTTCATTAAAAATGTGTGTACGTGAAGAGTCTCTATTTATTCACGTATGGTGACATTATTTAGTTTTCAGCTTAATTATTTTCTTTTAATTTTTTATTGTGGTATTGTAGTGGGAATTTCAACCATCTCTTCTATACGGTATGTAAAAAAAAGTATGCTTGCAAGGGTACCGCTCTTAATCTTTAACACTGGTAATCATAAAAAATAAAACATTGTTGAAACACATTTTACAACAAATTTTTCATATAAAATTTGTTCTAAAATGTATTTGAGCAACGGTTTATTTTTTATGAATACCGGTGTAAATCTTTAATATTTCTTCTATGTGCATAGTACGAGTACTACACTAAACATAGTTAGAGCCTATCTTATAAAATCTCTGCATGTTACAGTTCAAAATATTAAGTTATACTTGAAAAAAAAAACTGCTGGCAAGGGGAAATCTCTTGGTTCTTAACTTTATTTTAGCATTTGTAGTAGTTATAATGCATAGATGCCCATGGTAGTAGTATTGGTGAGAGTGACGAAAAAACACTGGAAGAAAACAATTTGCTATTCATTTTATTCATGTCTTTGTGAACACCTTCAAAATGTTATTTTTTAAACATATATTTCTCAGTTTTTTTTAAATGTCTTATGACAAATAAGACATTGCATGTCATCAAAAGCATTTTGTAACATAAAATACTTTTTGGTTGACATCATTAATGTATCGCAATAATAAGACACAGAATTTCTGCAAGTGTAGTTTGTCTCTACCACTCAACATGGTGATTTCCTATTGGTTGATTGACGATCAAACAAAAGAGCGTAATAATACGTGTGAGTTTAATTTGCTGATATCAGCCACTACTGGGCATCTATGTTATAATGATACATATGGTATAAAATTTCCAAAAGTCTTTGTTTCACAGCTCACAAGTTGTAGCTGTAGTTGTAGCTGTCAGGCAGCTCCACATCCCTTCTCTAGTGTGTACCGCTCTAGAGATTGGGCGCTGTGATGGACAGCAAAGTAGCAGTAATATGCTTCCATTTTCAGTCTGTAGGTAGGGATCTCCAAAAACTTTCCTTTTGAATGAAAACATTATTTTTTTCACTATATTTTCTATAAGAGAGCACCTCGATGGATGAATTGGCATTGGAAAATTAGTGCGATTTCATCTTCGAGCTTGGTTTAATCTACTTTTAAGATAGTATTCAAGTTTAGATTAGTGAATACCTAACCATATTTAAAACAAAATAATTTAACATATAAACATTAGTGCAAAACATCAGCTGCTTGGCATTTTTTGCGACGTTGACAAATTTCTAATTCTAAAACGAATTAAAAATACAGTCAAACTTCCATAACTCGAATCACCATTATGCCAAAAAAACTTCGACTTACGGAGACTTCGAGCTACTGAATTTTTTGTCAAAATAGAATAAAAGGTTTTTGTATCATGTATTTTTATTTAAAATAGCCTCTAATGGAAAACTACATACTTAAGAATATAAAAGAACAAGCATATGTACTTATATACATATGTATTTAAAAATTTACAGTTAAGTAAAATAATCTGAAATAAGTGACTGAGCAAAAATAGCATGTAAAGTATACAAACCAGCTCAAGCAACCAAAGAGAGTAAAACAAACAAACAAACCAAAACTAAAACAAAAACAAAAAACCAATTTAACAAGCAAAATTCTTCGAGTTATAGAGTTTATGTGTATGGTTTTTGTTAGAATTATGGAGAACTTCCACTTATGGCAGTTCGAGTTACGGAAGGAAAATTGTATGTGATTTGTTCTTTTAACGCTACTGCCAACAAAATTAGTTCGAGTTAGAGAAAATTCGAGTTAGAGAAAATCGAGTTATGGAAGTTCGACTGTAAATAATTTAAAAAAACAAATGGTTTAAAAAATTTATTAAAAAAAACAGAATGCTTTGAAACATTAAGCATTGAAATTGCAAGGAAAAAATATAAAAACTTTGAATTCCTATGCAAAGTAAATTCTGGAGGAAAAATTAGAAACGTCACTCTAGACTCACTTTTCCTCACCTAAAATACAAAACTTTTTAATGCAAAAATTTTCAGAGGTTGCATTTGCCCACCCCAGAGTATGAATATAGTGTATGTATTATTCTCTTGTATATGTATTGACACATATGTGTGTATTAATCTGATGTTTTTGATAACAACTGACTTACGAAGATTTTTGAAAGGTTTCATAAATACGTCATTGAATGTACATATTTCTGTACATGAAGAGCTGGCTTTGATTTGTATGTTGATTTCAAATCCCATTGAAATTGAATCTGAAGAGAGTGTGTGAAACAGTCTTTTCTGCTAAATATAGATATAGATTTTGTTTGGGTGCAGTGGATATATCGTCCATGTTCACCATCTGATATATATATATATGTATGTTACTAACAGAAAACTCGTAAAATAAACAAAATATAATCTTAGTATTAATTTTTAATTTTATAGTCGAACTATATGATTTACAATTGTTAATAATTTTATCGGTCTTTCCAGTTCTATTTTTACTTCCTCCAAATTGAGAAAGTTTTTTTTTTTTTTTTTTTATAAAATTCCAGTGCTAAAAGTTTGTAAAGAAGACAAGCAAAGTAAAGTTGAAGAAATACTGGCTGGGGTACATACTATGGCTGTTTCGCGACCATGACATTGCTCAGCAGCAAACAAATTGGCCTCGAACCCAGGCCATGTTGAATTGTATACTCTTTTTAAGCAATAGCGCATAGCCATCCTTCCACCTGATTATAATTAATCTTGTTGATCAACTTTCCACTTTACTACTGTGTTTTTCTGTTGATTATGCCAGGCAGTGCTTCATATAAGATTTTCTAATGTGCGACACAACAAGAGATTTAGACAACCACTGATACAGAAGATTTACATAATGTGTGGTAATTTCAAGCAATCCCTGAATTATTAAAGTCGCCTTCCTTATTGGTTGTAATGCATTAAATTACATGTTCCTGCAAAGCTTTACAATCGGCCAATCAAAAATAGAGTTCTTATAAACAGAAATCTTATGAGTTCGCTGTCGAAAAAAAAAATTATATTAGATAATTCTGGGCTTCTCTGAAATTTTTCTATAAAACTGAGAGCTCTTTTGAATTTATTTGTTAATGATTTGTGTACTTCCAGGTTTTGTACCGAAACGTTAAGTCAGGTGCGTTCATAAGAAGTTATTGTGTAATTTATCCTTTATACCTTCAGTCATGAGTGAAAAGAGCAGATACAAGCTGGAGGCAACTTGAAATTAACCATCAAGTGAAATAATTCAACGCCACTTCAAAACTGATATCCTAATAAAAATATGGTTCCCAGCATATTTTTTCGCAGTGGCACTTGATTTGCACAATTTAAATTTGCGAGCAAAGATTTTGTGCAACTCATGAAAACTAAATTCATTTCAAAGCACAAAAGACATCATAAAATTTTGAATACAATGTAGAGCCAGTACAAAACTATTATATCGATATAATAATATTATATCGAAATATGCGAGGTTACACTGTATTCACAGTAATTTAATGATCATGAAAGATTGGAAGGTTAGAGAATGCGATAAAGTATAAAGTGGTTAGATCTCAACAAAAAGAAGTTTTAAATCAAGAAATTAGTTTTGAATCAATAAAGTGCAAGAAAATTTAGTTTTTCGAATTCTTTACTACTTTGCTAATACCCAGAATAGATACATAATGCTCTCAAACTAAAGTTGGTTCTCTTAGCGGAATACATATACATACATATGTTTCAAGTCAAACTTTCCACAGGAGCAAATTTGATATTTCCTTTTTCTGAAAAAAGTTGAAACAGGTGGCGTATGAGTAATAACATGCTTCTCGTTTTTTTCAAACTGACCCTGCAAGAAATGGCTGATGGAAACTTAACAACAACTTATTTACTAACCGTCTAATTCATAAAAATTATAACAGGTTTATAAAGCTCTTATTTGAGCCTGTTATAATTTTTATGAATTAGACGGTAACTAACTAACAACTTATTTACTAACACATGTAATCAATTTTATAGCTTTCAGCGTTGCCATTACAATGATTTTTTTAACATTGTGATTTTTCCACATTTATTTGGTAATTTCATTTGGAACTACGTTTGTGCATTAATGTTTTTATAGATTTATTTGTCCTTTTTTCTTTGAAAAAAATTGGTGCTGCGGAAGTTTTTGTCATATGATTCAATTTTCTATTGTTAAAACTGCTACTGACTACTGTTTTTCTCTTAGTTTTAACTAAATATGTCCAAAATAATTAATTCTGTTCTCCTTGTATATATTTTTTAATTTTTTGAAAAAACTTTTTATTTTATTTAATAAAAAAGAAATAAATAGCATTGCATGTAATTTGTGGCCATTTTGAAAAAAGATTTCGAATGATCGCTTTGCTGAGGTGGTAACGCTGGTTTAAAAAATAAATCACACGTATACGAATGTTTACATCAGTTGTTTCATTTTTCCCTTAAGAAAATGATGGAAACCCTAATGTACGAACCCATCAACAGTGTCGGTCATATGATGCATCAAATGACCGACACTATTCTTGCAGGGTGAGTTGCCTTTGACCTGCGCAGTCCCAGGAAAAATATTGTAATAAAGTACTGAGACCTATATAAATTTGTAAAATATTTAAAAATCATTTGTTTATTGCTATAAATATGTACGTTTCAATGCTGATCATGAAACCAATAATTATTTGCTTATTTCTCAAGACTGTATTGACTCTTCTGCTCCCGGCTTCAGAGATATGATTTTGTGCTCTTCACGTGATCTAAATAGTTACACAGATAAAATGTTTTAGAAAAGTATTGTCCATTTTATGGTTGATTTCCTAATGATCATGCATTTGCAATTAATGTTTTGCTATTTTTAAATCATTCTAAAAATTGCGCTAAAGCACCAACAAAAATATCATCTTTTCCACCACAAATACTATAGAGTACCAGAAATAAAATAGTTAATTTGTAACAACTTAATGAGGAATAAACTTAAATGCCAGAGAAACTATAATGCAGAATGTAATCGAGTAAACCTCTTATTTGAAACTAACAAAGACACAGAAACAAATCACACAACCGTGAAAGAAAATATAAAAAAACAGCCGGTTTTGAAAAGTTCACATGCAAATTTGCATCATTTCCGCCAAAACACAAAACAAAACAAAAGAAATAACAATTGCGGTCGTATCAGTTGTCATACCAACTGAAGCGCGATTTGTTGCTGTACCGGGCACGTTTCGTATTAACAAAAACATCATTAACGTCATCATATTCAAATCAACAACAACAACAACAACAACAATAACAATTTAAACTTTTTAATAATGGCAACAACAGCAGCAAAAATCCACTTTTTTTAACTCGGCTGGGGAATGAAACCTACGCATCGCGCTCTGACAGCTTAAACAGGATTTGTTGAAATGACCGCAACCAATGCTTTAGTTACTTGCATACTGCATTCACCAGTCCAAAATTACGACAGCAAAGCAAAAACTTTTCACATATTTTTTTTAGCATTATGAGCAATGTTGTTGTTATTGTTGTTGCTGCTGCTTTGGCTTAAAAGCCAAATGGCAAATTGTTAAGAAAATGGCTGGCTTTGTTGGTTGAGTGTCTTGGTTGGTTAGTTGATTGGTTACTTGCCACAAAAGCTGCTGGCAGCATTTATCATCATCATCATCATCATCACAACTTGAATGACTAAATGGCCACATGTAAGCACTTTTTAAGTCGTTTGCTGTTTGCAGGTATTTGTAAATGTGAACAGCCTGCCCAGATGAGCGACCGACCGACCGACCGACCGACCATCTGACTGAATGAATGAATGTTTTGCCGTCAGTCAGCGTTAAATGCATTTCTGTTCGACAGCAACAAATCAATTTTAAATAGCAATCAACTATAAAATGCGAATTAAACAACAATAACATCAATGTTATCGTGTCTACACAATCATTATTATGAAGATAATTTTTTTTCTACAAAATTGTGCATATTTTTATATTGAGGCTGCTAAATTATAATCCACTATTAAGTATTATTAATGTTAAACGGAAAAAAGATAAAACAATATAAACAATATGCCTCTTATATCAGGCCTGGGATGTTGAAACTACTTTCTGTTACTGCTCAAACATTTGAAAGTTCTGATTAGGAGAATATAAACGAATTATCGTTTTGTAGAACACTATGAACAAGCAGCTCAGACTATTATACAAGTATTGATACTTTCATTGCACTGTGAGAGACAAAAGTCTTATGCTTGTATGTTAAAAAATTTAACAACAGCATATTAAAAATTTTGTATGGAAATTTCCATACAAAATTTTTAATATGCTGTTGTTAAATTTTTTAACATACAAGCATTAATAATCTAACATAAATTACATTTTGCTTTGAGACTATCAAGCTTCAAATAAAATTAAAAATACTACAAGACATGATGAAAGTTTTTATTGGAGGCAGATGAGTAGTTTTATGAAGGCGAAAGACGTGCAGTGCTTTAGAAATCTTCAGCAGCTAAAGGAATGTATAAGAGCACCATAATATCCATAACAAAAGCCCCCATATCTGTCGGATATGGAGTACCTAAATTTTGAGTAACTCTATAACAAAATAATACCATCAGCAACGACCACATGAGGCAAAGTTTTCGAAATTTGTTTTTATAAGCTTTGATCAAAAAAAAAAATCTTTCCCGATCCAATGGAAGTCCTATTATTATTTTAAATAAGATTATTGTATTATTTTTCGTTTGTACAACGTACTGCGTTTACACTAGCACACTTGATTTCGTTATCTGAATTTTTGAAATTTTTTTGTGTATCTCGACCAAAAAGATTTTTTGTGCAGTGCTTGTTCCCTAAGGACCGATACCTAGACTATTAGCAAATCTCGTTACGGCAGTAGTTTTGACATTATCGAGTAACTTAGGAACCAACAGCCCAGCGTCCAGGTATGTCCCTCTGCGTCTATATGCAGCAGAGCCACTACTTACCAATTTCAGTTTTTGAGATAGAAATACAGCTTACAATGCCCGTCACTATTCCTGTATGTAGTCTCACTATCCTTTCTGCCAACAAGATTCACAACATGATCAGACTTCACTCTGCCGCATGACCTTTAGAGCTCTCCAGTAATCAGCAAGGCTTTCATCCTCCTATTTTGGTAGAATGTTGCTACTGTTTCTAACTATTGCTAAGCCCACAGACCTATATGGATAAGTATTAATGCACATTATAGTAGTCTGAACGGCCTTAATGGGTACTCAAACACATACTCTTCTTTAAGCTTTAAATGGAAGAGGAAATTCTTTTTAAAAAAATACTATTGCCTTAAAGTCCCTACAATGTCAATTGTTGTCATCATTGTCACGGCATGACCAGTCAACATAGAAAAACTGGCCACAATTGTCTGCTTCTTTGTCAACAACATCTAATCTTCAAATCAAAAGATATCAATTCTTCCAGACCTAAGCGATACACAAAGCCTATTGTTGGTAGCAAGTGCCTAGTTTTTTACGTCGACTCTCGACTTAATGCAGTATGGAGGAATATTAAAAAAAACAATATTATCTGCTGAAGAAGTTATCCGTGGGAAAACAAACTGTTGATTAAGTTTTCGATATATTTCTAATAAAGAAACAAAAATTACCTAAATCTTGAGTTTTATTGAACGCAGAAAATGTTTAGGGCAAAAACCTATAAATAAGTAGAAAATGCTATTGAAACATTTTGCTTCTACGTTTAAATTCTTACTCAGTCTCAAGCTCATTTTATAACATTTACTATACAACAAATCAGAAACCACCACATTTTTTCTATGATACCCTAAGTACGAAATCCATCATTATTTCAGATAATTCAGATGGATCCGTTTTTTTTAGAATTCTTATTTTAAATTATTAAAGATGCTGTTGCATACATCCTGCTATTACTTTGAAATTAAGTGCTCGACTTTATCAAGCGATATGGTCAAGAATTTGAAATTATAGTAGCTTTACCCATAGCATCGCTTAGTGAATTTTTCATAGAATGTTGCTGTACCTTTGCCGCTACAACAGCAAATACTAAAAACAACAACAAGTCGAAAATTACCAGCTATCACCAAACAACGAAAACTAACGATTAGCTATAACTCTCGAACCGTAAAATATAGAGACCTGAAATTCGCACAGTGTATGTATTTACAGATGCTCTACAACAGCAAATGATAAAAACAACAATAAGTCGAAAACTACCAGGTGTCACTGGTTACTTTACAACGTAAAGTAACAATTAGTAGTAGCTCCCAAACTGTAAAAGCCAGAGAGAGGTAAAGTTCGCTCAATATATGTATTTACATATGCCCTACAATAACAAATGCCAAAAAACAACAGCAAGTCGAAAACTACCAGGTGTCTCTCTACAATGTAAAGCAATAGTTACCTATAACTTTCGAGACGTAAGAGATAGAGAGCCGAAATTCGCACAGTGTATGCATTCCCAGATGCCTTACAACAACAAATAACAACAACAGCAACAACAACAACAACAAGTCGAAAACTACTAGGTGTCCCCATACAACGTAAACTAACGATTAAACGTAATTCGCAAGCTGTAAGAGGCAGAGAGATAAAATTTATACAATATATGTATTTACATATGCCATTCCATACGTACATTACACATACATACATACAGAACCCTAAGTGTGCGAGCCAGCCTCGTACTTGGTTGAATTTATTTATTTACATATATGCAACTTTTAAGTGAGAACAGTTTTAAAACTCCCTTCTTTGGAACAAATATTCGTTAAGAAAAACATCTTTAAATTCAATGCAACATCTTTGAGTTGATGAATACGTTATTAAGTTCTTTTATTAAAATTGCTGTTACGATCCCATAATGCCGATGATGATGATGATGATGATGATATTTTACAATCTTTGCAATTGTTTTATTGTGGTCAATATAAACTATGACTGAGTGCAAAACAATGCAAACGCCATCATTTGTTTTTCTCTTCTGAACATTATTATGTACGTGGCACGAATGTTATTACAAGTTGATTGAATTGTGGAAAATTAAAGTAAAAACGTAAAATATGTGGAAGAAAAGCAGATTAAAAGTGAAGAGAAACGATTTAAGAAAAGCGTCATTTAAAAGAAAATTATTTTAAAAAATTAAACTATGGAAACGTGAAATCGCCATCAACAAAGTTGTACAAATAGTCGTAGCGAATTTCCAAATACGAATGAATTTCTCGAAGGAACAACAACTGGCGAAGGTTGCAACAGAAGATATATAAAAATCAATTTAAAAAAAAAAAAAATTTAAACTATCATTGAAAAATGCGTTCCATATTCAAAAAATATTTAAAACAATTAATGATTCCTTTAAATCATTGTTTAATTAATAAAATATACAGCTTCAAATTTGATATTAATTATTTCACGCGCAAACACAGGCAATTTATAATTATTTTGAGATAAATCAAGAGGGTGGAAATGAAGAGTTTTCGGGGTGGGAGGCAATAAAGAGATTTAATAACTGCTTTGTTATATTTATCATCTGGTTGGCTGCTGTTACAAAAACAATTTTGTGCCGTTTAAATCCCTGCTGCCTCAAGTTTCATGAATTTTATACCAGCATCAGCATACAGGCATTTTTAATGAACAACATTAACGACGCTGCGAATGAAAATGAGATTTCGCTGGTGTAACACAATAAAAATAAACCCCAATTGTTTTACCAACAAAAACTCATTTAAATGAATAAAATATGGTATCCCCTCTGCTACTCCTGCCAAAATTTTTTTTTTTTTTTGCAAAACTGTGCTACATTCAATTGTGTCCTCGTTTTGTTGGCGCTTCGATTGTTGGTTTTCTGTGTGTTCTGCTGGTGTTGTTTGGCAAACAGCGATTCGACACCCTTTCAGACACTTCGTTTATAGTCAATTGGCATGCAGTTAGTGGGTTCAATGTGTAGCGTCAAATTAAGTTTCATACTTATGTTGTTGTGTTTTTAGTTTAGCAGATACGCTTGGATTTAGGGGATGCACAGTGGCTTGAGAGTGATAAGTAGGGGCTCATCCCTTGGTTTTTGGCTTTTTTATAAATATTATGTTTCTTTGTACAAAAATTGTATGCTTTTCTATTATTCCCTTACGGTAAGGCGATCTCGAAATTTTGTTAAGTAATGATTCATTGAAAATAAGTCGCCTAAGCACACGGTCACACTTAATCCAATATGTGTTCAGATTTATCCCAAAAAACCGAAATCATAACTTTCCATTTTATCTTTCTTTTAGAGAAATGACTGTCCGGCGGAAATTTTGATAAACATTAGTCCTCACAGTCACATTTGGCAGTCGTGAAGTAGAGACGTGGCAAATTTATTTTGATGATGTCACAT
This sequence comes from Sturmia bella, assembly GCA_963662145.1. Taxonomy (NCBI): domain Eukaryota; kingdom Metazoa; phylum Arthropoda; class Insecta; order Diptera; family Tachinidae; genus Sturmia; species Sturmia bella. The sequence continues at coordinate 7,388,044 of OY759168.1, read as the reverse complement.
TGCATACAACCAGATTTACAATAGTTCATAAGAACTCATTTCAAGAAATGGTGATGTTGATTGTCCTTCAAGGTCACCTGATGTGATTGCTGCGGACTTCTTTTTACAAAGATATCTAAAAAGCAAGGCTTATGCAAAGAAATCAGAAACGCTGCAGCAACTCAAACAAAATATTCGTGATGGAAATAATGAAATACCGTGTGAAAATGTGTCCGGATATGATGAATAATGTGCTCAAAGGACTCGCATTTGTGAGGCTAACAAAGGCGAACATTTATCAGTTATTGTATTCCTTACATAATTGCGGATATTAGATAAAACATTTAGCAATGTAAGATCCATTATCTGCCTTTTAATTAAAAGTTATAAATAAACAAAATAGTACACCTTCCCGGCGGACACCCTGTAAGTGATTATATATACACTAAAAGTGCATATACACTCGCATGGATACAATTCCAATCAACAAAGAAAATAAAAACAAACTTAGACATACTTAACACTGTTGTGCTGGTTATAAAAACGAAGAAAATATATAACATTAAATCTCACAACAGCATATTTTAAGGTTATATTTGCTCAACGAACAATTATAAAATTTGTGATATTTTTGTAGTATAAAATAATTGTTTGCTATAAATTTTGTTTTTGCTCGTTGGGCAAATATAACCTTAAAATATACTCTTGTGAAATTTAATATTTTGAATTTAGCGATGAATGTACATATATGCCTTTTTTGTTGTTTTTGTCCATGTGGTTGATTGAAATACAGGTCAACAAGAGAGTAGTGGTCCTACTATTTGATGACTAATATTTGATAATGCGACCGGAGTTAGCTTGACAATCACTTAATCAGCTCTCAAAGCCCTGCCGTTCCGCACGGAACGGAAACAAATAACGGTCGATATGAAAATTGTAATTATTCATTCATACGCTTTATTTATTTATTTTTTTATTTATTTTTTATTTAAATATATAGGAAGCCTTCCAAGGCCAATTTTTGATGTATTTCTAAATATATAACTTATTTGTTCAATTGAATATTAATCCACACATAGAATAATTGCAGTAATTTATTTATTATTATTATTTTTTTCTTTTTATGTACATATGTGTATATAAATAAGTATGTATAATTTTTGAATATTTGTAGGCATTTGTATTACATTACATTGGTTCCCCACCAACAACTGAGTCTCTTAAAAAGTTTACTTTTAATAACAGAAAAAATACAATAAGAAGTATAAAGTCCAAGCCAGAGAAAATTTAATTTGTTAAGCGATTTAAATAATTCAAGAGCTTTTTCCGGTAAGTTGGAACAGTTGTTGAAAAAAAGCTTAAGTTCCAATGGTAAACAATTCCAAAATCTGGCCACTCTTACCACAAATGATAGAGCAAAAATTTCATAGTTTATGGGAGGTATATAAATTTGTAAACTACGGGAAGAATGAAGAAAGTTAAAACTTTCACATAAATCATGAGGTACACCATACTCTACGCGAAGTGAATTTAACGTCTCTGTTTTAATAATGTTAAGGTTGGTTTTGCAGAAGCTGTTGGTAGAAAAATACATTTAAAAAAATTATGGTACACACACACACACACACACACACAGATTTATTATATGTACATATGTATAGCTTAATGAATATGGATACTATTCCTTTTTTTAGGATAGTTGTGAAAGTGATTTGTTGTACATCTGGCTAGGAACAAGAGTTATGCTTTATAAATCTGAACGATAGACAGTAAGTGGAAATAATGACTTGTCGGACTCCCGGTCTGTTCACATCAACTACGGTTAAACTGCAAGCTAAGCCCCGATGAACAAAACTTAAGAAAGAGTATTGCAATACCTTTCTCCAAGCACCAACATCTTTTATTGGTGGTCCGGAACCATTTAATGTTAGCGCCTAGACTTACCAAAAATTTGTTTATGTCTGCTGGATGGCGAAGCTGTCCTTCCACTTGCACTTATTTTTATTCTTATAAAAATAGTTGTCAAAAAGAAAACAAAATAAACTAAAACAACTTTACAAAAATAAATGTTTAATTTTTGCCGTTCCGTTAGCTTCTCGATATAAACTTTAAGCATAGGCAAAACTAAGTTAAATAGTAGAGATGATACCGCAGCAACGCAACCAATAATTGTAAATTTTGTTTCCGTATAAAAAATGATTTCCATAGTTCCGAAACAGTATCAATAATTGGACCCTGAAAAAATAAATTTAGAGTAATGGAAAATGAATGAAAAAAAGTATGGCCAAAAGTTGGTTATTTGACGCTGGCCTTTCATGACATATTGGCCTTAAAAAATTGCTGACTTCTGCATACATGCTCATGGAATTTCAATTTGCTTCCAGAGTAAACGAAGTTTGAAAGAAGGGTAAAACCGTTAGAATCGGCATCGAGTTACTTTGACCAAAGATATGCGCTAGATACTGAACAATATCGATATCGTGCTGAGCATTGCTTTTGTACACACCGTTCGATACCAAAATTTAATATGAGTTTGAATATGATATACTACGTTTATACGTACTGCTTATTCGCGAATAAAATTATTGTGAATAGAAAAATTTGGCGTATAAACAGTAAATAAAATTTTTATTTGTGAATAGCTAAGATACGAAAACAAGTACTGATTAAAAAGCTTTTCGCAAATAAAACACAAAGAGTTGCCACAATTATATGACAGAAAGGAAATAATTTACTAAAAATTGCACGAAAGCAAAAAAATTTGTAAAATTTGAATAAAAGTGCTGAAAATGTTAAAAATAAAATATGAAAGCGGCCGTTGCAGCTGGATCAAGGCTCTCTAATCAATTTCCAGTAGTGGTCACTTCTAAGGCGAGCTTTGAATCGTCTTTTCCTACGTTTCTTGAAAACTGCTTCTGCAACAGATATCAAGTAGGTAGTCACTTTTAAATGTTCCAAGAATTAACTGGTGTCTGCACCTTCTTCTTTCACTAGCGATTACAAAAGTTGCATGCCTTTTGTTGAACCGTTCTTGCAATATTTCGTGGCTTTTCTGCATTAATTGAATTGTAAGAACCATCATAATTTTTTGTTTCTCCATTATTATTTTAGTAATCACGTCTTTTTCTGAATAGTATATGTTGTGCTTAACAGTGTTACCAATTAGTTACATTTTTACCATCTGGTTTCACTAAAAAATATTTGTGAATAGGCTACGTATAAACGTACTAATAATCATTTCCAACTAATTGAAGAGACCCAGTGGTAAAAAAAAGTGAGTGGCACTAAGTTAGCTCGTACGAATTTTTAAATTGTCGTAAGTACTAACTTTAAGTATCGTTGCTTTTTGCATTCGGTAACAGTTTCTGCAAGTCTATACTATAAATGAATTTGCTATAAATTTAGCAATCAATAGGAAAACCTAAGTCATCTCGATATTCAGGATGTGTCGAATTTCGTTTTCATTCTGTAGCTCAGTCGCTATCGAAAGCGGCGACTAGTGTCCAGTAGTTTTTTTGTAGTATATATATTCCAGATGTACCACTGTGCACACTTAGCACACCAAAAACAAGCGCCATTAGAAACGAAATTTATGGCCACATCAGGAGGAGACTTTGACTCCCACATGCACAACAGCCAACAAACAACAGCAACAGAAAATAACAAACATTTTGTGCATGAGAATTGTGTGGTATTTATGAAAACAATTTGCAATGATTTTTATTGTTCAATTTCATTGTTTGACTAAAATGATTTTTATGATCTCCCCCGGCCGCACCGCAAACAATCAATACAAAAAAAAATAATAAGAGACAGACGCACCAGAAACAAATGTATGGTTGATTTGTAAAATATTAATTTCGGAAAAAGAGGAAATTTAATTTTCTCATCATGGCTTTTACGGAATGAATAATTTGCCAACGCCATTTATAATGCAATAAAAAAGAACATTAAACGTTTATAAGAAAAACCAAAAAAGAAATCATATGTGCATAACTACATTAAGGTAAGTTTTAGTTAACGATTTTTGGCCAAGCTTAAAACATTTAGTCATACATTGATATTTCGCAGGCCTTCACTCAATTTGAGTTGCGTTTTATTGACTGTTTGGATTCGGCTTAAAGGTACCGCTTGCATTCGCTGGAGATCATGTACGATTGAGGAATTAATCACACATCCCCTGCCATATTTTATTACTATTTCACTTTTATTGTTGTTTTTGTGGGACTTAAACTTCATCTCCTCCTTAAATAACACAAAGGCAACCAACACGTACGCAACGTAATTTACTGAAAAAGCCATTTATATGAAATTGAAATTGGATTTCAAAACGTTAAGAGTTTAAAGTTGTTGTTAGTTATTTCGCACACATAAATATCAACAACTTAAATAGCAACAAAATCGGCAACAACAACTATAGCAACGTCATCATTAAAGTCCATCATCTATCATTGTGCATTCATTCTATCAAGTTAATGAATGAATGAATGATTGAGCGAATGAAGTGTAATCAACAACCGCAAAATCATTCAAATCAAAATGTTCCGTCGAAAACCCCATTAAATTTAACTAAATAATACTTGCTCATAATTTATTCAGCCAAATGAAACGGACAAGTTAATACCCGCTGGTACTCGCGTACCGACAGCAACAGCAACAGCAACAACATCAACGTCAAGTAAATGTTTGAAAAACAAAAGAATTGCCAAGAAATAATTTAAATTAATGGTCGAATGAATGGAATGGCGTTTAAATTAAATTTTTCTTGGAGAATATTGCAAATGCAGCAATTGGCAGCTTAAAATTTACGCAGTGAAGAGAAAAACCAAATAAAAAAAATAACGTTGAAAAACACTTACAACAAATTAAAATTTGACAGAATTCCAAAGAGTTTAAAACTTTTCTTAATACACAAAAATAAAATATTCCGATTTACTTTTAAAAAATTTAATTAATTTTTATTATTCGAACTTTTTCTTATATAATTATTTTTGTATTAAGTTTATCAGGCTCAAGTTCTTTTTATATTATTTTTGTGGTTGATATTAATTAAATAAGACAAACAAGACATCAAAGCACAAAGTACACAGAGCAGAAATGAGACCAGGGGCCGGATTCTGGCATTCGTGATCGAATATACTCGATAATAAAAACAATGTAGAGCAAAAACAAAATGAGCAACAAACACACAGCATTCTATAACGAAATCGTTCAATCACGAGTTCCAGAATTTTGCCCCAGAACGAGATAGTAAGTCAGCGCAAAACTCTGCACCTCTCGTTTTCACAATCGCTCAAGAACTTGTAGTCAAAACCATGATACAACTAACAAGGTAGCCTCGTCAGCTAAACCGTTAATCATCTGACTACTTTAGGTTGTCAAGAGAATGCAGAGATGAAAGGCAGCCAAAACGAGATAGCTAGTCCGCGTAAGCGCAGTGCATCTCTCTTCTGTAAATGTAGAAGTGGCGTCTTTTTGACAGTTTGCATAAGTTGTACAACAACAAAATGCATGTTATTTTTATTGAAGTTGTTCTTATTGTAGCGAAAAGGTTACCTTGTTAGTTGTATCATGGTCCAAACAATACAAACACGATTTTTTACAGTTCCTTTTTGTTATGCTTTGTGTTTATATATTGTGTATGCGGCAAGAAAAAGTAATGGTTTTTTTTTATTATAAATTTATGTTTAAAAATGTTTAAAAAGTATATTAAATTGTTTTTTATAATATAAAATTTTATAATATTCATTGTGTATAAAGTGCTAAACAATATTCAAATATGAACTTAATTATTTATTTGCTTTAAGAGCCAATTGAAATGTATTAATTCAGGTCCAAAAATTAACCTTTTCAAAAAATATTTGCTGTATTTTTTTGCCGTCTATATGCCGACGACATTTCGTTGGTGCTAATCAACTCATAAGTAGACTTGAAAAATTCTTGAAATTTTTAAGAATTTTTCAAGTCTGCTGATGAGTTGATTAGCACCAACGAAATGTCGTCGGCATATAGACAGCTGAAAATACAGCAAATATTTTTTGAAAAGGTTCATTTTGGGACCTGAATTAGTGCTAAGCAATATTTATTTATGGTTTATTTGGTGATTTTAAGGACAGTGTTTTAATTGTACTTTGTAGTGGTGGTTTTGTGACGAAAAAAAACCTGCTCTTCGTAATCAATTTCGAAACACTGAAATATTCTCAAATCCTAAGTCAAAGACGATTTCTAGTTGACCACTTTTTACCAATATTGCTTTGAAAACGCGCTTTGTGACATTTTGAATGGTGCCTCCATCGCCCACCCCAAAAAGCGTAACCACTTTGCGTATTTTTTTACTGTATGTCAATTGGAATCTGTGCAGTTTTTGGACTTGTGTTAAATAAATCATCGCCTTTAATTAACTCTAGTATATATGCAAATTCTTCCGGCCGAATCCGAACCATCTGATTAAACCGATTGTCGTCAAATTTTTTCAGCACGTTTTGGTGCCACCTTTCACTTTTTAGGACTCCCAGGTGGACGCTTCTATGGTTAGCTAAGCCAGTAGCAAAGTTCATTAAAAACATTTCACTATTTTGTTCTTCCACTTCTTCGTCACCTAAGAAATAAATGCATTAAAATGTATATTTGTTCGTAAATATGAAAATAGTTCATTTAAAATTTACTTGGATCAGCTACCAAAACATCTAATAGATAATTTTCACACAAACTGGCTATTATTTTAGTGTTTTCACTTATTTTGGGCATTTTGACAAAAATATTTTAATTGCTTTCCTTTTCGATAAAAACAGCTGATTCATATATGATATAGCACACTACTTTATGGCAGGTGGCTCACAGCAGTCATATATTTTCGTGCTATTATTTTAAGACTTTTGACTTTAGGACGACCCTTTGAAAACCGTAAATGTGTATATTTTTGATGCTAATTCTTCGACCTTTGTTGTTTAGTATTTTGATTGTTTGAGCCTTAAGGTCACTTGTTGTTTTATAATTGTTTATTGAATTCAATATTTCGATATCACAATGGATATCTTCTTCAGGAATATTTCGATGTTTTTTCAAAAACCTTTTCTTTTTTACAATTTCAAAAACAAAAAAATTTGTACTGACAAATGTTTGAAAATTACATACACTTAAACAAAATATTTTAGCATATATATATACATACATAATAATTAAGTTTACATGAATACATGTACACACACACATGCACATACGTACTTACATACACCTACACACCTACATGTATCCACATCTACACACATGTATACATGCACCTGCACACATACATATATCGACATATACATATGCACATACATACATGCACACCCATGCATGTATATACATGTATACATACATGCACAAATACATGTGTATGTATACACATCCACATACCCACATGCACAAACGTACACACACATACATACATACATACATACATACATACATACATACATACATACATACATACATACATACATACATACATACATACATACATACATACATACATACATACATACATACATACATACATACATACATACATATTAACACTGAACATAACATAACATACATATTTTTTATTTTTTAGTTTTATATAAAAAAAAAGAAAAAAAAATTATGAAAAATATTTTTAAATAATTCAATACAAAACATCCGTCTTGTGTATTCTGTTCCCTACTATGTTTCCTATATACCAAATGTAGTTCTGAGCTAATCCGTCTGTATCTGATTTAAAATTGATTCTATTTTCTAATGGTACTTTGATAATATGTAGCATTTCCAACATATATCTACAGATAAATCCCAAATAACGCTGCCATATTCTAAATTCTAGGTCTATGTCTTGGTTTAATTAATTCTCATAGTATTTGTCAAATTTGCATTTCATATACACAAAATATTTTTTATATTTAAATTCAAGAAATTGTTATTCATTAAAGTATCTAAAATAAGTAATAAAGAAAAATCCCCCCAAGGATAAGTCAGACTCATATTTGTCATTTTTCATTTCTCGTAATTTGAATTTCTTTATACTTCAACTTTGCTTTTTTTTATAAAGGAAATTAAATAAATATGAAATGGAATTAAAAAAAATGTAACAGATTCATTTATTATCCCCAGCAAACAGAAAAAAAAGAAAAAATACGTGCAAGAGAGAAAAATATTACAAAAAATAAACAACAAAAGAATACAAAATATTAATCTGTTTAAAGGCTGCAAAATTAAAGGCTGCAAAATTAATGAAAGCCCAACTTTATATGATTTATTCATTTATTTTTTTCAGGTTGTATTTTCCATGAATACCCTGCAGGAGATGGAACTTGTATGAAATTAAAAATTTACTATTACAAAAATCACCATTCTTAACTCTTAACTTTCCCATACTATTTTATTGCGCAAGTTAAGATTTTGTGTGCTGGAAAATATTACCATCTAGTACCGTGGATTCCATACGAGCACTACTACTTAATTTTGAAATGTTTAATTAGTAGAAGGACATCAACATTTATTTCGAGTTACTGAGCAATAATTATTTATTTGAAGCTGACTTTTCATTTCGAAATAGTAGAAACTGCCTGGGAGAACTCCTCTAACTTTGATCATGGTTTCCAGTAGTTTCTCTATAAATAGCGGAAAATCAAAGCCTTCCTAATATAAAATTGACTACAAGTTTTTCGCTCAAATTTTGAGTTGGTTTTGAACAAATCATTTCTTCAACTTTTCTTTCACAGAATAATTAGTTAATTTTATTAATTTATGCATTAGGTGTTTTCACCAGGCTTTACTTCTACCAAACCTAAAAATTCTGCACATATGCTAATTTTTATTTTTTCGACTTTGATTACAAGTCACTTCACTTTCATATTTCCTGATTTCTTTTCTTGGTATTCTCCGAAATTATCTATTTTACAGTTGCCTTTGAACATTTCAAATTTATTATGCGAATAGAAAAAGTGAGTCGCGGTTCAATCTAGGTATCAACTACTTGATGAACCAATTATTTTCTATATAGCTGCCAGCAACTTTCGAACTAGTGATTTCTATAAATTGTGTTAGTAGGTTTAGAACAATCACCACTAAATCTTCTGCAGGGAGGTTACGAAAAAATCTAAAATCAAAGTTCTGGTATTTCGTTTCAATCGTTTTCTCTTCAGATTTTAAAGATACGGCAATCTTTAAGCCCAAATTGTGACAATTAGACAGCCTCCAATAACAAGAAACACAAAGAACAGTAGAACTACTAAATCATAGGCTTAAAATAGAACACTAAAATGCAAACAACTCAAAACAAATGACCGGTATTTGGTCCGAAATGCACAAAACATCCTTTTCGCATTAATCTAATTAATTCGTCCCCGAATCTTGCAAAAGCTTTTAAAGGTCTATATAAAAATAATGCCTGCAAAATAAGTACGAAATTTTATTGTTGCATTAATACTCTATTCATATTAAGTTTTTGATCCCGTCTGAGAATAATCATGAATTTTTCTCAATAATAGACAAAAGTGCACAAAAGTACTTGAACATTAAAAACCACATTTCTGTCTGAAATAAAAAATAACTTATGATACGTTTTGATGTCACAGTGAAAATTAGAACAAATGTTTTTCCTTTTCCCAAAACTTTCACTATGTTTGAGCTTTTTTGTTTGTTATTGTTTACTTTTTGCAGCAGCTGATTGTTTAACTGCTTGCACAAATTACAGGCAAGAAAAATTGAGGGCTGTCTTGTGCAAGAAATACAAGAATATTTCAATCTCAAAATCTTTCTCACTTACACAAACTTTAACAGCTTTCCAGCAAATCGGTATCCAGTGGGCTCCTAATGTTGGGTACGGGATCACAGCTATTGTTAAAACTTGCAAAATGTTTTACCAGTTCGATAACACTTTTTCCAACTGCCTGGTATTCGCAGTTGGTAAAATTTTTGGCAAACATATACAATGCTTTGCTGACTCTTTGTTTTTCATATTTTTATATGCAGAAAATTTATGTCAATTTGTTTTGAAACAAATAAAAAATTTTGTGTTTGTCATTGTTAATATATTTTAAACAGCTGATAGTGGAATAAAAAATGCGGCCTATTTCGTGTAAAAAGAAGAATATCTGTCTCTCATGTTTTTCTCAATTGCCCCACCTTGAGTACGGTAACAGTTTTTAATGAAATTTCGGAACAGCGTTCCCAAAGCAAACGAAACACGTGTTTTTGGAGAAGCCCTAACGTTTCTTTTTTTGTTGTAAAATATTTGTAAATTTCATTTCATATTAAAAGCCAAATATTTTTATTTTAAAATAACAACAAAAATAGTTTATATATGAAAGCAAACAAATGTTAAAAATAAAAAATCCAACAATGTATTCATTTGTTAAATAAACCCAATAAATTTTCCATACAGTAAAAAAAAGAAGAAAGTTGCATGTACATACATATGTATTAATAAAAAGTTTAACTTTTCACAAACATCAAACACATATAATAGGGACTCAAAACGAACACAGCTGATATTTTCATCGTTATAATTATCAACTTAATATTTTATAAGCGTGATTGCTATTGATGAGACAGGAAGTTGGTGAGATTCATAGCAAGAATTTTCTCTTCTTAACCGATTGTTATTATAATGTAATGCTTCAACTACATTTAAAGTTATTCGGTTACGAATCTTATATTTCAACAACTTGATCGATCTGAAAACGCACTCAACTTCTGCATTTGAATATGGAAGTGACACAAGACATTTATCACAATATGTGTTAATTCATAAAATGGGTTAATATTTGCGGTGACTTCTGAACTTTTATTTTTATTTAAAATTCTAATGTTGCGATACTTCCAATGTTGCATCAATATTATTCCATTGTACAATTGAATGAAATATCGGTCAAAAAGATGTATTTTATTGCACATTAATCATTTTTCTTACTCTTGAAACCATATGCTGTGGTGCCACTGCAATTTAAAAAAATGCAGCAACGATTTTGAAAAAAGCGCAATGCCCATCAACTCCAAATCTTTTCTCCTCGAAAATCTTAGTAAACACTAAATACAGTGCCAAAAGCACCAAATTAGCAAAAGCTGCTTTGGAAACGGTGGAATTATGAGTACGGGATAGACTGCACTCTTTCCGCACAAAATTAAGGCAACAGCTGATCATGCGTAATAAGTAAGACTACTCAAGGTAACAGGTGGACCGAAGGAAGTCACCCGATGTTGCTTGGCTTTCAGAATATCGTTTGTGTGTGCATTGGAACCACATCTCCTCCAGAGCTAACTCGTTCAATTGCGGCAGAAAAAACTCAGTTAACATGGCCCACCAGCGGCGTCGTCGAAAAAATATGGCCGATGATTCCTCCAGCGTGAACAGCGGGTGCATCACTCGTGGATTTTCTGTGCCCGCTGAGGTGAAAATGACACAGAGAAAAAAGCACCTAATAAAGTAGAACAAAATCAATAAGATATCTCTATGGTTTTTTTTCAAGAAGGATTCCTTATTATTTTAAATGAGAAAACCTTATTGAAAAAACAACAATTAATGAAATTAAAAAGATGATTTACGTGTGTTTATATAGGAAACTAATAAAACCAATAAGGAAAAATTAATAGGATAACCTAATAAAATCAATAAGAAATCCTTATTGTATACAATTTACAAGAAAACCCAATAGAATCAATAAGTTCTTCTCTATAGAATTTTTTTTTTTTGGTACCATGCAAATCGGAAACTGAGTAAAAACAAACGTGAGTAACAAGTTTTCGTCTTGATTTTATGTGTTTTTCTTGTTGAGACAATTAATAAGATTGGCAACATGGAAATAATAAGAAATACCCATAGAAAAATCTTCTTTTCTCTCTGCTGGTATACCCCTCAGCCTAAAAACGTTTCAAAGAGAAAATCTTATTGAATCTATTAGGAAGTTTTCTCTCTGTGGAGCCTCAACGCTCATCATGATTTTAGTCGAAAAGTCATTCACTCACTCGATTTTTTCGCATTCTTGGGGAGTATATCGTTTCATGGCTTATTCTACACCTGTCTAGTTCACACATGTAAAAACCGATTTTTCCGCCATTTTCCGCCATTTGCAAAAATAAGAACAGCTTCGAATAGAGTGATTTCTTTTGACCCACCTTGTATAATTAACTGAATGACTGTCTTAACAGACAGAACTATCGACAATAAAAATATTGATAAATTAAGCTTCTAAAAAAACAATTTAAAGTCATTTTCATAAGTTATTTAGAGCACTCCACGTAAAGAAAGAAACTAAATTAAATAAAACTACAACACAACATTAAAATAACACCTTTTTCCTTTGTTTAGTTCGACAAACATATTTAGTAAAATGTTATTCCTTAAAAGTGGCTGCTTTTAAGTAAATTTTAAACGCTGCATTTTGTTTAATGTATTATTTTGTTATGTATATTTTGAAATGTGTATCTTATCTTAAATATGCACATTAAGCGCTTAATTTGTTATTGTCTTGACAGCAGACTTTAGAACTTTTAAATCGTCGAGAGCCAAATGCTCACAATAAACGAATGATGATGAGGGACAATTAGTCCTTATCATTTTATTCTTATCAAACATTTCATAACAGTTCCGCGGGCTCAGAAGGGCTTAAATGGCTTTCGAGTTTTGTCAAAGAGAGTAGTATGCATTGATATGCATTTACAATATGTATTTATTTCGACAACTCATGTGTTTCATCGAAATTAATGAACAAAAGTGTGTCGCGGACAAAGAAGCCACCAGCCAACCAACCAACCAACCACTTAACAAGAGTTTTAAAATTCTAATATCAAGCAATTTATTACCTGTTACAAAAACATTGAACAAAGAATTGGGGAAAATTAAAGAGCAAATAAATTAAAAGCAGCCCAGGAACTAAATCGTTTATTTGACGTTCCATAATACTCGTATCGACGATAACTGCCGGTGCGGTGCGCTGACACACGAAATAGACATTAAAATATTTGGCGTCATTTTTGAAAACAATGAGTCATAACACAACAACCTCTTTCCTGAACATGATCTTCTAAACATGCAAGTAAACTGTCAATTTGTCGCTGGATCACTCTGCCAGACAGTCGGTTGGCAAGACTTTCCTCGTTCGTTCACTGATTGTTTCGTGTTACTAATTTCTTATCAAAATTTGAGTGTTTTATATGAAAGACTACAAGGCAGAGATGAAATAAAAACGAATTTAAAATTCTTGTTGCTGCTCAACTTAAAAATGTAATTTACAGAGTTTATCAAGGCGGCCGGACGGACGGAGAGACAGGCAGACAGACGCACGATCGAGCGAAGAAACGCTTCGAGCGACAGCCGCGTCACAAAACGTTTTCGTTTGCTTTCTACATGGAGTTCTTTTAATAAAGAACGTCGCGGGCATCATTGTACGATGTCGTTAAATTGGCCTGGCTGAATAAATGGTGTTATTTCAATCAATTAGCTTCTCATTTTCGTGTATTAATTGATCCTGTTTAGGTATTTTTAGTTGTCATTAATACCAGTTTTTTTTTATTACTCTTTTGTTTTTGTTTGTTTGTCTGTGGTTTTTTTTTTTTTGTTTTACTTTTTAATAAAATCATGAAAATTTTAAAAGCTTTTTAATTTTTTCTTTCTGTGTGTCATTTTATTTATAAAGGTTTGTTTTGAATGGTTTCTTTCGGCCCCCTTCATATAACTGCTATTTAAAATGTTAATTAATTTGTGTTAATTTCGTTTTTACATTAAAAACTGTTTTATAGCCGTTTCCAATCCAACGAAATCCACTCAAAATTTGTGTACCAATTTAAATTGTTTTTGCTGAAATGAAGAAACAATATCTGGCTATAATTGATAAGCTCAGATTCCACTTGAGATACAGTCGCTGAAGAAATGATAAAAAAAAACTCTAATAATGTTATTATTGCAATTTGTGATATCTCTATTTAAAATGCTTTGACTTTAAAGCAAACTTCTCTTACCATTGCGTTTATATGGCGAAGAGGATTCAAATGAAAGTGTTGTCATATATAATGGGTAGAATGGAATATACATATACTAAAGATTCAAAAGTTTTTTAAGATTTTTTAATCCATACCACTGACGAGTTGAGTAGCAGCAATGAAATGTCGGCTGAAAAAGACTGAAAAGACAAGGGTCAATTTAAAAATAAAAAAAGAAATGCGGTCGGGGGACCCCCGTTAGGAACGAAGTTCCTTACGTTTCTTCTTCATCTTCGAATGTAATACAAGGTGAAATCTGTATGTATTTTTTTGTCAATCTGCTACAAAACGAAGAAAAGCAACTGTTGGTAAATTTTTCAATATTGCTGTTTTTTGTTGTGACATATCTACATTACTTTAGCGACATCTAGCAACCGTTTTCACAGCTAATTCATATTTATTGGTATGTGTCTCCGCTGACAACGGCGGAGACACCTATACAATTGTTTGTCGACAGATAACCAATACATATAAACAGCTCACACGCTTTCGTGACGATTTCTAGTATTTTTCACTACCAGCAAGCCGCGTTAAGGAACTTCGTTCCAAAAATATAATAAAACTTTATTTGGTTTAATAATTGAGCTTAATACCATGTTCATACATGCGCCTTTATTAAGGTAATCGCAATAAAGTCCATTATTGAGTTCAATATTCCATACAAAAAGTCAATAAAGTTATTGCGCAATAAACTCTATATTGCTTTGATTATTGAGAAAAATATGGAACACAACACTGTAAAAGATGTGTTTAATAAGCAAAAGTATACAATGCGAAATGAATGACGTGATAAATGTAAACAAAAGCAAACAAAACAAAATAATAAAAAATAAAAATAAATACAATAAAAATAAAAACATTGCAGCATTTCCAAATTTTTATTTCTCTTTCTTTTTATTATTGCCGCTTTGGAGTCATAACACGAACGCACTACTTGTACAAGTTCCATATTTTTATTGTACAACACTGAAATCTTTTTAATAAAAGGCAGTTGTTCTTCCATTTTTCTTATTTGAAAATATTTTTCACTTTTTTTCTCACTACCAAAACAAAAACAACAACTTTTTTTCAGCTGTCAAATACTAATAGAGTTAGCGCAATATTTGTATGTATGAACGCAAAAAAATTTATGTCAATAAACTGAATATTATCTCAATTAGAAATGCATGTATGAACAAGGTATAAGGTCACTTTATTTTCAATAAATATACTTTCTATTTATTGTTTATTCAATATTTCGATACGCCTTTGTGTATATTTTATAAATTTTCGAAATATTGAATAAACAATATATAGAAAGTATATTTATTGAAAATAAAGCAATTATTAAACCAAATAAAGTTGAATAAAAAAAGGTCGAAGAACGAGTATCCAGAACATATAAAATAAGAAAAATTATAAGCCAATTTTTAAAATATTTTATTTAAACGCGTCATTATCACTTAAGTACCAATCTCACGAGTTATGTATTGGGTGTAACTGTCTCCTACTTTCCATGAAAATCATGTTTAACTCAATCTTGCATATGTAAATGTGTTAATTATTATTTGCTTAATATTAAAAAAAAAAAAATATTTAACTTTAACTATCTTTCCATTTACATGAAATATCTTATGATATATGAGTTGCACGAGTTAATTGCGACACGACTGCATTATACACCCACGTTTAAACTCCAATGCATTATTTAAAACCAGTAACAACAATAACAACAACAGCAGCAGCAGCAAAACAAATATCTATTGCAGCGTCAACACCTAACAAAACCGAGGATTAAAACAAGACACACACTGTGCAGTGATGATGGCCAGAAACAAATGAGAAACACAAAAAATTTTAATTAACAAATTATACAATAAACCAACAACCTCAGTTACAACAACAGCGAGCCGGAGACGATTCGAAAAGTGACCAGCAACAATAATTTGCGAATAATTTACAACTGTTTAAGCCAAATAAATGATGATTATGGAACAAAACAACGTTTTAACACGAAATCTCAAAATGACAAACACTTACCATTGATGCTGCACGAACAGCAGCAACAACCACAACAAATAAAAGTAATAAAAACAGGCAATTAAAAACAAGGTGTTTGCTTAAGCCTTAAGGGAAGGGATGATGATGGCAAAACAGAACTGGCAACTGCTGCTGGGAGCCAATTGGTGCTGATGATACAAAGAGTACTTGGGGAGAATGTTGTCCGAGACGACAAAAAACACGTTAAAGCGTGTGACAAATTGACGCTTTTTAATTCATTGCCTGCCTTTCAGCATCAGAAAATATTGTCTCATTTCCTACACTTCTCCCGTTCTCTCACTCTCTCTCACTCTCTCTCCCGCTCCGTCACCGTCTCCCATGCAGTAACTGTGGCAAAATGTGCTACAAACGAAAACTGATTGATGATGATGGTGTGTCGATGACGCACAGTGGGGGATTTTGCAAAAAAATTGGAAATAATTCTGCCGTTTCTAAACGGATGGCTCGATTGCAATGAAATTTCAGACAGGCATAAAAGAGGTGTATTCAAGCTAAAGTTTTGAGATTGGACTATATAGCGTTTAAGTGGGCGTGTCCACGCGCCCCCAAAGTGGGCCACCTGGGGTATGTGAAAAATTAAAAACGATCTAATTTTTTCATTTCCAATTCTTTTGCAAATATTTTTTATTTTTAAATTCTTCTAGTCAAGGCCTACAAAAAATGTCGCGACACGTATATATTATCTCTTAAAGTTTTCGAGATATTAAAGTTTTAAAAATTAAATTTTCGTGTTTTTACCAACCCTGGTCCAGTATTTTCACATTTTTGAGCTCAAATCCTAACCGATTTTTCAAAAATAAGTTTTATTAGCTTGCCAGTATTTTTTTCAATACTATAAAAAAAATTGAGCAAAAAATCTTTTATAAAGAAAAAGTTATATTCAACACAATTTAAAAATTCAAAAAAAGTCAGTTTTTAGCATATTTTTAGGGCAAAAAGTAACTTTATTGTTTTTTATTTCTGGAAGAACTTTCCAAAGTAAAGTATATGTTGTTTATATTTTTTTAAAAGCTTATTGTTAAGAAAATATTTTAAAGAAAAAAAAATTTGAAAATTATGTCCTGTTGCGTAAGGGTAGCATCCTAAAATTAACCCATTTGTTTAGACAAAACCGACTTTAGCCCAAAATTTCTAAAATCGCACGCCTCTAACCTAAATATTTTTACTTGTTTTTTATAGTTATAAGTATTTTTTAGTTTTATGCAAATGGAATTTGTCGCCCCAGGATATTTGCTGGAATGACAGCAAAAAAACTAAAAAATCCCATTTTTGGGAATTTTTGAAAGTTTTTTGGGAATTTCGGGATTGGTATTATTTTTTCCCTACATTTTGCCAATAATTTTTATTTCTTTTATAAATTCCTATATTTTTGCAAAATTTTGTAAAAAAATATAAATAAATGAAAATTTTATAGGCATTTCAAAAAATTTTATTTCTCAAAAACTTTTATTGAAGGACGTTTTTTTCTGTATTTTTGCAAAAATTGTTTTAAAAAGTTTTAAATTTCTAAAAAATTTAATAATATATAAACTAGAGGTAATTACCTAACTAATGATATATAATATGAAACCCCCTTTCATTTTAAGGGTATGAAATTAATGGGCTACAACTAACCTATTTGCAATGAAAATTTCCAAAAATTAGTACTGATTCAGCGTTTGGGAATACAAGGGGTGAGGCACTGTTTATTTTACGCAGTATTTTCTATTACGCAGTAGCCTTATTACGTTAGTATAATCTTTGAATATTTGTTTTATTGCTTTACCTGGTTTGCTTTAATAGGTAGTATTACCTGCAACTAATACGAAGGGTACATTTCTTTTTATCCCTATTTATTTATTATTAAAGGCTAGACATTTCAGCTAAACATACCTGAATTTATGGTAATTAAGGGCTGATGTATTCAATTGTTATTGTTTTTCAAAAACGTTTAAGTAATAATAATATCATGTTTGCATTTTCGAAAATTGAAGTACAACTGACACAATAGCCTGAACAGCCACTAAGTAATTAGAGTGTTAATACCACCTTCGCGTGTTTCCTTTATTGATCTACCTGTTTCGCTTTAATACGCAGTACTACCTGAACTTATGCTTATATTTAGTGATCATATGTAAATATTTTGTATACCTGAATACAATTTCGATGGTTATTATACATGTATGTGTAGGCGGGGAAACTAAAAACAAAGTCAACCTTTAGAGATAAATTAATCTTTAAAAATAGTTAGCGAGACAGTTGGCGCATGGTATAAAATATCTCGCAATTAATAGTTGGCATCATTAAAAAGTTGACGATCATGGCCATCACACTAAAACACATCGATTTATATTCAGTTTTATACAAAAGTGCAAACTTACAGCAACAGAAAAAAGTCAAATTTCTACTTGATTATATTGAAGAAACATATACAACTAAAGTAGACAAAAAGGATATTTGCAAAATTGAGAATTTTGTTAAGGCATTCGAAAAAAAATGGAAAGCTGTCAACAGCTCTAATGCAAAATTTAGAACAAAATTTTCTGATTGGTTGGAGGTATCTATACAATTCCCAATTTCCTTATCTACTCCTGGCGCTAAATGTAAGGAATATGAAGACTTAGGCCCGAAGTCAAAGCAAGCACGCTTAACAACAAATCTTACAACCATGTCTACCGAAGAAGTTACAGACACATTTAATGCGATGCTAAAAAAGAAAGATCAACCCATGGATGCTGTGAAAATTGCAAATGTTCTTCCGAATGCATCACCTAAAAGGCTTAATCGTATTGTTAAGAGCATTCCAACACCATCGTTTAATTCAGCTTTCACAGAAGAAGAAGCCATTGCTCTTATGTTGCAGCTTCAACTTAGTCGTGATAAATATATAATATTGAGAAAAGCATTGAAAGAAAAAGGAGTTGAGGTTTTGCCATCATATGATGCTCTGCAAGAAAGGAAGAAGAGCATTATACCCACTGGTATTACAGTTTCTGACCGAAAAGTTACTGTTGGAATCTCATCTCTTCTAGAAAACACAGCATCAAGGATAGTTTCAACACTTACTCCAGAGCAGCTAAATAAAATTAACCACAGCGAAGTGAAACTAATATGTAAATGGGGATGTGATGGATCGTCGTTACTTTCAGAATACAAGCAGCCCACTGAAGGTCACTTATTATCTGATTACAAAGGCGTACTTATGGCATCAATGGTTCCATTACGGCTTCGAAAATATGCTGACAAGGACTCTCCATCAACTAGTTTCGAAGAAGACATTTGGATAAATTCAACTCCTGGATCTAAATCATTTTGTAGACCAATTACTTTCGAGTATACTAAGGAGACAAAGATTGCAACTCAAGAACTTGTACATCATATTGAATCGGAAATTAAATTAATGCAGCCCATTTTGATCGAAATAGAGGACTACTCTTTCAATGTATCGTTTGATATGAGATTAACGATGATTGATGGTAAAGTTAGCAATGCTTTAACAAAAACGTCATCTACTTGGAGTTGTTCTTTATGTGGAAAAACGAAAAGTCAATTCTCAAATATGTCATCAACTACAAAGGTTAATGAAGACGTTCTTAAATATGGAATATCTCCTCTACATGCTCGCATACGTTTTCTGGAACATTTTCTACATATAGCTTATGATTTGAAATACAGAAGTAGCCTTGAAAATGTAAATAAATCAGTAATTAAAAACGACGAGCTAAAGATAATGAGAGCTAACGAAAAGCAAAGAATTCAGGAGGAGTTTAAGCAACATACCGGATTAAATATTGATAAGCCACTAGTGGGATATGGGAGTACAAATGATGGAAACACGGCTAGACGATTTTTTAGCAATTTTGAAATAACCTCACAGATTACCGGAATTAATATGGAATTATTGCAAAAAGTTAATATAATTTTAACAGCAATAAACAGTAAACATAAAATAAATGCAGATAAGTTCGGCGAGTACTGTGCAGGCGTTTCGAGACTGCTTCTTAACTTATACCCCTGGAAAGATTTCTCACCAACAGTACACAAGGTTTTGTGTCATGGAAAAATAATAATGGAACATCATATACTACCACTCGGAGAGCTCACAGAAGAACCTCAAGAGTCTAGAAACCGTGATTTTAAACATATCCATCAATTTAGCTCCAGAAAGTGCTCCAGACAATCTCAAAATCAGGACATATTTCAGAACCTTATTTTGTCCTCAGATCCCGTCTTATCACTTATGAGAAGGAGATGGATCTGCTACAGAAATTTGACATTTGATTGCAGTAATGAATTCAAAGATTTGATGTATCTGCTAGATCTAGAAGAATTTGATACGGATTATTTTGTAAAGTTAACGTAATTGTATATTTGATTGATTGATTGACTTTCGTATTCCCAAACGCTGAATCTGTACTAATTTTTGGAAATTTTCATTGCAAATAGGTTAGTTGTAGCCCATTAATTTCATACCCTTAAAATGAAAGGGGGTTTCATATTATATATCATTAGTTAGGTAATTACCTCTAGTTTATATATTATTAAATTTTTTAGAAATTTAAAACTTTTTAAAACAATTTTTGCAAAAATACAGAAAAAAACGTCCTTCAATAAAAGTTTTTGAGAAATAAAATTTTTTGAAATGCCTATAAAATTTTCATTTATTTATATTTTTTTACAAAATTTTGCAAAAATATAGGAATTTATAAAAGAAATAAAAATTATTGGCAAAATGTAGGGAAAAAATAATACCAATCCCGAAATTCCCAAAAAACTTTCAAAAATTCCCAAAAATGGGATTTTTTAGTTTTTTTGCTGTCATTCCAGCAAATATCCTGGGGCGACAAATTCCATTTGCATAAAACTAAAAAATACTTATAACTATAAAAAACAAGTAAAAATATTTAGGTTAGAGGCGTGCGATTTTAGAAATTTTGGGCTAAAGTCGGTTTTGTCTAAACAAATGGGTTAATTTTAGGATGCTACCCTTACGCAACAGGACATAATTTTCAAATTTTTTTTTCTTTAAAATATTTTCTTAACAATAAGCTTTTAAAAAAATATAAACAACATATACTTTACTTTGGAAAGTTCTTCCAGAAATAAAAAACAATAAAGTTACTTTTTGCCCTAAAAATATGCTAAAAACTGACTTTTTTTTAATTTTTAAATTGTGTTGAATATAACTTTTTCTTTATAAAAGATTTTTTGCTCAATTTTTTTTTATAGTATTGAAAAAAATACTGGCAAGCTAATAAAACTTATTTTTGAAAAATCGGTTAGGATTTGAGCTCAAAAATGTGAAAATACTGGACCAGGGTTGGTAAAAACACGAAAATTTAATTTTTAAAACTTTAATATCTCGAAAACTTTAAGAGATAATATATACGTGTCGCGACATTTTTTGTAGGCCTTGACTAGAAGAATTTAAAAATAAAAAATATTTGCAAAAGAATTGGAAATGAAAAAATTAGATCGTTTTTAATTTTTCACATACCCCAGGTGGCCCACTTTGGGGGCGCGTGGACACGCCCACTTAAACGCTATATAGTCCAATCTCAAAACTTTAGCTTGAATACACCTCTTTTATGCCTGTCTGAAATTTCATTGCAATCGAGCCATCCGTTTAGAAACGGCAGAATTATTTCCAATTTTTTTGCAAAATCCCCCACTGTGTGACGTCGCAAAACGATGTTGGCGACAATGTTGATGATACACGCAGCCAAACATGTTGACAACTGAATACTTGTCGATGAGTAGGGCAATAATTTTTTTCATTAAGAGGATGAAGCAAGAGTGTGTTGGTAACAAAAAATAAAAAACCTTTTATGGGAAAGGTTTTTTTGAAAGGTATTTTAAATGCTTTTATTACCAAAGACTGATTAATTGCTGCTACACAATCACAAATCAAAACAAGTTGTCAATTAGTTGGAGAACGACTAACACACAAACTCAAGCTCATGTCATATGCAGGTATAAAAATGCATTCTCCTCACACTCAAAAAAAATTGCTGCTATAAATTTCAGAAAATTTACTTCGATTAGCGCCTGCGATTATTTTCTTAATGAAAAGAGAATAACAATTGAAATTTAGGTAAGTTCTCATACTCCATATTATGGGCGGTTGTGGAAGAGTGGTAGACTACACCAAAACGCATGTTTTTAAAAATAACCTAGCTTTTATTCTACATACAAACTAGCCTTTCATCCTAAATGCTGCCAGATCTATGATTTCATGTAAAAAGAGAAATAATAAAGTCTGCTTGAAATATATGTAAAAAAAAAATTTATTTAAACCTGGTTTTAACAGGCACTACTTATAGCAGATATTATAAATTTTTTTTTTTTTTGCATACGAGCAAATTTAAGATATTTATATAGATTGAAAACAAACTATTAAACTAACTGGAAAATTAATTTATCTATAATTTTTTACCTTTATTGTTAAAATTAATAAAACAATTTTTGAAAGCTTTAGGTCTTTTATTTTTCTTTATTAAGTTTTCGATATTTCGCTAACAATTTGTTAGCATCGTGAGGAATCTTTAATTGTTTTTATTTTCTATTATTATAAAATTAATAAAGAAAAATAAAAGACCTAAAGCTTTAAAAAATAGTTTTATTAATTTTGAGGTTATGTAATTTTAAACACCATTTAGTAGCAAATTTGAATTACTTATTACAAGCTTGAGCATCATATTCAAGTTGCTGTCTTAATGGTGTGTGCAGTTGTGCAGTCAAAGAAACATAAAGTGGAGATTAAGTGCTGGCTTGTTTACATCGATGTCAGCTGAACCGTAAAATTAAAAAGTGCATTTATGAGTTTTGTTAAACTACAAAAACTTATAATATGTAGCACACGTTCGCAGCTCGTTTTCAATAAAAGCACTTATTGAAAGCAATTTAATGTAGTTATTCATACATACATACACGCTTTTTCTTGTTACAAAGGGTATTTCATCATGTGGTTCCTATTGTTAATTATTACAATAAATTATTAAATATTTGTCTGAGTGCATGAAAAACTCTTTTGCATCTTTGTTGCAAAATAAAAAATACTGCATGGCTCTGGTGCAATTTGCTCACTGGTATTATATTCCATAACTTATTCAAGCTTTGCCTCTTAAGAAATATACACAATGTTTAGGCTTCAAATCGGTAAAATCGAACGGTCTTAGCTACCAGTACATGACATCAATGTGACAAAACCACGCACTCAAAATGATACTGCAAAATATCTAACACGGTATGAAGTCTGAGCCTCTTATCACAGTATGGGTCAGAGCATGGGAGATAATGGAATTTGTTATGGCTCCGAAACAACTGCTACCCCAGCTTCGCTCCGGTTTACTTTTCTACCTGACTCGGTTTTAAACATAAGCAATAATTTAATAAATTGAGCTTGAGCATAAATAAATTAATCATTGATCTATTATACCTGGCCTTTTTATATCCTGTTTAGAAAACTGAACTGAACCGAGCGCTTCAATGGATGAATTGGTAGAGTGCTCTACCAAGAGTCTCCGAGGTTGCAGGTTCGATTCCCGCCGATGGCTCTGGGTGTTTTTCCAGACAAGCAAAAGGCTTCGCAGTTTTGTGTTTGTTTATGAAAAAACCAGCTCCTTTAATGGGAGCACTAAAAGGTTTTGTTCGCCCAGGTCCATGGCAGACTTGTAATACAGTTCTGAAATTAAAGTCAGTGGTTCGCACACAAAATCGTTGGCACTAACGAACATACAACTAATGCAATCATCCAGACGAGCCGAAACCCACTGTTGAAGCACCCTTTATTAACTTTAATTTAAAATTTAATAATAATAACTTTGTTATATTTTTTTGGTGTCTTTTTAAGAAGAAATCTCTGTATTTCTGTAATATGATTGTGATTGTTTTGCTGTTTCTTAATGGGCACAACAAATAAAAACCTTTCAAGATATGAATGAATAAATGAACGGTGGTGGTGATGATGATGATGATGCTGCTGCTGCTGCAAATGGTGACGTTGGTGTTGCTTGTGTTGCTTTTGCCACAAGCATGTATGTATGTATGTCGTCGACTCTTTTACCAGTATAACAAAGTGTTTCCAATCAACATGCCAGTGTCATTCGCCTGGCATACCACCACCGGTTATCAAGTTTTTAAACCTAGTTCATTTCATACTTTTATTTCAGATACTCATACATTCACACACGAGTACTCTCTGAAGAATGCGAGTGAGTGTGTGTGCGTGCATATGTGTGTGTGTACATATATTGACTGTACGAGTATTAAAGGATTTCTTGGCGTCTTGGCTGTTATATTTTGCATTTTGGTTGTCATCTCCATTACTGTTTATCACGTCTTAAGTATTTAAGAAATAGTTGTGACATTTACAAAGTGTTATTGGCTTAAAGGTTTCCATTTTATGTTAAATGTTTTTAATTTTTAGACATTTTTCTTGTTGCATATTCTTTAATGTGTCGTGAAGACAATACATGTATTTAATGATTTTTCTTTTTGCATTTAGGAAGTTAAACAACTAAATGGAGGAAGCTTGGCGGTCTTTAAGATGAGTGCGTCTTTGGAGTTCTTGTCCTCTTAATCTTCAGTGATCAGACCTATTTTCAATTTAATGGGTAAGTTTTGAACATCAATCCACATGAGTAGAGCCCTGTGCCACTATTTAGTGGGATTTTACGAGGTGTAACTTCAACGTCTTGTGAAAAACGATGAACATTTTACAGGTTTGGTCACGTGGAGCTAATCTAAACTTAACCCATCAGTTTTTCCCAGTGGAAGTTTTGCATGAAACAAAACTATGCAAATATGTCGCAAGCCACAGTGGTCCTCGACGGTATAATAGTTCGAGTAACGAGCAGAACTGCGAAAGACATCTTTTTCAAAATTTTACATACAAAAAGAAATCAAAGAATTTTAATGTGGATAAGGAATTCTGATAGAATACAGACACTAAGCTATATAATTTTTAATCAAATATTAAACCATTTATTGATCCTTAAGGACTGAACGTACAGCAAACAGTTACAAGCCTAAGCTTACATAGATCATCAAGTTTTTAGCTTCACACCTACAGACATGAATGTGAAAGCATTAGACCAACTCATCTTATTTATAGATGAAAACAAGTCGGACCTAGTATGGTGACAGCACAAGCAAAATAAAGCGCTGCTTACTTTAAACTTTTACACCGGTATTCATGAACAATAAAACGTTGCTCAAATACATTTTAGAAAAAATTTTATATGAAAAATTTGTCGTAAAATGTGGTTCAACAATGTGGTTTATTTTTTATGAATACCGGTATTAAGCTTTAAAACTTTACTTTAAACTTAATATTTCGTTATTTTGACCCCTTTTTTCCCTTATATTTTATATATTTATTTGAGCTTAAGGTCTTTTGTAATTTGAGTATTTATTTTTGTCGATATTTCGCTCTCCTTCGGATAGCTTCTTCATATTTTTCTGCTAACCGCTTATGTGCATATAAGAGGATCGGTTGTTTTTGATTAAATTACGATCAAATCATATGCACATTGTTTCTATATAAATCAGTTCGAGGAAAATGTTGCAAAAGAACCTACACTTGTTGCGGCATTTTTTTTTTGAGCACAAAAAGCAAACAAGCATAAAATTCATATAATGCCTGTTTGAGTTGTGCCTCAAATTCAACTTTAGTAAATATGTTGGCTCGATCATACTTGTTGCAGTTGTCTGTAAACCCAGTTTAATTCATAGTTTTGCTTTATTTGTATGCTTTAGTTAAAATTAGACATAGAAATCTTTTGAATTAAAATGGAACCAGTAGAGTGTATAATACACAAAAAAAAAATTTGTTTCTGTTAACTACAATATTAAAAAACTTCGCTTTGAAAGTCATCTGTTCTGAATTGGGTCTGAAAAGGTTATATATTTTTAAGCAGCCGATGTTCCCATACTCTACAAAAGTGTCTTAATCGTCGTTTTCTCACGAGTACTTTGGTAAAAGGGAATTAAAAATTTCTTTCAGTGAGTTGTTCTAATGCAATGAAATGGATATATAAATATTTCTTAATGCACCCAAGTGTTCCCAATAAGATGCGTCATTTTTATCGCTGTGGCGTAAAATAAAATTTGTCTCTACAGACAAAACAAGATAGTGATGACAGGTCAACGCAGAGCATCAAAACGATGACAAAATATCATAATGACGATTATGAAGACAATGATCATGTGCATATACATACATACGTATGTACATAAATACCATGGAAAAATTTCACATAAAGAAACTGGTCATTGGGCAGCCAAACCAGGCTTGTCTAAGCATTATATGAAATATGGAAAGCATTTCAAAGTGAAAATGTCTAATTTTTAATACAAAAAACTGATAAATTCCAACAAGCGGATGTACAAGTGATGCGAGTTTATACAAGTTAAAATCAATTAAAAAGACATAATGAAAGTTTGTTTTCGTTGTATTTGAAAATATAATACAAATGATAAATTTATATTTAATTGAAGTATAATTGAATAATTTTTGTTTACACAAGTTGTTGATGGCTCTCATTATCGTTTTTACATACATGAAAACAAGACCATGGCAGAAAAATAATATCATATAAGCAAATCCTCTTTTTCCACAAACTGTCCGCCTAAATTGCTACCGTTTCTGTTCGGTGGATTTCTCTTCCTGGATCCGAATAAAATTAAACTAAAACATCACACACAAAAAAAAACGCATAAACCAAAAACACAAACAATCCATTTGTCATTAGGGAACCACCTCTTCTCGTTCATCAATAAAGTTTCTTTGTTCGTTCATTTAGGAATTGTTTCCTTTGAACTGCCGCAATCATCACTCTGCCACACACATGTTACGAGTACAATCATGAGCAGCAGCAACCGAAAGATACCAATCGACAATAATTCGATATCAACAATAACAACAACCATGAAAAAGTACCAATTATGTCCGTTTCATGTCAAATTAAGAACACAAACTTGCAACTTCACCACCATGTGTGTTTGTTTGTTTTATTGCTCTTTTGAATTTTATTGACCACCATACGCACCAACTGCAGCAACAACAACACCGTTCGATTTGAAAAAGTTGTTGGCGCTGCATTTGATGTTGTTGTTGCGTATCCATTCCTTTTGGTTTTCTTCAACTCCTTGGAGTTTCATTCATACTCACTCAGTGCACACATCTCCGGTAACAAAGTGACGATTTGACGACGATGTCCATTAAAGTGTTCCAATATCACAATGTTTATCAAACGATAACTACCAACACTTGATAATCGTAACCAGGAAATCTTAATTAAAGACAACAGCAGAAAGCCATCTCGCAGGGAATTAATGTGTTCGATGCGTTCGCTCAGAAAGCGGCACAACTGAAAATGATAGAGCACGAGCTAAGAGGCAGCAGAGTAGATTTTGTGTGGTTTTTCGGATGGCGCCTCCGTAATGGTCTCGCATTCGATCGTGTTTGTAAATAAAATGAGATTATTTTATTTAATCGGTTCTCTGGAACTTCCACCGGCGACCTCTGAAACTCACCGTTGTGTGTTTTATTTGTTATTATGTGACTATAGACAACTGATTTTCGCAAAAACTTTTTATTCACTTTTGTGGCAAATTTTGACGAAAAAAGTAGAAGTAGTAGATAAAACTGATAGTATCACAAATACAGTTTTAAATAACATGTTGGCTGTAGAAAAATATTAAAAAAAAGTTCATTCCACAAAAATTCTGATGAAGAAACACGAAAGAAATTATCACAAATGCGTTTTTAGAAATACTCTCTATATTCCTTTTTTCTGCTGCTGATATTGTTGATTAAACCAGTAAAACTTTTTGCTAAAATATTATTGATGCTAGTTTTTCCACCTTAGTCGTTTGATATTTTCGAATTTTTAAATTCAGCTTAAGTTCACCAATTTTTCGAGAAATGCCTGTTCACTCCGATATTTTGATACTCCATTGTGTAACTTTTTCCTTTTTAAGTTTTACTAAATTTTTGTTAAACTATTTCAATTAAAGACGAAACTCAACGACAAAACCATCTTGTAAAACATAAAAAAAAACGTTTCCTGAAGAAGAAACAAAACAGTCATTTTTAGGGTTCCGTACTCATCAGAGTGAAACGGAACCCGAGACTACTACATCCGTCCGTCCGTCCGTCACAGCGTCCATTCTCCGAAACCGTAAGAGCTAAAGAGCTGAAATTTGCACAGAAAGTTGCTGTACCATGCCGCTACAACAACAAATACTAAAAATAACAACAAAGTTAAAACTACCAGGTGTCCCCATACAACGAAAAGTTACAATTAGCTATAACTCTCGAACCGTAAAAGATAGAAAACTGACATACGCACAGTGTATGTATTTATAGATGTTCTACAACAACAAATGCTAAAGAACACAACAAGTCGAAAACTACCAGGTGTCCCCATACAATCTAAAGTAAAAACTACCCCTAACTCCCAAACTGTAAGAGACAGAGAAATGAAATGTGCACAACATATGTACTCACATATCGCCTACAATAACAAATTCTAAAAACAACAACAAGTCGAAAACTACCAGGTGTCCCCATACATCGTAATGTAACAATTAAACGTAACTCTCAAGCTGTAAGAGACAGAGAGATGAAATTTATACAATATATGTATTCACACATGCCATTCCATACGTACATTACACATATGTACGTACGGAACCCTAAGTGTGCGAGCCAGCCTCGTACGTGACTGAGTTTATTTGAAAAACGAGTGACCTCAAGATGAATTTGTAAAATCCAAAATATCAAGAATATTTCACTAAAACTATTTACTGGTGTTATCAACAACATCAGTTGGAAAAAGAAAGAATACAGAGAGTGTTCCTCCGTTTGGATCTGACCTGCTGTCATAATAAAAAAAACGTGGATTTGTGAGCATAACTTTGATTTTATTGCTCGAACTGTACTATCACAGATTTTATTTGTCTCTTAATGATTGCTCAACTTCATTCAAAGTTTTGTAAATTATTCCTTGACACTTCACATTAGTTGGGAAAAGAATAGTAAAATTTTAGCTGGGGAACAGCTAGCTGTTTCTAATTACACAAAAAAAAAAAATGATTTTTAATTTTAATTAATACCGTTGCTTAACATAAAATCAAAATACTATGAACCTCATAATTGATCCAATTATTTATTTCATTATACGAAAACAAATTTAAGCTCATTGCCAATTAATCTGTAATTGATTTTATTAATAAAAGTATATCAGTCTATTTTCATCAAAATGTTTAATTCATTTGTTTAGTGTATTAATTCATTCATTGTGTGTTAAACAAGAACAAAAGGTAGCTATAAAAGTGTACACACAAACAGACTAATTTACTAATCAAAGTTTTTAAATCATTGAACCAAAAATTTAATCCACGCAACTAAAATTTCAATTCATTTAAAAATTATTTATAATGACTTATTGGTGCAAAATCAGACAAATTTTATTTAATACAACAAACTTTTTCTAATTTTTTTCGGTCTATATAAACATACATGTAGAAATATTCAATACATTAAAATTAATATAGTTCAATTTAAGCAACTTTTTAATTGAAACTCAAAATATAATTAATTGAAATAAAATTAATTGTTTTATTATTATTACAATTCTAATTAATTAATATTATAAATTTGGTAACAGGTGCAAAATTGATCATTTTCTAAATTTATTAAACTAATTTGTGATGTTGCTGTTAATTGAAATCGGTTTCTCATTTTTACTGTGTAGCGCCCATTTGAACTTTAGCCTGCTAAGCTTCATAATACAATTAAAATTTTTAAATTATTGTTCAAGATTGTTATTGTTTATTAAACAGGGAATAGTGATCTTATTGCTAGGATTTTATTTACATCGAGATTTCGATGCCCACCAGTTCGGCCTAAGCCTTTGCTGGATCATAACGTAAAACTCATCCAAAGTACAAAGTCTTTCCTTAATTTTTTTCTTGCTTTGTAAAAAAATAGCCAAAGTAGGTATTCATTTTTTTCATAACATTATTTATCATAATTCCAATCCATTAGTGGAATATGAATAATGAAAAAGATTGTAATAATTTAGCAGTGTGTTGAGCCCAAGAGGCAAACAAGTTCAACCAAATGACAAAAGTGATATTGAAACGTAAGAGAAAAACGAACGGAATGAGCAAAGTTACTTTCAATAATTACATGGTCAGCACTTGATTGGTTGATTTCTTATTTTTGGAAACCAAAATGCTGCTGCACTGAATGATTATTTGATTTCGTCAGGTGACACAAATAAAATTCGAAAGTAAATGATGAAGCCTGGCCAATCGAAAAAGAAAACGTATGCTGCTGAAGATTGGAAATATAAATATTTGTTTTACAAATCACTTTTTTTTATTTTTGCCAATTTATGTCTTATATTGCAATGAGTGTAAAAAGCAAAGAAGCAAAAGCTCATTTGGGTAAATATTGCATGAGCCAAGCAATAAACTTCACTGAAAGTGCAAATGAAATAAGCAACAAAAATATGTCCTTTCTACGTTTGTTTATTTGCTTGTGTATAAGAAAATATCGTATTATCTAAAATTGCTTATTTCACTTTCATATGCATAAGTGTTGCTTTATATTCATGTCAAGTATTCATTTAATTGTTCATTTCGTTTGAGTGTTTATCATTTCATATAAACGGAAGCATTGTGCTTTTGTTTGAAAATCGTCTTAACGCAAAATAATAGAATTTGATAAAAATGATTTTAATCTCTAATTAGCAGATTTCGCTCCCACAAAGATAATGCTCATTTTTTCCTCAAAATGGTGCACTGCTTCTTGAAAATACTATACTTATAAAAGAAAACATTTTTTCGTCATGCAAAACTGGATTAAAAGTTTGTTTGAACATTTCTGTTCATGAGAATTTTGGAATGAGTAGTTGGCTTTCTTTTAAGATTTTTCGAGTCTATTGATGAGTTGGTTAGCATCAACGAAACATCGGCGGCATATAGGCTGCTGAAAAAGAAAGAAAACATTAAGCTCTGTTTATAAACCTAAAATAATACATTTCACTTGGCTTCTTAAAGCAAAGAAATAAGTTCATTTTTGAACAAATTGAGAAGTGTTAAAAATGATAATGTAGTAGAAACTGAAATCTACAAATTCTTTCTGGATAACAAGAGAAATGGTATGCCCTCATGCGCAATTGAAAAATCTGTAATGCATTTTCAAAAAGTTTGTTTCATTATTTTTGTAGAATTTGCCAACTCTCTCTCTCTCTCTCTCTCTCTCTCTCTCTCTCTATTTCTCGCTGCTAATGACGTCTATTTCCATCTGCAACCACTATTTGTAAATTCTGTTGTCCTTTGTCCGTCTGTTCTGGCAAACAAGACAGTGCCCTTTAGAATCTTAAGTTTAGATGGCAGATGCGTGTGTTGCTGTTGTTCATTCGTTACCAAGTGCAGAAATAAAGTGAATAAAAATGTGGATATTTGTAATTTAGCTTTGATTCAATTTCTTTATTTGTCGTATGTAAGAATTGCCTTCTAAAACAGAGCGTCACACTTTTCTGGTTTCGTGCGAGTCGCGTAGGTGGCTTTGTTCGTTCTTAATTTGGTATTTTATTTCTCATATGCACATACATATGTGTGTATGTATAATTTAGTAAATTTTTTCCATTTCATTTAAAACTTTTTTCATTTTAATTCTTTGTTGTTGTTGACCAGTGTGGCCAGATGCTAAAAATATATTACATGTTAACATATTACTGAAATTTTCATTACACTGAAATATACTGTAATACATTTATTTACATATATTATATGATTCTTATATGGCTCAAGTTTAACCCATGGTTGATCACTTTCTAATTAGTATCAATTAAGCAAAGAAAAGTGAAATTTTGAGGGTTTTCCATGCATCCATTTATTGATGTACTTTTACCCCCTAATTCATAAAAATTATTACAGGCTTATAAGACTGTTATTTGACATATTTGTATGGAATATCTGTCAAATAAGAGCTTTATAAACCTGTTATAATTTTTATGAATTAGACGGTTAGTCTTCACTTAATGCGTTCTTGTAGTTGAATAATATTGCAGACTGTTGGCTTCTTCATTCATATAAACTTATATTGTGTCTTTGCTGTTCTATGGCTCTAATATTCTCTATCGTACAGTTCAGCCATTTTGTCTTATAATATTCAGAGAACTCACATTTATTCTATTTCAAAGTGTTTTCTGAAACAGAAAAAGATTATGTGTCTGAAATTTAGAAAAATTTTGCTCGCACACAGATATATGTATGTACATATTTGTGCTGGAGTAATTTCTTACATTAAAATTATATTAAAGTTCAAATTATTATTACAATGGTTTCACGTGACAACCATCAATACAACGAAAATCGCATAAATTATATTGTATAACAGTTGTAATTTAAAAACTACTAAAAAGGAAATTCATACTGCTAACTGAAATACACCAAGAAAAAAGGCTGAAATGGACACGCTGTTGATGATGCTTCAGTGTACAAATATTCTCGTTTACATTTACAACACATTAAATGTTTTATGGTCTCACGTACAAATGGTTGGAAGGAAACTCAATTTTATTTGTTGACTCAAAATGAAAAAATTAAAATAAATAAATAAACCCTGAAAACAACAACCAAATAGAGAAAAGAAGACAGTAAAACAATACTAGCAGCCATTGCAGCAACATTGTTGTTGTAGTTAATTGAAAACATCTGCAGGCGAATGTTGTTGCTGCTGTTGTGCATAATTGGAAAATTATTTAAATTAAATTTTTAAAATGCATTTCCACAAATGATATTGAAAGATATTTCATTGTTGCGAGTAAATAAAATACGATGATGGCGAACAGGAAAGCTATTTCGCACGTACACATATGTAAAGGCACGCGCACACACATACACGAACATGCACACAAGTACGTTTGTTTTTATTAGCGGTACGATAACAAAAGTAAAAAATTCATATTTGTTAATTGTGTTTACCAAATAAAATTAAATTGGTTTAATTTAATTTGTAAAAATTGCTTATAGGGAAAATGAAAGTTTCAAAACATACACAAACTAAAAATCAAATTTGCGCAAAGTTAATTGCAACGCAAAATTTGCCGGAAGACCAAAGCACGGACTGTTGACAGAAAAACTAGTTAATTAAAATTATGAATATTTTCAGATATGTATGTATGTATGTATATCATAAAGTCTGCCACTTTAATAAAATTTCTAAAAAAAAAAAAAATTTTATGATTTTTGTAGTCCGGTGAAGAAATGTGTTTTCAGGTAGTATTCTGTGCCAGTTATGGACCTCGTTTATTGAAAACTAAGCGTCTAAAGAGCATTAGCACCTGATATTTCGGTTACTAGTATTCTACGCGATCGTATGTCTTAAAAAGGCAATCAATTTGTCAACAGGGCACAGATGCATGGATATTTGAGTTTAATAGTGAATGGATTTGAAGACAAATTAATAACAGGCTTAGTAGTTAACTTGCAAGAGCAATTTCTACTACTAATGCAGTGTATAAAATCCATCAAAAGTAAATATTTTTTTTAATAAAAACAAAACACACATTTATTCAACATAAAACCGATATGAAATTTGTAATAATTGTTTTTTTAATATTTTTGAATGTCATTAAATGTCAAAATTTACAGTGATGCCACTACAATTTTTCGTCTTTTTTTAGTGATGGCACTATAATAATCGAAAAATGTTGAGTGGAACAAAA
The DNA here is from genome assembly GCA_963662145.1 of Sturmia bella. Lineage (NCBI taxonomy): Eukaryota > Metazoa > Arthropoda > Insecta > Diptera > Tachinidae > Sturmia > Sturmia bella. The sequence continues at coordinate 7,354,298 of OY759168.1, read as the reverse complement.
TGAGATAGAAACGTAAAGATGTTGAAACATGTTGGATTTTAGCCCTGTATATTTCTTAAGGGGAAATTTCAACATCATCGCAAATTGATGTTATAGCCTTTTCACACTTATCAACATTTTCGTGGAACGTGTTGAAGATGTTGAAAATGTGAAACATGCGTTCACACACAACATCTAACATCTAACATCATATATACATACACAGCTGGCAAAATAAATAAAGCCACGTTTTGCATTAAAGACAATAAAAATATAATATAAATAGATTTTGAAGACAAAATAATAGTAGGATTAGCATCAAGGCAGATTTACTAGGTACAAGCACTAGCAGACCAAAAAAAATACACGAGAGTTGTTGGTAGAAAAATAACTGAATACTGTCAAATTCTTCTCTCATTTGTTTTGTTAAACTGGTTTGTGAGTGTATACAAAAACGAAATTACACAAATTTCGTAAAATAAATTTATTTAAACCACTTAAAAATTATTACTTTACTTTTTTATGGAATAAAAGAAGCAAAATCACTGGCTTACTTTATTTTTTCTTCAATAGTAGCTACAAAATCACTTGCACATTTCTTAGAAATCAGAGCACGTTAAACGGCTTGTAAACAAACTTTTGACACTAAGCAGTTAATAAACAACGAGCAGCTGTTTTAGTGATTTTACCTGTTTAATCTGCCTTGATTAGCAGTTAGCTTGCAAGAACAATCTCTACTACTAATGCAGTGTATAGAATCCATAAAAAGCTTGCTGGAGGAAGAAGATCAGGAAGACATCATTTTGGACACAACTCCTTTTTTAATGATTTTGAATGTCAAAATTTACAGTGATGCCACTACAATTTTGTAATTTTTTTAGTGATGACACTAAAATAATCGAAAGATGTTGAGTGGAACAAAATGAGTTAGGAACATTTTATAAAGATGTTGAAAGATGTTGGTTTTTAGCCCTGTATATATCTTATGGGGAAATTTCAACATCATCGCAAATTGATGGTAGATGTTAGATGTTGATAAGTGTGAAAAGGCTATTAGATGTTTTATAGGCTTTTTACACTTACTCACCAATGCCAATAGTTTGGCAACATGTTAACATCTTCCTATACAAATTCTATATGAAAAAAACTCAACATCTTTCCAAGATGTTAATTTTTTATTTTGCTGTATTCAACATCTTTCGATTATTTTAATGTCATCACTAAAACGGAGATAGAAAAAATAATAGAAATTCATACCATCACTAGAAAATATACAAGTGTCAAAAATTTTTACAATGAATATCCTTTTCCAAAAAATGCCATTGCGATTCTAAGGTGTAATTTTTTTTTATTAGTTTAAATCTTAATAAATTATTAAAAGTTCTTACAAATGTCCACAGGCGTCATGGACTCGAAACATGTTGCGCATTAGGCTAGATTTCATCCTCATCGTCGCCGTCGTCTTGCATAATTTCTAATAATTCCGCAAATTGAATTTGTAATTGGTTTTGGTCTCTAAGGGCAATAATTAATCCGAGAATTGCACAATTTTTAAATTCCATTTTGTTTAATGTTTTTTGGTTTGCTCAAACACGTGAAATAATATTTGACAGATGAAAGATGTTTTTCAATTTTCAACATCTTCAACAAACATCTCAAAGATGTGAGTAAATGTAAATCCGCTATTAGATGTTGATAAGTGTGAAAAGGCTATACGACCATCCTCCGCTAAACAGAATTAAAAAGGCGGTTTTGATGTGCTGAAAACTGCTTTGCATAGCTTTGGTCCTCCCTCATTTCATGCAGCTGTTGAAAGAAATCATATCAGCTAGGTAATTTTTCTCAAATAAATTTTGTCACTTTACTGAAACTAAATTTTAATTATGCAACATGTTTTTCAATCCAATAATATTTGTTACAAGAAGCTGATAAAATTCTCTTGAACCCACCAGCCAACCACATTTCACAACAAATAACGGTCGCTTTAAATGAATTAAATACGAAAATATAAAATCCTACCAACAACAACGCATCTCAATTAGACTAAAAAAACAAAAAAGTCCATAAACTGTGTTATTTAAACATTCATGTAATTGACTTTGGGTCGGAAAATAAATAAATAAATAAAGAATGTGTATCTTGCAGTTATTGTTTCAGCATACATACCAACACACGTATTTATCTCACTATCATCCAAATGCCAATAGTTTCGAGATTAGAAATGCAAACGCAGAGCATATAAAACTAAATAACTATTAGAAGAAATAAAAAAATAACATGAAGTACAACAACACAAACCCTGTCGAGTTAAAAGAGTTGGTTCGGGTATTTAGTTAACCAATGAAGATCTCTTAAAAGAAAGACATTAAAATGTGTATAAAATTGCAAAAAAAAAAAAAAATAAATAAATAAATGGGTTGTTAAATAAAGTAAACAAAGAAAGAAAGAATGGTGTTTAAAGCGAAGGATTGAGTATTGAGTTGTACTCTTTTAAAATGCTTGTGCCAAAAGCAGCCGGCAGTCCTAAAAGTCTATTAATAAGATAGTAGCCACCATGAAACAACTAATAAGGTAGCCTCGTCAGCTGAACTGTTAATCTTCTGACTACTTCAAACTGTCAACAGAATACAGAGTTGAAAGGCAGCCAAAACGAGATAGCTAATCAGCGTAAGCTCTGTTCATCTATCTAATGTACAAATGTACAAGTGGCGTCTTTCTGGCATTTTGCCGAAGTTGTACAAGAACAAAATTCATGTTATTTTTATAGAAATTGTTGTTATTGTAGTGAAAAGGTTACCTTATTAGTTACATCATGGTAAGCACTATCTGTTTTCATGAAATCCAAAAGTGGTTGCAAGCTGCAATAAAAAAAATCGATTTATTTGTAAGTAATATCTTGTAAATTACATGTGCTTCTGAAGAATTCGACTCATATGTTTCTCCTTATGTCTATCAAAATTTTTTAATTTACGTACGATTTAGAAACTTACGTGTACATGTGTCTTTGTTTATTTGCAATAGTTGATGTTCAAAAATTAAAATGTTATTGTTCGATAAAAGAAAATATCGCAAAAAATGTTCTTATTAAAATAAGCTGCAATAACAGAAGAACCCACAATTTTTATCTGTGTGATGATTCTTCCTTCGCACTACATTTTTAGGGGTTCCGTACTCCAGAATGAAAACGGAACCCTATTACTGAGACTTCGATGTCCGTCACAGACACCAGTTTCCCAAAAACAACAAAAAGTTAAAAAATAACGGATGCTCCCATACAAGAAATTAAAATTAGTTGTAACTCTTGAACTGTAAGAAATAGAGAATTGAAATTTGCGCAAGATATGCACTTGCCAGGCCTGCAAAGCAACAAATAACAAGTATAGCAAAAAAAAAAAATGAAAAGATAGAGGCTAGAAATTTACACGCTGCCTGACCTCTACAACAGCAAGTATTAAAAACAACAAAAAGTGACAATCTAAGGGCTACCTCGTACCAGGGGTGTCTAGGTCAAAAAATACCTTACTAATTGTTTTCTGTCTTTTTAGCGATCTATATGCCACCGGCATATGTAGATGCTACCCGTATTGAGAGCACAAACGAAATGTCAGCGGCATATAAACGGCTGAAAAAGACACAAAGCAATTAACAAGGTCCATTTGGACCTGGAATAAAATTTGTTTTATTTAAAATGTTTTATATACTTTCTATGTAAGATATCAAGTTGATCTGAGGCTCCGGTCTCTTCCATTCAAAATCTTAATAAGATTAATCTCAGGTTTTCGCATCATACTGTTCAAATGTGGACGTATCACTTAAGGTCGGATCACACGATTGCCGCAATGCACCAATTTTACACAATTTTTATTGGGCTGAATTGGAGCATAATAAAAAATTTGTCCCAATCAAATTCTCTGCAATCACATGATTGTGACATTTTACTGAAATTTTATTGTCGCAAATTGCCGCAAAACAATTTAGTACCAATAATTGCCGCATTATAGTCACACGATTGTTATATTATACGGCAACTGTGAGAAACAGCTGTTGTAGCTGATGACATACTTTGTTTTCCAAAAAAAAAAAATAAATTAATTAAATGTTAAAAATATGGTTTGTTCATTAAAAAGAAAGAAAATCGCTCCGGCTATTATTATAATGTTGTGCGGGCTGAAAAAAGCACAAAATGAATAGCAACAACAATTGAATTTTACTGATTGAAAAGCAGAAATCATGTTTGGAAGACGCGTTTAAACAGTTTTGAAACTAAATACATGTATACATATGCATATTATTGGCGCGTATTGTCTTCTTTGGTTGCCGCATGAGAACACAATAAATATTGGTGCATTTTTAGAATTTTTATTGGTGATTAGTTGTATGTCAAGTGTTCACATGATTGTCGCATCAGGGTTGTATTTGATTGGGACAAATAGGAACAACATTCGTTTTGGTTGCCGCATGAGCCAATAAATTGTGCTATCACACGATTGGCACACAAAATGTAACAAAAATTGCTGCATTGCGGCAATCGTATGATCCCACCTTTACAATCCAAAAAAAAAAAGAAACAAGTATTTATTTCTTAGGCGCTCATAAAATGATGACATAAGACGCTTTCGAGGTCGGCTTTAGTATAATGGTACTTACTAATTGCCGTAAAATTAAAAAGTGTGCTGCCAGATGGTTACAGATTTTGTAAGCGAAGCCGGTGTGGGTTGACGATGGAGGAGAAAATCGCTTAGCCCGGCCGCAGGCCGGTTGTCAAGAACAAATTTTGCATACCTATGAAAAATTTATTGAATTAAATATGAAAAAATATGATTTTAGATGCTTGAAACCGTTTATGAATTAGCGATTTCATGCTATGCGTAGAAACTTTCCTCATTTTCATATTTTTCTCAGTAAATTCCGCAACTGCAGCATCGAATTATTAATAAACTAAAAGCCTCCGGCAGACTGAATTCAGTTTTGGGAGTTCCACGACCCCCTCTACAAACCTATAAAACTCATTTCTTCCAAAGCCTGGCTCCTTATTCTAAAGTTTCCCCCGCTTTTGTATGTGCAACTGGATTATTCAAATGATATACATATGTATGCAGGTGCCATGCTAAAGAAGTCTGAAACAAGCATAATCAATGGCATAACTCAATCAATTTCTGTATATTTTACATAAAAAATACAAATGCCTATGGAATAGTTATTTTCTATGGTCAAACATGCTATAATTGGATTAGTCTGTACTATGTTGCAATCAACCATATTATTGTCGAAACTTCAATTAACGCCGTAGTGCCGGCATTAAAACGTTGATGGGCATGAATATGGGTAGATACTACATTTATAAAATTGAGGTGCCTCAATATATTTATATATAAGCCCAGCGAACATACCACTGAATTTTCATCCATCCACGAGTGCAGATTTATAGTCATTAGTATGTGTGTTAGTAAATGGCCAGCGATCTTACGACCGCTAACACAAGTCCTATTTTGACGAGCTCATCCATACCTTGAACGCAGATTATTGTTGGGTGTATCATTCATATTCTGCCTCTTAAAGAATAGTCTTCTAGAATAGTAAACTTCCAATTTATTAACAATTACTTTATTTCAGGTTCGCCTGCGCTTCATATCGTTAGCAAAATAAAATTAATGTACTCACCTCATAGTATATGTATGTGTATGTGTTGATGTTTTGTTTATTGTTATTTAAACGCGTGTTAGACAGAAAATTGTTCAATCACAGATAACAACATGAAACTAAATCGATAGACAGACTTGTACAAATATATTCACAAATAGCCCCATATATTTGTTAGTATTTTTAGCAAACTCAAACTTATTCACACACACACACACACATTCACACAATCAGTTACACTGCCTACTTGTATATTTAAGCTCTTTATTTAAAACCCAACCCATTTATAGTAAATGGCACTTAAATGATTCGCATTGCTGTGCGAAGAAGAGAAGAAAAAAGCAAAAGAACAATTGTGAAAAAGCACACTGACAAAATGCTGCTGTTACCAATTGTGCTATTAATCAGACACATTTGCACTTTCCTCAACATTTTAAATACATTCCCAAACGGACTCCATTCTCAAACCGCTTTTCCAAAGTAAAAGATGTAAAAAAAAATAGGGGAAAGAGCATAAGATTTTTAATTTCCTAGATATTTTTATAAAAACTCCCACCCAAAAGTTTACAAGGCGTATGATAGGGTATGATGAAAAAGAAAACAAAACCCACAAAGCAAAACGTTTTCTATTTAAAATGTCGTCTCAGACATCTGCACACAGTTGAATGGTAGAAAAAATATGGTTGCCACGCGACTTTTGTAAGTTGTGTTTACGGTATTTGTGTATACGAGTATAATAAGAGAGAAATTCTTTAAGGTTTACTTAAATTAAATTTTGATGATCAAACATTACTGCGTCGCAACCACTTCCTTAACTCGATTTGGCCTTAAACTCTGGCTTGCCTCTGCACGTGATGGCCCACCAGTAAATCGAAATTTGGCATCATCTCACAATGCATAATCTCCATATAGTGAATGCTTCTTTAATGCAGGTATTCCACATCTGCTTTAAGTTTTATCTATTTTGGTGCCTTTTCCTGTAATTTTGATAGGTTTTATTATAGATAATATTTGTGAAATCTTTCTTTTACTCTATCAAATTTAAACAATTTTGGGAATTACAGTAAAAAAATCCTAAAAGTTTTCTGCAGCACAAAACTTTTTTCATGTCAACTATTTTTACACCAGAATTCATGAAAAATGAAATGTTGTTGAAATAGGCCGCAGTGCATTCCGTTTAAAATCTACACAACAAAGTCATTGCATTTAGAGGGCAATGAAGGCGAACCAGTTAGAAGGTTGTTAAAATAATTTTGCTAAATTTTTGTGAATTCCGGTGTTATAAATTAGTTTCTTTCTTGCACGTAACGTATTAAACAGTATAGGGGGAAACTTTAGAATAAGGAGCCAGGCTTTGAAAGAAATAAGTTTAATAGGTTTGTAGAGGAGGTCGTGGACCTCCCAAAACTTAAGTCAAAGTCTGCCGGAGGCTTTTAACTTATTAATAATTCGATGTTGAAGTTTCAGAATTTACTAAGAAAAATATGAAAATGTTGGTAAAACAGTGCTGCCAGAGGAAAGTTTTTGCTCAGAACATAAAATCGCGAATTCATAAACGGTTTTAAGCACCCAAAATCTAATTTTTTTCACATTTAATTCAATACATTTTTCATAGGTATGCAAAATTTGTTCTTGACCACCAGCCTTCGGCCGGGCTATGGGATTTTCTCCTCCATTGTAAACCAACGCCGGCTTCGCGTACAAAATCTGCATGCATCTGGCAGCACACTTTTTCATTTTACGGCAATTGGTACCATATTACTAAAGCCGACCCCAGTATAGCAAAACGCTTAAAAGTCGCTTTTCTGACGAACACTTTTACAAAAATAACTCTCTAAAATGGGCAGATTCGTCTTGACAAAAATCATAGCTGTTCAGTTCCGATTTCATGCCTATTTAAGATAGCATGTTGTCTCTAAGAAACTGTACGTTTAGGTATTACATAAATATTGTAACGACTAGTGCTGGTGATGTATTGAGTACTAAGGTACCGGGTACAGAGTAGTTGCCCTTTTGGGAAGCTCAATACTCAAAGTAGTTACTAAATACTTTCAGAGTAGCACTTTTTGACGAAATTTAACGGAAAATGCAAAACAAAATATAACTTCATATGAAAATAATCGAAGTTACAAACCTCAGAAGTATTAGTGTCGAATTAAAGTTAATAATAAAAAATATATTCTAGTTTTTCTCTTATTAAAATATAACTTTTGATCAACATACATACATATTTCAGATACTTATGTATGTATTCATGCACATGTAAGAAAATATTATATATATATATATATATATATATATATATATATATATATATATATATATATATATATATATATATATATATATATATATATATATATATATATATATATATATATATATATATATATATATTTATATATACAGGGTCCACCATCTCACGTTTTTTTTTTCAAATAGTGCTTATTTCGTGAATGGTAACGCTCATGTCTGATTTGAAAGATAATTAGTTTTATCCTTCCGCTGAACGAATATGGTTGTGTATACGCTTGAACAACGATATTACTTTGAAAATCATGGTAATGTTGCAGAATGTATGCGAAAATTCCGTACGAACTTTATAAGAAGAGAAGCACCGTCCGCTCCGTATGTTCGTTATCTTGTGAAAAAAAGAAAGAAAGAAACTGGCATCCTCATCGATAAACTAAGGCGTGAAAACCCAAAAACAGCGCGTACACCCGAGAATACTGCTGTTGTGGCAGAAAGTGTGCGTGAAGCGCCATTAACATCAATTCACCGTCGTTCTCAGCAATTGAAAATTTCGGAGAAATCATTGAGACGATTTTTTTCAAATTCAAATAAAAAAAGAAATTTGAGATAATATTTAGTAGTTTTGTATAGCATTTTCAAAAAAAGTTATTTGGTAGATCCTTTATATATTTAAAAACGCTTTAAAAGTATTGAGTAGCATTCGGTACCCAAATGAAAAGTATTGACTGTCATTAAGTAATGAAAAGTAGTAAAATTCCCCAGCACTAGTAAGCACGCTGCTTTTTACGTTTACCAATGGGACCGCCACCATATGGTTAATTTGGCTTACTCAGGGAAAAGTCTTGTAAGTATGGTTCGGGGTCAAGGCACTACATTTGACAGCCATAGTGGCTGTCTTTCGCACACCTACTTGCTTACAAAAAAGCACCCCAAAAGTATGTATGTATTTGGACCACCGAAAATGAAGCTTTCACAGATACCACCATCTGGGACTACTAGCACTATCTTCCTGCTTCTTCAGACGTTAGGCACAACCAAAACATTTTGCCGAAGTAGATAATGACAAACGCCAGGATGGTGATAGACACTCTTTGCTGCTTGATATTCCACGCTCTACTAATCTAAAATATGACTAGAGTGGTAGCCCTTAAAAGACACAAAGAAAACATAGAGCCTAAAGGCCGTGTCAGATAAAACTTTGTTGCTTTGCGTGACGTTTATAACTTTGAAAGAAAAGCGTAAAACAAAAAGTGTATGTCACAATAAAAACTTTGACATGACCCGCGCATTGTTTGTTTATCAATAAAATATTGAATATATAAAATATTTTATATATGTACTTATTTGTAGTTTTGTTTATTTTTTTTCTAATGAATTTATTCATTAAATTTATAAAATTTATTTATTTATTTGGATTTTTTTTTTTGATTTCTGTTGACGCCAAGAAAAAAATAAAAGAAAATGAAAGCAGCTAATTGTCAAAGCGCGCAAAAAGATGAAAGATGCCCAACTTTTTGCTTTGCTTTGCGTCAAATAAAATGTATGTGACAAGTGCCATATAAACATGTACATTTATCTTAAATGTCAAAGCGTGTATGTAACGCAACGCGAAGCAAAAGTTTTATCTGTCACGGCCTTAAGCCAGTAATACGACAAGACAAAAGTAGTTACGCTACGAAACTTATTAACATGTCGTCTTCATATCAGATAATCCCCGAATTCTGTAATTCGCCAGTAAGTGAGGCAACTCTTTTGTTAAAAAGGCTTTTAAATATAAAGACCAACAACTGCTAAAGCATCTACCCCGTATTAAAATAAAAAGTCATACATACAAACACACAGGTCATTACCTTGTTGAACAAAAAGCAACAAAACACCAGCTCACAAACACACTAAATTACACTTCTGCGCACAACCCACTGCAGTTTAGCAACGCCCCATTTACAGTTTGTCAAGTGCTGCCAAGTTTCTGTTACGTTTCATATAAAAATAAACCATTTTCGTTTCCCACACAAAAAGAGCGCGTAAAAATTTTGAGAAGACCGATTGTCTCTTCTTCATGATATCAAAGGCGGAGTTAAATTTAATGGCATTACAGTGATACAACATTTGTACAAACTACTGCAAAGCAGCGAGCCATTATTATCGTAGGTTAGGTTTTCATTTAGCTGCACTTTATCACAACAATAACAACTTCAACACAAGCAGTTAAACTAACAACAACAGCACAATCAAACGAAGGAAGGAAGCAGTTAAACTGGTCTAACAAGCTGTAGTGCTGCCGGTATTTGTGACTGATGATGACGATTGTTGTTGGCTGGTGGTGGTGTTTGTAGTGTTTTTAGTAAAAATTAAAATAACAACAACATTAGCAATTTTAAACATCATTAGCTTTTGGCTAACAAGACAAGACTCAATGCAATGTTGATTTTTAAGTGGATGTGGATGGAGGTAGTTGTGTGAAAAGTGTGTAAAGTGGTATTAGTGTCCAATTTGGTGGCTGCTGGTGGTAGCAGCAGTGGTGTGTGGTTTAAACAGTTTGGGTACGGTCGGTAAATGCTTTGCAACGGGGAAGTTAAACATTCAGTTGGCATTAACACCTCAATTTGTCGAGTTCTTTAAAGCGCTTTAATTTTAAACGGTTGTTTTTGGTTTTTGTGAATTTACCTGCGAGAAGAAAGTAACAATTTTATTTGTGTATGTGAAAATACAAAACCAACCGACAAATATCATTTATTTGAAACGGTTTAACGATTTTTTCTTAATTGGAAACTCAAGAATTGTAATTTCTCATGGTTGAAAAATAAAAGCGGCGGCTTTCCAACATTATTCTGCAGAAAATATACATATGTATGTGTATGTAAAAATATTTAAAATGAGATAAACAAAACATAATAAAACTTTTACCGCTTCAAATCTTAATTCATTAGTTAAGTAGATATAAAACAACAATTCAAGGGGCTGAAAAATTAAAAAAAAAAAATTATAAAACCAAGTAGACGCAGTGTAATTCTTTTAATAGCTCTATAAAAAAAAGTGTCTAGTGTTAAAGTTATTTAGAAGTTGTGCAAATTGGCTCCCTGCTGCCACAGCATGTCATCGTCACATGAAGAGGATGATCGTGATGACATTGAGGATCAAGAAATTCATGTCGATGTTGATTCTGACTCCCGCTTATCATGTGGTACGGGCTCAGATATCGATATGGATGGTGCCAGTTGTTATGACGAATCAGAGGCTCCCTTAAGGTAAGACTTCGAAAGAAGGTTTGTACCTTGAAGTTTTAATAAATTAAAAAAGTGAAACGATGTAATATGTACAACTCAAGTCCAATCTACGGTTTATGGTAAACAAAAAAGTTTAAGGCTTGTTAATAGTAAAGCGTCCCAGTAAGAACAGTGAACAGAGGCATCATCATTGCTGATGGATTTGTTTATCATAGTTTCTATCATTTTCTCAAAGGGAAAATGAAACAAATAATGTAAACATTCGTGTACGTGTGATTTCTTATTTAAATCAGCGTTACCACCTCAGATAAGCGATCAATCCAATTTTTTTTTTCAAAATGTCCACCAAATTACATGCAATTACAAAATATAAATAAATTTTTTCGCAAAACAATACAAAGAGATGGGAATGAACTATTTTAGAGATACATTTAGATAAACTTTAAAGAAAATCAGTGGTCAGCAGCACTTTTGACAATAGAAAACCAAATCATATGGAAAAATTCTATAAGACCATGTTTTTCAAAGAAAAAAAAAGGGCAAATGAACCTATAAAAACAATAATTTATAAACGTAACTCCAAATGAAATCACCAAATTAATACGGGAAAATTAAAATATTAAGAATATCATTAAAATGGCAACGCTGAAGGCAATAAAATTGCTTTACATGTGTTAGTAATTACATTGTTTATGGATTAATTTCAATCAGTCATGTCTTGTAGGGGTACCAACAAGTTGCCGTAGGTAAGCAAAAGTAATCAGTTATACGGTAGAAACACCAAATACACACTTATAATCAATTTTCTGTAGCTTGCGATGGACTCGCAATAATTACGTATAGGCAGGCACTATTCTGAAAGTAATTTTGCGTTGTTTTCAAAAGATGACCACCAATAAATTGTTCGCTAAGTATTTTCGGAATCGATCAAAACGTGCTATTTTACAGCGCAAAGTGTGTCAAGCGTATTTTCGGTGTACAATCCCTGCTTTTTCATACAAAATGGATGGTTTAGATGTCAATAATACGATTGACGCTCTAATCTAGGTTGCACTGTTACACATTCCAACATGATTCAACACCAGCAAAGTCTATCAGCCGCCGCCAATACTTAAATTTTTGGGCGGATTATTTTCTTGAGATGAACGAAAACCTCACTTTTTCAACCAAATGAACAGATATATACTAGTTCCTCATCAATACAGATAAAATCAATACAGCTAAGAGGATTTTTTGATTCTATACGATTGCATTGTAAGACATCTGTGTAAAATTGATCTAATATGAATATTGTATAAAAAAGAAACAAGTCTAATATGTTCCACAAATAGAGCAACGTTTCCCAGTTCGTTACAAAAATGTCCGCTGTAGAAAATAGTTTCTTATATGTATGCCTTGTTAGTGAACCGTCTAATTCATAAAAATTATAAAAGGTTTATAAAGCTCTTATTTGACAGATTTTCCATACAAATATGTCAAATAACAGTCTTATAAGCCTGTAATAATTTTTATGAATTAGGGGGTAAGTATATAAATAGAAAGTAAAATTGCATGAGTTTTGGTTGCCGAGTGGTTAAAGTGGCTGTGCCAAAAGTGTGAAATTTTACACTTCCAAAGTTCATAGGGTGCTGATGAAGGCTGTTTAGTTACCCAGAAACAGCCGGTTGTCCACCTAGCTATAAAAATTTTACTTTTCCTTACCTAATTCATATTAATTAAAAAGTGACAAAGCAAAAGGCCTACAAAATGTATTTAATATAAATATGAATATCCCATAGTTCAATGTAATTAGACCTTATTAATGTTTTCTGTCCCTTTCAGCCGCCGACATTTCGTTGATGCTAATCAACTCATCAGTAGACTCCGAAAATTCTTAAAAGAATGTTTGACACAACCACTTATTCCATCACTCCCATTAAATGAGAATCAGAAATGTTCCCACAAACCTTTAATACAGAAAACATTTTTCCGTCTTGGAACTCTTTTACTTTTCTTTACAACTTCTAGACAACCAGTTAACTTTGGTTACTACGATTTCTATTCTTAAAATATCAAAAAGTAAAAGTTTTCTGATTCTCATCTTGTTCATGGGAATTATAGAATAACCCCCTAATTCATAAAAATTATTACAGGCTTATAAGACTATTATTTGACATATTTGTATAGAAAATCTGTCAAATAAGAGCTTTATAAACCTGTTATAATTTTTATGAATTAGACGGTAGTTTATATGTACATATTTTTCGAGTCCAGTGACGAGTTGATTAGCAACAAATATACATCGGTGGTATACAAACTGCTAAAAATTACAGAAAACATTAATAAGGTCTATTTTTAGCACTAAAACAATACATTTCACATAGCTATTATAGCAAATAAATAACTACATTCATTCGCGAAATAGCTATGTTATTTATTAGCTCTGTTGTTGCAGTCCAAGTTCTATTTTTATACCCTATTTTTCTATTTTTTATACCTTCCCAAAAGGGTATATATATGTAAAGCCACCAGACAACTTATTGATCTTAATCTCACTTTAATCGTTTTATATGTAAATGACCCCTCTGCTTGGGGATTGAAAATAAGCAAAATCGCATTTATAATTACTGAGATATAGACAAAAAAAAACATTTTAAATTTTTTACCACATTTTTTGTATTATAATAAATAGAAAAACAACAAGGGCTCGAACCAGCAGTATGCAGATTGATGAGCAGCTAACACCACCACTGAGCCATAGCCGGGTTTTGATGAGATTGACATTTTAGATGAATACATGTAGCTTTTATTTTAGAATATTAGCCTTTTTATACCCTTCACATAAATGTGTAAGGGTATATATAAGTTTGTGATTCCGTTTGTAACGCATTGAAATATCCATCTAAGACCCCATAAAGTATATATATTCTGGATCAGCATCAATAGCGATTACGATTGAGCGATGTCCGTCTGTCCGTCTGTCCGTCTGTCCGTCTGTCCGTCTGTCCGTCGGTCCGTCTGTCCGTCTGTCCGTCTGTCCGTCTGTCCGTCTGTCCGTCTGTCCGTCTGTCCGTCTGTAGTCGTTGAAATACCGTTTCTGAGAAAACGGTTTGAGATAGAAACCTCATTCTTTCGCTAAAACGTGTGAAACCCCGGTAGTGGGTCTGCTATTGAAATTCAGTAAGATAGGTCCGCGGATAGCCGAGATATATTCAAAAAACCGGGTTTTGAGGGATATTTTGTGTAATTTTTGTATTCAGATTTTTGAAAAAAAATTTTTTCTTAAAAACTAAATCATATCATTTTTAGTGCTCATTAAATCCTAGAAATGAAGGAATTTTTGAAATCGGCCCATATATATCCGAGATATAGCGTCTCCCGATTTTTAAAGAAATCGGCTTTATTAGCCAAATAAGACAACTTTTGGCACCGAAGATCAATCAAGATGGTATATATAGGCTATTTAGAGGCAAAAGTGGAAAATTTTTCCACATCGGCCCATATACACTCGAGATATAGCGCCTCCCGTTTTCTCAAGAAGTCGGCTCTAAAAGCCAAATAAAACAACTTTTGGTATCAAAAATTGATTAGAATGGAACATATAAGGTGTTTAAAAGCAAAATTGGAAAATTTTTGAAATCGGTCCATATATATCTGAGATATAGCGACTCCTGATTTTTCAAGAAATCCGCTCTTTAAGCCAAATAAAGCAATTTTTGGCACTAAAAATCAATCAGAATGGTACATATAGACTATTTAGAGGCAAACGTGGAAAATTTTGGACATCGGCCCATATACACTCGAGATATAGCGCCTCAAGTTTTCTCAAGAAGTCGGCTCTAAAAGCCAAATAAAACAATTTTTGGTACCAAAAATCGATCAGAATGGTACATATAAGGTGTTTAAAAGCAAAATTTGAAAATGTCTGCAATCGGTCTATATATACCTGAGATATAGCGTCTCCCGATTTTTCAAGAAATCGGCTCTATAAGCTAAATAAAACAACTTTTGGCACCAAAAATCAATCACAATGATACATATAGGTTAGTCAGAAGCAAAACTGGAAATCTTTTTGTCATCGGCCCATATATGTTCGAGATATAGCGCCTCCCGATATCTCAAGAAGTCGGGCCTGGAAGCTAAACGAAACAGTTTTTTGCACTAAATATTTGTCGGAATGGTACATACAGGCTGTTCAGGGGCAAAATTAGAACATTTTTGGACATCGGCCCATATGCACCCAACTTTTGGTACCAAAAATCGATCATAATGGTACATACATACATATGTAGCAAAATTCGAAAATATTTGCGATCATGTATGAATGTATGTATGTATGTATGTATGTATGTATGTATGTATGTATGTATGTATGTATGTATGTATGTATGTATGTATGTATGTATGTATGTATGTATGTATGTATGTATGTATGTATGTATGTATGTAGATACGTTTGTATTCATGTAGGTATGTATGTATCTACATACATATGTATGTATGCATGCAAGTATGTTAGCATAAACAATTTTTTTGCTTTGGTGTAAAAATGTGTATGTATATATACACGAGCTTGAAAATGAAAGTGATATAAAGAATTGTTGAAAAAAGGGTACGCAATGAAATTCTTTTAAACAATTGCGTCTTCAAATTCATTCACACAAAAAATCATTTTGGGTTTCCCTACGTACTTACATATGTACATACACACACACATGTGTATGATGATACGCAATAGATCATCAACAACGTGCACAAGAAAAAAATAATTTTGTAAAAGCAAGCAATGTAAATATGTATGTATGTATATATGTATGTATATAATCAAAACAATGAAAGCAATGTAAATATGTATGTATGTATATATGTATGTATATAATCATTGTTTTATGGAACACACTGAAAATATTCAATAATAAAGAATTTATTTTAGAGTTTTCTATTATAGATACATACATACGTATGCATGTACCCACATACGTAAGTAAATTGAAAAGCAAATCACACTTAATGGCAATGTTTAGCATTATAATTCAAAAATAATGCAATTATATGCAATTTTTTGTTAAATAAATTTTACTATTAAGTTAACTGATAAATAATTAAGAAATAAATTTTGCTTTTCTTTATTTCATTGATATTAAAAAGAATTGGTGTCACCCAGTGGTTGAACTTGAGCATATTAGGAATTATTTAAATAAAAGTTTTGCAGCCTGTGTTAAATCCCGGTAGTGGATCTGATATTGAAATTCAGAAAAAATCGGCCCATTTAAAAGCCAAATAAAACAACTTTTCGCACCAAAAATCAATCGGAATGTATGTACCATTGTGAAGGGTATTTAAGATTCGGCCCAGCCGAATATAGCACTCTTACTTGTTAGGTTTAATTTTTAGCTTATGTTAACTGCTTTTAAAACTGAAAAAAGAGGTTTTTTCTAAAAATTTTATGCATATGAACACATGTACTTCACATCTGTGTTTAACGTTTTTATTAAATCAATTGTAATATCCCCACCAACACAACTTCAACTATTAAATGTTAAATATTTGTTAAGAGAAATAGTTCGTTGCAAGGAGCCTCTAAGTTTCGTATTGCTTAAGTTGATTTAGTATTATTACTTTATAGATCTGAAGGTCTTTTTATTGTATGTATTTATTCTACTATTTTTGTCCATATTTCGCCCTCATTCGGAAAGCTTCTTCGGGACTTGTTAAGTGTGTAATTAAAATAAGAACCCATAGTTTTATGCTTACAACAGTAGTCGAAATCATTACTCTCGAGGAATATAAAAATACTTCCAAAAACATTTTTTTTAGTTATTGTTTTTATTGATTTTTTATCTTCTATCTTATTTTCTTTTGTGTTGCAAAGTTTTCCAATTACCTCTGGTGGGTTTTAAGTCGCCATCGTAATAAAAAGGTACAACAAGCAATTTAAATAGATGTTATGTTACACCATGATATTGAATCAAGTTATTATTTCTGTATGAATTTAGCATGAGTTTTAATCAAATTTTGCTCATGCTAATTTTAGTTACCAAACATCAGTAAAACGACAAAAATAAATAAAAATAATTTTTCATGTTCGGCCCATCTGGGATTCGAACTCGCAGCCCATGGTTTAATAATTTTCGGTGGTATATTACAAGCATGACTTATTAAAAATAAATTGTTATTTAAAGTAATTTATAAACATATTATAATTTATTTTATCTAAAAAATGCATTTATAGTTTCCGATTTTTTGCTAATGCTTGGTCAAAATTCATTGTTTTGATATACATAAGTGCGTATTTTTGAAATAAACTTAGGGATATAAAGATTCATATACGACCTGCTATTACAGATTTATGTAGAAAATCTTCTAATTACACTTTGGTAAAGGGTATATAAGATTCGGCACAGTCAAATACAGCACTCTTACTTTTTTAAATCTAATTAATAAAGTTTAATGTTACATCATTATATTATTATGTTATAAGCATTATTGTCGAACTGGCTGACGTACAAGTGCCAATTATTTTATTAGCAACGACTTCGATTTTACTTCCTCAGAATTGAGAAAGATTTTTTTATGTGAAAGGTAAAGTCGTAGACATATTTTCCAATTGCCGCTTCACCTTCACCACAATGATCATCAGCTCCCAAATTGCTTCGAACGCAGATCAAAACCGCAACGCTTTGCCATCCTACTACCTGAGCTCTTCATTACTGGCTGTCTATATATAAAATTATTCATAAAACTTTCAATTCCATCACTGTGTTTTTCTGTTGAATCGTATATGTTTTTTGTATTCTCTCAGTAACATCCAATTGATTTCAATTTCATTTTTCTGTTTGTTACTATTAGATCAATGATGAGAAAGCTTTCAAAATTTGTGCCGGTCTCAGTGATTTTTAAGCATCAGTTTAACTTTATTGTCGAAATATATGGCTTACAACTGTTAAATATAATATCAGGCTTCAGTTCGATTTTACTTCTTTGAGAAAGGCTTTTTTATATGTTATGTTATATCATCCATTTAAACTATCAACAAAAAAACTGTTGGCGTACTGTTTGATCAAAATGAGTGTCGAGCTATTGTCATTTTTTATGTTGTTCACGATTGGGAAAGAAAATGGTACATGTTTAAAATAACTTCAGCAAGTAACACCGAGAAAGTTTCTTAGAAAAGAAAACAGCATGCCCCATTTCAATCATGCATTTGTTACATTTCTCTCTCTCCCTCTCTCTCTCTCTCTCTCTCTCTCTCTCTCTCTCTCTTACATGTCTCGTATATACTCCTTCATAAAAAGTAAGGCTTTATGGGGCCCATAAGCACTCGGCTTACCTACCAAAATTTCTCATTTATATTTTAATAACATTTGGCATTACAAAGTTTGACGATTAGACAGCCAGTTCGGTTGCAGTGCGCCACGTGAACTCCCCTAATGTTCTGAACGCATCCATGCCAATAACTTGATTTCTTATCTTCGTAAATTATAAAATAACATGAAAGCATTGTCTTGCAAATCGCATTATTTAATTTTATGATTTCTTTTCTTTCAATTAATTAAATCTGCTCTTGTATTAAGCGATTATTGCTTTATGACTTGAATAAGAATTAGAAGTAACAACAAAACAGATACGACATAAAACAGTAAAACAAGACGTTATTTAAATGAGCTTCAATGCTGCAATTTAATTAATACGTTCGACACTTGAGACAATGAACCATGGATTCGATCGCTGTGAACAAATATGTTAATAGATGAAAAATTATTGTTTGTTTTTGTTTTTGCTTCACAGAGAAACACAGGATTTAGAAAGCAAACCAATAAAATCTAAAACAAATTGCATGTACTGAAAGTGTCACATGGAATGGCTTTTAATGGCAAATTGATGTTTTTTATTGTTATACCCGTATACACAAAACTCTTTTTTTAATTATTCCAAAACTATCTACAACTTAAAAATAAATTAAAAAACAATCAAAAGTTTTTCTTAATGATCAATAAAATTATAAAATTATTAGTTTTATTGAAAACAACACGTTTATAGATAAGAAATCTCAAATTGAAAACTATAGAAATGTTCAGAGATCGAGACAGGTGATTGTTATCTCAACGAAGAAGAAAAATTTGAAAAAAGCAACAGACTGAAAGGTGTCGATCAGCGGATGGATGACCAAATGTGTGTGTGTGTGTGTGTGTGTGTGTGTTTTAGATCGTTATCACACTATTTAAAACACAGTTAAATTAGCATTTTAATTGCTGGATTTGGATTTGTGTGTCCAAGAACATGCGATTTAATTTGATGTCAGTAAAATGTTTGATTTATATTGAACAGAAAAAACACAGACGGGTACTTCAACAAAGTATAATATTTTTCTATAGCAAATAAGCCAAATTTAAATTATTTTATTTAAAAAAAAAAACTACGCAATGTGACATCGAATGGGTCCGCGCATTCGAAGTTTCCAAAAACTTTTCTCTTACTAATAGTTTGGGCAAGTGAGAGAAATAGGGAGAGAGTAATATTTGTTCTCTGGCCTAGATCCAGTGCTTTTATATTTATATACATTTACAAAAAAAAGTAGAAAAATAAAATTTCAATTTTTCCGAAAACTAAATCTCAATATTTCATAGAACTATGTTTTGCGCAATTATGTAGAAAATATGTGTTTCAATGCACCACCCACTTCGTAAGTTTTATTGACAATTGTTCAGATTTAATCTCATTTTACCTAACTTTGCCCCAATAGTACGGGATCACAACTATAATGAAGATTTTTAGGTTAGGTTGAGAGGAAGGGTATGAAGGCCCATGTCTTCCGATATACACATTAGCTGTACAAAAGTTATTTTGACCGGGATGCACAATTGGTCCCAAATAATAATAATAATAACATACGCATACGCCAGAGTAGGCTTGTTGTGTATTCCGTGGAATTAACAATAATAGTTTTGAAAAATTCGAAAGTAAAATAAATTTGTTATCTGCTATTAAACTTAGTTCAAATAGAGCTTTGTAATTGTTTTCTGTATACCCCTCTCAGCTGTCTATTCTATATCTGTCTACCATTCATATATCTGTTTCTATTGATATGGAAGAGCGAAAGAGTAAGAGTAATCGTGTATGTGTATACTCTTATACTCACCTTTTACAGAAGTATCTAATACGGAAAAGCGTTTTTTTCCCTCAATTTAACTTCGAGTCGAACGGTTCTGGCTTGAGTTCGATTTTACTTCCTCAGAATCGAGAAAGATTTTTTTATAATAAAATTGCAGTGAACAAAATTTGTAAATAAGACAAGAAAATTTAAGTTGAAGACTTTTTTTCATTTCAAAAGTTCTCATGCCCATACAATTTCTATGGAGCACACCGAAACAACGCGGTCGCAGCTCTTCGCAATTGTAAAATCTAATTTTGACAAGGCGTTTAATAGTACTATTAGAAAGAATTGCAAAAAGAGAAATGAAAATAGTCCCGTTTCGACACAGGTTTGCCGCTTTTATTTGGCAATAGCATTTCAGTGTAAAAGTCAGGCGGAAAAAATCGTTCCGCTTATTGCTACTTGCTTCGAAAGTGAAGGTTTTCTCCATAGTAGAGGAATTTGCGATTGTAATTGAAATACATGTGACAAACTTGTATTTATCTATTTGAACAATGTAAAATAAGAAAAGTAAATTACTTAATATAATTATTTTCTTGAGTGTAATAATAATTTTCTTAAGTGCAAATATTTTATTATTTGCTCGCATATTCTTCTCGATATTTCGCTTTCCTTGGGATGCGAACAATAGCTCAAGAAAACAACTATATTATATATAAAAAAGTGTCGAAAAAATATATTAAAAGTAAATTACTCTTGTTTGTTTTTTCACCACATAGTTTCTAAAATCAAAATAAAGACAAAAGCAACAAAAACAGAGGTTTTGACATAAATAGATGAATCTGTGCAAGTCCCTAGTACATACACGCAAAGAAAAAATATTTAAGGGTTTATGGTACCGACAACAAGCAAGATATTTTTTATTTAAAATGCAGCAAACATATTTTTGGACACCACAAACACATTTTAGTTGTAGTTTGATCATTTTGCAGCCATTAAAATTAACAACCATTGTATAGTGAACATGATTCATTTATGATAAACATAACATTTTCGACTTATTATTAGATTACACACAAAGTTTGTTGGTGCAGTGAATAACTGTAGTTATTTTAACTTTTGTTATTAATGTTGACAGCTAATTTTTCCTCTATGTTTGTGTTATTTTAACATTTTTGCGCACTTGTTGAGTGAATATCGAAGAGAAATCAAGAAATAAATGCAATGAAAAAAACTGCAGTTATTGAAATTGAATTGAAAGATAATTTTGCACAATTATTTTCCAAATTACGAAGCACATGAAGATTTGCTCTTATTGTATGTGAAAACAATAACTTTTAATGACATGTAAACATGTTTGTTTATATGGGCTGATACTTGTATGTGATTGACAATCATATGATAAAATTTGACTACAATATGGCTTTTGCAAATCCTTTTCTAAAATAGTATTTACTATGATTAAATTTGACAGTAATTTGGCTAACATAAATATTTTTACAATAGTATGATTGGATATGACAATATTATCATATTACTTGATAATAAAACGGTTACTGCAAGACTTTTGTTTTACGATAATATGATTGAATAACGTGGCTCCTCACGACAACATTATTATTGAATTTGACTGCAAGATGATTATAAGAACTCATTTTCTAAAAATAATATGGTTAAAAATGAAGAGAATATGGTTGAACATGACAGGGTTATGATTGAATATAGCAATATCATGTTTAGTAGCTAGAACAACATAATTCCCGAAAAGGAAATCAATAATAATATGCAGGTTTTATTTCATAATTAATATTTAAATTCAGGTCAGGTTCTGTCTTTTTTAGTATATAGACGACTAAAAAAAACAGAAAACATTTGTAAAGTCTATTTTTGGACCTGAATTAATACATTTTAAGTGGCTCTTAAAGCAAATAAATAATTAAGTTCATATTTGAATAATTGATACTGCTAGACTGTAAACATAACTTTCTATAATAATATATTTCTCTTCGAATATGGTTACCTCAACCATGTAAGCGCTACTATTCCACTCCCCCATTTTTAGATTCGTCCTTATCTTTTCCAAACGTTACAAAGTAGAAGCTTGTAGCATTTCAATAAGAATCTTGATACTTGTTTAGCTTCAAGAAATAAAATATTCAATTCTTTTAAATACCCATTTCAAGTTAAGTTTCGAAACTTTTATTTATTTTATTTTTACACATCTGTCATGCAGCACATCACTAATATCCAGTTTTCCTAGTACGTATTTATAACGAAAAACCTTTGTATATATGCATATGTGTATGATAAATTAATTTTACTGCCTCAAGCAAATTCACTTAAGTTTAACTTCATATTCATTCAACAAATAAATTTGCTAATAGTATGTTTTTTTTTTTCAATAATTAATATCTGTTCGATTCATGTTGTATGTAGTATTTATTATTCATTCATTTCAACCTTCAGAGTCCTATAGAAGAAACATTTAAATTGATTAAGAAACAATAAAACACTTACAAAAACAAATATAGATTTAATCAATCAGTGGTCACGCAAATGTCTCAGTTTAATTTCAAGCATAAATCTTCATAAGCTGTTTAGCTGGCTACTGTGCTAAGCAATCACGATCGCAATGTTCGAATAGATGTCAGTACATACATAGATACACTCTTACATACGGTCACAGGTATTAAATCAAGCAAAAAAAATGGTACAGCATTGAAGTAATCACCAAACAAAACAAAAAGAATATATACATACCTATGCATACAAATCTCAAAAATTAAGCAGCCATTTTAATTCATACATTACCATTTATACAGCAATAAATCTTGTATGAACCGTTATCTCATTTCTCTTTGCTAAATGCGTGGGCTTAATAATATGAGCACATTTACTGTATGTGCTCCAACAAAAGTTTTCTCTCTAAGAAAAACCTCCCAATTCGTGTTTTGTTATTGTACGAATATTATTGTACTTATTACATACAATAGAGTTCAGTTAAATTAGGGTTTAAAAATAATCAAACTTAGAAATATATTACTCGTGTAGGTCTCACCTTATATTTACATACATACATACATATGTACATGCTGTGTATGTAAACAGATAGATGTACGTATGTGTACATGTGTGTACATCAGTGAGTGCACTTATTAATAAATTAAAAAACGTGTATTAAAACATGATTTACTCATGCAATTTGTAAAAAGGAACCCATAAACAAATTTATATGAATTTGTTTTTAATCTGTGACAGTTCTTGTAAAACTCATTAATTATTTCTTTTTGTGTGAACGTTAAAAACACTAACAAATAAAACTTTTTTTTTTATAAGATTCAAGGGAAAAGAACACGCAACGTTTAAAATATCAATTTCTGTTTGCTTTATCACGTTTTATTCACAAATTAAATTTAAAAGCTTTTTTTCTGATTTATGGGTTTATTAAATTAAAACAACTTTTAATTGCAGTTCGATTTATTAAAAAAAATATTTAGTTTAAACATTAATTTTTAACTAGCAATTTGAATTGCATATTAGTTAGAAAAGCACTGGATGTAATAAAATATAGGTTATTTGTTTTCATGAAGATAATTAAAAATGAACCCAGCTGAAGAGGTCACAAGAATTTTTTTTATTTTCTGTCCACTCGGGTTGAACTTTCAATGTGTTTGAATATTTTTATGACTGTTTACCAGGATGCGAGTTTATACTGGACGCGGATATGAAAACGCCTTTTACGAAAATATATCCACAATTTTAGATTTTAGGAGAGCAAGTAACACAAGGATCATGAATCTATTTTAAATTTAAATTGTTTTTGATATATTATTATTATTATTATTATTATTATTATTATTATTATTATTATTATTATTATTATTATTATTATTATTATTATTATTATTATTATTATTATTATTATTATTATTATTATTATTATTATTATTATTATTATTATTATTATTATTATTATTATTATCATTATTATTATTTTTTTTTTTTGAACCTTCGGCTGTGATATTTTTAAGCAAGGCGAAAAACAGGGGCCAAATTCTGGCACTCGTGATTGAACGATTTCGTTATAGAATGCTGTGTGTTTGTTGCTCATTTTGTTTTTGCTCTACATTGTTTTTATTATCGAGTATATTCGATCACGAATGCCAGAATCCGGCCCTAGCTTTACTATCTTCCGAGAACAAACTTAATTATTTAACAATTGTAGTATATAACAAAGTGCTACTGCTAACAGGCAGTTCAGACTATTAAACTGTGTTTAATACTTGTCAAAAATTCAAATAACATGATCAAGTGTTTTTTAGCATGAATAAAGTGCGTTGTTATACAAACGTAAGATAATACATTAAAAAATTTTATATCCCTGCCGCCTCATCGTTTTCGGACATTCTTCAAAGCGATAATACTTTTCTTTTTGTACATTTATTTTTGACCAATTGCACAGGATTAATATCAAAGGGATTGACTTTTTGGGCTGATAATGGTCATACCTTATTCTCAAGATGTAAATAAAGCAATTTTATTTCATAGTGGGTTTCTCTTTAATAATTACAAAACGATTTCACTAAGTTAGTAATTTTGCCGCTGGTAGCGAGCCGTCGGTGATGTTAATATTTCTTCTCATTCAACTGCTCAAAATTTGGAATGTAGTAATCGCACAGAAACATTTTTTTTCGTGCCATATACTGAGGCTTTGTTACAGATATTCTCCTACTATTGAATATTTCTATTCGGCAAGACGTCTTCCGCCTGCATAAAACTGCCACCGATGAAGATTTCTTGAAGTCTAAATGCAAGAACTCACATTAGATTGGTACACTTTTATTTTGTAAAGTGAAAGGAAGTGGCCTTAGGTATATATTAAATAATTCTATAAATTGTGTTTTAAACGCAGTTTGAGAAACAATATTTCTGCAAATGAGAGCATTGTGTAATATTTAACGATTTTGTGGATATGAAAAAATTTAATTAGTAAATTTAATATTTCTGATGGATTTTTTTTATTCTTTCCCACAGTGAAACACAGTCAGAACAAACCCGTTCCTCGTCCAGTGAAAATCTGCCCTTTAGTATATCACGCCTGCTCTCCAAACCCTTTGAACACAATAACAATATACATAACAACAATAACAACAACAGCAATAGTAATAAATCAAGAGAACATGATTTGCAAAATGAACAGGATTTGGCGGCCTACAAATTGGCAACAAGCTTAGCGTCCTCAACGTACGGCAGTGCTACTGCACTTTACACATACCCACATTTGTATCCATCAGCGGCGGCAGCAGCTGCAGGTCATGTTTTAAGAGTACCACCACAACGAACGCCATTAACATGGGCCCTACCGCCTTTGCATCATGCTGCGCTGGCGCATCAAGCTGTCAAGGATCGTCTGGCAGGTGAGAGAAAATAAACTACTTAAAATTCTTGCTACGGCTTTTTTAGTTTGAGGGGCTTTGCGTTTAACTCACTTCAGTAACTAAATGAGACATTACCATAAATATTGTAAATATGTGTGCTAACATTTAGACAACCCGGTCTTCAACTCACAGTGGGGTGCTTTAAGCTTTACGGTAATAAATGAGGGATTAAGATTTTAATTACAGCATAAAATATGTGCATAACAAAAAGAATTTTCGAAAAATAACGTTAACGCATAAACACCATGTCTTCTTAATCATTTTATCATCTAATTAATTGTTCCCCATGCACGTATTTTACTTGTGCGCCAGGAATTAAAAATATTAAATTGAAGTTTGCAAACGGAAGCGACTTAAATTAAGTTCATTTCACTGTAACTTAAACTTTTACAAAAATAATAAGAAGCCAAAACAAATGCCAACAGTTCGGAGCATGCAAAGAACTGGTAAATATTTAATGAGTCTAATTTAAATTAAGCAACAAGTATATAATTGTTTAGCCTGCTTGAAACTCGCGAATTGAATGTAATACGACATTAGTTGTAGATTAGTGTGCCAGTTAAAGGCTTAAAAAACTGCATGCAAATAATTTAAGGACTTCCCTTATGCAAGCAAGCCAATAAGAAAACAGTATACATCACCTACTTGCAAATTACTTGCTTAAGTGAAAATGGTGCGAAACCATCTGTATATGCCATTAATTGGATTTTGCGCGAAGCTGGATCGTTGGCAAAAACTCTAGGCTGAAACTATTGCTCTCTGACTGAAATTTTAGATCTTAGAAAGTTAAGAAAGACACTTTGTTTAACATTCTCATTCCAGAATGAGTAAAACAGTCCAGCTTTCACGGAATGCGATATTCCTCTACCAATTGTAATATAATCGTCTAGCCTGAGTACCAAAAAATTAGCAACGATTCGTTTAGAAATGTTGAAGAAACATTGAAGACCGTTGAGCGTCGCGTAAATGAAATTTCATCATTAAGAGACAATAAAATCAGTGCTTTGGTTGGTATTCGTTAAGCGCATAAGTGGAAAGTGATTTAAGCGGCGATGTTAAAAGTATAAAGCTTAGTGCCGACAGGTACAAGTGAGATGAGAGGGGTTTGATTTGCAGGATCCCAGCTAAAATTTTAATGCTTCTTCTTCTTCTTCTTCTTCTTCTTCTTCTTTGATTAATGTCATAATCAAAAACAATCATTTATAAAATTTTATTTGTGTCTGATTAGGAATTTAGATTAGAAAATATCATAAAAATCGGTGGTACTGTAGTGACGTAATGTATGCATTAAATATACTTTATAAAAAAAAAACTTTTTTTAATATTTCGTTATTTTGACCCCTTTTTTTTCCTTTATATTTTATATATTTATTTGAGCTTAAGGTCTTTTGTAATTTGAGTATTTATTTTTGTCGATATTTCGCTCTCCTTCGGATAGCTTCTTCAGGACAATAATAATGAAAAATGTTTTGATTGGTTTTTTTCAAAAAACAAACATTTTTCATTATTATTGTCCTGAAGAAGCTATCCGAAGGAGAGCGAAATATCGACAAAAATAAATACTCAAATTACAAAAGACCTTAAGCTCAAATAAATATATAAAATATAAAGAAAAAAAAAAACTTTTTTTAAAAATATATAGAAACTTTTTAAATATGTAGGTATACATGGATTTATATATCAATTGTGTTGGCTATTAAAAACTGGTTTTGTTATAAAAATAATAAAAGAGCTTCAACTGGAAACATTAACTTGTGCTTTAACTAATATTTTCCACAGTACCAAGTCTTAAGCAGCAAGCTGCAAAAGTGCGCAAACGCGCAATGACTATTTTAGCAGTTTGCTAATCTTTAGCGCGGTTGCTCTAATCGCAGGAAAACAGTAAATTTTTAACGTTAAGTAAATTTTTGCAAATCTGCAGTACTTTCGCAGAATTTTCTTTAACGTTTTCACCACGATTTTTATTATTCAGGAAGAGTAATTTTATTTTGTATATTTTTATATAATATACAATTATATATTTTTATACAATTTTATATTTTTATACAATATTTATTCAACCCTAAAGGTTAAATTAGTCCCGACTTAACCATAACCATATAAAACAGCTGGTCGAACCAACTTTATGGGCAGCACTGTAAATGAACAGTGCTGACTTAATATAATGCCATAGCCATAACCATAACCATAACCATAGATACCAATTGAATTTTGGTTTTCTGCCATAACCATAAACAGCTGATTGCAAAATATATACATACATTTGTTGTGTTACTACTACTGCACTATTGAAATTATAAAAATAAAACATAAACAGCTGTTTACGGCTATGGCGGCACTAATTGTTGCTAGACAAAAAAATTATGGTTATGGCTATGGTATGGCCTTATGGCAAAGTCAGGAATAATTTAACCTTAAGATGCACCATATCAGACAAACTAAATACTCACTGCCTGTTCCATTAAATCGAACCTTTTCGTTGGTAGGCACACGTACGCTTAAAACAGAAGCCAATCTCAGAATGTTCTTTCTGATTTGAATACATTTCGAATTAAAGAAAAAACAGAATTAAAAGTTCATCAATGCATGAAATATAAACAGTCAGTATTGAAGAGCTCAGGTAGTTGGATGATTAAGCGCTGCTGCTTAAAAACAGTATGCAATTAGTTATGACCTGGATTTGGATGCTGTTGAGCGGCATGATGGACGTGAAACAGCCATGGTAGGTACCCCAGCCAACAAATCTTCAACTTTACGTTTCTGGTCGTCTTCAAAAATGCTGATCACCCCAAAATTTATGGGAAAAAAACTTTTTCTCAATTCTGAGGCAGTAAAATCGAACTAAAGCCCGGTAAACTAGTTAGCAATTGCAAATTGTATTTACGAAAACCAACGAACAGTTTCGATATCGATATGGGGCAGTAAATATAGCAGAAACATTTAAAAATTTGGACAAACAGGTTTTGCATTCAGAAAGGGACTATTCAAGATTCCACATAGTCAACCTAGTCTTTTTCGGGAATCAAAGTTTTAAAAATAAGTTATAAGATACTTAGACATTTTTCTTGAAATTTAAGTCCTGGGTATTGGCGATAATTGGCCATAGTTCTGCATTAAGCCATTAATTTCAACTTAAAACAGAATCTGTTTTTATTTAGCTTTTAAATACATTAGCAAGAACAAAATCAGAACTAAAATATCGACTGAATTTTTATTAGTGCTAATTACTTTTGTAATTAGAATATTAAAATAAAAGTTTATGAAATCATTTACAATTGTAATCATGACAAGAAAAGACTAATTAACTCATTATTACTGCCTGTGTGAGTGCAAGTTTTATGAGTTTTACAACTAAACCTGAAGTCACAACTTTTAAGAAACGATTCTCTTTTCTTATAAAGTGGTAATGAAATGGTATCGAAACTTTTTGGAAACTAAAAACCTACACAGAGCGAAAACTTCCTAATAGATTCAATGAGATTTTCTCTTTGAAACGTTTTTAGGCTGAGGGGTATCCCAGCAGAGAGAAAATAAGTTTTTTCTATGGGTATTTCTTATTATTTCCATGTTGCAAATCTTATTAATTGTCTCAACAAGAAAAACACATAAAACCAAGAAGAAAACTCGTTACTCACGTTTGTTTTTACTCAGTTTCCGATCTGCATGGTACCAAAAAAAAATTCTATAGAGAAGAACTTATTGATTCTATTAGGTTTTCTTGTAAATTGTATACAATAAGGATTTCTTATTGATTTTATTAGGTTATCCTATTAATTTTTATTAGTTTTCTATATAAACACACGTAAATCATCTTTTTAATTTCATTAATTGTTGTTTTTTCAATAAGGTTTTTCCATTTAAAATAATAAGGAATCCTTCTGGAAAAAAAACCATAAAGATATCTTATTGATTTTGTTCTACTTTATTAGGTGCTTTTTTCTCTGTGTATAACTATAATATTTTTGAAACCCGAAGTATACAGATTAATAGAGAGTTCGACAAAAGAAAAATGACCATAAAATAACACAAAGTAAAAGGCTTAACTTTGATATAAAAAAAGAAAAAAATCTACTCCTTTTTTATCATTAAGAAAGAAAACCCATTTAAATTGTCTGATTTTGCTACCAGAATGTGAAACACAACACAATATCAGTAACAGCAACTCCATCACGACCACCTACATACATACATACATACACTGTACATCCATAAATAAGTTTATTATTGTTGAAACAGCAAAGACAGAAATAAAAATTAAAGACAACTCATAAATCATTTTCGACAAAGAATCAATTTGGTTTATGGAAGCTAAAGAACACAAAAATATACGAAGGCGCCAGCTTATCAACGCCGCACCAGCGACAACAAAAGAAAACATGAAACCTTTAGGGGCAAGAGCACTAAAATTAATACTTTAAATCAAAGCAAGGAATATACTCACACATTTGCATTTAATAAGAGAATTTCAGTGATAAGAGTTAACCCTTTGGCTTCAAAAATCAAACAGCCAGATACAATTGTATGTAGACCTGCATTTGAAACTTCAACGCTTGCAAGTTGCTTGTACAGTGAAATGACACGGCTGGTTGGTCATCATGTTACTGATGAAGACTCTGATAAATCGTCAAAGAAGTTTCTGATGTGCCAGATATCTATCTAACAACATTTTGCAATATTCTTTCCAGTCAGCCAAACAGAACGACCTCCCAAATGGTAATTAATTCGGTTTGCAGGTTGAAATTAAAAAGTCATGTTAATCACATCATTAAAATAGTTGCCAAAAACAAAAACAACCGAAGAACAATCAAACTGTATCGAAATTAAGCAAATTAAAAACTTTAATTTAAAGCCTGTTGTATGCAAATTAATAAAAGCAAATAAAAAGCATCTTGTGGATGCCACAACCACTCGCACAGGTGTATTGTTTATGTTTGTGTGTGCGTGCGTCAGCATCAAGACGACACTTTATGTCAAATCGGTTAAAGCGGCAAATGTTTGATACCTGAAGTTTTTCGCAAAAAGGAAGCTTCTTAATTCATATAAGAGTGCGTTCCTCACTCAAATCGATACGAATAATTATTGAGGCATGAAAGTAGAGCTTAAATGCACTGCCAAACCGTTTCACAGCACCATCAAATAAACGAACGATTCGTTTTATCTTCAGCATCATGGGGGTCAGTTTGAGGATTTATTTCGAACATTGTCATTTTGATATTGATACAATTGAAGCTTATACCACAAACAAATTATCATCAACAAATGAATAAGAATTGAAACAGTTTAAAGATTGGCTGCCGTGGTCGAAGAAAAAAAAATCAATAAAAAATTGTTTGAGGACAGTGGACCAAAAGTGGTGGGAAGGGAAATGAAGCTTTGGAGTTGCATGAGTTTGTAAAGTTCAAGATCATAAAAGGCGCTACGGCAGACAGAATAATATTTTTCTGAAATGCCACAGGCATAGACTTAGGCCAGATTTATTTGATAGAGACCAGTAGGTTCTCGGCAAATTGAACCATAGTTATTTAAATTTGCGGAAGATGTAACAACATTTTAGTATACTATTATTACATATATTGTTGTTGCTAATAACGTATTACACTATTTCTAGAAACATATGACTCTCCCTAGCTAAAAAAAAAACAGTAAATAATATGTAACTATTATTCACTTCTCTTGTCCACTAATAGTTTAATACTAATTGACAATACCATTAATTGAGGTCACCATGTCATTGGCACACCAACCATAAACTCTTATATATATAATGGTTGTTATAACCATACTCTTTTTATAGAATTGCCATATTATCATCATCAGCAATCATAGAAAGTCAATGTCATATGTAGTCAAGTCTGACAATATTATGGTAAGATAGTATGATGATTTTGGCCATGACAATACAATAGTTGACTGCAACGAGATAATGGTTGACCAGGACATCGTGTGTGGCATAAAAACATGATAAAGTTTGAATAAAGTTAAAATTAATGCTTGAAACCGCTGCGCCTGGCGAAAAGTTTGAAACCGTTGTTATCACTACAATACAATAGCAACAAACAAAAAAATCAATTGGATGTTAGTAAGAGAATATATTCCATTCAACTGAAAAATACAGCGATAAAGTGGAAAGTTGATCAATAAGATTAAATGTAGACAGTCAGTAATGAAGAGCTCAGGTGGTAGGATGGCTATGTGCAGCTGCTTAAGAACGGATTCGATTTTGGGTGCTGATGAGCAACTTGGTGGTCGTGAAACAGCCATGGTATGCACCCCAGCTACTAAGTGTTCAACTTTACTTTTCTTATCTTTTTTAAAAATGTTGATCACTACAATTTTATAACAAAAAAAATTTTTTCTCAATTTTGAGCACGAAAAAACCGCACTAGAAAGCCGGATAAAAATTAAACATTTTTAAAGCAGGCAAGAAAAGTTAAGCTGATTGGCTGGGGTACATATAATAGCTGTTGCACTTCTACCACATCATGACCTATCTGCTTTGAAACCAGGCCATTTATTATTTGCTACTAAAGCCAAATTGAATTTAAAAAAAAAGTTTAGAGCCGTTTTAAGCTTTTATCATGTCTATATGCCGAGGACATTTTGTTGGCACCAACCAACTAGTCAGTAGACTAGTTGATAACACTCAATGTACAAAAATCAATTTTTTTATTATTTGCTGTAAGAGCCAATTGGATTGTATTATTCTAGGCCTAAATAGAAAACAAGTAAGAGTGCTATATTCGGCTGGGCCGAATCTTAAATACCCTTCACAATGGTACATACATTCTGATTGATTTTTGGTGCGAAAAGTTGTTTTATTTGGCTTTTAAAGCCGATTTCTTGAAATATCGGGAGACGCTATATCTGGGGTATATATGCGCCGATTTTTTCTGAATTTCAATATCAGATCCACTACCGGGATTTAACACAGGCTGCAAAACTTTTATTTAAATAATTCCTAATATGCTCAAGTTCAACCACTGGGTGACACCAATTCTTTTTAATATCAATGAAATAAAGAAAAGCAAAATGTATTTCTTAATTATTTATCAGTTAACTTTATAGTAAAATTTATTTAACAAAAAATTGCATATAATTGCATTATTTTTGAATTATAATGCTAAACATTGACATTAAGTGTGATTTTCTTTTCAATTTACTTACATACATACGTATGTGGGTACATGCATACGTATGTATGTATCTATAATAGAAAACGCTAAAATAAATTCTTTATTATTGAATATTTTCAGTGTGTTCCATAAAACAATGATTATATATGTACATACATATACACATACATACATATTTACATTGCTTGCTTTTACAAAATTATTTTTTTCTTGTGCACGTTGTTGATGATCTATTGCGTATCATCATACACATGTGTGTGTGTATGTACATATGTAAGTACGTAGGGAAACCCAAAATGATTTTTTGTGTGAATGAATTTGAAGACGCAATTGTTTAAAAGAATTTCATTGCGTACCCTTTTTTCAACAATTCTTTATATCACTTTCATTTTCAAGCTCGTGTATACATATGTATGTACATACATACACATTTTTACACCAAAGCAAAAAAATTGTTTATGCTAACATACTTGCATGCATACATACATATGTAGATACATACATACCTACATACATACAAACGTATCTACATACATACATACATACATACATACATGCATACATGCATACATACATACATACATACATACATACATACATACATACATACATACATACATACATACATACATACATACATACATACATACATACATACATACATACATACATACATACATACATACATACATACATACATTCATACATGATCGCAAATATTATATACATATGTATATAATATTATATACATATGTATGTATGTACCATTATGATCGATTTTTGGTACCAAAAGTTGGGTGCATATGGGCCGATGTCCAAAAATTTTCTAATTTTGCCCCTAAACAGCCTGTATGTACCATTCCGACAAATTTTTAGTGCAAAAAACTGTTTCGGTTAGCTTCTAGGCCCGACTTCTTGAGATATCGGGAGGCGCTATATCTCGAACATATATGGGCCGATGACAAAAAGATTTCCAGTTTTGCTTCTGACTAACCTATATGTATCATTCTGATTGATTTTTGGTGCCAAAAGTTGTTTTATTTAGCTTATAGAGCCGATTTCTTGAAAAATCGGGAGACGCTATATCTCAGGTATATATAGACCGATTGCAGACATTTTCAAATTTTGCTTTTAAATACCTTATATGTACCATTCTGATCGATTTTTGGTACCAAAAGTTGTTTTATTTGGCTTTTAGAGCCGACTTCTTGAGAAAACTTGAGGCGCTATATCTCGAGTGTATATGGGCCGATGTCCAAAATTTTCCACGTTTGCCTCTAAATAGTCTATATGTACCATTCTGATTGATTTTTAGTGCCAAAAATTGCTTTGTTTGGCTTAAAGAGCGGATTTCTTGAAAAATCAGGAGTCGCTATATCTCAGATATATATGGACCGATTTCAAAAATTTTCCAATTTTGCTTTTAAACACCTTATATGCTCCATTCTAATCGATTTTTGATACCAAAAGTTGTTTTATTTGGCTTTTAGAGCCGACTTCTTGAGAAAACGGGAGGCGCTATATCTCGAGTGTATATGGGCCGATGTGGAAAAATTTTCCACTTTTGCCACTAAATAGCCTATATATACCATTTTGATTGATCTTCGGTGCCAAAAGTTGTCTTATTTGGCTTATAAAGCCGATTTCTTTAAAAATCGGGAGACGCTATATCTCGGATATATATGGGCCGATTTCAAAAATTCCTTCATTTTTAGGATTTAATGAGCACTAAAAATGATATGGTTTAGTTTTTAAGAAAAAAATTTGTTTCAAAAATCTGAATACAAAAATTACACAAAATATCCCTCAAAACCCGGTTTTTTGAATATATCTCGGCTATCCGCGGACCTATCTTACTGAATTTCAATAGCAGACCCACTACCGGGGTTTCACACGTTTTAGCGAAAGAATGAGGTTTCTATCTCAAACCGTTTTCTCAGAAACGGTATTTCAACGACTACAGACGGACAGACGGACAGACGGACAGACGGACAGACGGACAGACGGACAGACGGACCGACGGACAGACGGACAGACGGACAGACGGACAGACGGACATCGCTCAATCGTAATCGCTATTGATGCTGATCCAGAATATATATACTTTATGGGGTCTTAGATGGATATTTCAATGCGTTACAAACGGAATCACAAACTTATATATACCCTTACACATTTATGTGAAGGGTATAAAAATAAATGTTTTCTACAAAACTAGTGTGATAACTTCAGATCCTTTTTTAGTACAAATTGATTAACAATTTTATTCAATATTTCGCAAACAATTTTCAACTTTCATACAACCAGTCTTCATCGGATACTACTTTATACATATATAGTTATGTTTGTTTTCGGGCCGCCAGTACAACAGACCAGCTCACTTGGGTCCCAACAGGTCCCGTTGTGATTACATATATAGTTGGAAGTTAAAAATGTAAAGAACTTTAATTACATATTTCAAGGGATATGAGTTCGATCTTAGGTCCCAGTCTCAAAGATTCCGTCGGGTTTTCAACTGACAGCTAAATTGATATGAATGTTATGAGCGTTGCCCAATTCAGTAGGTCTCCATCAACACAATACACTAAAATTATCCAATTTTTAACTTCTGATGTGCGTTGAGTACTTTTGCAGATTTTTTTTGCTTTAGCGCAGTTCATTATTTGCTGCAAATGTCTTGCGTAAGTGCGAATGCAAGAAATCGTTGCTTCTTCTTTGCAACCCAACCACAAAATATACAAGGTTGCACTCGCAATAGTTTTGCATTTACGCACTGCTAATTACGTTTTGCTTTTTTCGTATGACTATTGCGTTTACAACACTGACACTCGAACAGCTGACATTGTAAAACAAAGCAAACAAAAAATTGTAGAAATGGAGTTTTTTTTTTGTTAAAGCTTTCAAAGCAAACACTTAATTTCTTTTAAAAATTGTGTATTAATTTATCAGCTGTTATTTGGAGTGCAATAAAATTTTGTTGTTAAAAAGGGTGCTCAATATCAGTTGCAATATAATCGCAAATGCAAATAGTCGCAACCAAAAACGCACCAAACGATGAGTACCGCTTTTGTTTTCATTGAATTGTTAATGCTGGGAGGCAGCCAAAGTAAAATAAGATACCTAACAAGGGTAAAGTAAATAAACAAATAAACTATAGTTTATTTAATAAATTGGAGAAAAGCATTTATTCCAGCATCCGTCAGCAAGTACTTTGTATGTATTATATTGTAACAACTTTCGCTTGTTTACATGTGAACGTCAGTTAAAAAGAGGCAACGAACAACGTATGATGGACACTGTGTAAATCGGCCTCAAAGCTGAGAATGATTTTTGTGGTTACAAATAAAAAAGGACCTTTTAAGTTCAAATATAAAATAATACATACTAAATTATCGTTTATCGTTTTACAAACTGTTATTATTTTACGAAAATCTCATTCATTTCTTAATGTCTATCATTGTCACTGCCAAAGCAATTCATTTAGTCTTCCTCTACACCACTGTAACTGTTGCGGCTTAAACAAGTGCTTCTAAATGATCAACAAAAATTATGCAAATTTTGTTTTATTTATAAAATAAATGAAAAGAAAAACCTCGCAAACATAAACAAACACACTAATAAAACAAGGAGAAGAAAAAAAAAGAACTTGTAAGA
The DNA here is from genome assembly GCA_963662145.1 of Sturmia bella. Classification (NCBI taxonomy): domain Eukaryota; kingdom Metazoa; phylum Arthropoda; class Insecta; order Diptera; family Tachinidae; genus Sturmia; species Sturmia bella. Next base: position 7,317,901 of record OY759168.1, on the reverse strand, counting down.
CTTCTGGGCGGTTTAAAATATCAGCCTTAAAAATAAAGGTGAGATTGTCTGCTGAAAGCAAACATGCTTTCCTACTTTACTCAATGAGCCGAAGGATTTGAGCGAACACAACAACTAAAAATCAGCATTAACATTAAAGAAGTATCCTTTTCTTAAAGGAAACCTACAAGCAGATCGCTTTCCTGTGGGTTCTGCTGTTGCAGGGGGCCTCGTATTATTATTCGTTGTAACGAAGCGTATGACATGCCGATATGCTTGTTACCTTAAAAGACTTCTCTGATCATACTTATTAGCAAGAATAAAAACAACATCGAGAAGACACTCTTAAGAACAGGCGAGCCTTTAAGACGGACTGGGCCGTATGGACAGTGTATTTAAGATTTGCAACGATTTTAATAAGTTCAGCTTGTTTGTTTTTTTTTTTCTTCTTGTGTGACTTTGCTGCATGTAACAACTGGCAGTGCCAGAAAATCATGAGCAGACTGTTGCAATTCAATATCAAGGGTTTAATTTCTGGTAATTGTAGTGCTCTTATTTTTGCTGCTTTACAGTAAAGTTGTGTTGGTTTTTCTTTTTTGTAGCTTTTGAATTTATTGAGTGCGTGCTTTGAGGCAATCATGGTGCCTTGTCTCTTGTGGTGTTTGTTGTACATTTTTGAGCCTCCTTTCATTTCTCTTTGGCCTACAAACGCTTAATGGTTGCTGCTTGGGTGATTGCTTTGGCTTTCACATTGATGTATGTGGTGTTAGTTTGGAATTTACTGCCACAGTCTGTCTCTCTGTTTGTCTGCCTGCCTGCCTGCTTGCCTCAAGTTCCTGCGCTTCTGTTGCAAAATACAGTAGCAACAAACGCATTTAAAAGAACAACGTTCATTTATATGCTTCGGCTTATTTTTGTGCCATTATTGTGTTATTTTCTTTATTTTTTTTTTTTTAATGTTTGTGGCACACGTTGCACGTGATTTTAAGTGTACAGATGCTGCTGCTGATGCTCGTGTAAAGTAATGAAAGGCAAATAAATATCCGTATTCGTACTAAAAACTAATAGCGAAAATGGCAAGTAAACGTTTAAGAATGCCATCAACATTTAACTAATTTATCTTTTCTTCTCGTTCTTCTTCTTCTTCTTAGTTTCTTTGCTGGCTGCTGCAGATGCTCTAAAAGAAATTTTAACGTCTCTGTCACATTAACATAATTAAATGAAAATTTTTAAACTGCTAGAGCAAAATGATATTTCAAACGATAGATAATCGAACGCTTAATTAAAACGAATTGAACTCCATTTTGTTGTACTTGTTGAGAAATGAGTGGGAAAATACTAAATGAAACTTTTTTTCCCAAAAGTTTATTTACTCTGATTCCCACAATTTGATTTGTTTGCTTGTTTTTATTCCTATAATTTTTATATTATTAACATTTCGAACATGAATTTTAATTTTTAGCCTTTAAATTAGGGTGGCCATCTTTTGCTAAAGAAACAAAAGTAGCTGAACCAAATTGTCTCCAACAAAGTGATGACCTCTTATAACAACAGCAAAATTACGGAAAGAAAATAACAACGAAATTAAAGAAAGAACTGTGTAGACTTTTGTGCTGATCTTTGTGATCCAATGACTTCAATTTGAAGATTGCGAATGTAAATCGGATTAAAATTTCTCAATTTCATTTGGAATTTTTCCATTTTCAAGTTAAAACCCTCAATATCACTTGGAATTTTCTAATTTTCAAAAAAAAAAATCACAAACTCATTTGGAAATTTTTCATTTCAAATAAAAATTCTCAACTATATTTGAAATGTTCCCAGATGCCTTACAACAACAACAAGTCATATATCCCTTAGGATATGTAAGTTTTCCATACGTATGGAACCCTAAGTGTGGGAGCCAGCCTCGTACTTGACCGAATTTATTTGTATTTGCGCTCCCCTTCTTCAAGGCAATTTTATTATTAAGTTTTGAAAAAATATAATTAGTTAACTTAAACGCATTTAATGTATACCTCACAATAGAGTGATATAAAAAAGGTATACCGTCAACGAAATAATTGAAATAATTATTAATTATGAAAAGGATAATGTGGTTCGGTAACAACCGCCATAAAATTCTACGCTGATTAGGTCAGTCTTTCTGCAGCCAGTCCTTTGAAGGACCAAAATCAATATCTACGTTCAATCACAGCTGAGGTTTATGAAAATCAGCCGGACTTTCGAATATGTTGCCTGTGACTTCACATTTGTCTCTTTTGGATGGAATATGCATATATGTATGTATATAAAAGCGAACAAAATTCCCACCTGTTTAAAGCCGTTAGGGGCACTCATATACTCATGTATATGAGCTCCCCTAATGTTTCTACATGTAACAACATGAAACATGTTTATTTTTTGGCATTAACAAGCATATTTATAATTCATGTTAAAAGCTTTTTCCATTACTTGACTTATGGTTTATAACCGCACACACACACACACACACACACAGCCGTATGTCCATAAACATATTCTACCAAGAAACGTTTTGGTATAGACATGCGAGTCTTAAAACGTTCAGCTTTTCTCAAAAACCTTGTAAAACATCGCTTTGGAATATTTTAGAGAAGAAAAAATCAAAAACTTTTGTTACCGAAAAACATTAAAATAAACCCCTAAATTTTAGCCTTAATACTGAAAAAATATTTTTCATATCTGCTCAAACAAACTGCCATGAAATACGAGCAACATGAATGAGTGTTTGTTTGTCTTACCACATTATCACGTGTGGTTGTAACATGTTCTTTTGAAATTTATATGCAAAACCCTTTTTATACCCTTCACATAAATGTGTAAGGGTATATATAAGTTTGTGATTCCGTTTGTAACGCATTGAAATATCCATCTAAGACCCCATAAAGTATATATATTCTGGATCAGCATCAATAGCGATTACGATTGAGCGATGTCCGTCTGTCCGTCTGTCCGTCTGTCCGTCTGTCCGTCGGTCCGTCTGTCCGTCTGTCCGTCTGTCCGTCTGTCCGTCTGTCCGTCTGTCCGTCTGTAGTCGTTGAAATACCGTTTCTGAGAAAACGGTTTGAGATAGAAACCTCATTCTTTCGCTAAAACGTGTGAAACCCCGGTAGTGGGTCTGCTATTGAAATTCAGTAAGATAGGTCCGCGGATAGCCGAGATATATTCAAAAAACCGGGTTTTGAGGGATATTTTGTGTAATTTTTGTATTCAGATTTTTGAAACAAATTTTTTTCTTAAAAACTAAACCATATCATTTTTAGTGCTCATTAAATCCTAAAAATGAAGGAATTTTTGAAATCGGCCCATATATATCCGAGATATAGCGTCTCCCGATTTTTAAAGAAATCGGCTTTATAAGCCAAATAAGACAACTTTTGGCACCGAAGATCAATCAAAATGGTATATATAGGCTATTTAGTGGCAAAAGTGGAAAATTTTTCCACATCGGCCCATATACACTCGAGATATAGCGCCTCCCGTTTTCTCAAGAAGTCGGCTCTAAAAGCCAAATAAAACAACTTTTGGTATCAAAAATCGATTAGAATGGAGCATATAAGGTGTTTAAAAGCAAAATTGGAAAATTTTTGAAATCGGTCCATATATATCTGAGATATAGCGACTCCTGATTTTTCAAGAAATCCGCTCTTTAAGCCAAACAAAGCAATTTTTGGCACTAAAAATCAATCAGAATGGTACATATAGACTATTTAGAGGCAAACGTGGAAAATTTTGGACATCGGCCCATATACACTCGAGATATAGCGCCTCAAGTTTTCTCAAGAAGTCGGCTCTAAAAGCCAAATAAAACAACTTTTGGTACCAAAAATCGATCAGAATGGTACATATAAGGTATTTAAAAGCAAAATTTGAAAATGTCTGCAATCGGTCTATATATACCTGAGATATAGCGTCTCCCGATTTTTCAAGAAATCGGCTCTATAAGCTAAATAAAACAACTTTTGGCACCAAAAATCAATCAGAATGATACATATAGGTTAGTCAGAAGCAAAACTGGAAATCTTTTTGTCATCGGCCCATATATGTTCGAGATATAGCGCCTCCCGATATCTCAAGAAGTCGGGCCTAGAAGCTAACCGAAACAGTTTTTTGCACTAAAAATTTGTCGGAATGGTACATACAGGCTGTTTAGGGGCAAAATTAGAAAATTTTTGGACATCGGCCCATATGCACCCAACTTTTGGTACCAAAAATCGATCATAATGGTACATACATACATATGTATATAATATTATATACATATGTATATAATATTTGCGATCATGTATGAATGTATGTATGTATGTATGTATGTATGTATGTATGTATGTATGTATGTATGTATGTATGTATGTATGTATGTATGTATGTATGTATGTATGTATGTATGTATGTATGTATGTATGTATGTATGTATGTATGCATGTATGCATGTATGTATGTATGTATGTATGTATGTAGATACGTTTGTATGTATGTAGGTATGTATGTATCTACATATGTATGTATGCATGCAAGTATGTTAGCATAAACAATTTTTTTGCTTTGGTGTAAAAATGTGTATGTATGTACATACATATGTATACACGAGCTTGAAAATGAAAGTGATATAAAGAATTGTTGAAAAAAGGGTACGCAATGAAATTCTTTTAAACAATTGCGTCTTCAAATTCATTCACACAAAAAATCATTTTGGGTTTCCCTACGTACTTACATATGTACATACACACACACATGTGTATGATGATACGCAATAGATCATCAACAACGTGCACAAGAAAAAAATAATTTTGTAAAAGCAAGCAATGTAAATATGTATGTATGTGTATATGTATGTACATATATAATCATTGTTTTATGGAACACACTGAAAATATTCAATAATAAAGAATTTATTTTAGCGTTTTCTATTATAGATACATACATACGTATGCATGTACCCACATACGTATGTATGTAAGTAAATTGAAAAGAAAATCACACTTAATGTCAATGTTTAGCATTATAATTCAAAAATAATGCAATTATATGCAATTTTTTGTTAAATAAATTTTACTATAAAGTTAACTGATAAATAATTAAGAAATACATTTTGCTTTTCTTTATTTCATTGATATTAAAAAGAATTGGTGTCACCCAGTGGTTGAACTTGAGCATATTAGGAATTATTTAAATAAAAGTTTTGCAGCCTGTGTTAAATCCCGGTAGTGGATCTGATATTGAAATTCAGAAAAAATCGGCGCATATATACCCCAGATATAGCGTCTCCCGATATTTCAAGAAATCGGCTTTAAAAGCCAAATAAAACAACTTTTCGCACCAAAAATCAATCAGAATGTATGTACCATTGTGAAGGGTATTTAAGATTCGGCCCAGCCGAATATAGCACTCTTACTTGTTTGTATTTCACTTTGAGTTACAGATACGTTTTTGGATCATGTGCCCATGATTTGATGTGTTACTTATAGTTATGGCACAAAAATGGCTTTTTATTGAAATGGATATTACAAGTTATAGCAGTTTAGAAAATAAACCCAAATGAAGCAAGAACATAAAACATCAATATTGATTTTTATGTCTTCTTTAGTTGATAAATTTTTAATAAAAAATTTCAAGTTTTTTTGCGTGGAAGCACAACGAGAAGAAAACCGCAATAAACAATACGATTTGTCAGTTTAACACTTTTGTTGGTATTAGCGATTTTAGAATAAATCTTATTGGCTTAAAATATTGAAACCAGAAAAAAAAATCAATAAGAATTGAGAGAAGTAGGTTTAATTTACGATGGAGAATTTCTGCTGGAAGCTTGGATTATTTATAGGGAAAATTTTATAGAAGATTAATGCGATTAATCCTTTATGTTTTGTCTAATATCCATGGGCGGATAAAGTTGTACAAAAATTTATTTGTTTTAAATTTTGATCACCTCAATTTTACCCAAAAAAAAAAAAAAAATCTTTCTCAATTCTGCGGAAGTAAAATCCAACTACAGCTAATTAATGAATCATAAAATTCGACGGCAAAGTTAAATTAATGTTTAACAAGTAAGAGTGCTATATTCGGCTGGGCCGAATCTTAAATACCCTTCACAATGGTACATACATTCTGATTGATTTTTGGTGCGAAAAGTTGTTTTATTTGGCTTTTAAAGCCGATTTCTTGAAATATCGGGAGACGCTATATCTGGGGTATATATGCGCCGATTTTTTCTGAATTTCAATATCAGATCCACTACCGGGATTTAACACAGGCTGCAAAACTTTTATTTAAATAATTCCTAATATGCTCAAGTTCAACCACTGGGTGACACCAATTCTTTTTAATATCAATGAAATAAAGAAAAGCAAAATGTATTTCTTAATTATTTATCAGTTAACTTTATAGTAAAATTTATTTAACAAAAAATTGCATATAATTGCATTATTTTTGAATTATAATGCTAAACATTGACATTAAGTGTGATTTTCTTTTCAATTTACTTACATACATACGTATGTGGGTACATGCATACGTATGTATGTATCTATAATAGAAAACGCTAAAATAAATTCTTTATTATTGAATATTTTCAGTGTGTTCCATAAAACAATGATTATATATGTACATACATATACACATACATACATATTTACATTGCTTGCTTTTACAAAATTATTTTTTTCTTGTGCACGTTGTTGATGATCTATTGCGTATCATCATACACATGTGTGTGTGTATGTACATATGTAAGTACGTAGGGAAACCCAAAATGATTTTTTGTGTGAATGAATTTGAAGACGCAATTGTTTAAAAGAATTTCATTGCGTACCCTTTTTTCAACAATTCTTTATATCACTTTCATTTTCAAGCTCGTGTATACATATGTATGTACATACATACACATTTTTACACCAAAGCAAAAAAATTGTTTATGCTAACATACTTGCATGCATACATACATATGTAGATACATACATACCTACATACATACAAACGTATCTACATACATACATACATACATACATACATGCATACATGCATACATACATACATACATACATACATACATACATACATACATACATACATACATACATACATACATACATACATACATACATACATACATACATACATACATACATACATACATACATACATTCATACATGATCGCAAATATTATATACATATGTATATAATATTATATACATATGTATGTATGTACCATTATGATCGATTTTTGGTACCAAAAGTTGGGTGCATATGGGCCGATGTCCAAAAATTTTCTAATTTTGCCCCTAAACAGCCTGTATGTACCATTCCGACAAATTTTTAGTGCAAAAAACTGTTTCGGTTAGCTTCTAGGCCCGACTTCTTGAGATATCGGGAGGCGCTATATCTCGAACATATATGGGCCGATGACAAAAAGATTTCCAGTTTTGCTTCTGACTAACCTATATGTATCATTCTGATTGATTTTTGGTGCCAAAAGTTGTTTTATTTAGCTTATAGAGCCGATTTCTTGAAAAATCGGGAGACGCTATATCTCAGGTATATATAGACCGATTGCAGACATTTTCAAATTTTGCTTTTAAATACCTTATATGTACCATTCTGATCGATTTTTGGTACCAAAAGTTGTTTTATTTGGCTTTTAGAGCCGACTTCTTGAGAAAACTTGAGGCGCTATATCTCGAGTGTATATGGGCCGATGTCCAAAATTTTCCACGTTTGCCTCTAAATAGTCTATATGTACCATTCTGATTGATTTTTAGTGCCAAAAATTGCTTTGTTTGGCTTAAAGAGCGGATTTCTTGAAAAATCAGGAGTCGCTATATCTCAGATATATATGGACCGATTTCAAAAATTTTCCAATTTTGCTTTTAAACACCTTATATGCTCCATTCTAATCGATTTTTGATACCAAAAGTTGTTTTATTTGGCTTTTAGAGCCGACTTCTTGAGAAAACGGGAGGCGCTATATCTCGAGTGTATATGGGCCGATGTGGAAAAATTTTCCACTTTTGCCACTAAATAGCCTATATATACCATTTTGATTGATCTTCGGTGCCAAAAGTTGTCTTATTTGGCTTATAAAGCCGATTTCTTTAAAAATCGGGAGACGCTATATCTCGGATATATATGGGCCGATTTCAAAAATTCCTTCATTTTTAGGATTTAATGAGCACTAAAAATGATATGGTTTAGTTTTTAAGAAAAAAATTTGTTTCAAAAATCTGAATACAAAAATTACACAAAATATCCCTCAAAACCCGGTTTTTTGAATATATCTCGGCTATCCGCGGACCTATCTTACTGAATTTCAATAGCAGACCCACTACCGGGGTTTCACACGTTTTAGCGAAAGAATGAGGTTTCTATCTCAAACCGTTTTCTCAGAAACGGTATTTCAACGACTACAGACGGACAGACGGACAGACGGACAGACGGACAGACGGACAGACGGACAGACGGACCGACGGACAGACGGACAGACGGACAGACGGACATCGCTCAATCGTAATCGCTATTGATGCTGATCCAGAATATATATACTTTATGGGGTCTTAGATGGATATTTCAATGCGTTACAAACGGAATCACAAACTTATATATACCCTTACACATTTATGTGAAGGGTATAAAAATCGCTGGGCAGGGCGTGAACTTTGAGGGCATTGTCATCACTTGAGGCAGAAGCAACAAACACAAAAATCAACATGAAATCAATAGGATATTGGCAAGCGAATGTAAAATATATTCCAATAAATTGAAAAACTCAGTGATCGAATTAAAAGTTGATTAATAAGATTAAATAAAGACAGTCAGTAATGAAGAGCTCAAGTTGTAGAATGCATAAAGGCTGCTGCTTAAAAACAGTTATTAACTAATTTGCAGGCCATTTGGCCATTTTCGTGGTGAGCGTGTAACAGTCATAGTATGTACAGTCAATTAGCCTTCAAATTTATTGTTCTTGTCTTCTTTAAATATGCTGATCACTCCAATTTTATTACAAAACATCTTTCTCAGTTGAGAGGAAGAAAAAGTAAAATACAGCTCGATAAAGTAAATAACAATTGTAAATCGTAAAGTTCAGCTACGACATTATATTAATTCTTGATCTTGTATAGAAATATTTAGCTACAGAAATGTGCCCAGCGATAAGATCACTCAGAATTGTCTTTCAAAATCGTTCGGTTTTTACCATGGATTTTCAAAATGTTAATTCATTTTTGGACCTAAAATAATACATTTCAATTTAAAAGCCTTAAAGCAAATAAATGATTAAGTTCATATTTGAATATTCAAAAAGCTTTTACTTTTTGATACTTTCAAAAATACAAACCGTTGTAACCAATGGTGACTCGTTGTTTAGAAGGTTGCAAAGAAAAGTAAAAGAGTTGCAAGAAACGACAAGAAATGTTTGCTGTGTTAAAGGTTTGTTTGAACATTTCTGATTCTCATTTTGTTCATGGGAATTATGCAATAAGTAGTTAAGTTTCAAACAAACTTTTAAGAATTTTTCAAGTCTACTGATGAGTTGATTAGCACCAACGCAATGTCATATAGATAGCTAAAAAAGACAGCAAATATTTTTTAAAACGGTTCAGTTTTGGATATATATATATATACATATATATATATATATATATATATATATATATATATATATATATATATATATATATATATACATACATATATATATATATATATATATATATATATATATATATATATATATATATTTGCTTTTCAGGAATATGTATGTATATTTTTCTTGTATTTTAATTAAATTAATAAGTGGACTTAAGTTACGAATTCGTTGCTCTTATTATGATATTTTTCATATGGGTCTCAAAAACATCATTATTTTGACTTACAATCCAATAAATCAGAAAAATATGGTATCGGTGCACTAAATTCAGTCACGCATTCTCCCAAAAAATTTCAACAAAGCAAACTAATCTTCCAATGAACAATTTTTTCTGTTGTACTTTAGTGTTTCCTTCTGACAAAACCCACATGTGCTGAGGCAGTTTTTCTTGCCTTAAAGTTTAATCATTTTGGCCAAAATAATACGTTTCATAATATTGTAACAGCGACCAAACACAAATAAAAGTGTGTTTGTAATTTGTTAAAAAAAAAGAGTTTTTATACCCTTCACATATATGTGTAAGGGTATATATAAGTTTGTGATTCCGTTTGTAACGCATTGAAATATCCATCTAAGACCCCATAAAGTATATATATTCTGGATCAGCATCAATAGCGATTACGATTGAGCGATGTCCGTCTGTCCGTCTGTCCGTCTGTCCGTCTGTCCGTCTGTCCGTCGGTCCGTCTGTCCGTCTGTCCGTCTGTCCGTCTGTCCGTCTGTCCGTCTGTCCGTCTGTAGTCGTTGAAATACCGTTTCTGAGAAAACGGTTTGAGATAGAAACCTCATTCTTTCGCTAAAACGTGTGAAACCCCGGTAGTGGGTCTGCTATTGAAATTCAGTAAGATAGGTCCACGTATAGCCGAGATATATTCAAAAAACCGGGTTTTGAGGGATATTTTGTGTAATTTTTGTATTCAGATTTTTGAAAAAAATTTTTTCTTAAAAACTAAACCATATCATTTTTTGTGCTCATTAAATCCTAGAAATGAAGGAATTTTTGAAATCGGCCCATATATATCCGAGATATAGCGTCTCCCGATTTTTAAAGAAATCGGCTTTATTAGCCAAATAAGACAACTTTTGGCACCGAAGATCAATCAAGATGGTATATATAGGCTATTTAGAGGCAAAAGTGGAAAATTTTTCCACATCGGCCCATATACACTCGAGATATAGCGCCTCCCGTTTTCTCAAGAAGTTGGCTCTAAAAGCCAAATAAAACAACTTTTGGTATCAAAAATCGATTAGAATGGAACATATAAGGTGTTTAAAAACAAAATTGGAAAATTTTTGAAATCGGTCCATATATATCTGAGATATAGCGACTCCAGATTTTTCAAGAAATCCGCTCTTTAAGCCAAATAAAGCAATTTTTGGCACTAAAAATCAATCAGAATGGTACATATAGACTATTTAGAGGCAAACGTGGAAAATTTTGGACATCGGCCCATATACACTCGAGATATAGCGCCTCAAGTTTTCTCAAGAAGTCGGCTCTAAAAGCCAAATAAAACAACTTTTGGTACCAAAAATCGATCAGAATGGTACATATAAGGTGTTTAAAAGCAAAATTTGAAAATGTCTGCAATCGGTCTATATATACCTGAGATATAGCGTCTCCCGATTTTTCAAGAAATCGGCTCTATAAGCTAAATAAAACAACTTTTGGCACCAAAAATCAATCAGAATGATACATATAGGTTAGTCAGAAGCAAAACTGGAAATCTTTTTGTCATCGGCCCATATATGTTCGAGAAATAGCGCCTACCGATATCTCAAGAAGTCGGGCCTGGAAGCTAAACGAAACAGTTTTTTGCACTAAAAATTTGTCGGAATGGTACATACAGGCTGTTTAGGGGCAAAATTAGAAAATTTTTGGACATCGGCCCATATGCACCCAACTCTTGGTACCAAAAATCAATCATAATGGTACATACATATGTATATAATATTATATACATATGTATATAATATTTGCGATCATGTATGAATGTATGTATGTATGTATGTATGTATGTATGTATGTATGTATGTATGTATGTATGTATGTATGTATGTATGTATGTATGTATGTATGTATGTATGTATGTATGTATGTATGTATGTATGTATGTATGTATGTATGTATGTATGTATGTATGTATGTATGAATATATGAATGTATGTATGTATGTATGTATGTATGTATGTATGTATGTATGTATGTATGTATGTATGTATGTATGTATGTAGATACGTTTGTATGTATGTAGGTATGTATGTATCTACATATGTATGTATGCATGCAAGTATGTTAGCATAAACAATTTTTTTGCTTTGGTGTAAAAATGTGTATGTATGTACATACATATGTATACACGAGCTTGAAAATGAAAGTGATATAAAGAATTGTTGAAAAAAGGGTACGCAATGAAATTCTTTTGAACAATTGCGTCTTCAAATTCATTCACACAAAAAATCATTTTGGGTTTCCCTACGTACTTACATATGTACATACACACACACATGTGTATGATGATACGCAATAGATCATCAATAACGTGCACAAGAAAAAAATAATTTTGTAAAAGCAAGCAATGTAAATATGTATGTATGTATATATGTATGTATATAATCATTGTTTTATGGAACACACTGAAAATATTCAATAACAAAAAATTTATTTTAGAGTTTTCTATTATAGGTATGTACATACATACATACGTATGCATGTACCCACATACGTAAGTAAATTGAAAAGCAAATCACACTTAATGGCAATGTTTAACATTATAATTCAAAAATAATGCAATTATATGCAATTTTTTGTTAAATAAATTTTACTATAAAGTTAACTGATAAATAATTAAGAAATACATTTTGCTTTTCTTTATTTCATTGATATTAAAAAGAATTGGTGTCACCTAGTGGTTGAACTTGAGCATATTAAGAATTATTTTAATAAAAGTTTTGCAGCCTGTGTTAAATCCCGGTAGTGGATCTGATATTGAAATTCAGAAAAAATCGGTCCATTTAAAAGCCAAATAAAACAACTTATCGCACCAAAAACCAATCAGAATGTATGTACCATTGTGAAGGGTATTTAAGATTCGGCCCAGCCGAATATAGCACTCTTACTTGTTTTTTTAATATTTTGCTCATTATCAGCATCAAAACCTCTACTCACTTTTTTCTTTATTTAACAACGTTTTCATAATTAATTGTTCGATGTCAACGCGTCGTTTAAGAAACCACTTCAGGCATAAAAAAAATTGACTGAATAAAATGAAATACAAAATATTCCGTGACCATGGGCACCACCACCATCACTGGGCGTGTATAAGAAGTACAAATGAGTCGTATGGGTTCGTGTCCGTTCTGTTACGGTTGGCATTCAAATTCATACCATTTCCGCGGAGGCGCCAATTATTGTACTTCGACGGAGCTATTAAGATAAGCTGGCGACAAAACACTACAAGAGGACACTAAAACATTAAAATATACAAAAGAAGAAAAAAAGTGAAACCCAGAAATGATAATGAAACAAACAGTATGAACAAAAAACGTGAAACAACACAGAAGATGCAGAAGAAAGAAGTCCATAAAATATAACAAAAAAATTAATATTTTATTAATTGTTAAACATTTTGTTAATGTCATTTCAAGAGTCTTACCAAAAAAAAAAAATAAAGGAAAAAACACTGTGGAAAACATCTTGTCATAAAAAAAGAGTTGCAAGGTGTCTTAAGCATTTAAAACAGTTGGCATTTTTCGCAAGGGCCATTTTTCGTCAATAAATTTAGTTTTTATTATAATTAAGACTTTTATTAAAACCTGTTACTGCTTTAAAAATGTATTGTTATCTATTTAAAATTCCAGTTTAAATAGCACAATTTCACTCTATTTGCTGTCTGAGACCCAAAAAGAGTGCACAGAATATTGAAAAACGTGTTAAACCCAAGCAAGGCGTGGGAATTGATATTTTTACGGGGCTTGGCTAGTGTTAAGTCAAATCTGTGCAAAACAGAACTAACCACTAATAATATCGCCTACAAAATAAGGCGTTCAGTAATTAGAAAACGTGCCAGCAAAATACTTACAAGTCTGATTACAGAACTACTTATTTTCGTTTGCGATGTTCCAAAAGTATTGCATTATATACATACATTTATATTAAATTACTTTTTTAGCCATTATTGCATTATACTTTTTCAATTTGTAATTGAAATGAATTAAATTGAACAAATTATTTTTATTTGTACCATATAGAAGAAAACCATTAGTCTCAAGGAATATAAATTACAAATTTATTATTTTTTTCTTAATTATATTATTCATATTTCTATCTTATTTACTTTTTTTATATTTAGTATATTTACGCTTGTACTACAAAGTCTCTGGCGGCATCCGAACCGCCAACCGCACAATAGTTGGCAGCTACCCTACCATAAGAAGTCTGCCTTCCTGTTAACAGTCAAAATTAGTAAAACAACAAGCAAATTGAATACACAGAGCCAAAACTACCTAATAAAATGGATATAATTTATTTTTGAAACGATTGTAGGCTGAGGAGTATCTCAGCAGACAGAAACGGACCCTTTTCTCTAAGGATAGCTTATTATTTTCCAATCTTATTAATTTTTCATTAAGAAAAACACGTAAAATCAGGGAGAAATTCTTTTATTTACATTTTTATCAGTTACCGTTATTGATTTTATTAGGTTATCTTGTAAATTGTTTACAATAAGGTTTTCTTATTGAATTCATTAGGTTGATGTATTAATTTTTTCAAAAAGTATTCCTTATTGATTTCATCAGGTTCCTAATGATCATGTGCTGCATATCATTGACTGCGTTTGCTAATTCTTTATTGAGTTTCTTGATGGCTGAGTTGGTTAAGTGGCCGACTGATAAGGTTGTGGGTTGGAATCCAGCAAGGAGAGCTCTTTCAAAAATCAATAAAAAAAACTGAAACAAATATAAGTTTCTTTCTTGAACTTTTCAATACGCATTTCCTTATTAAAATAATAAGACTTTCTTCTTGAAAAAGATAGATATAATAGAGATATCTATTTCTCTGACTCTATACAGATTTTGAGTTAAGCTATTTTTTTTACAAATTTAGCTTGATTTTTAATCATATGTTTTTATGCTAGTTGTAATCGTTAACTACATTTAAATCCAAAAAAGAAACATGAAAAATACGTTATATATGTTTGGCCCAGCGGGGACTCAAAGCCCGACCTACTCGCTTAATGATTGGCGTGGGAACCAAGACATGTCTATCTAATAATGAATTATATAACACAAAAAAAAATCATACATTATGATATATATATAGTATGCAGAAGGTGGTAAATATGTAAATGTAGTACTTGCTATAAACATTTTAAGTGAAGTTTTTGGTGAACAGTTTTCTTTTTTTATTACTTTATTTACAAATTGCATATAATTCCATGAATTATTTATGCCTCAGCGCCAAAAAAAAAGCTTTATAGTTGCATGCGAATTCTTTAATTCGATATATCAGATAGATATATAGATAGATATATTTTTGACTGGCCTCTCTTGCTTAAAAACTATTTCACGAAACCTTGCCTCACGGTCCATTCTGACCAAAAGAGTCAATTATGAGGCCTAAAACTATAATCTCGAATTGCAAAATCCTGAATTACAACTTCCCAAAATCTTGTAATTGAAAAGCGCAATTTTGTATATGTATTCCAAAAAGTGTTGCGGTTGTTGGCAATTAAAAAATGCTCGAATTTCTAACCAAAACCAATAGATACATTCTTATATCTGCGTTCACATACATATGAGTGAAGCTTAGCCCCGGCAAAAAAAAAATAAAAAATAAAAATTAATCAGAAAATTATTAATCAGAAAGTACTGTAAAGGAAAACAACGAATATTGTTTTTTATTTGCATGGCCTTTAGGTTGGAAAGCTCTGAATTCGGAAAGAATTGCAGTAAAAATTGTCATAGGCTTTTTTCGATGTAGAATCGAAATCCAAATGATCTCCTAATTGATGCGGTTATTTATTACAACTTAAAAACTTATTTTCGTTTTATTATTCAATAGATTTGATTTAATGATTTATTTTAAATTAATATTTTAATTGAATTGAGTAGTGCATTAAATGATTACATTACCAGGTTAGCTGAAAACAATGCACTGAATAAGAAAGTTAGTTGTTATCAAAAAATATACAAAAAATAATTTAAACTAAACATTGGTATATCACTGAATTTTTCTTTTATTTTCTTGATTCAGTCAAACAGTTGCTTAACATTTTTTATATTTTTAATTAAACTTTTAATTAAAGCTCTAAGTATAATTAGTTACAAACAAATTTATATTTTTCCAATGTTAGCATTCAGGCTAATAGTTTGTATAATCATCATAATGCCAAATTAAATATCTCTCAATTGGTTCAATTAAGTGAAATCCGATTTTTATATTTTACTGTTATCACACCTTCACGCCAGAAAAATTAGTTCAAAACGTTTGTAAGATCAATTAAAAAATGTGTGGCAGTAATTAAAATTTTCTGATTATTCACTAAATAACCATTCTAACTAATTTTTTAGTTGAACTAGTTAAAGTTTTTATTGCATCAATTATATTTTTAATTCAATCAGCTAAAAAATTTAATTTTTGAACACATTTTTGAGGCCAAATAATTTTCCTCATCACATGCTTCAGTCTATTAAAATTTCCTTTTTTTTTATTGAATTATAGTTATATGTTCACGACAACCCTTTCATATTTCTAGTATGATATATAAATCTGTCGGGCATCTTCCTGTTGGCTTAAATAACGAGCTGGCAACTCTTTTGTGTCGCAAGTTTTGCTTCTTTATTTTACAAAAATATTCAACGCGTTTCTTATCGCACCTAATAAAAGCCAAAAGTATAAAACGACAAAATATAATGACGGCAACGTTAAGAAATCCAACAACTACCATGAACTTAAAGAATTTTAAAAGGTTGGTTGGTCCGTCTGTCCATCAAACGGCTATCAATGATTGTGAGTGTCTGTCTGTATGTCTGTTTGTTTGCCTTTGTGTTTGTCCCCTGTGTTCAGACGGTGTATTAGCATGTTTTGTTGCACAAAAACTATACTATAGTCTGGGTCAGTCAGTCAGCCAATCTTTTTTAATTCATTCATTTTTTCCACCAAACAAACAAATAGTTTTTGAATGGCATTTGCTTTTGTAGTTGGTGTTGCTGTTTTTTTTTTTTTTTTTTTTTTTGCTGTATGTCACCAATAAATGACTCAACCAACTCCAAGCAAGAGTTTGAGAAATATACATACAAAAGTCGCGTGCGTTCATTTATCAGCAACGGCAACATAAATTAAATACATTGGAAGTGGCATTTCAAGCAGGACATTCTCTGTGTTTGAACACAACATTCATAAAATAACAACAAACAATTACAATTAGGAAAAGAAAATATAATTTCCACTGGAATTAGATCCGCTTTCATTATTGTTTGTAAAATAGTAAAACATCTAATTGATTTCGCAGCAGGTAGAGTCAGCCACTACTCCTTCCTTGAAGATATCATTCATCAGTTGAACAGTAATTAAGTCAATACTCGAACTTGTGACGGTAGTAAGGCTGGTGCAGGCATTTCGGTTTACAATCACTTGTTCACGCAGCCCAGGTAGCAACTTATTCTAAGCACACAATACCGATGAGTTTTTGTTTTGTCCGGAAGTAAATATGGGAAATGGCTCGTTATCTTGGAGAGTTTATGGTTGTGTTAATTGTTTTCTTCTGCTGTTGGCAGAAGTTGGCAGGCAATTAAAGGATAATTTCTATGTTTAAACATTTCTAACCAATTTGTTTCAGTTGTATAATCTAAAATATTTTCATAAAATTTTGTAATTTCTTACAGCTGCCTTTCCCATTGCCCGCCGCATTGGCCATCCGTATCAGAATCGTACACCGCCAAAGAGAAAAAAGCCCAGAACTTCCTTTACACGCATACAGGTGGCCGAATTGGAAAAACGGTTTCACAAGCAAAAGTATTTGGCATCGGCGGAGAGAGCCGCTTTGGCGAGAGGCTTGAAAATGACTGATGCTCAGGTGAAAACGTGGTTCCAAAATCGCCGAACGAAATGGAGGTAAGATTTGCTATTTTTTTGTTCAAGTATAATTTTTATCAAATTTCTAATGAAGTCTTAATTTGAATTTATGAGCTGCAAGCATAAACAACCAGCAACATAGTTTCAGATCGCCATACAAATTTCATCGGAAAATGTTTTAGGCCGAGCAAATTTATTTAAAGAACCATACTAAAATATATTTCCAGGAGAAGAAACTTCAACGTCAAATTTTCTATAACACTAAATTCACAGAAATATAAACATTGGGTTGCGCGTGCGTTACGATACATGTTGCAAAAGAAATTAGAACCCGATTGATAACACATAGAGAAAAGAGTGCCTAATAAGCACCTAATAAATTAAAACAAAGTTAAAAAGATATACATATCTGCAGTTTTTTTTTCAAGAAGGAAATCTTTTTATTTTAATAAGGAGATCCTTATTGAGAAAGTCACAAAGGAATTTTATGATTGTTATTAGGTGTTCCAAAACCACAATCTTGCGTTTTCCGGTCGGCCACTCAACCAACTCAACTATTAAGACAATTAAGGAAGTATAAGCAAATATAGTACATTATGCGCTCGAGATTAGGAACCCAATGAAATCAGTGAAGAATAATTTATGAATAAGTCAACCTAATGAATCAATAAGTAATCTTTATTGTATACAATTTACAAGAAACCCTAATATAATTGTTTCGAATAACAAGGTTTCTCCTTGAGTTTAAATGTTTTCTTTATTAAATTAAATATATATGATTTTTCCAAGCTCTAGGTCAAACTCATATCTATTACTATATGTCAATATGTCATATTGACATTTAGACATTTAGTAATTGGGTTTCCAACATTCCTTTAAGATTTTTCGAGTCTACGGATGAGTTGATTACCATCAACGAAATTTTGGCGACTTATTCAAAAAACACATGCTTATGAAGAAGACACACACACAGAGAAAAAAGCACCTAATAAAGTAGAACAAAACCAATAAGATATCTCTATGGTTTATTTTCAAGAAGGATTCCTTATTATTTTAAATGGGAAAACCTTATTGAAAAAACCACAATTAATGAAATTAAAAAGATGATTTACGTGTGTTTATATAGGAAACTAATAAAACCAATAGGGAAAAATTAATAGGATAACCTAATAAAATCAATAAGAAATCCTTATTATATACAATTTACAAGAAAACCTAATAGAATCAATGAGTTCTTCTCTATAGAATTTATTTTTGGTACCATGCAAATCGGAAACTGAGTAAAAACAAACGTGAGTAACAAGTTTTCTTCTTGGTTTTATGTATTTTTCTTGTTGAGACAATTAATAAGATTTGCAACATGGAAATAATAAGAAATACCCATAGAAAAATCTTCTTTTCTCTCTGCTGGGATACCCCTCAGCCTCAAAACGTTTCAAAGAGAAAATCTTATTGAATATATTAGGAAGTTTTCGCTCTGTGCAAAGGCGTATCGAAATATTGAATAAACAATAAATAGAAAGTATATTTATTGAAATTAAAGTGACCTTGAGCTCAATTAATAAACCAAATAAAGTTAAATAAAAAAAGGTGGAAGAATGAGTATCCAAAATATTTAATTTATTAATAAAAAGGTTGAATAGAAAAATTACAAGATGTTTTCTTTATTGATAAAATTAATAGCTTGTAACACATGAAAATTGTAAGACATCCTCATAGAAAACTCTTCGTTTCTTTCTGCCGAGATACCCCTCAACCTTAAAACATTTCAAAGAGAAACCCTGATTGATTCTATTAGGTAGAACTGTACTTTTAAAAGTGTTCAAAACTTAAAAGATCTTATTTATCATTTTGTTTAATAACTTCGCAAAATGTATCGTAACGATCGATGGTGCTACAATCAGTCTGCATCCCGTAGAAGTTCAGTTAATGTAATATTTTTCGTTGTCAGTAGGTACTAATTGGGAGTTTGTTTTTGAAAAAAATAGCTACAACATAAATGTTGCTTTCTGATTCGGTTACATTTGTGCAGGTTGAGCTTAATTTTAAGAAGTTTTTCATATTAGCTACGTTTTATTATTCGAACTTTTCTTGCAGAGATATTTTGTATTACATATATGTATATATGGGACTGAAAATCATTCTGTATTATTATTGTGATTGATATTAATTAAACAAGATAAATAAAATAAGTCCCTTACCACAGCTCAAGTCAAAGGGTAAAAACTGGTTGTTTCGCAGCCACCACACTTGTCGTCAGCAGCCGTCCTGAGCGTGCATTTAGGGGGGCAAAAAGATGTGCACGGTGTATTAAAACCAAAGTAGCATGTTTTTCTTAATATAAAGAACAATAAAGTCCATTCTTAACAAAAATACACATACACTTATTCTGTGTAATATTATTAGGGGACAAATAAACTGAAAATAATAATCTTAATTTTAACTTGTAAGTGGTTATTTTCTGTGTAAGGATTCATATTTAACACTTTTTCATGCAGCATATTTATAAAAGAATTTTATTTAAACTAGTGCATGCTTTTTAAAAAATAGTATAAAAATATTTCTATAATCAATTTTTTTCTGTGTGCACAAAAACACATCCAAATGAAACACAACTCGCATTAGTGCTAATGAAATAATAGAAATAATTTGTGTTGTTGGGGGTGGTGAAGTTTCAAACCGAAATGCTTCCATTTTACGTTTTGTTCGTATTTACATTTTTTTTTTTTTTGTTGTAAATGGAAAACAAAATGGTTGCAATTAAAATTTTTCTCCTTAATTATTTAGAAGAGAAAAAAAAAATGAGTTGCTGGTGATAAGAATAAGCTTTGAAAACAATTGCAAACGAAGCAATAATTTCGGCTTAATTGAGTCGTTTTTTTTTTGCGTTTTATTCTCTAATGGCTGTTGGTCATTCCATAAAGTAATTTACAAAGGAAATTAATTAATATTTATTCACATTAAAAATAAATGAATTAAAACATGCACTTAGATATTCATATATATATATATATATATATATATATATATATATATATATATATATATATATATATATATATATATATATATATATTTTTTTAGTTTTATTAACTATAATTGATTATTTTAATGGGAATGTCAATTTAATGGAAAATCATTAAATCAAAGTGTTTAAATGTTACATGCAGTTGTTTTGTTCAATTAAACATTTCAAATATTTTAGATGATATTGTTAACATGATAGAAGTATTTATTACCACAAAAATGGAACAGTCACACAAATTCATATATTTATGTAGATTTTTATCTCAGTTCGTACTCGTAGTGTTTGTGTCGAAGTGATTGCCAGTTTATGGACAGCAGTCCATGAGTATGTATAATTAAATAACTACATATTTTATAGTTTATTTTAATTTTAAAGTCATGAAATTACTACTCTAAAGATTTAATGCGATTTTAATTGTTCAATACTGTTAATTGTAGTGGAACAATATTTTTTAAGAATTTTAAAATTCTGTCACTCGTGTTGTTCACAAATTAATTATTGCCAAATTTGTAATTATTTCCCTTTTTTAGAGGTTATAAATTGATTTCATATTTTTCCATGAAGAGAGTATTTTTATTATTTAGTAGAATTCGAGCAATTTATACATATGTTTATATTTATGTAGATTGTTATTGTTTTTTTTTCAATTTATTACTTTTTTAAACGATTGCTGATTTAGCTCTGTAATTGTTTTGAGCGGAATCAAATTAAACCTAATGAGCCATAACAAATTTTTATCATATTGATTGTGGGAAAGCACTGAACTTGAAGACACTTTTGAAAAGTTGCACAAATAAGTTGGCCGAAAAATATACGAACGTGCCTGCAGAGAGTACAACCCCATATTTATTATCGTTTTCCTTAGACTTATGTGGTGCTACACTTGTAAGCAACTCAATAACCCAAAACATGTGTCTACGACTTCCGAGCTATGCCAAAAAAGACTGTGCAGGTTCAACTTTGAGTTTGGTGTAATTTACGTTTGAAATAGTAACAGTGATAGCGTGCTCAATATTGGGAACCCGCTTGCACGAAAACTGTTCCTGTATTCAAAGTTCAAGCAAGTGTGTGTTTAAAATATATGATTTTGTTAGATAGTGACGATGAACTTGCGATGTAAATCAGAGAAGACAGGAATTTTTCCTGCTTCGCATGTGGCATCAATATAAAGCTGCTTCATTATTTCTCAAAATTTTGTATGGCGAAGCAGGTTGCTTCGCTCCTGATTAAGGTGTTAAGCACAAATAGAGAGCGAAGCGCATATCGTGGAAACATGCTATAACAGCAGTTGGGTTCCAGGCTCAAATCCGTAAGGACACAAAATAATTTATAAATTGTTATTGTATTAAGAAAGTAGAGCGTATTATTTTTCAAGTGCAAATTTCGGATTAAATAGGCTTCAAAAAGTAAAAGCAATGCATAATCACACTCAAAACAAATTCAATCCTTCCGTACTCTTAAGTCAAATCCAATCGGCGCTAAATCACGGTAATCACGAATGTTGTACGGCGTGCTTGTTTTTAAATTCAATTTATTCAAAAGCTAAATACTTAATTTTTGCCATATTGAATCAGTTTATGGGGCTTGAATAATCTGTACTTAATACGACTGCAACGTACTTGATTAAAGGAAATCCGAACTTACCATATTTTACTCACATATATTCTGATTGCAAATGTGAACTTCTTCGAGTTTGACAACTTGAAAACTGTTTCGTGTCAAGTTTATTCCTGTCACTGTTTTCACAATATTTAGCTCAATTTAATATAATTGTTATTGCCATTCCAGTTCTCTTTGGCTCGTGTGTAATTCCATCCTTAAGAAAATAAATCTTCTTAAAAATCTTCCTGCCAGCAGAAAACAAAACGTGAAACAATTTAATTAGTCAGAACATATATTTTCTTAAAATTAAAACATTTTCTCAAACACTGAACTACAAACAAATGTTTTAAATAATTGTACATCTCGTATCCAACATGTCTTTATAAAATATTCCTACATACAGCAAATTAATTTACCACCTGAAATCCAACCAACTATAATTTGTCTTCTTGGCAAAAAGTGCGGAAAAGGAAAGACAACAAGAAGCGTTTGTTTGTTAGCAGGCAGACAGGCAGGCAGGCATCAGCAAGGAATTGTTATTTTGTACATTTTCTTATTAAAGGATGTGGTGTTGAAAAACTGAAATAAAATTCTAATTAAAAATTTATACAAAGTTTATGGTTAGAAATGGTAAATTTTCCTTTTCTACTCGTGCTGGCTGGCTGGCGGGCTGGCGGGCTGATGTTTGTGCAACAACCATTATAAATGAGTTTTGGAAAAATTATTTTGTTACTTTAACGCAACACAAGTGTGTTTCATACAACTACATATTTACTAAGGATGGAGCAAAACTATAAACCACAAATAGTTTTAATATAAATCAAAATTCAAATTAGGAAAATGTTTCATATTTATGTGAGAACATGAGAAAAGTAAAAGCGATTTGTTAAAAATATTTAATTAATTTATTTTCATTGCATTTACTCAAGTGCTTACCATTCACAAGAGTAGAAAATAATGGCCCATAACTATAGACATCTAAAAAGTAAGTATGCTTTAAGCAATTTTAAGTCAGTGGTAAATAAAAGCCGATTTTACGCGCAAAAGTTTACTCTAAACTTAAAACCAGCAGAAGTTGTCTTTAACTTATTTAGCAACAGCTTTGCTCAAACAAATGTCATTTTTATATGTAAAAGCTTTTTAATGTAAATTTTTTTTAAATAAATAATTAAATTAGAGATTTCTTAGTAACCAGAATTTTCTTTAAAATTTGACTTTTATTCAATTCGATGTTTTTTTTTACTTACTAATACAATCTTCCCATGTGGACATTGCCACATGGGAGCACATGCGAGAAGACTGAATCTTCCATACAATGATTTCTGCAGTGGTTGCAGAGATGAGGAAGAGGAGGAGAGTGTCGAACACTTTCTCTGCCGATGTCCGGCCCTCTCTAACAGGAGAGCGAATTGCTTGGGCAGACCGACACTAGAGAGATTACCGGAAGTGTCGGAATGTGGATTGGACAGGGTGGACTCCTTCATCCCTTCATCGGGCTGGTTCAGGGTGGAACCGGTGGAGCTTGTGTAGGGAGATCTCCCTACAGCCTATCTCGGGTAACACAACGGGACCTTTTCTAGGACCCAAGTGAGTCGGTCTCAGGACCGGTGGCCCTCCTAATATAACAACATAACATAATACAATCTTACATTTATGTAGGTGTGTGTTCACATGTATCCATAATTTTTGAGAGTCAGCTTATTAGAGATGGGAGTTTACTTAAATCTGTATGATAAATAACTTGGCATTTTCGATAAATAATGTGTCACCCATTTAAAGCTGATTCAGCTTAAAGTCAACTTTAACTTTGACTATAGTTAGAAAAAAGTTAGCAACACGTTTTAAAATTTAAGCTGTTTCTAAAAAGAACACAGAAATCGCGTTCTAAATTTAAGTTTTTTCTACCTGATTTTAGTACGAAATAGTCTTGAAAATTTAGGTACGCATAACACAAAAGTGTTCTTAAAACAAGATCAATCGGGATTATTAAAAGGAATCAATCCTGGTAAGGTTTAAAATGAGTACTTGTGTGTGTTTATATAAGTACTGAATTTTGTTTAAATTTTTTAATTGCTACGATGCCTGAATTGGTAGAGTGGCTGAACTGGCCACTCTGGTAGTTAGGTTCCGGGTTCAAATCGGCAAAGAGACAAACTTATTTATAAATTATTATTAAATTAAGCAAATAGAGCGGAATATTTCAGGAACGAATTTGGGATTAAATAGACTTCAGAAACATCGCATCAATCCCCTCACACTCAAAATAAATACAATCCTTCCGTATTTAAATCAATCCCAAACAGTGTAAGTACCAATGTTCTTAAATCAAGAACAGCGTTCTTCTTTTTAATCACGGATTTTAGCTATATTCAATCCGAAGCTAGGATTGAATATGTCTAAAATTAAGGCTCAACGTACTTGATTTAAGGAAATCCGAACCTACCGAACTTCAGACACCGCTTGGGATTGATTGATTTAAGTACAAATGCATTGAATTGTTTTTCAGTGAACCGACTTTACTGTTATAGTTAAGGTCCAATATGTTTTACTTGGATCGAAAATAAGCCTAAAATCAGGAGTGTAAGAATGTATTTTGATAAGCAATCGTTATGTTTTCTTTTTATTTCTAATTTTCTAATAAATTATAGGTGGCTGAAAAGCTAAAGATACCAATCACAAAAAGCTTTCTAAAAATATTTAAAACATAAAATCGTCGTTTTTAGATCTTATTGGCCTAGTGGTTATATGTATTATAAGAATATTAGCTATCCTTTCTTCCTACCTGCTTGTGTACAATAATATTTTGTAATGTTTATTATTTTAGGTCTAAAAGTAGACCTAAATGTTTTCTGACATCTTTTTCAGACGTCTATATGCCGCCGATATTTTGCTGTTGCTAAACAACTCATCAGTTGACTCTATTTTTAGACCTAAAATAATAAATTTCAATTGGCTCTTATAGTGAATAAATAATTAAAGTTTATTTTTGAATATTGAAAAAAACTTTAATACTTTCAAGAATACAAGTCGTTGGTAGCCGATGGTCACACGTTGTAAGACAGTGCTAAGGAAAGTAAAGTTGTAAAATGTTTTTTGTATAAAAAGTTTGTTTGAGCATTTCTGATTCTCATTTTGTTCATGAGAATTTTGGAATAAGTAGTTGGGCTTCAAACATTCTTTTTAGATTTTTCCCGTCTACTGATGAGTTGCTTAGCAGCAACGAAATGTCGGCGGCATATAGACGACTGAAAAAGACAGAGAACATTAAGGTCTATTTTTAGATCTAAAATAATAAACTTCAATTGGCTCTTATAGCGAATAAATAATTAAAGTTTACTTTTGCATTTTGTAATGTTTTTAAAATGTAAAATACCTTTTAAGGCATTGAAATCTTTTTCGTGAACTTAAACGCTTCAAATAGAAAATTGTAGTCTGTGCTCATAAAATATTTAAGGTTAATTATAATATTGTAAATACAAGCGAGAATTTGAAACAAGAAAAAAGTTTCAAGTGAAGTGTTTAAAACCAACCCTCCATTATTCATAAAACTTTCCAAACAAACAGGAGTTTGCGCATTAATAATTATTATTTAATCGTTCCGTACTCCTTCTGTGTTTGTTTCTGGAATGGAGTCATCATTTATATTCCTCCTTTGAACGAGAATACATACAACATATGTATATTATATAAAACTAAATAGAGGGAGTAAACACATACAAACTGCTGGGGGTTGTTGAGGCCATATTGAATATATCATAATAATAATCGTAAGTACGACAAACTGTTATGGTTTTTGAAAGCAGCAGGAAAAAGTTTTCTCCGTTTTTCCTGCAATCATTTTAAAACAAAACTTTTGTCTTAATGAATTAACAATGACTATTTGTTTTAGTTGCTATTTAAGACAAACTAATACTAGTACGTTAATACATTTGCACATACAAACACACATACATATGTGTATCATACGTTCGTATCGTTGACTTGATACGAAAAAGGGCTTAAGTCATTTTAATAATTATTTTGAAGTGAGATCTGTAAAAGACAAGAATTGAGTTAAAGCCTTTATATATTAAGGTGACGCTATACAAAATGTATACATATGTATGTGATATTTATGAGTGAACAGAAATTCCATTAAACAATGTTTAAACATGAAATGAAAACTCCAACTACCACCAAACTATTTATGCATTATGGATTAATTTATGAATGTTGATTTTATGCGAAAACTTCACACAAGGACTTAATTATTAGTTTGTGCTGACAGGAGTCTGAATATCATTTTCAACGGGCTTTTAATATTTGATTGCCACATGAAGGCATGTGTTACAAAGTTTTCTTCAAATTAACAGAAAACGGTTTATGTGTTTGTACTTGTGTCTTGGCAACCATCATGACACAAGCTTAAGTAATCTTTCCAAAGTATTGCCTTTAAGAAAGAGTTTATTGCTTTTTGAAATGATTCATTTGAAATTCGATTGATACAGAAATCGCATACATCGCAAGTATAAATAAAGTTGTTGCCACCGTTTATCTCTTTTGGCAAAAGTAAAACGTTTTTGCATTATTATCTTTATTTTATAGCTTTTGATGTAGTTGTTATTCTGGCGCAAATATTTTATTTATGAAATATTGAATATAAAAAAAGTTTTATTACATTCATTATATTTTTATGTGTTCAACTGTTTGGCATAATTTATTGCTTTTCGATAAAAACTGAAAACAAAAGAAAAATAACGTTTAATGCCAACACCAGTGTAGAAAAATTTACTTCTTTAGTATATTTTTTTCTTTTGTTTTCCATCCCAAATCTTTAGCATAATAAAAAAAAAATAACACGCAAAATATTCATAGTAAAATACATACAATAAAATAAAAAAATTTATCCAAGCAACATTTTAGAAAAAAATTTAATACGAAAAATTTGATCTAAAATTTGTTTTCTTTTTCATAAATATTTTATATTTTATTGGCTGGGAAGTTTTACAGAGTTTGACTCCGCCTTGATTTTTAAGGTGATATACCCCCCGATTATCTAAGTGTTCACAACATCTAAGTGTTGCGTTGTTACATTTACAACACAACTTACAACTCTTTTAGTGATTATGGTTCACAACATCTTGGTGTTGTGTATGTCACAGAGTTGTTTTTCATTTGTAGAGCATATTTAAGCAAAAATACATGTCTGCATACAAAAAACTACCAAGTAAAGCAACCCTTCCAGAAAGATGCACGCATATGTTACTTTAATTGCACAAACACAAGCGAAAAACAATAAATTTTGACATTTCTCTGTCAAGTTCTTTCACCAAATGACATGGAGATTTTTTTGGTGTTGTATTTCATATAACAGCGCAGCTACCGCATAGAAATGCATTGGTAAAAATGAAAATAATAGCGCAGTTCATTATTTGGTGCAAATGTCTTGCGTAAGTGCGAATGCAAGAAATCGTTGCTTTTTCTTTGCAACCCAACAACAACAAAAAACTCGCAATATTTTTGCATTTACGCACCGCTAATTACGTGTTGCTTTTTTCGCATGAGTATTGCGTTTGCAACGCTGACACTCGAACAGCTGACATTTTAAAACAAAGCAAACAAAAAATTGTAGAGTTGGAGCCAACAGCAATTACCAAAAAAAAAATAAAACGTGAAAAATTAAAAATTGTGTATTAGTTTATCAGCTGTTATTTGGAGTGCAATAAAATTTGCAAAGTTGTTAAAAAGGGTGCTCAATATTAGTTGCAATATAATCGCAAATGTAAATAGTCGCAACCAAAAACGCACCAAACGCTGAGTACCGCTAATGAAAAACGTTTTTGTTAGAAAAATACAAACAAAGCCATTAAAATGTATGTTAATGTTGATGTTTAATTTGGTTATGATAATGAAAGGACCAAAAAATTGTACATTGCAGTTTAAATCCGTTGCAACTACAAAATACAAAATAAAACTCTTTTGTAATCAAAAAAAAGGTTAATAATTATGTGTACAGATGCATTTTTATTTGTATTTTGTTAATAAATTTTAATAATTAATTGTTTTTTTATATTTTTGCAAAACATATTTCATATGCACACTTACAAATTTTATAATTTTTTCGTAATTTAACTTGTAACCTCAACAAGACAACACTCAATTAAGTGTCGTAAGTTTTTGACAACATCTTATTATGTGTTGTAAGTTTTTGACAACAATTGATACAATGGTTGTAAACCATAATCACTCTTGTGAACCATAATCGGGGCCATAGATCTCCAATGTTCTCTAATCACCAATCTCGTAAACTTGCTCTTTGAATATATTCTTGTCTTAAGAATAAGAATTCGTTAAAATGACCACTGGCTGAACTCTCCAAAAATTACATTTGCGCGGGCTTTAAGAGATTTGGCTTATCGAACTAATAGATTTATAGCCTTTTTACACTGACGCACATCTTACATCTTTCATCAATTTGCAAAGATGTTTACATCTTTCCATAAGAATTATACAGGGCGAAAATTCCACATCTTTCTACATCAGTAGAAGATGGTCCTTTCTCATTTTGTTCCATCTTATATCTTTCGATTTTTTTAATGCCATCACTAAAATAATTGCAGAAAATCGATTGCTTTTGTACCATCACTAGCAAAATAACATTTCAGAAAACAAATTTAACATGAAAAAAAAAATGAGCGGAACATGTATTTTCTTATAGTTTTTAATTAATTACATACATATACATAAATAAATTCATTTTCATTGCAGTGCAAAAGAAAGCCCATCGTATGGTATATCAATATGGAGAACATGTTGCTTGACATATGGAAATAAAAATGTCCAAAATGGTCCATTTTAAATGGACTTGGACATTTTAAATTTTTTTTTTATTTTTCACAAAAATTTTGCGTCTTCTTTTTTTTGACATCTAAATAAATGAAAGATGAAAGATGTTGTCAATGTAAACGACTGTTTCACATTTTCAACATCTTCCATGCATTTCACGCGGATGTCAGTCGGTGTAAAAAGGCTATTAATCGTTCTGATTTAAAATGGGAGACTTTTTGCAAACTTAGAAACAAGGCGAAAAATATTACCCTACGTGTAAAAGAAAATATTCTTTGAATCATTTTCGTGATTTTGACTCGCAAGGGTGATCGATTCTGTGGGGATTAAAAGACTTTTTTGCTACTAGGGACTCCCTTCCAAGTAACAGTTATTTTGACCTCATTACATATCACAATCAGTGCTGGGCAGAACACATGCTTTGATATATTTAAAATACAAAATACATGAAAGTTGTGTATTTAAAATACTAAATACAAATACTTTTTCTCCACGTACTTAAAATACAAAATACAAAATACTGCATTCTAAAAGCAAGTATTTGAAATACAAAATACAATGTTAGAAAAATATGTATTTAAAATACAAAATACAAAATACTTTTATTCAAAAAAGTTTTTATTTCCTTTCATAAACACCAGCTTTTCAAATGTGGTATCAGACAAACAACCTCTTGATGGCGAATGAACAAAATCAGCTAGCGACAAAATCTTAATGATTTCTTATTAAAAATGATATATTATTGAAAGAGAAATAATGGAATTAAGAAATAAGTTTTGACCACAGGCTATATATACCGTCTAATTCATAAAAATTATAACAGATTTATAAAGCTCTTATTTGACATATTTTCCATACAAATATGTCAAATAACAGTCTTATAAGCCTGTTATAATTTTTATGAATTAGGGGGATAAAGTATAACCAAGTCAACATGTGATTGATATTTTTTTCTCTTCTTGTTTTAGATCAAAATGTCAATAGCTGTTTATATTATATTTTATTTGTTCATTGTTTAACTTTCTGACAGCTTGGCGACTTTCTCAATCTGTATGCATTCAGTTGCATTTACTCTACACAGGTACTTTGTGGTTGGTAATTAAATTGTAGTATTGTAATTTTTTGGAAATAAAACAGTAGTAAAATTTGGTTTTTAGTTGAAGTATGAATGAAATACTTTTTAACACATATTTTCTAACATAAGTTAAAAATGTATTTCGAAAAATGTATTTTGAGAGCACAAGTATTTGAAATACAAAATACAAAATACTCGAGCGCTTAGTATTTAAAATACAAAATACAAATACATTACTGAGACGTATTTAAAATACAAATACAAAACACGTATTTGTATTTTAAATACGTATTCCAAATACATGTATTTCAAATACTGTCCAGCCCTGATCACAATGCAACACCAATATTTTTTTGATCACATTAGACAAAATGTCAATAGCAATTATATAAGTGTCATCATTTCAATTGATCTGTCGAAAACGTTCAATTCGATTGATCATTCTCTGTTGATAACGAAACTATTTGACGAAGCTTGTAAGCTAATATATTCATTTTTATTAAATTTGCTATTTTAAATGGTGTTAGATCTGTGTTAGGCGCTCTTGTGTCTGTACCGATTTTTTTTTTTACATATTTATACATCAGCAATTCGTTGCTTGGATCTAATTGTAAATTTCCCGTGAGTGTCACGGTTATCAGCTGACTTGTTAACTTGTAAAAGAAATTATTTTCATTTTACAAAAAAATTAATAAAATTGTCTACTAAAATTTCATTTCGAAATCTGGAAAGGAGCTTATGCCGTCTTCTCTAATAATCATTTTAAAATGTTTTATGCTAAAAATATTGTGGTTAAAAGAACAACATCCTTTGTGGCTTTTTAGCCAACAACATCATTTTAATTACCATCTTAGGCTTTCTTTTTCGCAAGTAAGAAAACACAAAAGTCTTTGCAGCAATATCCTGGGCACACTCAGCTTATGCTCATGCAGAGACGAAGCATCTGTTTTCTAAGCAGTTGATACAAATTTATTATTAAATTGGTTGCTGGTAAAATCTTAGGGGAGCTGAGAAGGTTATAATAACCTTTTTAAGTTAAGTTATATTCCATTAATGTTTTATATTTAAATTTATTGCCAAATAAATATTAAAAGCCACAACTAAAGAACAATTTAAAGGAGCAATGCAACACTGGTTTGAAGGTAAAAGGAAACCATTAAAACAGTACTTAAAAGTTGTACTCATTAAAGTGAAATGATGATGTGTATATATAAATATTATAATTGAAACAACTATTAAATACACCATAAAAATCTAACAGTTGGGCTAAAAAGTATACATACATATGTATATTTCGAAACATAGGTAACTAACAAAGAGCTTGGAGTAATGCTGCCAAGGCCACTTCAAAGAAGTTGAACTTGGCAGGACTGCTTTTAGCACTCATTGTTTTCCATTTTTTTCTCCTTACTTACGAACATATTCACACCATTTAAGTACAAATACCGGTATTCATATAAAATAGAACATGGTTGAAACACGTTTTAAAACTGATTTTCCATATGAAATTTGCTCTAAAATTTATTTAAGCAACGTTTTATTTTTTCTGAATGCCGGTGAAAGAATTTTAGATCGATACAATTTTGGCTTGTCAGAATTTTTTCAAATATCCTTTTTGTGTATAAAATTTTTTTTTTAACTGCTGTAGAATAATCATACCAGCTGTGAACGGATACACAATCGTACAATCCATACATATGATTGATAATATATCGCATGAGCTGTATGGAATTGCAATACGTATACGTAAATATGTTTCGATCTCCGTGTTAATAATCAAAAAACCAACAGAGCTAGCAATTATGCTGTATGCAAAAGCAAAATTTTCGTCTTTGAACTGCTGAACAGAGGCCAAGTCAAATCCACACAGAGCGAAAACTTCCTAATAGATTCAATAAGATTTTCTCTTTGAAATGTTTTTAGGCTGTGGAGTATCCCTGCAGAGAGAAAAGAAGTTTTTTCTATGGATATTTCTTATTATTTCCACGTTGCAAATCTTATTAATTGTCTCAACAAGAAAAACACATAAAACCAAGAAGAAAACTTGTTACTCACGTTTGTTTTTACTCAGTTTCCGATTTGCATGGTACCAAAAAAAAATTCTATAGAGAAGAACTTATTGATTCTATTAGGTTTTCTTGTAAATTGTATACAATAAGGAAATCTTATTGATTTTATTAGGTTATCCTATTAATTTTTCCCTATTGGTTTTATTAGTTTCCTATATAAACACACGTAAATCACCTTTTTAATTTCATTAATTGTTGTTTTTTCAATAAGGTTTTTCCATTTAAAATAATAAGGAATCCTTCTTGAAAAAAAACCATAGAGATATCTTATCGATTTTGTTCTACTTTATTAGGTGCTTTTTTCTCTGTGCAGATTTTGACAGGCAATATCTACATTTGCGCTTACAAAATGCAGGTATAATTTTTTATGTCTTACGACGAATTGACTTGCGTTTGTTTTGAACGAAAACGATTATGTTTATATTAAATTACTTTTTCAGATTCAAGTTCAGCCCTTGGCTTGCCGCTTTTTAATCAATATCAAATAAATAAAGAAAAGTAACGAATATTTTTTGAGCAAATCCCAAAGCAGTAAACTATTTTTTTATAAATTGATTTGGGAAAAAATATATTTGAAATTATGGTCCAAATAAATAGAATTATTGGCTTGATGTTATTTTATTTGCCAAGATAAGTGGACTAACCGTTAGCTTCTTTTGCGGTGAGGATTAAACTCAAGATATGGCCTCAAACAAATCGTATGGAACTATGTATTAACTAAAACTATACACAATAGTTAATAAAGTTTATGGCAATATAATATTAATGAAAAGAAAATATTTTTTAATGCACAAAATTATTAAAAACTAACACCGGCATTCAGAAAAAATAAAATATTATTGAATTACATTTTATTTATTTATTGTTCATATTTGCCTTGAGGGCAAAAAATTATCAGACTAAATATGAGCAGGCACATATTTATGTAGAACTTAAAGTTGTTCTACATTAATTTAATTTAATAGTGATTTATAGTATGGATTATTCAAGCATGGATTATTCAAGCACTACGTACGTGATTTTAAAGCATCTGTACTTACCGTGCTTTTGACATCGATTGGTCTTGATTTAAGCACGGAAGGATTGAATTTGAATAATGAGTGTGATTATGCTCTTGACTTGAAATTTTGTAAGCCTACGCAATCCGCACATTATATAATCTGCTCCACTTCCATAATTCAGCAATAATTTATAAACTATTTTGTCTCTTGGCACTCACAAGTGCTGACTACAAATACACTTACAAATTTCGTAATCATTTTTAGCCATAATAGTATTGATTCTTTTTAATAATTCCTGTTTAGCTTAAGTGAACTTTTGTCTCATCCTTACTTATCCATACTTAAGGTCTCAAGAACTTTTAGTACTGAAATCGAGTCGAGAAAACCTAAATTTAGTACTACCATTTTCTTTCCGTGTAGGCTAATTTAAATAATGACCTTATTTAAAATTAACTCTATATACTCAAAATACTTGATGATCCTCTCACTGTAATTGTTTCGAATGCCTTGTGCATATGGCGGCTGTACAACAGACGTGAGGCTGCGGTTCGAGTGTTGTCAGAGGTAACATGAAAAATAAACTAGACACAGAAAGGAAATAAACAAGATGAAGATGTAAAGCTGAAGACTCTCTTTATTCTGTGGAAGCTAGGGGAATAAGAACTGAGCAATAAAAGTATGTAAAATGTAACTTAATTGCTCAGAGTAGAATGACCGCAATTATCCCAATTGTAAGTTGTGGTACATCAAGCAAATGAAAAAAATACAATAAAATAAAACAATAAAAACAAATTTGTAAAAAATTATTAATAAAAAATCTAAGGTTCCAGACGTTTGACAAATTTTATCGGCTGTTACAACTATTGGCTAAATGATACTAACTAAATATATAGTGATATTTATGAAAAGTCTTGCTGTTGGTGTAACCACCAAAATTCGATTGATAACAAATTCGGTTGTCACAATGAATCTATTTTCGCTATGTAAGGTACCAGATTTTTCCTATTTCCTCTTCCTCGTAACAAATCATATCGCAGGCAAAGATGAAGGTCGGCGTGATGTGTGAACTGCATCAGAAACAAAAATTAAAGATG
Source organism: Sturmia bella (assembly GCA_963662145.1). Classification (NCBI taxonomy): domain Eukaryota; kingdom Metazoa; phylum Arthropoda; class Insecta; order Diptera; family Tachinidae; genus Sturmia; species Sturmia bella. Next base: position 7,283,492 of record OY759168.1, on the reverse strand, counting down.
CGATTTTTATTTCATATAAACTACAGTACTGAGCAGAAATGGCAACTCAGTGCTTGCATAATATATATGTATAATTTAATATGCTATTTTCTTAACTCTTTTTGAATTTATCAAATAGAATTTCAAAAAGCCTGTTCTTAGTTTATTTCTAACTAAAATTTCTGTCTACATCTCATTTTAGGCGGCAAACTGCGGAAGAGCGTGAAGCCGAACGTCAGGCGGCCAATCGTTTAATGTTGTCACTGCAAGCAGAAGCCATAAGCAAAGGTTTTGCTCCACCTCCCTCCGCACCGCTGAGCTCACAAACCGTCAATGGTGCCCCATTAGCGGCACTGCATGGTCTACAACCCTGGGCAGAAGCGTCGCATGCGGCAGGATGTTAGAAAACAAAAAAACCAATAAAATGTTCTCACATGTGATAAAATATTGTATGTAAATAATAACTTGAACAAAAAATTTTAACTGCTTTTAATTTTATTTAAAAAAAAAAAAATACACAAAACCAACCCCCCCCCCCCCCCCCATAAATAGCAGAAAATGTTTTAAATTATTCCTTAAAAAAAACCCAACTTTTGTATCTCCTTGAAGAATTGTAAATAGTAAACTAGAACCTTAAATATTAACTGTTTAATTAAGCTCTACTCTTTAAGTAATTTTATGGATTAAACAAAACACGACATTGAAAAAGCAATAGTTAAAGAAAATATAAAAGATAACTGATAGCAATGCACTTAATAATAAATAAACTACTCGCAAATACAAAATTTAATACTTAAATAAAACTTTTAATAAAATTATACGACTAGTATTTAATGTAAAAAATAAATAAAAGAATAAACAAAACAACTGTAAGCCATTATAGATACAAGCTGCATGCAACAGTAACAAAACTTATTGCAAATAATAATTGTCTTTTTAATTTGCTTGTACTTGAAAACCACGAAGAAAAGAAGGAAAATGCTTAAAAATTTTAAAACGAAATATAGTTTTACTTTGAAAAAAAAAAATTTTTGCTAAAAGTTGTTTTATTAAAAGATCTTCCGGGTTTGGGAATGGGTTTTAAGAGATTTCGATTGATGAATCAAGTAATTTTTTACAGCGTCTTATGGGCAATTTTTGACTTGATATTTAAATGTGAAATTAGTTAGTTTACACATCAATTTAAAATGCAGTATTTAAATGCAGTGTCAGTTTTTCAGTCGCAAATAAGTGTTCGCATTCAATTACCTCAAAAGTATGGAAGCACCTTTTTATTTCCAAATTTTATGAAAATTTTTTCATACAACAGCTGTTTTTATTGGAGGAAAAAAGTTATTTTTAATGAAAACATTTAATTTATTATCGGCGATGAAAAACGTTCTTAACTAAAGCCGTTTAATGATTATATTATTAGTATTTCTTGTCATACTAGATATTGTTTTGCACAATATTAACAACTTATTTTAGAGATGCTGCTTGAGGCAAAACCTCATACATGCATCTGTGTGTGTGCCTTTATAACAGTGTTCCCAGGTCAATGTATTTCTTCCGCCCAGACAAATTTTAAAACCCCCTAAAATTCTACAAACCTACAAAATTCCCCAAAACAATTTTTTTGGAACAATCTGCTTTAGTTTGCGAATCACCAATATTAATGTATTGACAATGCGGCAAATGCATAAAATTGTTAAACTTTCCCCAATTTTTAATTCAAATCCAAGAACTGAAAATTAACTGATTATATGTACATATTTTTCAGTGCATATGTTATGATTATTTTAATTCGTATTCACATATTTTGAGATCTAAGTACATAATTATAGGCAGCTGGATATTGTTATCTGCGTATCTAGAAAAAGTTAAGTGTTTCCAAAAATATTAAGAGTTTCTAAAGGTGGGATCACACGATTGCCGCAATGCACCAATTTTACACAATTTTCATTGGGCTGAATTGGAGCACAATAAAAACGTGCTCCAATTAAATTCTCTGCAATCACATGATTGTCACATTTTACTGAAGTTTTATTGTCGCAAATTGGCGCAAAGCAATTTAGTATCAATAATTGCCGCATTATAGTCACACGATTGTTATATTATACGGCAACTCTGAGCAACAGCTGATGTACATAGCTGCTGACAAACTTCGTTTTGCAAAAAAAAAAAAGGAGTTCAATGTTAAAAATATGGTTTGTTCCTTAAAAAGAAAGAAAATTGCTTCGGCTTTTATTATAATGTTGTACTAAATAAATGTATACATATATGTATATATTATAGGTGCGTATTGTCTTCTTTGGTTGCCGCATGAGAACACAATAAATATTGGTGCATTTTTAGAATTTTTATTGGCGAATAGTTGTATGTCAAGTGTTTACACGGTTGTCGCATCAGGGTTGTATTTGATTGGGACAAATACGAACAACATTCGTTTTGGTTGCCGCTTGAGCCAATAAATTGTGCTATCACACGATTGGCATACAAAATATAACAAAAATTGGTGCATTGCGGCAATCGTATGATCCCACCTTAAGTCTTTTTCGTCTTTAAGTCTTAAGAAACGGAAAAAATTCAAAGAAATGACCCACAAGGAAAAATGCATTAAACTCAGCAAAAAAAAGTACTTAAAATTACCAGTTGCAAAATGCTGTACTTGAAGCTACCAGATAAACAAAAAATATCTCATTCAATTTTATTTTAAAAATCGTTAGTCTTCCACTTTATCAGTTGAAAAATCTTCTAACTCCTGCCATTTTACCATTCAGCCCAACACAAAAATCCCCTAAAAATACCCCAAAAATAAATTGTTTCTCCCTAAATTTCCCCCGAAAGAATTTAACACCCCAAGCTCACCCCTAAAAGGAAAAAATCCCTAAATCTACTGGGAAACCCCCTAAACTGGCAACACTGCTTTTTAAGCACATCAGCGACAAAAAACACTAAAAAACATATTGTTAATCTATAAAAAATAAATGAGCTTTAATTGGCCAGAGTTGTTCATTTACGTTGCAATCAAATAAGTGCTGAAAAAATAAGTTTTGTGCTTAAATGAAAATAAATGGCATTTGATTATCAACTCAAAAATTGGCCATTACACTTACTAAACGAAAGAAGCTAAATGAGAGAAGGAGAGAGAGAGAGATAGTGGATATTACACAATAGAGAACATATTTTTAGTTCTGAGACTTTACTTTTCACGTCTAATTTAACAATAAAATAGATAATCACTCCAATTTTATCACAAACAAAGCTTTGTCAATTTTGTAAGGTCAAAATTGTATTATATTTTATCAAAATTTAAATTTAGGAGCTTAACTTATTTCACAATATGCAAGTGGACAGAAACCAAAGCCCAAATCACTGCTTTAATTTATTTGACAAATATTGGAGAGGAATTGCTTATATAACCAACGGAGCGAAATTGAGAAAAAGTATGTATGAAAACTTGTCAGTACTATGGCTCTCTGAGTTTTTTTTTTTTAATTTCAAAAGACCATCACTCACCATTAAAGCAGGGGAACATTTTATGAATTTTTATACCCTTCACATAAATGTGTAAGGGTATATATAAGTTTGTGATTCCGTTTGTAACGCATTGAAATATCCATCTAAGACCCCATAAAGTATATATATTCTGGATCAGCATCAATAGCGATTACGATTGAGCGATGTCCGTCTGTCCGTCTGTCCGTCTGTCCGTCTGTCCGTCGGTCCGTCTGTCCGTCTGTCCGTCTGTCCGTCTGTCCGTCTGTCCGTCTGTAGTCGTTGAAATACCGTTTCTGAGAAAACGGTTTGAGATAGAAACCTCATTCTTTCGCTAAAACGTGTGAAACCCCGGTAGTGGGTCTGCTATTGAAATTCAGTAAGATAGGTCCGCGGATAGCCGAGATATATTCAAAAAACCGGGTTTTGAGGGATATTTTGTGTAATTTTTGTATTCAGATTTTTGAAACAAATTTTTTTCTTAAAAACTAAACCATATCATTTTTAGTGCTCATTAAATCCTAAAAATGAAGGAATTTTTGAAATCGGCCCATATATATCCGAGATATAGCGTCTCCCGATTTTTAAAGAAATCGGCTTTATAAGCCAAATAAGACAACTTTTGGCACCGAAGATCAATCAAAATGGTATATATAGGCTATTTAGTGGCAAAAGTGGAAAATTTTTCCACATCGGCCCATATACACTCGAGATATAGCGCCTCCCGTTTTCTCAAGAAGTCGGCTCTAAAAGCCAAATAAAACAACTTTTGGTATCAAAAATCGATTAGAATGGAGCATATAAGGTGTTTAAAAGCAAAATTGGAAAATTTTTGAAATCGGTCCATATATATCTGAGATATAGCGACTCCTGATTTTTCAAGAAATCCGCTCTTTAAGCCAAACAAAGCAATTTTTGGCACTAAAAATCAATCAGAATGGTACATATAGACTATTTAGAGGCAAACGTGGAAAATTTTGGACATCGGCCCATATACACTCGAGATATAGCGCCTCAAGTTTTCTCAAGAAGTCGGCTCTAAAAGCCAAATAAAACAACTTTTGGTACCAAAAATCGATCAGAATGGTACATATAAGGTATTTAAAAGCAAAATTTGAAAATGTCTGCAATCGGTCTATATATACCTGAGATATAGCGTCTCCCGATTTTTCAAGAAATCGGCTCTATAAGCTAAATAAAACAACTTTTGGCACCAAAAATCAATCAGAATGATACATATAGGTTAGTCAGAAGCAAAACTGGAAATCTTTTTGTCATCGGCCCATATATGTTCGAGATATAGCGCCTCCCGATATCTCAAGAAGTCGGGCCTAGAAGCTAACCGAAACAGTTTTTTGCACTAAAAATTTGTCGGAATGGTACATACAGGCTGTTTAGGGGCAAAATTAGAAAATTTTTGGACATCGGCCCATATGCACCCAACTTTTGGTACCAAAAATCGATCATAATGGTACATACATACATATGTATATAATATTATATACATATGTATATAATATTTGCGATCATGTATGAATGTATGTATGTATGTATGTATGTATGTATGTATGTATGTATGTATGTATGTATGTATGTATGTATGTATGTATGTATGTATGTATGTATGTATGTATGTATGTATGTATGTATGTATGTATGTATGTATGCATGTATGCATGTATGTATGTATGTATGTATGTATGTAGATACGTTTGTATGTATGTAGGTATGTATGTATCTACATATGTATGTATGCATGCAAGTATGTTAGCATAAACAATTTTTTTGCTTTGGTGTAAAAATGTGTATGTATGTACATACATATGTATACACGAGCTTGAAAATGAAAGTGATATAAAGAATTGTTGAAAAAAGGGTACGCAATGAAATTCTTTTAAACAATTGCGTCTTCAAATTCATTCACACAAAAAATCATTTTGGGTTTCCCTACGTACTTACATATGTACATACACACACACATGTGTATGTGTGCAATAGATCATCAACAACGTGCACAAGAAAAAAATAATTTTGTAAAAGCAAGCAATGTAAATATGTATGTATGTGTATATGTATGTACATATATAATCATTGTTTTATGGAACACACTGAAAATATTCAATAATAAAGAATTTATTTTAGCGTTTTCTATTATAGATACATACATACGTATGCATGTACCCACATACGTATGTATGTAAGTAAATTGAAAAGAAAATCACACTTAATGTCAATGTTTAGCATTATAATTCAAAAATAATGCAATTATATGCAATTTTTTGTTAAATAAATTTTACTATAAAGTTAACTGATAAATAATTAAGAAATACATTTTGCTTTTCTTTATTTCATTGATATTAAAAAGAATTGGTGTCACCCAGTGGTTGAACTTGAGCATATTAGGAATTATTTAAATAAAAGTTTTGCAGCCTGTGTTAAATCCCGGTAGTGGATCTGATATTGAAATTCAGAAAAAATCGGCGCATATATACCCCAGATATAGCGTCTCCCGATATTTCAAGAAATCGGCTTTAAAAGCCAAATAAAACAACTTTTCGCACCAAAAATCAATCAGAATGTATGTACCATTGTGAAGGGTATTTAAGATTCGGCCCAGCCGAATATAGCACTCTTACTTGTTTTATTTTGTTTTTCTTACAAGCCATGAAAACTTAAAAAAATTTGTCATATGACTTTTGATCGCATGTCTTAAAATAGGAATGGAATTTCGTAATATGTCTTTAATAAACGTAAAATATATTCTATAACTAATGCTAGGAACACAACTGGGACGAATGACGAATTTTTCGCCGTCAAAAATAAAACACATCGGAGTATATGAAAATGCACGCAATCACAGCGTTGGTCGAAATTCGTTGTACGTGGCGAACTTGACAAAGATTTATTTCTATTTCTTACTCCGGCGAACGACGAACAAATCAGTACCATGTGGCCATTTTGGTTTTAGTTTTCAAGTGTTTTAGTAAAAACAGTTAATTTTTACTCTAATAGTTTTTATTTTAAGTGCTAAGCGTTGACTTTTTGCATTTAACATAAAAAGCCAACATATTAGATTATAAAACAGGTTTGTAGTCTTTAATGTTTTGTTTTTGGTAATGCTAAACTATTTAGCAAACAATTTTTTTAATATGGTCACCCCATCAGCTGTTCAACTATAATAAAATAAAATTAAAGAACTGAGAAAATGGATACAAGTGAAATTATGATTGAAAATTTTGAACTTCATGAATCTGGGATCATGTTCATTATTTTAATTATTTTTACAAAATTTGAAATTCTTTGATTCATTTAATTTTTTTATCTTTGAAAAAACAATAAACGACTTTCGTGTTGGGCAAAATTCGTCGTTCGTTCCAGTTGTGTTCCTAGCAATAGACCGTAGGGGACGCGTAACAACTGACGATATGTCGGTTAAATCTTAGCTGTTGTTCAGATTTATCTGATATTGTACGATTTAAACAATCAATCAAGTCTACTGATGAGTTGATTAGCACCAACGAAATGTCGGCGGCATATAAACAGCTGAAAAAGACAGAAAACATTTGAAAGATCTGTTTTTGGACCTGAATGAATACATTTCAATTGGCTCTTAAAGCAAATAAATAATTAAGTTCATGTTTGAACAATTAAAAATTTTAATTAATTTCTTGCAAACCCCAACTGATTGGTCACAATAAAATGAAACAAAAGTCTTTCCACTTTGTTTTTCTTATTCTGGCTAAAGTGGCGCAGTGTGACAAAAACACCGATTCTACTATTTTTGTACCCGGCTTACCAGGGCCGGAAACCTCGCAACTTCAAGTTGACATCAAAGCAAACATGATAACGGATAGAAATGTGGGTAATGGAAGGTCTTAACCAACGGTATGCAAAATTTATTGATCATTCCGTAGCTGGTGATACAGTCCGCAAAAAACTAAACGAGTGGCGAAAAAATCTTGGGAGTCACATACATATTTTAATAAACTAAAATTCGATTTTACTTCCTCTGAATCAGGAGAGATTTTTTGGTAAAATTATAGTATTCCAACATGAAATATTGTTTTACGTTTAAACGTGTATTTGTCTTTGAACACGATGTAACTTGTGGTGGCACCCTGATTAGTGGGATTGAGTGGACTGTATGGGGAATTTATACCAGAGAACTACCTTTATGTTATTCGTGCTGCTTGTATGTTTATAAATTCTCGATGTTACGAGAACTTATAAATAGGCGTTAATGAAATGAGAAATTTAGAAGATTGGTATTTGAATTATACAAGTTTATTATAAAAAGAGATGTTCACCATTGGCCAGTTGAATTGACAGTGCCCTTGGCGCTTTTTTTAATAATCTTATTACACGACATATTATTCCATTTTGGAGATATTAAGTGACTACATATTCTGAAAAAGCATAATTCGCTTATTGTGAATTATTTCTTTCAATTACAGAATGGTAAAAATTATTTTAAGCTTAAATTGACTGTTAACATGTACATTTTTTAAGAGACATAAATAAATTCAAATTTGTAGAGTGTATCTTCAATAACAAAAAAAAAATCAATAGTTTTTATTGGTTTTTTTTTTTTTTAAATCAATAATAATAACAAAAAACCAATAAAACCCAATAAAAACTATTTTCATTATTATTGTCCTGAAGAAGCTCTCCTGAAGGAGAGCGAAATATCGACAAAAATAATTAAATATTTAAAAAAAAGACCTTTAGCTCAAGAAAATAAATATATACAAAATATAAAAACAGGGGTCGAAAAAAATCAGATAATAGATATATAATATGAAAATAAGTACTTAAGGTTAAAGGTTGTAAGTGCAATTCATGGATATCAGAATGTTTGTTAAAAATATTTTGTATTTTGAGCAGCCTTTTTAAACCGTCTTGCTAGTTGTATAAAAAAAGTTTTTAAGAAAGTTAAAATAGTTTTTATGTTGTTTAAATTTTATATTAAATTAAATTGCTTTTTATATTATATTATGTTTTTGTTACAGTTTTCTTTGAACATCTAAAGTGCTCATTATTTTCATAAAAATAATACATTAAGTAGTAAAGTTTAAGTTTTTTTTTCGAACCTACTGATAAGTTAAGTAGCATCAATTAAATGTCGGCGGCATATAAGCTGCTGAAAAAGAGAGAACAATCTTAACAAAAGTGACGCCAATTGTGATGAACGGGTTTCTTCATCTCAGATTTGGATCACTTTTATTAAAACCTTTTCTTACAAGATAAAAAGTAGGGTTGGGAAATAGGGCATCTTATAAAAAAAGATTTATTGTAAGCTTGTGGTGAGAATTACAATATGGGTGAGGATAGAAAAATAAACAATCATAAGAATTGTCTCGCAATTCAAATATTTTATTTTACATGTTACCTTATAAGTTAGGGAGTGCAGTACACTGTGATGTTGGAGGATTATGTGTGAAATCTGCTAAAGTTGAAAGTGAAGTGAAGTAATTTGCGGGCTATGCAAAAAACTTCGTCGTTGGCACTTGGAAAGTGTGTGGGCAACTCAAATTTTCTTTATGATATGAATTATATAGGTAAATGGTAAGTGTACACGCAAATAGTGTTGGTAAATAAAATTTTAAATGCATTGGCGAATCCAAATAAAGTTTTAATACAATGGCTAATTCATAATAAATTTAGTTTTATATGAAGCAAAAAATTAAGAAATAAAAAATACTTTTGTTCAAGTACTTTGGACACAATTAAAAAAGTTAGATTAGATCTAAAACAGTAAAATTATAGTGTTGAACAAAGTAAACTTGCAGACTTATTAGCTGGGGAGCAAACCAAGTCATTTTTAGTTTTAAGGAGTAGCTGGCTCAATGTACGAGTACCTATTCAAGTTTGTGTTTTCTTAGTGTATAACAATAATGTGTCTAAGAATAACATAAATTCTTTTACAATCAAACATTTTCACCTGCTTCTTCCTCCGCACAGCTCAACCTTAATGCATACCTACATACATAAGTATGTATGTCTCAAACAAATTAAAACTCAAGGAAAATTAAAAAGAAATCCACATCGTTCTTCATCAATACATTTGATTGATTATTGGCCAAAGTTGTGGACAGTTTCATGTATCACTAATCTTTTTGTGTACCAACATGTCCTTTTAATTTGAACCGAAAGAAGATGAACGAAAACTTGCAACCTCAAACAAAAACAAAAACTTCAAAAAGAAGAGGTGGAGTTGATTTTAATACCACAGAAAAAGAAAAGTAAAAATGACCAATCAAGAATTAACATTTGTTTGGTCTTGTCCTATGTTAAAACGAAGACATGTGTTAAAAACAAAAGTAAACTTTTTCTACTTTTTAACATACGATTTTTTTACAGGGCCAGTGAAATACAAATTAAAAGTGAATACTTTTCTTTTTGTAAAAGCCACAAGAAAAGGAGATGGATGGCTTCATGCCATAAAGAGAAGGAGATGAGTTGCAAGCTGAGAATTGAAGTTGTTATGAGAACATCAAAGGCAAATCAAGTGAGAAAGCAGGTATCGTTTGATATTGTTAAGGACGAAAACAGGTTTGGCTTTTCTGGCCAAGTTTAGTCAGCAATAAAATGGAAGTGCAAAAGCAGGTGTACATTCATACATACTTACATATGTGCATATGTACTATGGTCAATGGATTGATGTATAGCCCTCGTGCTTACCAAAAGGATTTAAAATTGTAGATAAGTTTTTTTCATTTGTTGTTGCCATTTTGCCAAAAATAAGCTCAATTTTATCCCTGTCAGTTTTGATATTAAATTAGAAACTTGTTATAAATCTTAAGGACAAGTAATTGTAATGGACTAGAACGTTGTGGAAAAAAGCTAAAGTACTTTTAGCTATTTTTTTATCTATATTTTTATAAAATCGCCAAATTATAGAAAATGATTCGACTTAAAGTAATACAAGTTGCGTAAATAAAGACCACTCAATCCTTTGATGTAATATGTTGAATTTGATTTATCAAACAACAGCGTAAAAAACGCATATGATACCAGTGAGAGCTGTTTGTACTGTTGAAGCTTTTTGTCAACCATATGGGCTTTTTTTGCCGCACAAAATTGTACATATTTTCAAAATTTCGATTGCTGCTTAAATTATGTGAACATACTGTCACTAACACACATTCAAGAAGTGTTAAAAAAGGGACAGTAACGATTACCACAGAACTGTTAGGAAGAAATTGTGGAGGTTTCCTTTTTCAGACACATACAGGCTTCTGCTAATGTATATAAATTTAGCACACCTGACACTCACTGTACGCCAATGGCATAGTAAATCAAATTTGTTGAGCGTGAAACAGCCAACTGCCTATATCATCTATGCATTTTCTGGTAGTAATGACAATTGTCAAGGAAGTATATCTGACTCTACATACCCACGGTAATTCAGTATATGGTATTCCAAGGACTTTGCCAAATAGTCAAATTAGCGCAGCTGGTGATATTAATTTTCTTATCTCTAGAATTACGTTTTGCTCTCGAAGAAACAAACCAGATAATTCTCCAACCTCGAAATTTGTTCCAATTTCAGCCTCCAAACAATTGTTCTTGTTTAAATACAATCCTTCTTAAAACTGACAAGCCAAAGCTTATACATACATAAATAAGTACAAAATAAAAACAGCAAACATTTTGAAAGTGTGGAAATTGGTTTTGTGGTGTTTTAAAATTTAAAAGAATTTATTTTTTTGCATAGACGTTTAATAAGTACTTTGACGCACTGAACAGTGGTATTCCTCTGGCAAACTGAAGATTTTCTTCCATCCAGCGAACAAGTGAACTATATTCATATATGTGTATGATAATTATTTAAGAGATTTACCCCCTAATTCATAAAAATTATTACAAGCTTATAAGACTGTTATTTGACATATTTGTATGGAAAATCTGTCAAATAAGAGCTTTATAAACCTGTTATAATTTTTATGAATTAGACGGTTAATAAATAAAATAAAAATTAAAAATATGTGGGTTTTCTAGTTTTATTTCCCAGTTCTTTACAAATAAATATAATTTTTTTTTTTCTACAAAAACACCTACTCGATAGCAAAACAGCAAGAGATTGATTTTGACGTTTGTATTCGCAGTGCCAACGATATGATCGATATAGAGGAATCGGATTTTGTATGAAAACACTTACGTCTTTTCGACTTGTTGATCGAGTCATCGTTCGAATAAAAGAACGTCATAGAGGAGCCCAAAACAAGTTTCTTTCGCTTAGAAAGCGAACAATCGCACGACTTCGATATTGAGGAACAGGTAGTAAGTAGAAATTTAATTTTAAATTAGCCCTGAGCATGTTCAGTTTCCTAATATGAATCTTTAGTTTCTTCCATGTTTCGTAAAGTCAAATGATTGTTCGGACTGAACATTTATCACTGTGTGATAAATAACTGCAGAGATTGAGCTTATGAACTCACTCACCTCCTTATATAGAAACGTAGCAAAGGTTACAGTAGCGTTCAGATAGTCCTTTTCTGAATACTACGTTGAGGTAATAATCTAATTTTTTCCCTGTTAAAACATTATATTTTATAGAAATATTTCATTTTAGTGACGATACCTTGAAAGTATTTTTGTAGTAACATTTGGGACTTCGGCTGCTTAAGATGTTTTATAAGGCCAGCTTTCAAATGGACGAAGAGATCTTCTCTTCTACGGTATAATAAATATCAACTTTCAAAATCATCAATAAGACCGCCATTAAAGGTCTCAGTGTCTCTTTTAGTACAACCTACGTTTTGCTACAGCTATAATTTTGTGTGGTTCAAATTAATGGTTTTATTTTTAGCTGTCGTGCTCGCTAAAAACTAAATAAAAAAGAAAATTGAATATGGCAGCAGCAATAGAGACAGACAAGTAGTCAGTCAACCAACGACAACTGCAACAACATTTACAAGAACACAAAATCATAATGTCTGCCACTTAAATTTAATTGTTATTATTCTTTTCAATTTCGTGGTTACTTTTTAGCTTTTTTTCTTTTTTGTTAAGTAAATAAACGCCAGACTATTTTTTCTTGAAATATTAATGACAATTTTTAGTCAAAAAAAAATTAAGACAAATAAACAAACATTAATTATTGTCATTACACTGTCAACAAGCAACAAAAGGAAAATTTAGAAAAACAGTTTACAGTTGATAGTTCTTATATTTTCTCTGTTTTCTTTTTATTTCGTAGTTAAGGAAATAGATTTGTAGTTAGTAAATGTCTTTTGTTAACAAAGAAATAAATAAATGAAAAGAGACTATATAGTTCTCAAAAGAAGCTTATACAGCACTTCCAACAACCGACCTTCAACGGGGCTAGAACTCGCAAAATGCCCATTTTATTGTTCTGCACAAAATTATATTTATTACCTGACTTAATATAAATATTTGAATACAAATATTTGATTTAATTTTATTTGAATCCTCAGTTGGCCATTTACAAATATTCTTAATGCTGTAAAATATTCATGACAGGAAATGAAAATCCTCGAAATTAAAAAATGCGAAACTATAAAGATTTCCTCCTCCCCAGCACAATTATTGTGCATGTTACCACTCCCTTTTGACCTTTTTCAGCTAAACAAAATAAATATTTAATAAAAAAGAAAGAAAAAGTAACAACACAAATGAATAAAAGAGCAACGAATCTTCACAAACTTAAGGGTCATTTTGAAATCTTTTTGCTGTTTTTTCTTTTTCTTTTTCGTTTTCATGTTGTTTTAACAATAATACAATTTGACGTTTTCATTTTGTGATTTGGAGAATATTTAAACTTAACAGCAATAACAAATTAAAAAATGAGCTGAAAAGTTTATTTGATGAGGGCTAAACAATAAAAAGATTTCCATTTGATGATTCCAGAGAAGAATTTTACTTTTTGTATTCGCTTTACAGCAGAAAGAGACACGAGTCAAGTAACAGAGAGAGTGCCCCCCAATCATGAGCAGAGGAAATTCGCAAATTTGTTAACACTGTTTTAAAAATGTTCAGGTAATTAATCTTTTTTTGTAATTAAACTTGAGAGTCCCCACTTTTTTATCTTCTGCCATTCGTTGCTTAATAAAAGGGAATAAATGCCAAGTTATGAATTATTTAGATTTATTCAATTGCCTCGTGTTGCATGTCAAAAGAAAATGAGAAATCACTTTTTAACTTTTCCCCTTTTTCGCAGCTGGAAATAGAGATACAAAATTTGTACATATTTGTACATACATATACATATATATGTATGTATGTAAATGTTTTCAAATTCATTGTTAATAAAGAATACAGTCCAGGCTAAAAATAAACCCTATCTTGCGAAAAGTCTGAGAAAAAAAAAATAAAACAGCAGTGAAATGATTATTTAACTGAAAAATATCGATTTATTTTCTAGTTAAACAACGGTTTTGGATTCAGGGCTTTTGAACAGATATTTGCCCAATTCACAAGCTGGTCGTATTGTTGTTAAGTCGTATTTGGAGAGGTATTTTCAAACACAATTTTTTAAATTCAAATAAATTTTCAAACAATTTATGTTTCTCTTTAAGAATTGTGTTCGAAATTTTCTCTCACGATACACCTTAACAACGATACGACCAGCTTGTGAATTGGGCAATTATGTGTCTCATCCAGGGACCGTAAATAACCATTATCCAGAATGAAATGAAATGAAAACTCAAAAACGATACCAATGCAGATTCATTACCAGATAGATGCATAAGAATTCGCCGCACAACACGCACAAAATAACACCTGCTTTTGTTAGTGTAAAGTGATGTTTGTTGTCAAGGTCTGAATATTTTCTAAACACTTTAAAAGTTATAATTGTGCTTTTAAACACTATGAAAATAAAAGAATTATTACATTTATATTAAATTACTTTTTCAGGCTTAAGTTCAACCCTTGGTTTGTCACTACTTTTAATTTATATCAATTAAATAAAGAAAAGTAAAATTTAATAGCTAGGTGGACAACCGGCTGTTTCTGGGTAGCAAACACCATTCATCAGCACCCTATGAACTTTGGACGTGTCAAATTTCACAATTTTGGCACAGCCGCTTTAACCACTCGGCTGTTTGCTACCCAGAAAGAGCCGGTTGTCCACCTAGCTATTAAATTTTACTTTTCTTTACTTAATTGATATTAATTAAAAGTAGTGACAAACGAAGGATTGAACTTAAGCCTGAAAAAGTAATTTAATATAAATGTATTACAATACAGAAGTTCAATAAAATTAAAATTTACAGTAAAAGAATTATTGTTACCAAAATTTTCTTAAACACAAATGAAAATAAAATAAACACTTTGAAAATAAAAGAATTATTGTTTCTAAACTTTTCTTCCACAAAAAATCTTTAAAATAAAATAGCACCAACTTTTTTGTAAGCAAAGAAAAAAAATTTGACATGCAAGATGTATTTGTTGCAAAAGGCAAAAAATAATCACCTGTGCTACCAACTTCACCTTGTAGGAATTCGCCTGGGACAATACTATCACATACCAATAGATTCTTAGCAAAGTGCTATTTCAGAATCTCTGGTGATCTTAAGAAAACGCTCACAACTCCACAGTTGGTGTTATTTTTCAATCAATAAATAGGAGTTTGCATAAAACTCTTATAAAAAGAGTTCTATCCAAGGCGAATCCATTACAGGTGCCCGCATACCAATTCGCTTCAAAATTTTTCCACGATTTTATATTCTGAGTTGTCAAAGCCGATAGAAAATGACAACAAAACTTGTGACGTCTCGAGAGAAAATGTTGAAGCGAATTGAATTGCGACCACCTATACTTGATTCGCCTTGGTTCTATCCAGCCGCCAGTAAATAAAACTCATTTGAGGACAAGGTATCTTTATACCAAATAGTCTTATAACTGTTGAACTGTCAATGGTTTGTTTACAAACTGCATAAATACACAACACAAACGCGAAAAATGAGAGATAGAATTTATAGAAAGTCTACCAACAAAATACATGAAATATTTGTTGGTGTTGTGTTTTTTGTAGTTATGCGGCTACCTGGTATGAAGGTACCTTGTTTGAGGTGTTTTATTCATCCGTCAGAACATTCTGCTATTTTGATTTTCTAATAATTTATATGTTTTGAAGAACATAATTTTTTTCAAATTTTCTGCGGAAGGATTTGAATACAGGCCGCTCAATACTAGATTAAGAGCAGGGCATGATCTTTCTACATCCTTTTCGGGGTATAGAAATGCAGGATGCTCATAAATGGCTGGTGATAAAATCTTAGCACGGTGCTGAGGGATTATGACGTGTCCTCATACAAGGGAAAAGTCTTTATACAAGGAACTTGTTGAAATCTTCACCAAAGGGATATATATAATACAGAGATTGGGGTCCATGTTTGTATTATTATACATATACTGACTGACCCAGCCAAACGTTGCTTTGGCTCTTATAAAAGTTTTAAGTAATAAGCTAAAAACTAAAATTCAACAGAACAATAAATGAGTAGAAGATTTTTGATCGTTCATTTTCAAATCTCCTTGATTTGTTACACTAGCGGAAATCACCCTTGGTTGCACATCAGCAATTTTAGCACTATAGCATGATTTCTTGCTACAAAGCGTGAATGTCTTTTTCAAGTGCTTAGCAAAATAATTATAGCAGCTGATTTTACATACTTTTGTTTTGTAAATTGAGAAAGAGGTTTAGAAAAAAAGTTGCAAAAATTTCATTATTCATCTTTTCGTTGTCCATCTTTTATTGTTGACTTTTTGTCTATTTACAATAATTTTATTTTTAATTTCTTCCGTGCTCATGCCTCATGAAATAAGCTAAGCCGCAGCCAATATCGTGAGTTCCGCTACTAATTTGTAAGGGGCTTAATTACAAAACTTGTGCCATGTTTATTAAAGGCCGTGTTACACTATCCTACTCAATCGTACGATTCATTCACTGAAAATTGCTAGCTAAATCTGATAGAATTCTGTTCTACTTTAAAAAGTCGCATCAAAACGGCCACACTATTATACTTGTGTAAACAACTTCGAAAAGGCAACTCTGATCGCATAGACAAAGATAGTTTTTGAAAATTTTCAAAAGATTAACAAATCGGACAGACTTGTCAAAAAGTCTTTCACACACATACACTTTTAGTCCAGACTATCACACTTTTTGGACACACATGTCATTTTTAACAGATCGTACGTCTCAATGGGATAGTGTATCACGGCCTTAAGCTCTCATCTGACAAGTGTTAAAAATTTTTAATGATCTCCTTCAAGAAGCAGTTTAAATAACAGCTCTTTAAATGTCAGAGCTGTTATAAAATTGAAGTTTTTGCATTTCATTTAAAATTCGATTTCATAAAGATTTAAACAATTTTGTAATACCCCTAAACATTCATAAATAACCGAGCTATTCAAAAGGCTTTTTTCGTACACGATGTCGGAAAATCGAAATAAACTACCTGGCCCACGATGCCACTCTACACCGATGTCTGTATGTCTGGCAGAAAATGTAGCCTATATTTTAAGTTGGGTATATCTGTAAAAAAAATCTCATCAAGTAGTTCTAATTGTTCAGAAGATTAGCGCTAGAAGAAATGGTGACAAGGGATTCTCATATAGATATATTGATTGTTCTTATTTTCTGTCTCGCTCGTACAATAATTTTTACGAAATAAACTCAGAAAATTGCATTCGCAGGGAAACTGATTTTCACTCCCACTGTTACAAATTAAAATCAATTTCATGTATGTACATACATATGTACAAAAAAATTATGTTTTTTTCCATTTATTTATTGCATTCATTTCGTTTTTTATTGCAGATTGTAGAGAAAAATAAGAAGTGAGAAACCTTGAATTTTTCCCAAATGAATATTAAAATAATGTTTAGCCAAATAAAAAACACACAAATTGGAGCTTATGGAAACATAACGAAAACTAAATTACCAACAATAAGCCAGCATAAGCACTGCCATGCAAACAAGCATTTGCAAACTCATCCAAAAGTAGAAATGCAAAGCAATCGAAAATAAAGGCCATAAAAACACATTCAAAAATCAACCCTCCCAACTCTTCCTTCATTCAGCGCAATGAATTTTTGGGGGAAATTTAAGCAAATTGAAAGACCTCAACCGATTCAATGTTTGACAACATTTTAGCAAAGAAAATTGCAAAGTGAATTTCTTCGTCGGCACCGTAACAATAAGTTGACAAATGTAAAGCTGTAAAAATAAACGCTATTGAAATGAGGGAAAATAAAATCAACCATGTTACGACATGATAAAAACAAATGTGGCAACACATGTACCTGTATACAGTCACACACACACACATAAACACACATGCACATGTGAGCAATTTTCACAAAGTACTTAAAGACAGGGGTTTTTTATATTAGCCGGTCCCCAAGGATTGTAGAGAAAAAAAATATTGACGTGTTTCTGTTGCACGACAAAATCATTTCAAATTGATGAACTTGTAACAACAAAAACACATCCTTTTTTCCTTGCAAAGTTTGTACGAGAGCGAAAGAGAGGGCGTGAATGAATAAGAGTTGAAGAAATAAAACATTTCATTGCCCACCAGCTCGTTAAAATCTAATAAATGTTCTATTTTTTCTGCACCGGCCTAACAAGTGGTCCTCACAAGCAAAGACCAAAGACCCGCACTATCCATACATTTGTTCCCCTTTCATCCCTTCAAAAGTTTCAGAATTTTGTAAATTCCTACAAAATTGAATAATTGCTTTGTGATGTTTTATACCATTCAGTCCGTCAGTTTGTCTGTCCGCCTGTCTCTCATTTAATGGAAGGGGTGGCAACCAAAAGGGCGTTTTATTTTCAACTTCACTTGTTTGTGCTTGTGCTTTTTTTCCTTTTGCTTTCGCTCATTTCTTTGAGGTAACACGGGTATCATGTTGCAAATCGCAGTGACAATTGTTAGATTGTTTTTATTATTTAATACTTCTGTGTATGTTGTTTATTGTAATTGTAGTCGCTTCATCGTTGTAGTTTTATTAGCAAAGTAATGCTGTCGCTTAGTTGTTGTTTTATTCAAGAGGGTGTTGGAAGTTTATTTGTTGCAAATTGACTTTGAGTTGTTGTTCCTTTTAATGTTTGATTAAAGGATTATAGAATATTTGATAAGAGTTTTAATTTACCAGAGATTAAGAGGGAATTTGAAAACATATTTCGATAATTACTTTTCAGACGGAAATTAGAAAAGGGAGTGCGCTTGCAGGAATCAGATGTACTTCCACATTGACTTTGATTAAATTTAAGATTTTTCTTGAAAGGGCTTTTCAGTTTTACAAATACAAATACAGAAAATAATGGCCAATGGACACATAAAGTTCTATTTTCATTCTGTTGTTGTTTCGATGGCTTTGAGAGACCTATGAAGGAGTTTTATCATTAAAACTTAATTTAAACTTACATCTGACGGCTCATATCTTCAATGACCCCCTGACATGAGCGAGGCTCAATATCGTGAACGCTCCAAGCTATTTTATCCATTGTTGGTTACCTTATCGGGCTTCCAGTTGTGGTAAGTGGCACCATCCTCTTGGAATCACATATCGTCCAGGTCTATATCCTGTATTTCTGGTCAGAAGAAGGCCGTTGTCATTTCGTGGTAACGAACATCATTCACGGTAATTGTTTTCTTGGCCTCATTTTCGAAGAAGCACCGCCCAATGACGCCACCAACCCATAAGCCGCAGCAAACAGTCGCTCTTATAAGCTCTTCAACAGCTCCTCTTAGATTCTCATTCGCTCAGATGCGGCAATTCTACTTGATAGCAAACCCAATGAGCTGAAAGTGTGCCTCGTTGTTGGATAAGATGCTGCACGAGGTGCTTTTCTATCTGAACGCACATCTTCGTAAAAAGCTTGTTCAACTTGCTTGCTGCACTGCTCAATTGCAAACATCTCCACAGTTGAATTTGTCAAACACTGAAACAGAGAAATGTCGAATTAAGCTGGACAGAAAACTTCATCTTAAAGGCCGACAGGGAGGTATTGTGGAAAATTATAATTATCTCTACACCGTAAAATAATTGTGTACCATTTATTTGGAGAAGTTTGTTACAAATGGCAAATCAATCTCTTCATTACTCAAAAACGTATTCATCCATTTTAAGAGTTTAATTTAACAGCATTCAACTAAAGTCTCCACTTACAGTTATAACATACTTGCAATAGTTAAAACGTCCGTTTGCATTTCTTTTTGAACTCTATATCGGTATACTAAAATTTTCATAAGGCTTCGAAACAACCAGTTGTCTTTGATGTTTTCTTTGTAAGATTTAATTAATATCAATCACAAAAATAATATACATATGTACAAAGAACTTGAGCCTGATAGACGTAATAAAAAATAATTATATGAGAAGACGTTCGAATAATAAAAAATTAATTAATTTACACAAGGACCTTACCAACGTAAAAAACCGTAAGTTGTTTCTACACTCAGTTCTCATGCGAACGTAAATTTTCTTGAGACATCCGTGCAGGCCTTAATGTGCTACTTGCAATCAACATCGTGCGTTCCGATTGAATATATGTATATTAAGGGTTCTCACGATGGGCAGTGCAAACTGAGCAAATGTGAGCAAAACTGCACTGCTTTTTGTTCGCACAACAACAAAATGAATGTATTTGCACTTTGCTCCATTTTTCGACATTTGCACTAAAAAATACCTTGAGCAAAGAGAAGTGTGCTAACACGCTCAGTTGAAAACAAATAATGTAAGCCGCAATAGATGGCGCCAACAGATTGCCAAGCCGACTGACAATTTTTCGTGGAGTAGACAAAAACCAACGGCGGCGACGAAAAGTTTTCATACAATAAAAACATATTCATGTGAATTAAAAATAAAATTTGTTTCAACAAATGCAAGCAGAAACTTTAATTTAATAATAACAAAAGAATACACCGCATTTTAGTTTTAGTTTCCAAAAACAAAATAGGATTGGCAGCAGCTTGTAACACAAAAATAAGGTCTGTGGTGGCTACCTACCGACTTGACGCCGTTCGACTTCACCCTCTGTTACCAAACTGACTTTTCGCAAATATAGCAGATTTGCAACAAAAAAAAAACGGTGCTCTTGTCATCAAGCATAAAATGCACTGCAAATTTGCACAGCTACCATCGTGAAAACCCTTATTGTAATATGAGCACAAGCTGTAATGATTAAAATTGCTTAACTGTATTCACTCACAAGTAAATTCTGAAGTGGAAGCCTTTCTAAATTGTCTAGCTTTCTGCACATTTTTAATGCCATTTATGGGTTGCCTGATAAAATCATATGATTGGCGGTGAATTGTGCTTTATGTACAATAGTAAATATACTTAAACATAATAAATATATTTAAAGCCTAAACCTGTTAATGATTTCATAGCAGCCGTATAGTCAATGCGAACTCCTTCACAATTTAGGCTAATTTAACCCAATACAGACCAAGAGAGCCATATGAAGTGGGCTCAAAATGATACTCACAATTCGCCTCAAATGTAGAATTAATTTCTATATAGTCGATATGTACACATTGCGTTCACTTTTTTTAACTTTACATATTACAAATCACAGCTTAATCTAGACGGCCTATGGTTTAGATGATTGTAAAGTTGTGTCGTAAGCTGGGGCACAATTAGGGGTTTCCAAGGCGCCACATGATCCAACCGTAGCTTTTCTTTATTTATGTTCTCTATATGATATGACAAAAACCAATCATCTAAACTGTAATAACTAATATTTTTTTAGCATACTTCTACCGCCTTCTACTAGCGAAAACCACTAACCAGTTATAAAATTGTCCTATTTATCAAAAAAAAAAAAAAAATCCTCAGAATCGTTTTATTGTATATTTTTACTTCCACCATCCAATATACCGATGACACCGATGAATGGATGTTTGTCAGTAAAATGAAAACGTTTTGTCAACAGGATCCAAATATTTCAAAGTAACGCACATTGAAGGTTCCCTATTGAATACCTTTGAACAATTTCACACTCAAAATTGCAAACCTGTACCGACACATTGGAGTTGAAAAAGTGCAAAAATATTAAGCTCACATTTCTTTACCTGGGTGTACATATTTGCATCAGAGTAACAATTTTCAAATTTCATTTTATTAAAAGCAATTTCGACTGACTGAATGCAGGCGAACTATAAAAACAATTTCAATTACAATTATCTCAATACTAACAACAACAATAACATCATCAAGAGCAATAAAACTGGGAAACAGAATATCACAAAATACCATTAACAATGACAAAAGCCTTTGTCATGATGCCAGCAACAACAAAAACAACAATCATAAACATGAACATAGAACCAATCCGCACATACACGCAAACACTCACGGTATCCATGGATACATATCTAGATATGTATTTAACTGCAAACTAGGGGAGATTTCGAAGCACTTGATAAAAAGTCAGATGCATAAAGTACCATGAAATGCAAATATAGAAATGGGCACAACAACTGAAATACACACATACATATGTATGTATGTATGTATGTATGTATATGCTGATGAACATTTAATATCCTGGGAAAGCGTGTTACTGTGTGATTGCTTTTGTTGTTGTTGCATTTGTCCTTTTGCCTGTTTGCTTATTCGTTTATTGTTTCATACAATCCTACTCACTTGTAACATTTCTAAAGTGGAACTGAATTGTGTACAACTCCCTTGTAATTGCATTTTAATGCAATTATCCTTTTATAAAACACAAATATCGAAGCAGAAAAAAAATTAGTGCATTAGTTAGGGGAAGAAGTAATTTCCAGCTAAACGGTAAATATATCTTTCTACTTAACGTGACTAAAAGAAATAAATACATCTATTGTCTGCAAGTCATCTTTTAAATAAGTGGAGTGTCTCAATTACGATTAATCAACCTACCATATACGTAGTTTTAAGACCTTCTTCAATTCAATCTAATTCCAGTTAGTTTAAGAATATATAAGTACATACTAGGGGTTAGCATCAACTGTATTTAAATTCAAATACGTTTGCTTTTTCAAATATACTCAGTTTAAGTTTAAATAAAAATGGCGAATAGAAGAAGCCAATTGAAAGAAAACAAGAGACAAATGAAAATGTTATTTTCTCTTTATACGTTCAAGGTATTAATATTTGATCCGACTTGTATTTGATCCGACAGCTACAAAATGTAGCTGTTATTCCCAAGTGTATTTAAAGTATTTAAAATGTTTAAAGTTTTTGATTTCGGATCAACGTGTCAACATATGTACATAAATACAAATTAATGATTTTTGGAACGAGGTTCCTTAACGCCGCTGGTAGTGCAAAATTAGTAGAAATCGTCACGAAAGCGTGTGAGCTGTTTATATGTATTGGTGTATCTGTTGATAAACAATTGTGTATGTGTCTCCGCTGACAGCAGCGGAGACACCTACCAATAAATATTAATTAGTTGTGCAAAAGGACACTATCAGTTGATAGATGTCGCTAAAGTAAAATATGTCACAACAAAAAACAGCAATATTGAAAAACTTTCTTCGTTTTGTAGCAGATTGACAAAAAAGTACTACATGTATCAAAAGTAAAAAAATAAAACGTTCCAAAAATTTTAAGAAGCATATAAAATTTAAAAATTTCAAAAACAACACAAATTAAAACACAGATTTCACCTTGTATTACATTCGAAGATGAAGAAAAAACGTAAGGAACTTCGTTCTTAAGGCGGTCCCCCGACCGCATTTCTTTTTTTGTTTGTTTTTGGTTACAATTTGTATTTATTTCGTCTTATTATTTAAAACAATTATTTTTCAACAAGATATTGCTATATTCTACTATGTAAATATATATGTATACATTTAATTTAATACAAAATACCCAAGTAAACCCCCAAGTATAATTTATGTAAACAATGTTAGTTTTGTTTCCAAAAATGCTTACATGTTTTGTTATTTGCTTTGTTTATTACCCCAGGTACTCAAATTTGATTTATTTTATTTGTAAAGAATACACTATTTGCTGAGCATTTTTCTCATAAGAGAAACAAATATTGTATGTGTTAAGAGAAGACAGCGTAGAGCAAATTAACGTAATAAAGAGAGTGTATTCAACTATTTTTATTATTTCTACTTTTGCTAAAGCCTAGTACATGCTCATACAACAGTTGTTAGTTTTGTGCAACAGAGCCTTGGGCTTTTAAGGCCCCGATTAGGGTTTACAACAGTGGTGCCCAAAATCTTCTTATGGAAGCGTAAACACCAATACGTATACACTTTATTGACGCACACAAAGAAAAACAGAAATATTTCATTAGGTACACTGGGAAAAAAATTAAATTTCATTTTCACAAAATGTATGTACTGTATTAAAATGCCTTTCCAAATCATATTTACTAATCGTCTTGATTATTTGAAAGCAAATCATACATTGTGCTCGTTTTTCAAAATTTTTAGCGAACAAAAGTCGGTTTCCCACGTGGGATTCATTCTACAAAATAAACTGTACAGTTGAAACTAATAACACAAAATTATTTCTTCAAGTGTTTCATACTCACGAAATCATTAAAAAAAAAACAACAAAATCATGAAAACAAAAAAACAAAAAACAACAAAATTCACGCTTGGCACAAATGTGTGCCAACAAAGCCTGCGTTCGTATTGCTGTGCATATGAAAGTGTTGTTGCTTTGAACTTGGGATATGTGTGTATGTGTGTATTTCATGCAAAAAATTGTGTATACATATTAGAATGCTCAGCCAATTCTCCGCGGTTTTACAAAAACAAAAGCGTACCAAGCGTATAGGCCGTGGGCACCTCTGGTTTACAAGATCTCAGCGCTGTGTTGTTTCATCTACAATACAACATACAGTTATTTCTGTAATTATGGTCTACAAATCCTAGGTGTTGTGTATGCCACAGAGTTGTTTTTCATTTGTAGAGCATATTTCCCCAAAAATACATGCTTGCATACAAAAAACTGCTAAAAAAAAAAACAAGTAAGAGTGCTATATTCGGCTGGGCCGAATCTTAAATACCCTTCACAATGGTACATACATTCCGATTGATTTTTGGTGCGAAAAGTTGTTTTATTTGGCTTTTAAATGGGCCGATTTTTTCTGAATTTCAATATCAGATCCACTACCGGGATTTAACACAGGCTGCAAAACTTTTATTTAAATAATTCCTAATATGCTCAAGTTCAACCACTGGGTGACACCAATTCTTTTTAATATCAATGAAATAAAGAAAAGCAAAATGTATTTCTTAATTATTTATCAGTTAACTTTATAGTAAAATTTATTTAACAAAAAATTGCATATAATTGCATTATTTTTGAATTATAATGCTAAACATTGCCATTAAGTGTGATTTTATTTTCAATTTACTTACGTATGTGGGTACATGCATACGTATGTATGTATCTATAATAGAAAACTCTAAAATAAATTCTTTATTATTGAATATTTTCAGTGTGTTCCATAAAACAATGATTATATACATACATATATACATACATACATATTTACATTGCTTGCTTTTACAAAATTATTTTTTTCTTGTGCACGTTGTTGATGATCTATTGCGTATCATCATACACATGTATGTGTGTATGTACATATGTAAGTACGTAGGGAAACCCAAAATGATTTTTTGTGTGAATGAATTTGAAGACGCAATTGTTTAAAAGAATTTCATTGCGTACCCTTTTTTCAACAATTCTTTATATCACTTTCATTTTCAAGCTCGTGTATACATATGTACATACATACACATTTTTACACCAAAGCAAAAAAATTGTTTATGCTAACATACTTGCATGCATACATACATATGTAGATACATACATACCTACATACATACAAACGTATCTACATACATACATACATACATACATACATACATACATACATACATACATACATACATACATACATACATACATACATACATACATACATACATACATACATACATACATACATACATACATACATACATACATACATACATACATACATACATACATACATACATACATACATACATACATACATACATACATACATACATACATACATACATACATTCATACATGATCGCAAATATTATATACATATGTATATAATATTATATACATATGTATGTACCATTATGATCGATTTTTGGTACCAAAAGTTGGGTGCATATGGGCCGATGTCCAAAAATGTTCTAATTTTGCCCCTAAACAGCCTGTATGTACCATTCCGACAAATATTTAGTGCAAAAAACTGTTTCGTTTATCTTCCAGGCCCGACTTCTTGAGATATCGGGAGGCGCTATATCTCGAACATATATGGGCCGATGACAAAAAGATTTCCAGTTTTGCTTCTGACTAACCTATATGTATCATTCTGATTGATTTTTGGTGCCAAAAGTTGTTTTATTTAGCTTATAGAGCCGATTTCTTGAAAAATCGGGAGACGCTATATCTCACGTATATATAGACCGATTGCAGACATTTTCAAATTTTGCTTTTAAACACCTTATATGTACCATTCTGATCGATTTTTGGTACCAAAAGTTGTTTTATTTGGCTTTTAGAGCCGACTTCTTGAGAAAACTTGAGGCGCTATATCTCGAGTGTATATGGGCCGATGTCCAAAATTTTCCACGTTTGCCTCTAAATAGTCTATATGTACCATTCTGATTGATTTTTAGTGCCAAAAATTGCTTTATTTGGCTTAAAGAGCGGATTTCTTGAAAAATCAGGAGTCGCTATATCTCAGATATATATGGACCGATTTCAAAAATTTTCCAATTTTGCTTTTAAACACCTTATATGTTCCATTCTAATCGATTTTTGATACCAAAAGTTGTTTTATTTGGCTTTTAGAGCCGACTTCTTGAGAAAACGGGAGGCGCTATATCTCGAGTGTATATGGGCCGATGTGGAAAAATTTTCCACTTTTGCCTCTAAATAGCCTATATATACCATCTTGATTGATCTTCGGTGCCAAAAGTTGTCTTATTTGGCTAATAAAGCCGATTTCTTTAAAAATCGGGAGACGCTATATCTCGGATATATATGGGCCGATTTCAAAAATTCCTTCATTTCTAGGATTTAATGAGCACTAAAAATGATATGGTTTAGTTTTTAAGAAAAAATTTTTTTTCAAAAATCTGAATACAAAAATTACACAAAATATCCCTCAAAACCCGGTTTATTGAATATATCTCGGCTATCCGCGGACCTATCTTGCTGAATTTCAATAGCAGACCCACTACCGGGGTTTCACACGTTTTAGCGAAAGAATGAGGTTTCTATCTCAAACCGTTTTCTCAGAAACGGTATTTCAACGACTACAGACGGACAGACGGACAGACGGACAGACGGACAGACGGACAGACGGACAGACGGACCGACGGACAGACGGACAGACGGACAGACGGACAGACGGACATCGCTCAATCGTAATCGCTATTGATGCTGATCCAGAATATATATACTTTATGGGGTCTTAGATGGATATTTCAATGCGTTACAAACGGAATCACAAACTTATATATACCCTTACACATTTATGTGAAGGGTATAAAAAGCAACTCTATCAGAAAGATGTATTCGTATGTTACTTTTATTACACAAACACAGGCGAAAAACAACAAATTTTGACATTTCTTTGATCTGAGATCTACCATCATGGAGAAGACATGGAGATTTTTTTTTGGTGTTGCACTTCTTGTAATAGCGCAGCTACCGCGTAGAACTACATTCGTAAAAATAAGAAGAGTGAAAAGTGTTTTTATAAGAAAAATACAAATAAAGCCATACAAATTTATGTTAACGTCGATGTTTAATTTAGGTATGATAATAAAAGGACCAATACAATTGTACATTCCAGTTTAAATGCATTGCAGATACCGAATACAAAATAAAACTGTTTTCAAATCAATAAGTGGGTATTAATGCACTTTTATTTGTATTTCGTTTATAAATACTTTTTTTATATATTTTATATATTTATTTGAGCTTAAGGACTTTTAGAATTTGAGTAATTATTTTTGTCAATATTTCGCTCTCCTTCGGATAGCTTCTTCAGGACAATAATAATGAAAAAAATAACAAAAATAAAAAATGACAAAAATAATTACTCAAATTCTAAAAGACCTTAAACTCAAACAAATATATAAAATATAAGAAAAAAGGGGTCAAAATAACTAAATATTAATACTTTTTTTATATTTTTGCCATCATATTTCATATGCACACTTACAAATGTTACCATTTTTTTTGTGATTTAACTTGTAACATCAACAAAACAACACTTAATTAGGTGTCGTGAGCTTTCGACAACATCTTATTATGTGTTGTAAGCTTTTGACAACACTTGCTACAACAGTTGTAAGCCATAATCGCTTTTGCAACAATACAACTTTAAATGAACCACTGTTGTAAACCACAAACGGGGCATAAATATATTTACGAACAGTCAGTCAGATGACTATTAAAGTGATCTCAGCTAAGCGTCTCGACTCAAGGACAAAAAAAATGCAAAAAAAGCGCAAATCACTTGCTTCTAGAGCAAGCAAGTGAGAGCAAAAATATAATCCTGACGTCAACGAAACCCCTCCATGCAGTTAAGTCTGAGCACACAGGGCCCATTCTGAAATTACTGCCAAAACTTAACAATGCCGAATTGAATAGAACAATAGGTGTGATAACAGATCACTCGCATCAACCGACACATCTATGCTGCATGTCAATAGCGGTGAATGTATAGCATGTGTAGAGAACAGCGAAACATTATACCACTATTCATACGGTCCCGCTGCCTTGAAAGTGGCACCTTATCAGACGCTACAGGGCATATTCCCACCTACAGGGTCCCCAGAGAGCTATTGGGCGGAACTGGCATTGTTAAATTCTCCTCCAGCTGGATGTAAAACTTGAAAAGCTTTACAGATTTAATTAGATTTTATTGTAGCAAATGCAAGAAAAACATAATTCACTCAAATTGGAAAAAAAAACTTTTTTTCTTACCCAATTTATTTTATATCACTGTAGCAGCTACAACAACCACTACTGCAAGAGTAGATGTAGGCATTTAGCTATATTTACATACACACAAGCAGCAATGTTCCCATATAAACGCAAACACCAACCATATCATCCATTAGTTGTGTGCTGTTGAACAGAGGATAAAAACACTTGACAATAAACAGAAGTCAACCTCTGCAAGTCATCTCATAACGAACCCACCCCATTTCTGCCTCTTCATACGGACTTAAACTGGTTGTTGTAGAAATGTTTTTATGATTTGCTTCCAAATAACTATAAAACTTTTCGTCTCATGCAGTGCAAAATATTCTTTTTACCCAAATGGCAATTGTATTCGTTTGAGATGTGTTGGAGAGGTTTTTAATTTTCTATTCCATTTCATGTTGATTCACAGCTCGTGTCAAAATATGAAATCATATTCCCCAGATCCCAAAGCTCGCATTGCGTCCAGAGACTTTTATAGTCCTTCGCCGACGGCTTATCGTATAAATGCGTATGTTTTTTGCATGCTTTTATTATCCCCGAGGATCGATTAGCTTGTTAGGAATTCAATTTGAAAACATGTTTTTGGTGTTCATAATTTTGTTGTTTTCTGCTGTCTGCTGTGAAAGCAGACAATTTAATTTCTTTATTTATGCCACGACGAGCATTTATCACATTTGAAGGGGACTGACTGACTGACTGACTGACTGACTGGCAGACCTGCTCACTTCATTGCAAGACAAGTTCATTATTGTCTGAAGTTTAAGTGGTGGGAAGTGGCGGGAAACGGTGAGAATATGTTTTGCTTGAATAACAAACATATTAAAATATCATTGATTAATGTATTGCTTTTAATAAATGTAATGAGTTTTATTTGTTCCTATTTGTTTCTAGGAAGTGGTTGTTCTTAAACGATGTCAAGGATGATGCTTGAACACTGATTAAATATTACCGCTGTTTGAATAATTTTAGGAAAACGAATGAAAAATTGCTTAAAAAATAAAACTCAGTTCTTAAATACATGTGCACAAACTTAATTGTAAAGTGTGTTTTTTTTTTCGATGTATAGAACTTTAAGTTGACATTACTGTTCAAGAAGGCGACCGATTAAACAGCTGTCAAGTGATTTATTCTCAGTTTCTGTGGCAATTCATCATGAATAGACTTACGCCTGAACAACGTGCGTAGATTCGTCGAATGGGCCCAAAACGAGATTGCCGTTGTTCCCCATTTTCATAAGCGAACTTTGTTTAGCGATGACGTGCACTTCTGGTTGAATGGCTACTTCAACAAACAAAACTGCCGTATTTGGAGTGAAGCTAATCCTCAAGTGTATGTCGAAACACCGTTGCATTCAGAAAAATTGACTGTTTGTGGAATCATTGGTTCGTACTTCTTCACGATGGCTAGAACGTTACAGTCACTTGTGATCGGCAAAGAGCCTTGATTTCCAACTTTTTCATTCCTGAATTGAATAACCATGATGTCCTGGAGATGTGGTTTCAACAAGACGGCGCAACATGTCATACAGCTCGTGCCATAATCGATTTATTGGAAGACACTTTTGGTGTCTGCCTAATTTCACGTTTCACCTGTGAACTGGCCTCCAAGATCTTGTGATTTAACACCGCTAGACTACTTTCTGTGGCGCTATGTAAAGTCATTGGTCTATGCGGATAAGCAGCAAACGCTTGACCATTTGGAAGCCAACATTCGCCGTGTTATTTCCGATATACGGCCATAAATGTTGGAAAAATTCATCGAAAATCGGACGTCCAGATTGGACTACATCCGCGCCAGCCATGTTGGTCATACGCCAGAAATCATATTTAAAATGCAATGCCACAAGATTAACTTTCGGATAAATAAAATTCATGTCAATCGAATAATTCATCTTTGTTTTATTGCAACTTAAGTTCTATACATCGAAAAAAAAACACCCTTTGTAATTGCACAAATTTTCAAAAACTAGCTGCCGTAAAAGGAATTATCTTTTCCAAATTTATATTCAAAATAGAAATTTAATACAAATATTTGTTTTTCATAACAAAATTTATCTACATTTTAGAAAAACCGTCAGTAGTCCTTCCAAATGTGACCAACGGATTATTAATCGCATCGCTTAGAACGAAATTTAATAATATATTGCGTACTCGGTTAATTCAACAAATAGAAATTCAAAACGAAAACTGTGATGGTTGAGAACGAGTACAAGTTTCAGTGCTGGTTTCCGACCAAAAATCTTATTTTACACCAAATAAAAGCAAAATTAAAGAAACAAAAGTTTACATGTTGAACAAATACATTTATTTAATTAAAACAAACAAAAACAAATCTTACTGGGAGAAAAAAATCACTCATAAGCAAACCGAGCAAAAATATGTTTCACATAGTAAACAAACAAAAAATAGTCAGGCCTTATAAAATTGTCTCACTTTAGCGTATGTATCCCTGGATTCAAAATCAAATTTATTTTACCAAGCTACACAGTGCTTCCTCCTTATAGCCTTTTCACACTTTCCAACATCTAACATCAATTTGCGATGATGTTGAAATTTCCCCATAAGAAATATACAGGGCTAAAAACCAACATCTTTATAAAATGTTCCTAAAGGTGGGATCATACGATTGCCGCAATGCACCAATTTTTGTTAAATTTTGTGTGCCAATCGTGTGATAGCACAATTTATTGGCTCATGCGGAAACCAAAACGAATGTTGTTCCTATTTGTCCCAATCAAATACAACCCTGATGCGACAACCATGTGAACACTTGACATACAACTAATCACCAATAAAAATTCTAAAAATGCACCAATATTTATTGTGTTCTCATGCGGCAACCAAAGAAGACAATACGCGCCAATAATATGCATATGTATACATGTATTTAGTTTCCAAACTGTTTAAACGCGTCTACCAAATATAATTTCTGCTTTTCGATCAGTAAAATTCAATTGTTGTTACTATTCATTTTTTGCTTTTTTCAGCCCGCACAACATTATAATAATAGCCGAAGCAATTTTCTTTCTTTTTAATGAACAAACCATATTTTTAACATTTAATTAATTTTTTTTTTTTTTTTTTGGGAAAACAAAGTTTGTCATCAGCTACAACCAACAGCTGTTTCTCACAGTTGCCGTATAATATAACAATCGTGTGACTATAATGCGGCAATTATTGGCACTAAATTGTTTTGCGGCAATTTGCGACAATAAAATTTCAGTAAAATGTCACAAACATGTGATTGCAGAGAATTTGATTGGGACAAATTTTTTATTATGCTCCAATTCAGCCCAATAAAAATTGTGTAAAATTGGTGCATTGCGGCAATCGTGTGATCCCACCTTAACTCATTTTGTTCCGCTCAACATCTTTCGATTATTTTAGTGCCATCACTGAAAAATTACGAAAGATTATAGTGGCATCACTGTAAATTTTGAATTTAATGCCATTCAAAATTATTAAAAAAAAAACAATTACAGTCGAACTCCCTTATAGTGAATGTCTATACAATGAAATTTTCCTTATTATGAACTAAAATCAAGTACGCAGCTTTTTCGTTCCACTTTCAATGTATATTGATCTCCGTATAATGAATTTCCACACAAAGAATTTTTCTTTACAATGAACAAAATTTTGGAAACAAAACTACATTTTAAGTGTGTTTTTCTCTCCATATTTGTTAGCAACACTATTTATAAAGAAAATATGTTATATTGTTGGGATTCCCAAAGTAATGGAAATGAAAACAAAAAAGTTTATGATTTGACTTTTAACATCAGTTGCCCGAGTTCAGTGAACGAAAATGATGCATCGGAGTAGTATTTCTCATGAAAAAAGTTATTAGTAATTAATAGAGCTGAAGAAGGGACATCAAAGAAAAAAGATATGGCTAAAGAGTTTGGAATTCTTCACAGTACTTTATCAAACATTTTAAAAAACAAGTCAGTTATTCAAAAGAATGTAGAAGACGAGCATTTAAACATTAAGCGTAAGAGACTTCGAACTTGTCTTTACGAAGCCATTGACGAAGCAATGCTCTTCACTTGATGTACTACGAATTTTCTTGGAGATTGAGAGCAACATTCCAACAAATGTATTTAAATGTCTTAATGTAATTGAAGCTTTTATTGATAAAGAAAAAGGGAAAAATGTAGTTCAAACAAAAATACCTGATTATTTTAAATAAATAAATATATCTGTATAATGAAGTTTCTACATAGCGAAATAATTTTCTGTCCCCGTGGAGATTCACTATAGGGAAGTTCGGCTGTATTATATATTTAATATTGTGTTTTTTGTTTTTTTTTTTTTTTTTGTAATATATAAAATTCTTAGTAGTAGGGACTGCTCTTGCAAGTTAACTACTAAGCCTGTTATTAATTTGTCTTCAAAATCCATTTATTTTATATTTTTATTAAAGTTATTTATTTTGACAGCTACATGTGATTGATGTTAGATGTTGTATGTGAACGCATGTTTCACATTTTCAACATCTTCAACTCGTTCCACGAAAATGTTGATAGGTGTGAAAAGGCTATTATTACGGGGACTCGCCTGTTTCAGCGATTGAGCTTTTCCTTACAAAACCTAATGTACGTATTTATTCTCGCAAAAGAAAATGCTCGCTGAAACAATCGCACCCTCGTAAGCGAGAGAGGATGTACTAATATGAGTATGGCATAATATACATATGACGTTTATGCTTCTTTATTATAAGTATTATCTTTATACGGTAACACTGTTTTTGATTTTTGTCATTTTACCGACATGCAAGTAAAAAAAATTACTGGCAATCAAAATATCTTACAAGTGAGCTCGCGACTTGCAGAAGTATGATTGTATTAGTAAAAAAATATCAATGTATTGAGCTACTTACACTTGCACTTGCGTCTGTAAGTGGGGGGTAAGTGAATATATGAGGCTGAGTTGGCGACCGGCAAAAGCGTATATACCAAGCAGGTCTATTGAATTAGTTAATGTTATTGCTTTGCACTGGAAATGCATACATATGTTACCAAGGACTAAAATTTTCAATTAACATACTTATTTTATTTTACTGTAAATTTATAATTTTATCGAACTTCTGTAATACATTTATATTAAATTACTTTTTCAGGCTTAAGTTCAACCCTTGGGTTTTCACTACTTTTTAATCAATATCAATTGAGTAAAGAAATTTACAGTAAAATGTTAATAACGCATGGCACGGCGTAAATGTTCAAATTGTATCAATAAAAGAGCATCTAGATCTCAATGATGCAAATAACAGAACATGTGAAAAAAGCTTTCATATAAACAGAAAGCACAAAATAACAGTCTTCTGAGATGATAAAATATCGTCCAGGACTGCAAAAATATCATTGCTTTGATTAATGTTAATTAAGTATACAAACAGAAAGTAAAATTGCGTGAGCTTTGGTTGCCGAGTGGTTAAAGCGGCTGTGCCAAAATTGTAAAATTTGACACGTCCAAAGTTCATAGGGTGCTGATGAAGGGTGTTTGCTACCCAGAAACAGCCGGTTGTCCACCTAGCAAATAAATTTTACTTTTCTTTACTTAATTGATATTGATTAAAAAGTAGTGAAAACCCAAGGGTTGAACTTAAGCCTGAAAAAGTAATTTAATATAAATATACTTATTTTATTTTATTTCCTCAAAATAATTACTCTTATTTAAGATTGTATGAAAAATGTTATGAGTCAAATTTCAATTGCACATGACTTTGAAAACTCATTCGAAATGAAGCGTGTAAAAGGTAGTGAAGGTGTCATCAAATTTTAATTTGCTGTGGAAAAAGCAAATTAGTTATTATAAAAAAGTTTGTTCCAGTTACTAACAAAACACCTGCTAACCAAACCATCCCACCTCCGAGAATTGCCATGACCCTAATGGTATAAACATCCATTTATCCCATCAATTTTAACAGGTATTCAATTATTTATGTTGATAAAAAAAAGAAAATTCACAGCAAACGTACGTTTGGCGATATAAAATTTTATAACAACTACAAAAATCATAGAAATTTAGAATGGCTGCATGGCAGGCAGCGGTGGTTGGTGGATTTTTTATGAATGAACGAACGAACGAGAGAATGTTTAATTGAACCAGGGAACGTAAAAGTTACTACCTAGATGGCTTTATTTTCAAATTTTGATGCGGAGTGTCCAAACATCGTGATCACCTAAAACGTACATTCACACTATTTTCAAAACTTCCGCTGCATTTTTGCCAATTAGTATGTGAAAGTCTAACAATAATTAAAATATGTATATATATATATATCATGGCATATGTCCGAAGAGGCATTGGGGTAAGCAGTTTGGAAAATATTAAAATCTGAAGCATATACATATGTATGTATGTACATATAAGCGTACATAAGTGCTGAATTCTAACAATATACAGTATACTTATGGTACTTTGGGTGTTGTTGTGTCGAAAATATTGAGTATATAAGATTTAGAATATATAGATTCAGGTTTTTTCATAAAAAAAATGTAAGTCAGTGAAATAATTTAAGAATCAGACAGTGAATGAAAATTACAAACTTCTATATTCAAGTCAAGTATTATTGATAGATTTATATGTCAACTACTAATGCTCATCATTGTTAATTTTATATTTAGCACTTACCTACATAGTATATGACTTTCTAATCTGCATATCATTTGAAAGCTTATGGATTTTTTGTCTATTCTGCAAAAAAAAGCAAGGCAAAATAGCAAACAAATAATCACTTAACCTAAAAATTTCGTTCAAATATTCGCTTTTATTTTTATTATCTTATGATACAAAAATATGTGCTTTTCTCTCATTTACAAAAAAAAATAACATATTTGGAAGGAAATTGCCGCTCCCTGATTTAAATCATCTTACAATTTTTATTGTCATGTGTTAAATTTTTATTGACAAATAAATTGAGCGGCCAACGCTTAAGCTTAGAAATATTGCAAACATCTATATCACTCAATAATATCATTTCTAAAACAAGTACTAACACACATCCACACACACACACACACACACACACACACACACACACAAATGTGTGTTTATGGATGTGACTATAAATAGTCATATATTTTTAAGGAAATGGAAGCGAATGAAGGTTTGTAAAAGCAATTTAATGTCCTTATTTCAGTTACATAAAAGAAGTGATTGAGAAATTTGTTGTAAAAAATAAAATGTATTGACTGCCAGAACCATTAAAATTTGTAATGAAGTGTGAAAACACTCGACCTCTGTCATCATGATTTTGACCACTTAATGGGAACAGTTTATTTATTTATTTGCAAACTGACAGATACTTAAAAAGTAATCTAGTTTTGAAAACACTTAAGAGTTTTGTGTAACAAGCAAATTCATAAGTGAAAGTGTGTGTGTGTGTGCTGCGTAGCACAACAACTGTGTGAACATATGATACATATGTATGTATGTTTGAAAATGGTATATTTATTTATGAGAGAGCTTTATTTATATGTTTGTGCGTGTGTGTAACAAGAAAAGTATCTCGAGATAAATTATTAATTTAGTGCTCTGAACATGCAAAACCTAAAAAAAAACTTTTTCATAAACATTTATTGTTATAACTAGATAAACCCAGAATAACTCAAAAAATGCTCTCTTTTTGTGGTGAAATTGAACAATGTATGCTCTGATTCGCTGGCTGGCGGTCATGAGATCGACCCACTTGGATCCTAGAAAGGTGCTGAACGAAGGAAATTGAACAAATAGCGACTTGATTTCGCAACGATGAATTTTTCATCTGTGAACACTATGATTCATCGGCAGGCACAGTACCTATTCCTTTTTCATTCAGGAGCGATTCCGCAAAGGGAAATGAACTTTATTGTGCTGAATTGATAGCTCTAGTTTTACTCGTATTGTATGTAATTCTTTTCTTGCAGTTTTTAATTATGGAAATTCTGAAAAAACAAAGGTTTTAAATTTTTTAAATTATTAACAATTGTACTTTGAACAAAACTTAAAATGTCTAATAAATAATCAAAACTCATCTTTCGTTTTCCAGTGAAAATATGTACATATGTTGGCTACCGGTGTACACTAGAGCTGTCGTAATAATTTATTCTTACTGTTGCCGATACAGAACTAAAATGTGAACACTGAAATTAGTGATCACTTCAAAATTTACCGTTGAGGAGTACCGCTCACATTCAAGACACATTCTAAAATGTTGGCCTAAAGCAGTCAGTTACATGTAATTTCACTGAAAGCTGTCAATGCGTGCGCACCAAGGCACATTCAGACCAGTGGCCGGATTCTGGCATTCGTGATCGAATATACTCGATAATAAAAACAATGTAGAGCAAAAACAAAATGAGCAACAAACACACAGCATTCTATAATGAAATCGTTCAATCACGAGTGCCAGAATTTGGCCCCAGGTAGGTGCATTACAATTCGCCGCACAACACACACAAACTAACACATGCTTTTGCTAGTGTTAAGTGATTTTTCTTGTCATGATCTAAATATTTGCTTTACATTTTAAAAGTTGTATTTGTGCTTTAAACACTGTTAAAATAAAACAAATATAGTCACAAAACTTTTCTACCAGCAAAAGTTTTTAGAATAAAATGGCAACAACTTTTTTGTAAGCAAGGAAAAGAAAATTTGACATGTAAGAGCTATTTGAGGCAAGAAGCAAAAAATAATCAACTGTGCTATCAAGTTCACCTTGCATGAATTCGCCTTGAGTTTATAATAAATAAAAAACATATGTACATAAATACACATTTGAAAAAAGAAACAATTACTCAAGGCGAATTCATTACAGGTGCCCGCACTCCAATTCGCTTCAACTTTAGCTTCTGTGTTGTCAAAGCAAGGCGCATCAAGTACAGGTGGTCGCAATTCAATTCGCTTCAAAATTTTCTCTCGAGTTGTTATACGCTTTGTTTTCGTTTGCTATCAGTTTTGACAACTCAGAAGATAAAATCGTGGAAAAATGTTGAAGCGAATTGGGATGCGAGCACCTGTAATGGATTCGCCTTGAGTAATTGTGTCTTTTTTCAAATGTGTATTTATGTGAGTTTTTTATTTATTAAAAAATCAAGGCGAATTCATGCAAGGTGAACTTGGTAGCACAGGTGATTATTGTTTACTTCTTGTGTCAAATAGCTCTTACATGTCAAATTTTTTTTCCTTGCTTATAAAACAGTTGCCATTTTATTCTAAACATTTTTGCTGGTAGAAAATTGTTAGGACCACAAATACTGCAGGTTAAGCTTTATTTTATTATATATACATACATACATGTGGTGTTTTAAGTCCATAAGTCGAGACAGGATAACAAAACATTTCTAAAATGCCTTGCAATAAAAACTTATTCAGAAAGAAATAAAAATAAAGCAAAATTACTACATAATTTTTGTTTGGCAAACAAAAATATAATTATAATTCAGACACAATTTCTCAGCTTAGGTTGATAATGACAAAACACATAAATGTGAGGAAAGTAAAAACAATAATAAAACGGAGATAATTAATTTTGCCAAACATCATTGTTTTAAGCAATCTATTGCCTGCCACTAAAACCAACTGAATGGCAACGTTTTATGAATCCCACAGCAGCTCATACGCCACACAATTGTGAAAGATATACGCCAGTAAAATGAACCAACGAACGAACGAACGAAACACTTAAAGGATGTTTAACTAATGACAAACATTTAGGCAGGTGGCTCTAAAAAATTAATTTTCATTTCAGTAAATAATAAACAATCATTGTTAGATGGAAGTAACATGAAAACAAAATAAAAGCGACTTTAATTGCTACAACTTGACTAAGTGTAATTGCACATACTAGAATGAATAAAACAGAAAAACGTATTAAAACTTATTTGCACTAGTGCAAAGTAAAAATCATCACTTTGTTTCTTATGAAAACCTTTATTTATTTTTGAAACATTTTCTCAAAGGCATATGCTATTTATTAGCCATATCATGACAGTTCGATACCAGGTAGCCTTACAAGCTCAGCTGACTACTGCTTTTAGCTTTTAGAACTGTCAAAATACACAACAACACAACCACATAGACGCGAACAAATCGGTGACAGTAGTTCAAGTTTTCTACCAACAAAATATATGAAGTGTTTGTTGTTGGTGTGTTTGTTGTAGCTATGCCACTACCTGGTATCGAGCTGCCTTGAGCAATATGAGAAAATACTGGAGGAGACAACCGAAAACGTTTAAAATGGCACACAGTGTCCTGTGTGCTGTTCTACTCTTATGTTAAGTTATCAGCTTAAGACAAAGTAAACCTTGCAGAAATACATATTAAAATTTATTATGAAATAATATTAACTTAACATTGTTTAAATATTGAAAGGCACCAAGAGTAGTTTTCTTTATTGATAGGAGACCAATTTTGAAAACTTGATTATTTTCAGCTGAACATTATTCGTGACACCAAATTTGGGAGTATTTTAAACTAGTATATGAATAAACTGGGCACAAAAAAAAGGAAGAACTGCTTTGAAAAAGCCACAAAGAAGAGGAAATATTTGAAGAGAAAGGTTAGTAATGAATGTAAATTTGGGTAAAGGAAAAAGGCAATTAAATTTAGTTGTCAAATTATCGATGCCCCAGCTTGGATGACATGTGGACAATGGCGATGTTTGACATCATGTTCATATCAAGTATATGGTCGATGGAGACCCCCCCATGTTAGGAAAGCAGTTTAGCATACTTACCACAAGGTAATTAGTGCTGGCGTTCACAATAATCAAAATATTCTCTTTAATTTCAGTTAATTACATTTAATAGATTTTGCGCTAATTTTTATTTACAAAATTATATATGTATATAAATCTACAAACCAGCCAAATACACATGCTTGTGGACATGTATTCTTGTAAATTTTTATTAATATAATTTTTTATTTGTGTTTTTGTAGCTTTTTGTGCCTTGCTAAAATTTGCTAAAAACACCTAAAAATGGTATGTATATCTACCGTTTAAAATTTTTATAAAGACATCATCCTTGTTGTTTAATAATGATCGTCATAATCGTTATCGTTATCACTACTGCTTTAATGTTTCACGTAATCATTACTTTCGATTGTTGCCCCACCGCCGGCACCCATTTCTTCAAACAAATCGTTTGATTGATGATTTCTGCCATATGGATTGTTATTTAAGTTGTTGTTGCCGTTGCCATTTTCACTGGTTGGCAGTGAGGGGCTTGCAGCCAAAGCAGCACCAGCAGATGATGAGCGCAATAGTAAAGGATTCCTTATGAGACGTTGTATCTGTAAAAGGCATCTGCAACAAACAGTAGAGCAAAATTAATCATTAACATTACATTGAAAAAATGTTGAGTGTACAAGCGTGTGCGTGTTTGTGTGTGCTGTAAAATAATTCACCTTTCTAATTTTCTTTCATTGTTAACTGGCACTTCAAATAATTCACTTAAACCTTCATCGTCTTTGCGAAAAATACGGTTGATACTTGTAGCAGCGCCACCAGCTCTTTTGCCATTCGTCCAGCCTCTGGAATATTGAAATGTTTGACCCATACATGCCATGGAAAACAAAAATATAAACAATGGTAACACTACAATACGCAACATGTCGAATGTGGAGTTTTTGGTTTAAGCTGTAAAGAAATAAATTTAACTATTCAGTGTGGCATCTCTATTGTGGGGTTAATGTCTGAGAAAAATCCCTGAGTAAAACGTAAAACCATGAAATATGTACTCAGTTAAAAGGGAAATGGTTAAAACAAGCAAATTGGAAGAAAATTCTTCTATGAACATACATATATATCGCATACACACATATTCTTATGTACATTTATTCAGTTCTTTTTTTACAATTTTCCAGGGACCGTAACAGTTACGACTTTTTTCAAAAATGTCAAAATATAATAGTTATTTTTTTACTTTTATTCTTTCGGTCAGAAATAAAAGTCAAAAATTTGACTTCGGTCAAAAATAAAAGTTAAAATTTGACTTATATTTTTTAAATAAAAAATATATGTTAAAATTTTACCTTTATTTTTTAAGTCAAAAATAAAAGTTAACATTTTACTTTTATTTTTTAAGTCAGAAAAAATTGACTATGCCATAATAATAACAATGTAATGGAAATATAAGAAAAATAAGATCGATGACAATCAGTGTTGTTGTTTTGGTTATTTCTAACCAAAATTGGTTACATGGTCTCATTTTGATTACATTTTTCTCCAAAGAAAAAAATATATATATTTCTTTCATTGGAATTCTAATAATAAATCTAAAAGCTTTTCAGCAACATTTTTAATAGATGAACAAAAGTCAAATTTT
The DNA here is from genome assembly GCA_963662145.1 of Sturmia bella. NCBI lineage: Eukaryota > Metazoa > Arthropoda > Insecta > Diptera > Tachinidae > Sturmia > Sturmia bella. Next base: position 7,242,739 of record OY759168.1, on the reverse strand, counting down.
AACTTTTATTTCTGACTTAAAAAATAAAAGTCAAATTTTAACTTTAATTTCTGACTTAAAAAATAAAAGTCAAATTTTAACTTATATTTTTTACTTAAAAAATAAAAGTCATATTTTAACTTTTATTTTTGGCTTAAAAAATAAAAGTCAAATCTTAACTTATATTTTTTACTTAAGAAATAAAAGTCAAATTTTAACTATTATTTTTGATTTAAAAAATAAAAGTCAAATTTTAACTCTTATTTTTTACCAAAAAAATATCGGTCAAAAAATAATTATTATAAAGTGAGTTTTTGATAAAAGTCAAAAAAATTAAAGTCTTTTAAGTTTATTATTCCTTAGCATAACAGCATCAATATGCTGTATTCAAATATCTGATAGACAAATTATATCCACCTGACAATCGTAAAAAAATAAAACAATCAGAGCGTTTTCATGCAGTGTTGCCGCTTTTGCTTAAATATGATATTTCAGCATAAAACCTAAGCAAAAGAAAATGTTGCGCTTTAGATGCTTGTTTGGGTATGGCTGTGAGAAGGAAGTGTTGCTTCAAAAAAAAAACAAGTTTTGAAACTGGAAGTTATCCAACAAATTAAGTAGCAACTATGAAGTTTAGTTTTTGAGTAACAACAATTTTTTCACGGAAGCAGAAATACAACCCATTTCAATTTTACCTTAAATCGTTTACTTTTCAACACATAACGCTCACATTTTTCCTACGAATTTTTTATTCTTACGGCAAAAATTTTCCACTGGAAGATGTTATAGCATCAGTTGTAATAAATTCAATAAAAATTTTCATTGAAGTGGCCTAAAAAATCCTGGCTTAAAAAATGTTTATTTTTCCTTTATTCAAAAATTAACTTATTTATTTATTCGCTATAAGAGCCAATTGAAATGTATTATTTTAGGTCTAAAAATAGACCTTATAGCGAATAAATAATTAAGTTCATTTTTGAATATTCAAAAAAAAATTTACTTTTTAATACTTTCAAAAATACAAGTCGTGGTAGCCAATGGTGATCCGTTGTAAGGAAGTTTAAAAAAAAAGTAAAGGTGTTGCAAGACGTAAAATGTATTCTGTATAAAAATTTTGTTTGAACATTTCCGATTCTCATTCTAATTCTAGTTTTCATGAGAATTTTGGAATAAGTAGTTGGGTTTCAAACATTCTTTTTAGATTTTTCGAGTCTAGTGATGAGTTGATTAGCATCAACAATATGTCGACGGCAGATAGACGGCTGACAAAAAAAATTAATGACTATTTTTAGACCTAAAATAATAAATGTTCCTTTATGTAGGTATATATACATATATATGTACATATTTTTAAGTTTTTTTTTTATATTCCGTTTAATTATTTGCTAATACAAGGAGTAATTCTACTGAATCAAGTTTTCTTCAGCTAAGAGCTTGTGCTTGTGACTCTTCTTTAATAACTTTCACCTTCTTTTTAAATTTGCTTTTCAATTAACACCACATTACCACAAAACAGTTCAAAGTTGAATTTGTGTTCAAAAAATCTTTGATTTTCTTTTCTGTATTTTCAGTATAGAGTTTAAAATAAAACTGAATGTTGATTTTAGTTTTGTCTGCGGTTTTATAGTAGTCCTGTGAAAGGAAACTTCAGCAAGCCTTAAGGATTTCAATAATTACACCTACGAAATCACAACCAAATAACAAAGACTGATAAAATACACCGAAAAAAATCTGTAGATATATAATTCATGCTTAATTGATAGTCTTGCTTATTTCACAAATATTGTAAAGAAATTTTTTAAGTTTTCTTTTGTTAACAAGCCAGCTAAAATTTAACCAACAACAAGTAAGAGTGCTATATTCGGCTGGGCCGAATCTTAAATACCCTTCACAATGGTACATACATTCTGATTGATTTTTGGTGCGAAAAGTTGTTTTATTTGGCTTTTAAGGCCGATTTCTTGAAATATCGGGAGACGCTATATCTGGGGTATATATGGGCCGATTTTTTCTGAATTTCAATATCAGATCCACTACCGGGATTTAACACAGGCTGCAAAACTTTTATTTAAATAATTCCTAATATGCTCAAGTTCAACCACTGGGTGACACCAATTCTTTTTAATATCAATGAAATAAAGAAAAGCAAAATGTATTTCTTAATTATTTATCAGTTAACTTTATAGTAAAATTTATTTAACAAAAAATTGCATATAATTGCATTATTTTTGAATTATAATGCTAAACATTGCCATTAAGTGTGATTTGCTTTTCAATTTACTTACGTATGTGGGTACATGCATACGTATGTATGTATCTATAATAGAAAACTCTAAAATAAATTCTTTATTATTGAATATTTTCAGTGTGTTCCATAAAACAATGATTATATACATACATATATACATACATACATATTTACATTGCTTGCTTTTACAAAATTATTTTTTTCTTGTGCACGTTGTTGATGATCTATTGCGTATCATCATACACATGTGTGTGTCTATGTACATATGTAAGTACGTAGGGAAACCCAAAATGATTTTTTGTGTGAATGAATTTGAAGACGCAATTGTTTAAGAGAATTTCATTGCGTACCCTTTTTTCAACAATTCTTTATATCACTTTCATTTTCAAGCTCGTGTATACATATGTATGTACATACATACACATTTTTACACCAAATCAAAAAAATTGTTTATGCTAACATACTTGCATGCATACATACATATGTAGATACATACATACCTACATACATACAAACGTATCTACATACATACATACATACATACATACATACATACATACATACATACATACATACATACATACATACATACATACATACATACATACATACATACATTCATACATGATCGCAAATATTATATACATATGTATATAATATTATATACATATGTATGTACCATTATGATCGATTTTTGGTACCAAAAGTTGGGTGCATATGGGCCGATGTCCAAAAATTTTCTAATTTTGCCCCTAAACAGCCTGTATGTACCATTCCGACAAATTTTTAGTGCAAAAAACTGTTTCGGTTAGCTTCCAGGCCCGACTTCTTGAGATATCGGGAGGCGCTATATCTCGAACATATATGGGCCGATGACAAAAAGATTTCCAGTTTTGCTTCTGACTAACCTATATGTATCATTCTGATTGATTTTTGGTGCCAAAAGTTGTTTTATTTAGCTTATAGAGCCGATTTCTTGAAAAATCGGGAGACGCTATATCTCAGGTATATATAGACCGATTGCAGACATTTTCAAATTTTGCTTTTAAACACCTTATATGTACCATTCTGATCGATTTTTGGTACCAAAAGTTGTTTTATTTGGCTTTTAGAGCCGACTTCTTGAGAAAACTTGAGGCGCTATATCTCGAGTGTATATGGGCCGATGTCCAAAATTTTCCACGTTTGCCTCTAAATAGTATATATGTACCATTCTGATTGATTTTTAGTGCCAAAAATTGCTTTGTTTGGCTTAAAGAGCGGATTTCTTGAAAAATCAGGAGTCGCTATATCTCAGATATATATGGACCGATTTCAAAAATTTTCCAATTTTGCTTTTAAACACCTTATATGTTCCATTCTAATCGATTTTTGATACCAAAAGTTGTTTTATTTGGCTTTTAGAGCCGACTTCTTGAGAAAACGGGAGGCGCTATATCTCGAGTGTATATGGGCCGATGTGGAAAAATTTTCCACTTTTGCCTTTAGATAGCCTATATATACCATTTTGATTGATCTTCGGTGCCAAAAGTTGTCTTATTTGGCTTATAAAGCCGATTTCTTTAAAAATCGGGAGACGCTATATCTCGGATATATATGGGCCGATTTCAAAAATTCCTTCATTTCTAGGATTTAATGAGCACTAAAAATGATATGGTTTAGTTTTTAAGAAAAAATTTTTTTTCAAAAATCTGAATACAAAAATTACACAAAATATCCCTCAAAACCCGGTTTTTTGAATATATCTCGGCTATCCGTGGACCTATCTTACTGAATTTCAATAGCAGACCCACTACCGGGGTTTCACACGTTTTAGCGAAAGAATGAGGTTTCTATCTCAAACCGTTTTCTCAGAAACGGTATTTCAACGACTACAGACGGACAGACGGACAGACGGACAGACGGACAGACGGACAGACGGACCGACGGACAGACGGACAGACGGACAGACGGACAGACGGACAGACGGACATCGCTCAATCGTAATCGCTATTGATGCTGATCCAGAATATATATACTTTATGGGGTCTTAGATGGATATTTCAATGCGTTACAAACGGAATCACAAACTTATATATACCCTTACACATTTATGTGAAGGGTATAAAAAACATACATACATATGTATATCAGTATAATAATAACCATATTTTGCTTTGAAATATTAAAATATTAAATGAATTTTAGTTCAAAAATTTCTAGCAATATTTTTTTAAAGCTCATTTCAAAAACATTTAAATTTTTATAAAAAAAAAATTTTAGATGCCAATCATATTAAATAATATTATTTTTTGAAGAAGTTTCGTGGCATAAAATGCAATCTCTGGCAAAGATTTGTGAAACATTTCTAAAGAAACACAAAAAAGACCACAAGTTCGAAGCAGATATTTATTTAAAACGGTGCAGAAATCAGATTTAAGAAAAAATGTTCTTAATATTTTTTTGCATTCAAATATTTATACAAATTCATACATTATTTCTTCAAATGTATTTTTACAGTTTCCTTATCCGCTTCTCCTGTTGATTAAATGTTATTAGCTGGCAATTGTTTTTAGTAACTTCACCGAAAAGTAATATTTAAATGTACATACACATGTGTACTCACATGTGTGGATGGATGTACACGGTTGAGAGCAAAAGCCATTAGTAATAGAAAGATGTTCTTCATCCAACTCATGTATGATGTGTGTCCGTCTGAATGAACAAACTGAATGCATTTGTTGATTAAAAAAAAAGTTATCACTTTCACTTGTTTGAAGGGGTTAAACCAGCAACAGCACTTTTGGCAACAAATTAACAATCTTTGATTTTAGTTGTTGGCTTGTTGATGCCTTAAACAAATTGCCTTAAAAAACATTATTACACAAGTGTGTGTACGTATACATATGTGCAAATTAACGCCTTTTGATTTTATTACAAAATATCTGTGTGACTGGGAAAAAACCACTTAAATCGGATTGTCTAGTTCTATAGCAAGTAAAACATTTATGTATATTTTACAAACTTAATCTGAATTCACCCGTGTTGTTTGACGTCTCTCTTTTGAAAAAAGAAACAATGAATTTCAAACAACATATGTATACAGATAAAAAGTATTTTATTTAAGCTTATATATATCTAAGTATATTTTTGAAAGAAATAGTTATGGTTGAGAGAACTGTTTGCCTTCTTAAAACTTCTGGTATGTACAGAATGTTTTTCAAAGTCCGAAAAAATTTTAAATTACAAAAGTAATACAAAATAAATTAAGTCAAGTACGAGGCTGGCTCGCACTCTTAGGGCTCCGTACGTACGTATGTGTAATGTACATATGTATGGAATGGCGTATGTGAATACATATGTATATTTTATAAATTTCATCTCTCTGTTTTTACAGCTACTTTATGTTGTATGTGGACACCTAGTAATTTTCGACTTGTTGTTGTTGTTGTTGTTGTTGTAATTTGCTCTTGTGAGGTATCTGGGAATACATATACAGTTCGAATTTCGGCTCTTAATCTCTTACGGTTCGAGAGTTATAGCTATTACTCTACGTTGTAAAGGGACACCTGGTAGTTTTACAGTTGTTGTTGTTTTTAGCAAGTGTTGTTGTGGAGCATATGTGAATACACATATTGTGCAAATTTCATCCCTCTGTCTCTTTTTATACCCTTCACATAAATGTGTAAGGGTATATATAAGTTTGTGATTCCGTTTGTAACGCATTTAAATATCCATCTAAGACCCCATAAAGTATATATATTCTGGATCAGCATCAATAGCGATTACGATTGAGCGATGTCCGTCTGTCCGTCTGTCCGTCTGTCCGTCTGTAGTCGTTGAAATACCGTTTCTGAGAAAACGGTTTGAGATAGAAACCTCATTCTTTCGCTAAAACGTGTGAAACCCCGGTAGTGGGTCTGCTATTGAAATTCAGTAAGATAGGTCCACGGATAGCCGAGATATATTCAAAAAACCGGGTTTTGAGGGGTATTTTGTGCAATTTTTGTATTCAGATTTTTGAAAAAAAATTTTGTCTTAAAAACTAAACCATATCATTTTTAGTGCCCATTAAATCCTAGAAAAAAAGGAATTTTTGAAATCGGCCCATATATATCCGAGATATAGCGTCTCCCGATTTTTAAAGAAATCGGCTTTATAAGCCAAATAAGACAACTTTTGGCACCGAAGATCAATCAAAATGGTATATATAGGCTATTTAGAGGCAAAAGTGGAAAATTTTTCCACATCGGCCCATATGCACTCGAGATATAGCGCCTCCCGTTTTCTCAAGAAGTCGGCTCTAAAAGCCAAATAAAACAACTTTTGGTATCAAAAATCGATTAGAATGGAACATATAAGGTGTATAAAAGCAAAATTGGAAAATTTTTGAAATCGGTCCATATATATCTGAGATATAGCGACTCCTGATTTTTCAAGAAATCCGCTCTTTAAGCCAAATAAAGCAATTTTTGGCACTAAAAATCAATCAGAATGGTACATATAGACCATTTAGAGGCAAACGTGGAAAATTTTGGACATCGGCCCATATACACTCGAGATATAGCGCCTCAAGTTTTCTCAAGAAGTCGGCTCTAAAAGCCAAATAAAACAACTTTTGGTACCAAAAATCGATCAGAATGGTACATATAAGGTGTTTAAAAGCAAAATTTGAAAATGTCTGCAATCGGTCTATATATACGTGAGATATAGCGTCTCCCGATTTTTCAAGAAATCGGCTCTATAAGCTAAATAAAACAACTTTTGGCACCAAAAATCAATCAGAATGATACATATAGGTTAGTCAGAAGCAAAACTGGAAATCTTTTTGTCATCGGCCCATATATGTTCGAGATATAGCGCCTCCCGATATCTCAAGAAGTCGGGCCTGGAAGCTAAACGAAACAGTTTTTTTGCACTAAATATTTGTCGGAATGGTACATACAGGCTGTTTAGGGGCAAAATTAGAAAATTTTTGGACATCGGCCCATATGCACCCAACTTTTGGTACCAAAAATCAATCATAATGGTACATACATATGTATATAATATTATATACATATGTATATAATATTTGCGATCATGTATGAATGTATGTATGTATGTATGTATGTATGTATGTATGTATGTATGTATGTATGTAGATACGTTTGTATGCATGTAGGTATGTATGTATCTACATACATATGTATGTATGCATGCAAGTATGTTAGCATAAACAATTTTTTTGCTTTGTTGTAAAAATGTGTATGTATGTACATACATATGTATACACGAGCTTGAAAATGAAAGTGATATAAAGAATTGTTGAAAAAAGGGTACGCAATGAAATTCTTTTAAACAATTGCGTCTTCAAATTCATTCACACAAAAAATCATTTTGGGTTTCCCTACGTACTTACATATGTACATACACACACACATGTGTATGATGATACGCAATAGATCATCAACAACGTGCACAAGAAAAAAATAATTTTGTAAAAGCAAGCAATGTAAATATGTATGTATGTATATATGTATGTATATAATCATTGTTTTATGGAACACACTGAAAATATTCAATAATAAAGAATTTATTTTAGAGTTTTCTATTATAGATACATACATACATACGTATGCATGTACCCACATACGTAAGTAAATTGAAAAGAAAATCACACTTAATGGCAATGTTTAGCATTATAATTTAAAAATAATGCAATTATATGCAATTTTTTGTTAAATAAATTTTACTATAAAGTTAACTGATAAATAATTAAGAAATACATTTTGCTTTTCTTTATTTCATTGATATTAAAAAGAATTGGTGTCACCCAGTGGTTGAACTTGAGCATATTAGGAATTATTTAAATAAAAGTTTTGCAGCCTGTGTTAAATCCCGGTAGTGGATCTGATATTGAAATTCAGAAAAAATCGGCCCATTTAAAAGCCAAATAAAACAACTTTTCGCACCAAAAATCAATCGGAATGTATGTACCATTGTGAAGGGTATTTAAGATTCGGCCCAGCCGAATATAGCACTCTTACTTGTTTTTATTGGCTTTTTTAAAAAATATTTTATGTTTGTTAAACTTTTATTTGGCTAAATGAAATCTTCATAAACATGATATATTTTTAAAAATTAGTCCATCAAAGTATACATTCGTAATAGGTCTTAGTTAGTTATTGTGCCGTCTTTTTGTTCTACATATATAGTCAAAGTTTTGCAATACTGAAGAGGTTTCGTTAAAAGTTCTTAACTGGGTAGTGTCGAAGGTATATACACTGGACATTAAACAGACAAATTAGCAACAGTTAGTCCTGACTTATGCTAGAAACACAGCTGGGACGAACGACGAATTTCACCCAACACAACGAATACGCCGGTTAAAATTCGCTGTGTAAATTCGTCGTATGAAGCACAATAACGACGAAAAACAAAAACATTTATTATAATTGATAAAGTTATTTATTGTTTGTTCAAAGATAAAAAAAAATTTTATGAATCAAAGAATTTCAAATTTTTAAAAAAAATAATTAAAATAATGAACATCATGTTCATTATGGTCAAAGCCTTGAAGTTTAACATTTTCAATTATAACTGCACTTGTATCCATTTTCTCAGTTTTTTAATTTTATCTTATTAAACAGCTGTTAAACATCTTGTTAAACAGCTGATGGGCTGACCATATTAAAAAACTTGTTACTAAAAAATTTAGCATTACCAAAAACAAAAAATTAAACACTACAAACATGTTTTATAATCTAATATGTTGGCTTTTTATTTTAAATGCAAAAAGTCAAAGCTTAGCACTTAAATAAAAACTATTAGAGTAAAAATTAATTGTTTTTACTAAAACACTTGAAAACTAAAACCAAAATGGCCACATGGTACTGATTTGTTCGTCGTTCGCCGGCGTAAGAAATAGAAATAGATCTTTGTCAAGTTCGCCGCATACAACGAATTTCGACCGACGCTGTGACTGTGTGCATTTTGATATACACCAATGTGTTTTATTTTTGACGGCGAATATTCGTGGCGAAAAATTCGTCGTTCGTCCCAGTTGTGTTCCAAGCATTAGATACACATTTTGCATATAATCAAGATGTGAACTACACCAACATTATTTCATACTTATTTCTAGACAGCAGTTCGCACGAAAAATAATTAAAGTTTCGAACATTCGTTTGTGAATACCCTTAACGTAGTCATAATTTACATTTATACTATTTTTATGGTGTATAAATAAATACTAGTTGCAACAAGTGGTTGTTTTGAGAATTCAGCGGGCAAAACAAATCATAATAACAAACAAAATTACAGACATGCGCACAGAAAATATTTTCCTTTGCCAGAGACTTTCGGGGTCTCTGTTGTGACCGCAAACTTCAAGAATGCAAATTCTTATTGATTTGATGTTAATCGGGTAAACTCCTCCGCAGGTGTGTGTTCTTTCTTATTTAACAAATGGCAAGCTAACAATTTTAATAAATTTTTCTAAAAATAAATACATATGTACATGTTTTTGAATTAACAAATATTTTTTATTAACAACAAAAGCAACGAATGAGAATGAAATCATCTGAAAGTACACAAGAATGCAGCTCACATTGGAAAAATCAATAATTTTCCAAATGTTTCTGATAGTGCGTTCTTTTCGAATTTCAATTGTATCTGATTGTCCGTCTGTCTAAAAATTATATACATATGTATATTTAATTCAATTAAAACCAGTTTCTTCTTTATTTCGTTTTATAAAATATTAATTTTTATTTCGTTTCTAGTGCTGTTGAACTTTATTACTTGGAAAAAATGGAAAACATGGGACGCTTACGCAGGGTAAGTTGTATTTCTTGACAATTTTTTTTTTTTCACAAAAAGCCAAAGTTCTGCTTTTGTTTAACCTTCTGCCTTAAAATTGTTTATTGAAAATAAAGTAACTTTAAAAGTTAAAAAATAATAAGCTAAAAAATAGAATTGAGTGCAATGAGTGAAACTTATTTTGAATTTAATTTTTATGTCAGAAATGTACTGACTTCTTAATGTAGTAAATGCTTCTAAATTTATGATATCTGGTTATAACCCAGTGAACAAAACATGTTGCATGATTTCTTTATGTTCCCAACTCAAGTTGTGGTCACTTTTTAATTTAATAATGTTTGTTGTTTTAATCTTAATTACGTAGATACACATATTGAGAATAAAGCAACAGGAATTTGTACAATCAAGAGTGGGCTTAGTTTAGAATATTAAGAAATTCAAATCAACGCAAAACAAGAATTAGATCGTTCACATATAAAAATTCATATACACATATGAAAGATGAGATCCTGTTAATCTCCGAAACTACTGGATGAATTTTAATAAAATTTTTCACATAAATGTCCAACTTAAAATATTTTCTATTTTTTTGAAAGTAAATTCAAAGTATCGAATAAATCTGTCAGTTACAAACGGTTTAAAAAAAATTATCATCTTGTTGATCATTATGAGTGTTAGTCAGCTCGTACACTTTTTTTCGAATTCGAAAAAAATTACTTTTTGAATAACTCGTGCATTCATGGGGCGATTTTTGAAAATCTTTCTACTTTTTGAAAGTATTTCTCACTAAATTGGACATAAAACAGTTTTTGAAGGTTTACTTAAAATCAAAGTATTTTCGAAATCGAACAAATTGCTTTTTGAATTACTCGGCTATTTAAAACCGACTTTCCGAACTACTTTTGTATCTTGAAAGAATTTGCGAGCAAAATAAGATCACTCACAAGCAATATTTTAATAAGTTGAACTTGAGGGCGAATGAATTAAGTAAATTTGTGAAAATAATGTGAGGTCGGCGGGTTGCCCAGCTTAATCATACAGAACAGCTTGTAATCATACAGAAATCTTTGAGAATTTGCAATTAAAAACTGACACAATGTATGAATTTAAAAACTACAAGCGGTTCGAAATTTCACCCAAAAGCAAGAAGAAAATACACTATTTTATGTGCTTAATGTAAATTGAGAAGAACATAAAAGCAAAAGAGCTGAGCGGCTGAGTGATTTAAGAGCCACTGCCAAAAACGTGCGCTCAAAAGCATGAGCACGAGTTCTAGACAGTGTGGTGGCAGTTTTTGTGGCATCAAAGCAGCTGTTCTACCTTAAAATTAACTATTTATCGTGTTTAATGAATATTAATTATGAGCTGCAATTGAAATGCATTATTCTAGGTAAATTAATGAGGTCTATGTACCCATCGATTTGCTTTCTACTTAAATCGATAAAGCTATGTTTACAAAATTGCCAATTTATTTTTAGTAATTTATTTTAAGACTTTCACACTACGGCCGTCTACATGTGTTGTTATTACATGGCTAACTGCTAGTGATTTACTTTGTTCGTTGGGTAGTGTCTTGTTCCCTCCCCCAAACTATAAACTATCAACAATTTGTTGTTTACTTAAAATTCCAAACATGTTTGGCCCATTGTCAACAAACAGACAAGTTAAAAAACATACAAAACATTGCGCTGACCACTTCCAACAACATCGCACTCACTAAACCATACATTTGCCAGCAATTGTTTTAGAGTTTTTATTTAGTTTATTGCTAAAGCTGACTGTTAACGGATCTTTGAATAATAAAGTTTAATTATTCTATATTTATATTAATTTTAATTTATAATCGAATATTTTAAGCCGGCCACAGCTGGTGTTAACGATACACAACATTTGCTGAAATCCTCGCCCAACATTTTGGAAAACTTTCCATATGAGGATTTTAAAACGCAATTGGATCGCACGCACTCGCAACGTATGAACTCATCGGACTCACGCCACCAACCCATGAAACGTTCCAAGTCTCCCTTGTTTTGTGACACATTAGAACATCATGCTTTTATGCAGAATGTGGTCAATACAAAAACACTCAATTGCTACGAATCACGTTACTCGACACCCAGTCAGAAAGAGGCCACAGTAAGAAAAAGTTTGGAAGAGATTTCCAAAGACATTAAGGAAATAGAAGACTTTATCACAGCCACGGAAAATGTGTTTCGCAGAGAGAAGGAAATGGAGCGTGAAGAAACGCTAAAGAAACGTGCTAGAGTCAAAGAAAGTCCAAACAAGGAAAATAAATCACCTTCTCCGAAAACCATATCACGTAAGAATTCCGCCAAAAGTATTAATTACAAAATCAATTCGTTTCGCAACCGTAAAAAGAAACCGGCATCCCCCCGTTTTGTTAATTCTCGTTTATATTTTCGTAATGGACGCATAGGGTGCCTGGAAGCCGAGAATGCCGTCTCCAATGTGGAGAGTACACATGCCCTGGTCAAGCATATTTTGAAATACGAAAATGAAAAACCTCTAGTTAGTCCAGACAGTGTGCGTAGAATCTTAAGTGCCAAGCCCTCCTCTCCCAGACCCATTAGGCTGCAGGAGGAGTTTTCTCTACCGGGCCAAGTAATAGAAGTATTAAATGCCAAAAATCAGGAATGCTTCGAACTGCAGCCGTTACAAGATGTTATAACGAAAGCCACTGGAAAAGTTCTATTGGATTTGGAAGATTCTGGGGTCCATAATTCACCACAAACCGAAAGTTTTGGCTCGAGTAATCAGCCCTTGGTGGATGAAGATGAGCAGGATGTGCAAATTTGTTATGACGAAATGCCTGAAATACCCAATGAAGAACAAAATGTGGCAGCTTTAGTGTCAAGTGAAGTGGACCGAGTCGACCCTGATGCCCATATTAATGTCAACATAAATCGTATGTCAAGTGGTGGTAGTTTGGATTCGGAAGGCCAGCAGTTTCTCAGGGATCAAGTTAGACATTTGGTGAGACGTTTCACGGCCAGAGCAAATAAAATGAAAACTCGCTTAGAAATGCCACCCACACCCAGCAGTAGCGTATCTTCGCCTTCACCACCACCACCACCATTACACCCTAAACGTACTCTGGCCCAAGCCGGCAGTCAGTCGCCAGCTAAGAGATCTGTTCATATAACACCTTATCAGTCACCCAACAAGAAACCTCTTTTTGTGGCCGATACACCACGTTCAAATGTGTGGCTTTGCTCTAGTCTTTGCAGCAGCAACGACGATCAAAAGACTCTGGATCCTCAGGGCACACTATACATTTCTTGGCTCTGTGTGGTGTCTATATCATTTCTATATAATGCCTGGGTTATACCGTTGAGATCAACATTTCCTTTTCAAACACCTGCTAATACCAACATGTGGTTGACAATGGATATTTGTGCCGACATAGTTTATTTATTGGATGTGGTTTACTTTAAACATCGCATCATGTATTTGTTTGAGGGTTTCTGGGTTAAAGATAAAAACCTAACCAGGAAAAATTACATGAGGAAATTGCAATTTAAGGTAAGTGCAAAATGGCCAACTACAGACAGTGGCACAAAGTAAAATAAAATAAAATAAAGTTAATTAATTTCATTTATTTTTATATTCTTTGATCTTTATATTTTGTTAAATTAATTATTCAAGCTCTTGATCTTTGGTTTTTTTATAAAAAATAATATTAAACAATTATTTATTTATTTTCAATATTTCGCCAACAATTTGTTTTTGAATTTTATAATTATTTTCCTAAAGATGCCAACAAATTGTTGGCGAAATATTGAAAATAAATAAATAATTGTTTAATATTATTTTTTATAAAAAACCAAAGATCAAGAGCTTGAATAATTAATTTAACGTTAATTAATTTCTTTTATTCGAACTTTTTCTTATATAATTATTTCTGTATTAAGTTTATCAGGCTGAAGTTCTTTCTATCACAAGGATAATTGATTGATATTAATTAAATTAGACAAAGAAGACATCAAAGACATTTAGCACTTTCTCTGAGTTCAAAGACTGGTGCTGACAAGAAAGTGTGGCGGCTTCGAAACAACTAGTTGTCCACCCTGCTAAATGTCTTCGATGTCTTCTTTGTCTAATTTAATTAATATCAATCACAAGGATAATACAGAAAGAACTTGAGCCTGATAAACTTAATACAGAAATAATTATAAAATAAAATAAAGAAGTTAGTTAAGGCGGCTGTGTCAAAATTGTGAAATTTGACACGTCCAAAGTTCATAGGGTGCTGCTGAAGGGTGTTTGCTACCCAGAAACAGCCAGTGGTCCACCTAGCTATAGAATTTTACTTTTCTTTACTTAATTGATATTGATAAAAAAGTGACCAACCAAGGGTTGAACTTGAGACTGTTCAAAAGTAATTTAATATAAATGTATTACAGCATCATAGTTCAATTTAATTAAAATTTCAGCAAAATAAATGAAGTTTGCTTGAAAATTGGTGACAGAGTGGCTGCTGATGAGAAGCGTGCGGGCTTCGAAACAGTCAGTTGTACCCACTGCTCAATCATAATGTTGCTTTATTTATGTTATAGTTCAATTTAACAACACTATTTCTTAAAGCTTTAGGTCTTTATATTTTTCTTTCTCAATTGTTAGCGAATTATCGAACAATTGAGAAAGAAAAATATAAAGACCTAAAGCTTTAAAAAATAGTGTTGTTAATTTTAACAATAAGGGTCAAAAATTAGTTCAATTTAATTAATACCAGTTATTTCAGTCATTTTAAGAAGTGAAGTGAAATAGGTTTTTCTAAGACGCACATAAATTTTGTTTCGTGTATTTGCATTGAAAACAAAAACAAATCTTCATATTTTGTGATTGTTTTCATCATAAATTAAGAACTAAAAATGTGTATGTGTTTTGCACAAACCAGCAGCCAAAGCCCATTTAGAATGCATTGAATAAATGATAATTTTTTTGTAGTCGTTAGCAGAATTGAAGAAATATTCAAAAAAACTCAAAACTGTTACTTTATATCTATTCCATTTTGGGCAAATAATAAAAGTTTATAGAGCCCAGTTGCCCAACAAAATTGCAGATACAATTTTACTTTTCTTTGCAAATTTATTTAACTATTTTATATTAATTTTTGCATTGCTTTCAATCTAGCTGGATCTCTTGTCTCTGCTGCCCTTGGAGCTGTTGTACTTCAAGTTCGGCACACAAGCGGTTTATCTCCGGTTTCCGAGATTTCTCAAAGTACAAAGCTTCTGGGAGTTCTTCAAACTATTGGATCGGGTTATATCCTCACCTCATATTGTAAGTTCAGAAAAGTTTTAATTTATCAAATTATAAATTATTCACTTTAACTTTAACGTGTTTAAGGTTCGTATAGCGAAGACCCTACTTTATATGCTGTACATGATTCATTTGACGGCAACGCTGTATTATGCCTACAGTGACTACCAAGGTGAGAGTGAGATTTTTTTCTAAATCAAATGCATTTTTAAATATTTGTTATCCTATTGAAGGTCTCGGCGTTAATCGTTGGGTATTTAGCGGCAAAGGACATCCTTATGTGCGTTGCTTTGCCTTTGCTACCAAAACCGCGACTTCCATAGGTAACTTTTATGTACTTTGACAGGGCTCACAAGCTTAATTGTATCGCTTAACATTATAGTTATTTGGATACCAAAAAAAAAACCGCTAAGCTCAAGAGAAACTTATTTGTGAGATTGAGGTCTCTCTAAATAGGACGTTAAGCGATACAACTAGACTTGTGAATTCATGGATTGTAGCTAGTTCTTAAATAAGAATTTAATATTAGGCAAGAATCCTAAGCCGGAACGAGAAGGAGAACTGGTATTCATGACAGTGGCCTGGTTAATGGGCGTATTCGTGTTCGCCTTACTAATAGGTCAGATACGTGATATTATTTCCACCGCCACTAGAACCAAAAACGAATACAGACAATTGGAAGATGAAACTTTGGAGTACATGAGACGTTTAAACTTGCCGGGAGATGTGCAGAAAAGGGTGAAAATGTGGTTTAAGTTCACCTGGGATCAACAGCGCACTTTGGATGAGTCCAATATTTTAGATTCTTTGCCCATAAATCTTAAAACTGACATTGCTATATCAGTGCACATACAAACTCTGTCCAAGGTCCAGTTATTTGCGGACTGTGAAGAAGCTTTGCTCAGAGATCTGGTGCTAAAACTACGGGCTGTTACCTTTCTGCCAGGTGACTATGTGTGCCGCAAGGGTGAAGTGGGTCGCGAAATGTACATCATCAAGTTGGGTGAAGTACAAGTCATGGGTGGTCCCAACAGTAACACTGTATTGGCAACTCTTTCGGAAGGTTCAGTGTTTGGGGAAATCAGTTTATTGGGCATAAATGGTGCGGATAGGCGCACCGCTGATGTGCGCTCCAAGGGTTATGCCAATTTGTTTGTTTTATCGAAAAGCGATCTAAGTGAGGTCATAGTCCACTACCCCAATGCCCAGAATATTTTAAAGAAACGTGCACGTGCCTTAATGCGTAAAAACGCCGCTAGGGAGAAGAAAGAAAAAGCGCGTAAAGTTGAACAGGCTGATGTTGTTATTGGCAATCCTAAAACGCCCGAAAATCCACCAAAACTCTTACAAACAGTTATACAGGCGCTGCCGTATGAATCGCCTGCCGTAATTTTGATAACAAGAGGATCAAAGCGTTTGCGCAAAAGGCGTCATTCAATGAAAATTGAAGCTATAGAGGATAAGGAAGTCGAAGACATCAATGAGAGTCATCAAATTCAAGCCCGAGATAGCTTAATATTGCAAAAAGATAAGCGAGCCTGTTCGCCAGACCTTTTGGCATCGATACAACAAGAGCTGGAAAATCAAAAGCAGTTTATCAATTTAACTGATTCCGAGAAAGCTTTGATCGTATCGAATTCCAGTGCAGATTCGGTAACTGTGGAGGATATTGAGGAATACGAGAAGTAAAAGCATTTCATGCAGTATTAAGGAGTTAACGATGTTTTTAAAGCATTTTCGGTTACAAGTAGAAAGAGCCTTAAAAGGGAAGCAGGAATTTTCACCACATAAATATACCAATCCTACATATACACACAAACAAGTATTTTTGATGTTATTTTATGCCTTAACACATGTTTTATTGAAAATATAAATGTGCTTTTGTTGTTACTAAATACCTTTTTCTGTCTGTCGCTTTTTGGAATACGAAATTCGTTTTCAATGATCACGCACAGTAATTCGAATAACTGTAAAAGCTTAATCGATTAATCGAGCAAGATAGAAATTGCGCAATCAAATGATCAATTAATTGAGTGAGTGAAAAATTGGATACTCTATCAGCAGCGGTATACACTCAACCATCGTAACAATTCGAACGAATGCAACAACCAGGGCTGGGCGGTATTTGAAATACGTATTTAAAATACAAATACATATTTTGTATTTGTATTTTAAATACGTCTCACGAATGTATTTGTATTTTGTATTTTAAATACTAAGCGCTTGAGTATTTTGTATTTCAAATACTTGTGCTCTCAAAATACATTTTTCAAAATACATTTTTAATTCATATTAGTAAATACGAGCTAAAAATTATTCCATCATACATCAACTAAGAGCGCAAAACTTTGTTACTGTTTTATTTCCAAAAAATGGCAATACAACAATTTAATTACCAACCACAAAGTACCTGTGTAGAGTAAATGCAACTGACTGCATACACATTGAGAAAGTCGCCAAGCTTTCAGAAAGTTAAACAATGAACAAATTATATATAAGGAAAAAACAGCTTTCGACATTTTGATCTAAAACAAGAAGAGAAAAAATATCAGATGTTGACTTGGATGTACTTTATATATAGCCTTTGGTCAAGCGTTTTTTAATTGTCACTTATTTCGTAATTCCATTGTTTCTCTTTCAATAAAATAGCGTTTTCGAAGAAGTAATCATTGAGCTTTTGTCGTTAGCTGATTTTATTCATTCGCCATCAAGAGGTGTTTTGTCTGATACCACATTTGAAAAGCTGGTGTTTATGAATGGAAACAAAAACTTTTTTGATTAAAAGTACTTTGTAGTTTGTATTTTAAATACATACATATTTTTGTTACACTGTATTTTGTATTTTAAATACATCAGAGCATGTATTTTGCCCAGTACTAGCAACAACTAGCAAGGCATGTTCATACGGACGACAAACATAAGGGTTCGCTCTCTAATAAGAGTTTCGTAAGCCCATCTTAATAACAAAGCCGGCATAATTCAACAAACAAAATTTCTGAGAGCGAATCTTTTTGTTTCATATTGAAACCGTTCGTTCTAGCCCGTTAAAAGTGCCATTTTGATAACAAGTATAAAAAATAACTACTTTATCTGAAACAACCGTAAAAACAAAATAAAATAAATAAGTAATCAGTGAAGCTGTTTTCAACGGTACCACTTTCAATCAAAATAAAAATAAAAAAACAAATATTGTGAAGCCCCTAGTGGTGTCTTCTACACTCTATACACCATATCTGGGAATATGTGGCAATTTTTACGCAATTGGTTCATGTTTTCGGCCAGAATTTCAATTATAATGAGTTTTCCAGACTGGACCCATTTGCTGGCACTTTTTCTTTTCTTAAAGTATGAAAACTGTTGTTAAAATTGTGTGAAAGTAAAATATTTTTCATGTTCAAAAGTCAATAGTATAATAAATTACAGAAGCGATGCCAACTATATTGCTAAAATTAAAACTAAATTCAAAACAAAATTAAAAGAAATATGCTTGTATGTTATTAAGTTATTTAGCATACAAGCAATAGTCTTGTGAGCGCTGAGGTTCACAATTGGTGTTGAGAGAACAAAGCCACAGCTTCATTTTGCCATGTGAACGTGGCTTAAGTCCTGAGTTAATTTTAATATAATCCATTGTTTTTGGAGGTTCTTGATTTTGATCTGAAAAATCGTTTCTCCGTGCTTTTTATATTAAAAATATATGTTTTGTTTTAATGAATAAGAAGAAAACTACGACTTTTGGTGAAATATTCGATTTTAATGTAGAAAAGCCCTAACTCGAATTTGACGAGAAAGTGTGGCGGCTTCGAAACAACTAGTTGTCCACCCTGCTAAATGCCTTTGATGTCTTCTTTGTCTAATTTAATTAATATCAATCACAAGGATAATATAGAAAGAACTTGAGCCTGATAAACTTAATACAGAAATAATTATAAAATAAAATAATTAAAATAATGAAGTTAGTTAAGGCCGCTGTGTCAAAATTGTGAAATTTGACACGTCCAAAGTTCATAGGGTGCTGATGAAGGGTGTTTGCTACCCAGAAACAGCCGGTTATCCACCTAGCTATTAAATTTTAACTTTCTTTACTTAATTGATATTAATTAAAAATAGTGACAAGCCAAGGGTTGAACTTAAGGCTGAAAAAGTAATTTAATATAAATGTATTTTACTGAAATATGCAGAAAGCCCGAGATTGAAAAAATGTAAGCTGGGGACTGCCTACATGAGACCAACTATATTTTATCTGGAGAAACAGTAATGTTTTTATAGTTATAAATCTTAAGAAAAAAAACTCGCCTTATATTTTCCCAATTTGGAGCTTGAGGTCCTTAGGTATTATAAAAAAATAAATAAGAACCTCAAGCTCGAATTTGAAGAAATCATATAATTATTAAGAAAAAAGATCAAAGCAAATAGGATAAAAAGATATTCTCTATTTTTTAACAAGTAGATTACTGGGATATTAATTTAAAAAAAAAACTTATGTACGAAACCATTCGGAAAATGTTGTGTTGAACCAATAAGTTATATATAAAAAGTAGCAAAAATTTTTATTTCAAAACGAACGATTTTTAAAAGACAGTACTTTCCCAACGTTTCGGACACTTTGAGAAATATTTTACCAATGGTTGCCCAAATAGCGGTCTAAAAGATGTCCCTAACTCTTCATCCTTAACGTAATGTTTCGAAAAACTTAAAGTATTCACAATATGCTCTTGATTTTGGCAATCGCAGCTCAACTCGTAGTAAAATTTTCATACGAGTGATTATTTGACAGTATCTGCATCTAAACGTCATATAAGTAAATAGCCCTATAAATAGTTTCACGAAAATCAACATAATAAATCTATTAATCAAAAGAGGCAATACAAAAACAAAAGATAATAATAAATCTAAATTTTATTAGATTTGACTGCCATTTTCCATACTTTCGACATAGACCCGCATATGTATGTATGTCTCAATAGTTAGAGCTAATCCAAAAAAAAATTAAATTATATGTTGCCTTTTTCACCAACATAGAAAATATTTAATTCCATAAAGTACTGCGATACAAAGTCTTCTTCTATCATTATGGATATTACTGTATATATAATATTATGGGCCATATATGCATCCTTCATGATATGTCTATAGCCAAACTATACTGACTTACTATTGACTGAGTCACCAGTACTAGTCACTTATTATCAATTGAAAAGTACTTTTCACTAGGTAATTCTTTTAACACGTTAATAAACCCATTTCATGAATATTTTTTTCAAAAATCCAATAAAACTAAAAAGCAATGAATTTTCATAGATCTAATGAATTAATTTGATTAAAATCTGTTCATTCATTTATATAATTTCGTTATAAAAATATCATTGTATATATGAAAATTTCTAAGTCAAAAGGGAATTGGACACATGGTACAATATTTTAACATTTTGCAAGGATATTGAAATCTACTAACAAGTAGCTGGGGAATGGTAAGTCGATTTCGATTGTATTCGATAATCGATTTTCAGTCCTAAAAACGATTATTTTCTGATCGATTATGCATTGCCAACTTTATTCTGAAATTGATCTTTGGCCTCGATTAATCGAAACGGTAAGCCACAAAGCGTGATACAACTAATAAGGTAGCCTTTTCACTACAATAACAGCAACTTCAATAAAAATAACATGCATTTTGTTTTTGTACAACTTCTGTACGCTGTCAAAAAGCCGCCGCATCTGCATTTATAGAAGAGAGATAACAGAGCTTTCATTGATTTGGTATTTCGTTTTGGCTGCCTTTCATCTCTGCATTCTCTTGACAACCTAAAGTAGTCAGATGATTAACGGCTGAGCTGATGAGGCTACCTTATTAGTTGTACCATGCCACAAAGCATAATAAAATTACCTGTTGTAGAAGTTCGACAACAAAAACGTCTATTTCATTACATACTGCAAGCAAAAGAAGTTTTTGTTATTGCTATAGAAAGCTACCACCACTAAAGTTATTGAAGAGAAAACAAACCAAGTGTTTGGTTGTGAAAATTTTATCAAATAAAACGTGCAATTTATAATACAAAATAAGTGAATATTTAAAAAAATGCCACCCAGCCACGTTTGGCAGCGTGTAAAAAAAATCAAGTCGTAGTGCGTTTATTTGATGCGAAATATATTGATCGATTTTGAGCTACGATTAATCGATTAAATAATAATCGGAATGAAAAATGGTTGGTCGAAAAATCGAAAATCGACTTTTACTTTCTGATGCCATTCCCTACAAGTAGCACCTATAAATGATGTCCGTCACATATAAAATGGCAATTGATTTTTTCTTTTTTGGTGAAGTATATCTATTATTAAGATTATTCGTATGTGAGGGGAACTCTGTAGTCAAGTGAAGTTCAGCTCATTACCTCTAAACATAATAAAGGGCTCTAACTGGACCTATACACATCTGTACTAGCTTCGCCCTTTTTTAACTGGGATAAGGAAGTAATCAAATCAACTGAAACCACTTCACTCGTATCAAAAAATTAAAACACATTTAACTTGTTTTTGGTTATAAACTAAAATAGATTTTATTATTCATATGGAGTATTATTTTTTTACAACTTAAAACCGAACTTCATAACAAAATGAATGGACGAGAACGAAAAATTGTGAGTGTATATTTTTTGTGGTACTGATTAAACATCAATTAGTTTCTATTTATTTATTAGTGGCATATGCATAAATTGAATGACAGCAAAATTAATTAATTACCAAATAATTTCTTTTCTTTTGTTTTTATACTTTGGTAAACCTCCGTATTTCTAGCTAATGAATTATTATCTACAATTTTGAATTGATACATACATACATAGATACATACATACATACATACATACATACATACATACATACTGTGTATGCATGTAAATATTTGCTCAATGTGTCTGACTTAATTTACAATTATACAATGACACACATGCATATTATAAAGCTCTCAACACAAAAGGTCCTTGATTGCATACTTTTATGTAATGAATGAAGTATAGTGTTCAACCTTAAGTGTGTTTAATATCAATAATTTATCTAAAACAAAAAGCTTAACTGCGTGTCCTACGCTATTAGTAGGCTCTTGTTCCACCAATGACAATAAAGCAAAAGCGAAAACATAAAATAACGCATTTTATTATTCAACAATCATATGAGTACAGTTTGCTCCCACATCGCTAAATAAAACAAGCCACTGTGGAATACTAAATATTAAATACATATTTATGTGAAAAAGTTCCGTGAAACTACAATTCGTCAGGCGAAAATAAGTATCCATACGGCTCGTAATACATATCGTGTTCTTTTTAACATCTGCAACATTTGCGACAAACACAAAACTAGTCGCCGAGAATTAAAAAAATACAATCGATATCTTTGAAGTTGACAAATTGCGGCATACCTTTACATACATATGTATGTATGTATTTAGTAAAAATGTTTGCAGGCAACATGAGAACTCGCTTAGATGGCGATCGCAGCATACTGCAGTAGCGTGTTTTATTTATTTTCGCTATATCATCCGATATCGCAGCAGGGGACGATTAGGTAATAAATTAACATAAAATTATAATATTACAATTAAATTGAGTTTTGTGTCCAATGTGAACTTAGCAAAACTTTGATACGGAAACAGGAGATAATACTTAACCGTAAGTTCGTCTAAATCTAACATAAAATTAACAATTCAATTTACAATATATTATTTAATAATATACTCGTTTACAAAGAGTTCTTTTTTTTAATATAAAATTGTTCAGTTTTAATTTTGGATTTTTAATACATTCTTTACATACTTTTCTTCAAATACGGAGCAAGTTGAAACGTTAACACGTCGTTTATGGTGGTGTAGTGACTGAGTGAATGTTTGTTTGTATTATATTAGAAATATTTTAACGCACTTTCAAGCTATTTTTGAATAAGCATCTTATGTAAGAGTAGCGCCTGTTTAAGATATTTAATTTGGTGATGTTGAAAATTGGACGACTGCAACATATTATCTGGATGAAATTTAATGGTTACAAATTTTTTTTTATCAAATTTCTTTTATTGTTATTAGTTGGTTGTTTTTTTTTTAGTAATTTTAGATATATAAGCTTATATGTATATGATTTCCATTTTTATGGTTTTGCTTAAACATTTGCTGGACTTGGCCTGGCATAATTCATATGCGCATATGAACGCAAAAGCCGATTGTAGGGATATTGGGCTGCAGGCCATAATTCGGGCTTTTCGGTTAAGGTGTCCGATAAAGCTTGCAAAAGGACATCTATTTTGGCAAACAGAATGGAAAGTCAATATCAAAATGCATAAATTTTCCTTATACATATGTGACCAAAATAACTTACGTATAACTTTTTGTTCCAAATCCAAAGGAATAATACCCAATTCGTGTTCCCTTTCAAAGAAATCCATTAGTTTTTGAATTTCCCTTTGAGCTTCATCGCCATGGGCTAATGATTCCGTGAACATGATCTGAAAGAGGAAAAGAAATAATTTACTCAGTATTTTTATCCGGTATCAATTATTTCGAAAGCTTTTACAGCTTTTCTAAAACGCATAATTATGTGTGTAAATAGTGCCGCATTCCTCACTTGACTAAAACAGCACATTTTCTTAATTTTAAAATGCCTATTGGCACTTGTACTCACTCGAGCTAGCTTATAAATAATCTCTTCCAGATTGTATTCCTTGTGCTGGCAATCGGTTATTTTAGGACGTCGAGATTCGCTTTCGTACTCCGCTAGATCTAAAAGTATAAAATAAAACAGAATACATCCAACTGATTTCAATCAGCCACAAACCTTGTCGGCCTTCGGCATTGTTCATGGCCTGTAATTTGTGCCACAATGAAATACTGTCTAATGTCCTTGCATTATTATTGCTGCCCGGTTGTTCCTTAATAGCTTGTTCCAAGTTTAAATAGGGCAAAGTTGGCTTCAGAGTTGTGGTGGTGGTGGTTGAAGTTGTGGTGCTAGAAGTTGTGGCGGGCAAAGGTTGTATCATATGACTTTTCTGTAAGGAGTATAGAAAGTATAAAACATCTGATAAAAATCATCTCGAAACAATAAAATCGTTTTATATAAAGTATTTATATATATATATAAAGTTATAAAAGTCACAAACACAGAGTTCGTATAGCATCTAGTATTTCATGAAATTCGGAAACGAGGGCTCTTTTTGAAATACCTAATTACATTTCAGGAATTTTCTTTATAAAGCTACTTTTAATGGAAAAATATTTATATAACAATTGTGATAAGATTCCATTTGTGATAAAATTCCATTGATACAGAAATATTATTTTAAAAAAATTATGGTTTAAAACTGTTACGTTTTCGTTTTCCACTTCGATCATATAAAGGGTGTTTTTTTCAATGCATAGAACTTTAAGTTGGCATTACTGTTCAAGATGGCGACCGCTTTAACAGCTGTCAAGTAATTTATTCTGAGTTTGGTTTGGCAATTCATCATGAATAGACTCACGCCTGAACAACACTTGCAAATAGTGCAATTTTAGGCAAAACGAGATTGCCGTTGTTCCCGATTTTCATAAGCGAATTTTGTTTAGCGATGAAGCGCACTTCTGGTTGAGTGGCTACGTCAACAAACAAAACTGCCGCATTTGGACTGCAGTTAATCCTCAACTGTATGTCGAAACACCGTTAAATCCAGAAAAACTGACTGTTTGGTGCTCTTTAGGGGCTGGTGGAATCATTGGTCCGTACTTCTTCAAAAGCGATGATGGCCGGAACACTACAGTCATTGGTGATAGAGCCATTATCACTAACTTTTTCATTCCTGAATTGAATTACCATGATGTACAGGAGATGTGGTTTCAACCAGACGGCGCAACATGTCACACAGCTCGTGCCATAATCGATTTATTGAAAGGCACGTTTGATGACCGCCTAATTTCACGTTTCGGTCCTTTGAATGGCCTCCAAGATCTTGTGATTTAACACCGCTAGACTTCTTTCTGTGGGGCTATGTAAAGTCATTGGTCTATGCGGATAAGCCACAAACCACAACCTTGACCATTTGGAAGACCACATTTGCCGTGTTATTGCCGATATACGGCCACAGATGTTGGAAAAGGTTATCGAAAATTAGACGTCCAGATTGGACTACAGCCGCATCCAGCCGTGGCGGTCATACGCCAGAAATCATATTTAAAATGTAATGCCACAAGATTTTCCATCGTATAATCCATCGTTGTTTTATTGCAATTTAAAGTTCTATACATCGAAAAAAAACACCCTTTACTAGCACTAAAAAAAACTAAAACTGTATCAACTACCTTCATAGTATTATGCTTAATTTCCTCGGGAAAGATGCGATTGGCGTAGGATTTTTGCAAATACTCAATGCCCACACGTATTTCATGTAAAAATTTCAAGGCATCTTCGCGTGACATCTGAAATGTTTTAAGGTATATAACATAAGCAAGAGATTTCTTTGACAAAAGATTTAAATAGTACCAAATCTTGTTGTATTAATTCCTCTACAGCGCGTGCCACTCCAGCCTCATTACCAGTCCAGAAAACATATTGAGCCATGTCAAATGAGGAGTACTGACCGTTGCCATGTCGTAATAAACTCTCAGCCGTCTAAGGGGGGAAAAAGAAGTGATATTTTATTTAAAAAATGCTCTTTGGCGTTTTTCTGCGAAAACTATGGGCTTGAGAGAAAAACAAAATAAATATGTACATATGTATAATAAAGCTGTTTTGTTTGGGGATGCATTCCAATTTTGTTTGCAGTTTAAATTTTGAGCCGATTGGGTATTTGAAGGCATGTAAAACCAACTTAAAATCCTCTTTATAAATTAACCAGAAACGCAAATAAGGACTAGTTTTCTAACAATCTTCTTATGTTTTACATATAAAAACCTTGGGAGTCATATGGGAAACCGAACGACGTGCTGCCGATTTGTATAAAGACGATTCGTCATCCACAATTACATCCCCAATTAATTGGCGTTCGGGTTCTTCCTCCTTATTGGTTTTTTTATTCGACTTTACAGGTCTCATGGGATGCAATTGAGGTGGTGCTCTTGTAATGGGAGCTTCCTCCACTACCTCAGGTATTTGAGGCACTTCAGCTGGCTCTGAAGGCTGTTGGTTTTCTGAGGGTTCATCTACTGGCTCATTGGGAGTCTCAATATTATCAACTTGCTCATTAACAGTATCTGGGCTTTTTTCATCCTCATTACCTCCATTTATTTCACTCTCATCGTTGTCGTCGTCCTCGTCATCTTCGGCCGAACCAGCAGAGTTCGCCTCAGGTGCTGGTGTTGTTGTTGTGGTAGTGGTGGTTGTAGACGTCGTAGTGGAAGCTGTTGTTGTTGTGGGAAGAACTTCAGGGTTTTGACCATAAACTAAACGTGCAGCACCATGCATACCACCCAAACGGCACTAAGAATCAGTTTGTTCATTACAAGTTCGCACTCAACTGAAATCGAGGTGAAAAGTTTAAGCAATTGTTAAGAAAAATTACCTTAGCTTTCGGCTTGTCGTGATTGATATCAACTTTGCCACCGTCATTACTCTGCAAAGTGGGAGGACGATGGGCACCTATTCCTTTAGGCTCATTGGCTGGTAGCTCAGGCGTTTCACCAACATTTTCTACGCCGACCTGAACTGGTCCTTGAGTGCTTTGTGCATCCGGTTTGGCTGACTCCAATTGCTGTTCAAGTTCTGGCAAACTTTCTTCTCCCACAGGAGACGGCTCATCAGCCATTAGTTGATCCTTCTTCTGATGACTTAAATTCTGTGGTTGATCATTTTGGATATCACGCAGTTGTTCCAATTCCAATACTTCATCATCGGTCTGAAATTAATTTATTGCAAATGTATAATTGGCGCAATACACATACATATTTGATAAGTAATTACATACTTGTGGAAAACCCATGTTTTTATTATTAGCAACAGCATCTGCGGATCCTTGAATTACACAAGACAAAACAGGGGAATTGATTAGCTATTACGCATTTAATGTTATGCAGTGGCATTTAAGTAACCAACAGCATACAGAAACATACAACCATGTGTATATTCATGCAATGTATTATATGTCTATTTAAAAGGCACATACATACACATGCTAAAAACACACAAACACAGTGTAATCACAAATAAGCCGTAAGCTGATATGATTTAACAGTTTTACAATCAGATGAAATCGTTTAGAGGAATTTTACTATAAATAAATGTATGCCTATGCAAGTACATATAATAAAAGAAGTCCTTTGTGACTTGGTTCAACTGTTCACAAAAAGCAAAATATTTTTACGTTTCTTCATGCCAACAAAATAAAAAATAAAAATAAATTCAGTCAAGTACGAGGCTGGCTCGCACACTTAGGGTTCCGTATGTATGTATGTGTAATGTACGTATGGAATGGCATATGTGAATACATATATTGTATAAATTTCATCTCTCTGTCTCTTACAGCTTGAGAGTTACGTTTAATTGTTACATTACGTTGTATGGGGACACCTAGTAGTTTTCGAGTTATTGTTGTAAGGCATCTGGCACGCGTTACAAAAAGTAACATTCCCTGTTATTATCAAACTTTTAATGGTTTTAAAATAAATAACTATTTAAGTTAGAGATGTTATCGCTCAGCTTCAGCGGTTTAAGCGGCAGAGAGAACGGTGGTTACTCATGAACATTTATGAGGAAGGAGTTTCATGATCCCATACTGTCATATTAAATAATTTGGGGAGGTCCAGACTCAGAATATTCCTGTGTCAAGGAAAGTTTCATCCTTTGCAAGGATTGTACCTTATATTTCCTATCTGATTCAGCATTTACAAAGTTCCAGTCTTCCGAGACTTTCTTGCCATCTTTCTCATTTATAAATGTGCCTCCTCCATTAGAAATTGCTTGACTGTACCGATTTGTTATGCATAGAATAACAGCAAACATGTGTTATAAGAAGGGTACATGTGTCAATAATCAGTATAATCCACTTTGTTTCTTTTTTTTTATTTAATTTTTTTCTATTTTCTTGGTAATTGCGCTGTAAAATCTTTTCAAAACAATAACATTTTCGACCCCATACATGGCTACTAAGGTCTATTTGTGAGACGACATTCTAAGACATAATTGTTATTATGTGCAGTCTTGGATATTTGTAATATGGATGATAAATAAATTTAGCGAAAATGTTCACCAAAAAGGATTTGCTCTCCTGACCAGACAATAGACCGTGCTGACGCGATAGCTTTTAGCTCCGGCTTGAGCTCGCCGATGGGGGGTGGTTCTTGGTGAATTGCCTGGGTATACTATCACCACACAATAATAAAAACACGTCAGTCTTTACAAAAATACGAGAGCTCTAAATAAATGAAATATATTGGAGCCCGAAAGTGGATGGATGCCAAAACGTGAAAATGGAAGTAATCAAAGCGAATAATTTAGATAGCCAATAACACCACGCTCTACCGCCAGTTGCCCCTCTCACGCACCGAATTCCCTGGCAGATATTAAGCCAGGAACGGCAGCCCTCCCCGTTGGAATTCCGAGAACTCCACCATGATGCCTTGGAAGCCGATGAATTGCCAAAACATCCCTAAACCAAAATACTCACCCCTTTTCTCACCTTCCTACGACATTAGCAACTGTTTTAGGCTCGCATATCCATGAGATCCTCAATAATTTAAATTTTCGAGTTCACAAATATATCTTTTATTAAGCATAAAGAGAAATGTTATAGATGAGGTTTTGATTTTGGTAGGTAATTCAAAAAAATTTAATTTACATATTCGATTAAAGCGGAAAAATAAACTTAAGTACAGATAGTCGGTTTCATGATCTGTTTTCAATTAACAAAAATAATCTCTAAATTTAATTTTTGATTTTGAAAATAGTGATACAAATTCAATTTACATTTCAGAATCAAATTAATTTACATATAATTTTATTGATTTCCTTTTTTTTTTTTTATTTGTTTTGTAATAATAGAAAGGAAAATAGTTCGTTTGCTGAAGAAATTAAAATTTGGATTTTAAAAGAAATTAGACAGAAGATCAATATCCACAAACAACTACATTTTTTTATCCTGCCTGAATGGTAATATTTTGCCTTATGCGTCGCGAGTTACAGTATCAAATTTCGGTCTGACCGTGAGAATTGTATGAAACTCCGGTTGGCTAATTAAACGTATATATGTATATTTTTCTCGGAGGCACTCCGAAAGAAAGGCAAACAAATTTTATATGGGCAACTAACTCCCAAGCTACCTACGAATCTCCTAAAAGTGAGCTCAGTTTCAGGGACTTTTCTCGCCTAAAAATGGGGCGTGCAATAGACAAAATAAAATAATGCTTCCCTAACTTGAAAAATATAAATATATATATGTATATGTACAAAAATTTAAGTTTTGAAATTCGTCCAAGTCAAGTCAGTAAAAGTTCGGGTTTTGGCAAAATACCTGAGGACCTTTGTTACAGCTGATGATGTGCAGGGCTGGATCTGATGACGTTAGAACTTTCCTTGGGGTCGGGAATTGCATCCGGTGCCGGCTGTGGCTGAATTTAAAAAAAAAACCCACTCTTCTCCTTCAACTCTTGCCCTTTCGGTTAGCTGGACAGGTAGGTGTGTCGGCACTCAACAAACTTCGTTTTACAGACCGCTTCTTATCCACATGGGCACAATGTCTGCGTCATTTAACCCCCTTTTCAGGCTTTGTTGCTTTTTTTTTTTGTTTCGTTTTTATACAGGATTTTAGGTGTGAATGCTTGTGAGTTTTACAGTTCCTTTTCAGTTCGTGGAATCAGGCCAGTATAGTTTTTTTTTTTTTTTTCAACTGATGTTTAGAATTTTGCGTTTTTGTGTTTTATTTAGGCTTTTTTTTTCTCTATTTCCCCTTTTATTCAGGTTTCGTAAGATTTGATATTAGCAAGAATTGTTCTTAGGACTTGTATTGTATTTTAACGTTCACTCTGCCTCATGTATATGTTGCCTTCGCAACGTTTAATGTTTTAGGATTTCCTTATCCATACATACATTGATCGCTCGGCAGGTTTATAATAAGTCCTTCACTTTCTTTTTATATTTCAATAATTTTCACTAATTTTCGTTTGCCTTGATTTCCACTTTAATTGCAGAACTTTTAGTTTTATTTTTCACAAATTTTCATTTCTCTTTTGTCTCACGCTAATTCACTACCTTCTTTTCCTTTCAATCATCAAACACATTCTGACTCAACGCTTCTTTCTTGCATTTTTCCACCACCATTTACATATTGCCATTTCTAATTTTCAGCCAATCAGAATCCTAGAAACTCACGCGATTCACGAACATTCCAACGATTTACCGTTATCCCCCGGGATCATTTCATCCCCTGGGATCTTTTTATCCCCGCAATCAACCCTGCATTATTGCTGCCAGATCAGCATCTGACTCACCCTGCTCGCACAACAGGGTGCACATGACAAACCTGGCCACTCCTTGAACCGATTCTGGGTTCAGGATGGCAAGGAAAAAGCGTGCACTACTATCCGCTTCCCCTGTTAGCAGAACGGTCCATGCACGGGTGAGTGAACTACCTAGTCGGGCACACTCCAGGGACTAAAGTCACCGAGGACTTAGCGCAGTTGCCTTAAGTCTTGGCGTGCAGAACCCCCTGGAATGTCTTCCCATCTGCAGGATTGGGTGGCAATTCCTTCAAAAATCCCAAAGTAAAAAAAAAACCCCGAAAACGGGTAGCTTTCTCTTTCCCCTGGTCCGAAAGCCTAGTAAGAGGACCTGATAAAATGACAAAAAAATATGGTTCAAGTTGCGAGCACCCACAAGTCCCGTGACTTGTCTGAAAGCCTAGTAAGAAGACATAAAAAATTGAAAAATATATTATTTGGCGAAAGTTGCCTGGTACCCTTCTTGATCCCCCAGTGTTTTACTCGTTAAAACTATTCAGACATGTTCAGACGGACAGTGTTCATTACTCCCCCGGACTGATAGATGATTTTCGGATGGACATTATTTCCTATATATAACATAGCTTATATGTTATATTCGGACTGTTAAAAATTCCTCGGACAGACTATGGGTTCACGACCCTCGTAATTCCGGACGGACAAAAAGGACCCCCCAAAAACTTCACTACGCGGACGGACTGTACTACTCCTGAATACCTAAAACCGTCAGACTTGGAAAATAACTATAATCGGACCGACATTATACCGCGGAAAACTCTACCCCATAAGATGGATAGACAAAACTATTTACGATAAATAGGAAAACACTGGGAAAACAAAAAAAATATATGGACAAGAACCCGAGTATACCAACAAGTGGACATCGTGCTGCATGATGACAACGACTTGACACCCCCGGAATCGAGTAGCTGAGAATCAAACCTACATGTTGTGGCTTGATTGGCAATGGAGTTAACAGGTGTTAAAAAAACGAACGCGAATGTTTTACTGCTTTAAGTCCTTACCGTGAAAAATTCCAAGCGATCTTCCATTTAGATCCTCGATCTCATAAAGACTATTACCTATAGGCCTAACAATACGACATTTTAAAAATTTTCGCGCAAGTTTGGCATTGAATCCGGCTTTGAAACTGCTCTGCTGAAAATTCCTGCGATAGACTTCCTGACCGGGCACGAATCTTACAACCCGACAACGCGTATTGTATGTTTTCTCACTTCTCAGATAGGCTCGATGTAACGTTTCGCGGATCTGGTTTCGTAATAAAGCCATGCGTTCAGATTTGACTAAGACTTCCATCTCTGGTTCATCTAGGCTCTGGAGCTTTCTCGCCAAACCGTACACACTACCATGGCCAATTATATTCATTCCGAATAACGCGAAATACGGCGTAACACCGATAGATGTTTGTACTGACGATCTGAGCGAATATTCAATTTCCGATAAGTGCTTGTCCCATTCTGCCTGATTGTCCTGTAAATAGGATCTAATTGCTGCTAAAATCGACTGGTTCACACGCTCCGAAGCATTCGCCTGCGGAGAGTGTGTAGCCGTCCGGAAATGTTTGACACCGAAATTCTTCAGCAAGTCCTGGAACTCCTTACTGACAAATTGTTTGCCATTATCAGATACCAAGGTCTCCGGTGTTCCAAACTTGTGAAAAACTTCGGTGATCAGAAAACTTACAATAGATTTTGAATTAGCTTTGGGCAGTGCTTTGAGTAAAGTGTACTTCGTGAGATGGTCTAGGACAATAAAAATAAAACAATTACCGTTTACCGATCGCGGATACGGACCTAAAAAATCAACAAAAATTCGTTGGAACGGACGTTCGGTTGTTGACTCTGCGCCCATCGGTGGACGAAGAGTAATATTCGCGGGTTTTGACTCCTTACATACACGACAATTTACGACGTAGTCCCGTACTTGCACGTTCATGTTTGGCCAATAAAAATATTCTTTGATACGCCTAAGTGTTTTTCCAATACCTCCGTGTGATGCTTGCGGTGAGCAATGTGACTTGTCAATGATGTGTGTGGTTAACTCGTGAGGAATCCACAGTTTCCAACAGAAATCGTCACGAATTTCCACGCCATCATACGGTCGAACTCTTTTATAGACATAGCCATCAACTACCTTTAAGTCAGGCAACTGTTCCGAATGGGATTGTATTGTGGAAATAAGTTCTAAATAATCACCGGACTTAAAGGCACTTGATCCAAGATCAACCAGTCCCTCTACATCGGGAGCGATTTCCTCCATTGCATACCGAGACAGTGTATCGGGTACCACATTCTGCTTCCCCTGTCTATGCTCGATGCTGAAATCATATGCTTGCAGATGCAGGCTCCACCTAGCTAATCTGCCACTTAAATCTTTATGTGACATGAGCCACTTCAGGCTGCTGTGGTCGGTTATAACAGAGAATGGCATCAGTTCTATATAGGGCCTAAACTTCTTAACCGCCAGGACAACTGCTAGACACTCACGCTCCGTAACTGAGTAGTTCTTCTGCGCCGTGGTTAACTTGTGTGAGAAATAAGCTATTGGGTGCTCTTCGTCAGAATCATCCTTCTGGAAGAGAACGGCACCAACCCCCACATCCGACGCATCACACTGAACGTAGAAGTGTCTAGAGAAATCCGGATGGTTAAGCAGCGGACTTGAAATGAGAGCGCTTTTGAGACGATCAAAGGCAGCTCGAGCTTCTTCAGAAAACTGGAATTTCTTACCCTTCTTCAGCGTTTCGAAGATTGGAGCTGCAATGGTGGCATAGTCTGGTATAAATTTCCTATACCAGCCTGTTGCTCCCATGAAACTCCGCACTTGCTTCGCTGTCGAAGGATAAGAAAATCGAGTGATCGAATCGACCTTCGCCGGATCAGGCTTAATTTTGCCCCCACCTATAATATACCCGAGATATCGCAGTTCCTTGAAACAGAACTTGGATTTGACTACATTGATGGTTAACCCTGCATCTTGCAAACAGATAGATACACGTTTCAGCAGCTCCAGGTGCGTCTCGAAATCTGGAGATACTATCAAAAGATCGTCTAAGTAGACGAAAACTCGATCACGCATTGCCGCAGGGATCACCTTATCCATTAGACGGCACAACCTTTGAGCAGCATTACACAGCCCAAAAGGCATTACCGTATAATGGTAAAGTGGTCGTCCCGGCACCGTGAAAGCAGTTTTCTCCCTACTAGACGAATCTAGTGGTATCTGCCAGAAAGCGTCTTTTAGGTCGACACTGGATATGTATATCGTGTCTCCCAAACGACTGAGCAAACCCTCAATATGCGGTAATGGATAGGCATCCTTGACCGTCAATGCATTGAGCTTACGAGCGTCCAGGCACAAGCGGTTCTTTTCGCCCTTACGGACTAAAGTAACCGGATGACTCCAAGGACTCTCACTAAGCTCAATGACACCGAGGTCAAGCATTCTGTCCAACTCCGCGAACATAAGCTTTTGCACAGCCGGGGAGACAGGATAAAACTTGTCCTTCACTGGGGCTGCATCACGGGTATCTATTGAATGAATTTCTAAATGAGTTTTACCTAGGCCTTTACGACTATAACAGGGAAACATCAATATCGCCCTATCCAATTCCTGCTGCTGTTCCGGCGACAAGGTGTGTTTTACGACATCTCCGGTATTTTCGGCTTCTTCACATAGATTGATGCCGTTTGTCGTAAGACTCTCTATATTAGCAAACATTTCAAAAGCCTTCATAAAGTCAACACCCAAAAACAACTCTCTATTCAAGCTAGGCACTAGATAGAACGTGATAACTCTCGCCACTTGACCAATCACTACTTCCGCCCGTACGCGACCTATAATGTTGTGTTTGGTTCCGTCCGCTGTCCTGATGATTGTGGTGAAGTCATGGATTTTAAGTCCTGCTTTCTCCACAATATCAAGACAGTTACGGCCCAAACATGTTACTGTGGCCCCGCTGTCTAACAGCCCTTCGATTTCATGGCCCCCCAACTTAATTTTAGTATAAAGACGGGCGTCTTTACCCTCATAAAGAGAAGTTGATGAAATTTCGTGTCGTAATTTCTTCCGTAGCCGATAACGTTCTCGCGCCTTTTTAATTCTACTCGAAACCGTACCGAAAATTTTTAATTTTGCCTCGCGATATTCTTTTAGCCTAACATGTAATGGTTTTATTTCTCGTAGCTGCCTCTCGGGTTTACCAACTGCTTGTAATCGATTAATATTTTGCAAAATCCTATATCCAGGGTTGTTTGTCGAATGAATTGGCTCAACTGGGTCTAGACCTCGGTTGACCTCGTCTCCCCAGTTCGAGACGGGTTTCCGAACCGGTTTCCCTGACACCTAGGACATTTTGGAGCAACTACATTTTCCAAACCACACCTAAAACAAAATTTCCTGGTAACGGGCTCTGGGCAATCCATAAAGCTATGTCCCTTGGCAGCACAGCAGCACGAACTTTTAGGGCGTAGCTCATCAATTTCCAAACCGATAAGTGACAAATCCGTGTCGTCATATGTTAACTCGTTTACTCGTGGTTGATAATTTGTCCGCTGTGCATAGGCCTGACGCTGGCTGATCAACAAATTTTCTGCCCTCCTCACTTCTCTACAAAATTCAGATAGTGTCTTCAATTGTACTGAAAACATTAGTTGTGCTAAAGCAGGTTTCAAATTGCCTCTCATTATCTCGACCAATTGTTCTTCTTCGTATGGATTTTGTTGCTGGTTCCTCAATTTAATCACCGCATTATAAAAGTCTTCAAAAGATTCTTGTGGCAATTGTTTACGATTCAAAATTTGCATTTGTACCTGATATTCTTTTTCGTACCGCCTATACTGAGTTAAAAGTGCCTTTTCTAGTTCTTCCCAAGTGTTGATATGCACGAACTTACGGTAGTCCCAGTACCAATCGAGTGCTGGACCATCAAGTAGCAAATGAAAACCTCGCAAAACTTCATTATCCGAACAACAATAATCCCTACGAAGCGCTCCTACTCGAAAAATAAATTCCTGAACATTCATGGTCTTTGCAGTACCATCAAACTTTATTCCCCACTTTGCGACTTTAAACCTGTCCAAAATTTCTTCCTTTCCTCTCGCCAGTGGCGTAAAAGGTGATTTTTGCTGCGGAGCTACCCAGTTGTCATTAGGTTGACAAGTGTTTATCTGATAAGGCGGGCATGTTTGCGGCAAATACTTAGGTTGCCTAGTATTTTGCCCTGCAAAATTGGAGAATTGATTTTGAACTGGTGGTTGACATTGTTGCCGTAAATTTTGCTGCTGGTAAAAATCTGGTGTCGCACGGTATTGTTGTTGGTGGTGCTGTACGGGTGGTTGCGTTGTGAACACAAAATTCTGCTGCTGCTGTTGACCTTGCTGTAATCGCCCGTTAGTTGTCCTGTCTGGGTATAATTGTTGAGGAGTTGAGTACGGCGGTGCATCCAACTGTAGTTGTTCCAATCCATTTGCTAATTCATGAACGGCCCGCTCTGATTCCATGTATCTCGGTGCTGGAATAAGTGGCGGCATTCGTCCTAGCAAAGGATTTGCCTGATTGCTGAAACTTTGACGCTGACTAATCCCAGTCACAACAGAAGGCCGAAAACCAACTGGTGGCTGGATGTGCATATCCTGTACCGGAAGTGTACTGCTATTATTTTGTGTCACTACTGTATTTCGGTTTGGCTGGTGTGTTGTTACCAATTGTTTAATTTCAGACATCGCGTTTTGGATTCTCGCCTCTACATCCCGCATAAGTCGTACCTGAGATAAACCGATCGAAGCCTCTACCATTTGCTGAAATACTATCAAGTCCTCAGGTCCTTTTTCGCCTCCAACACTCTCACCTTCTCTGCGCATTTCTTGCCTGATCCTTTGCGCTGTTTCGCTCGCAAATACCGGTGAAATAACTGTTTGGTCTGCGCTTTCTAAACTGATAGACTCGTGAGGAGCTAGTACTGGCGATAAACTAGGCACTGCATTCGACGCACTCGTCGTAGTATTGGCTAAATCGACGAAATGATAGGTAATTGTTGTGGTAGTGGTGGTATCAGTTCCGCAAGTAACACTTTGCCTCGTAGTGGGCAAGTTTTCTGCATTCGACAACATTTTACTAGCTTGCCTAGTCAAAACCATTTACACATACGCTACGACAATCAGCAATTTAAATGAACGAATTATTCGCAACCAAAAACCCAAAACCGAAACCCCTACAAAAATTCTTCAACAAAATCGAAAACAAAATTTCACGATTTAATCGAAATAAAAATTCAAATTATTGATTCACCGAAAAATAGGAGAAAAAAATAAAAACTGAAAAGGTAAATTAGGTGTGTTTGCCTGTTAAGACAAACAAACAAAAGAATAATATCTGTAAGTATATAAAAAAATTAAATATAAAAGAAAAATATATGACGTATCAACTGAAAAATTGACAAAAGGATGAAAAGTTTAATTCTAAAAGAAATTTTTATTGAACTGTACAAACTTTTAAATAAAGTAAGAAGGAAATAAAAAAAATTTTTTCTTTGAACTTCGCTTCAAAAAAAAAAAAATAACCTTTGTAAACAAACTGACAAATAGAAAGTTTAATGAAGGCAGAAAATAAATATTTTCAGCCAAAAGGAAATATTGAATACCTTATTACCAAAAATAGAAATCAAAACTCAAATGTTAAATAAAACCTTCGTACAAAATAAAAACGCATAGAAGTTTGGAAACAAATCAATAGCAAATCGATAATAAATTGATTGACTTGTCGCAGGATTTTCAGGTGATGAAAGGGTGAGAATCTATTTAATCCGGTGGTGAGAGAAGCAACAGAAAGAAAATTTTGACTAGTACCGGGTTTCATAGCCTGTGGTGCTATCGTAGAAAAAAATATATCAGTTCGCTGCAACTCTAAACAATTCTAGCCGTGGTGCAACTGATCATCTCGGCCGCTTTTGCCTATTAAGATCAGGACAACCCAAATTCACAATCGTTCAAAAAAAACAAAAATGTTCAGCTAGATTAAAAAGTTCAAGCTGCCGGAAAACTGACTATGGTTATTGTAGAAATACAACAAACTTGGCTAGATCATCAGCTGAAGCAGAAAGCTGTCACCAAAATATCTGGACCAACAGCTCGACTCAGCTGCTGTTCATGCCTATGGAAAAATTATAAAATTTAACTGCTATCATCAACCTCAGCGGCTCGTAGCAACGCGAGAACTATCCTTTACTGAATATAAAAAAAACTCGGGACTTACGAGTGCTGAAAGCTGAAAACTAACAGCTAATCATTTAGACTGCTAGAAGAAAAAAAAAATATGTATTTAAAATTGAAAACTAAAACTGCTGTTAATCTGTGATTCAAGCCCACCTTGGTCAACTAACTGATGTCGCAACGCGTTGAGGACTCTTACAATGACTCAACGGGACTTACATCAGTTGTCACCAATGAAAACTATACTCAAAAAAAACTAATCTCATTCCACTTTCGGGCCCCACGTTGGGCGCCATTTTATTATGTGCAGTCTTGGATATTTGTAATATGGATGATAAATAAATTTAGCGAAAATGTTCACCAAAAAGGATTTGCTCTCCTGACCAGACAATAGACCGTGCTGACGCGATAGCTTTTAGCTCCGGCTTGAGCTCGCCGATGGGGGGTGGTTCTTGGTGAATTGCCTGGGTATACTATCACCACACAATAATAAAAACACGTCAGTCTTTACAAAAATACGAGAGCTCTAAATAAATTAAATATATTGGAGCCCGAAAGTGGATGGATGCCAAAACGTGAAAATGGAAGTAATCAAAGCGAATAATTTAGATAGCCAATAACACCACGCTCTACCGCCAGTTGCCCCTCTCACGCACCGAATTCCCTGGCAGATATTAAGCCAGGAACGGCAGCCCTCCCCGTTGGAATTCCGAGAACTCCACCATGATGCCTTGGAAGCCGATGAATTGCCAAAACATCCCTAAACCAAAATACTCACCCCTTTTCTCACCTTCCTACGACATTAGCAACTGTTTTAGGCTCGCATATCCATGAGATCCTCAATAATTTAAATTTTCGAGTTCACAAATATATCTTTTATTAAGCATAAAGAGAAATGTTATAGATGAGGTTTTGATTTTGGTAGGTAATTCAAAAAAATTTAATTTACATATTCGATTAAAGCGGAAAAATAAACTTAAGTACAGATAGTCGGTTTCATGAT
Organism: Sturmia bella; assembly: GCA_963662145.1. Taxonomy (NCBI): domain Eukaryota; kingdom Metazoa; phylum Arthropoda; class Insecta; order Diptera; family Tachinidae; genus Sturmia; species Sturmia bella. The sequence continues at coordinate 7,203,773 of OY759168.1, read as the reverse complement.
CTGTTTTCAATTAACAAAAATAATCTCTAAATTTAATTTTTGATTTTGAAAATAGTGATACAAATTCAATTTACATTTCAGAATCAAATTAATTTACATATAATTTTATTGATTTCCTTTTTTTTTTTTTATTTGTTTTGTAATAATAGAAAGGAAAATAGTTCGTTTGCTGAAGAAATTAAAATTTGGATTTTAAAAGAAATTAGACAGAAGATCAATATCCACAAACAACTACATTTTTTTATCCTGCCTGAATGGTAATATTTTGCCTTATGCGTCGCGAGTTACAGTATCAAATTTCGGTCTGACCGTGAGAATTGTATGAAACTCCGGTTGGCTAATTAAACGTATATATGTATATTTTTCTCGGAGGCACTCCGAAAGAAAGGCAAACAAATTTTATATGGGCAACTAACTCCCAAGCTACCTACGAATCTCCTAAAAGTGAGCTCAGTTTCAGGGACTTTTCTCGCCTAAAAATGGGGCGTGCAATAGACAAAATAAAATAATGCTTCCCTAACTTGAAAAATATAAATATATATATGTATATGTACAAAAATTTAAGTTTTGAAATTCGTCCAAGTCAAGTTAGTAAAAGTTCGGGTTTTGGCAAAATACCTGAGGACCTTTGTTACAGCTGATGATGTGCAGGGCTGGATCTGATGACGTTAGAACTTTCCTTGTGGTCGGGAATTGCATCCGGTGCCGGCTGTGGCTGAATTTAAAAAAAAAACCCACTCTTCTCCTTCAACTCTTGCCCTTTCGGTTAGCTGGACAGGTAGGTGTGTCGGCACTCAACAAACTTCGTTTTACAGACCGCTTCTTATCCACATGGGCACAATGTCTGCGTCATTTAACCCCCTTTTCAGGCTTTGTTGCTTTTTTTTTTTGTTTCGTTTTTATACAGGATTTTAGGTGTGAATGCTTGTGAGTTTTACAGTTCCTTTTCAGTTCGTGGAATCAGGCCAGTATAGTTTTTTTTTTTTTTTCAACTGATGTTTAGAATTTTGCGTTTTTGTGTTTTATTTAGGCTTTTTTTTTCTCTATTTCCCCTTTTATTCAGGTTTCGTAAGATTTGATATTAGCAAGAATTGTTCTTAGGACTTGTATTGTATTTTAACGTTCACTCTGCCTCATGTATATGTTGCCTTCGCAACGTTTAATGTTTTAGGATTTCCTTATCCATACATACATTGATCGCTCGGCAGGTTTATAATAAGTCCTTCACTTTCTTTTTATATTTCAATAATTTTCACTAATTTTCGTTTGCCTTGATTTCCACTTTAATTGCAGAACTTTTAGTTTTATTTTTCACAAATTTTCATTTCTCTTTTGTCTCACGCTAATTCACTACCTTCTTTTCCTTTCAATCATCAAACACATTCTGACTCAACGCTTCTTTCTTGCATTTTTCCACCACCATTTACATATTGCCATTTCTAATTTTCAGCCAATCAGAATCCTAGAAACTCACGCGATTCACGAACATTCCAACGATTTACCGTTATCCCCCGGGATCATTTCATCCCCTGGGATCTTTTTATCCCCGCAATCAACCCTGCATTATTGCTGCCAGATCAGCATCTGACTCACCCTGCTCGCACAACAGGGTGCACATGACATTGTCGTGGTAGATATTCTATTATGCATATATGTATGTATGTCTGTCTGTCTGTCTGTATGTACGTACGTATGTATAAGTGTGAAAAACGAGTTTATAAATCCCTTAGAAAAAAGTTAGTTGTTGTATTTATACACAAATTTTATATTGGAGAATACTAATAAAACAGTCGTACTTAATTAATCGTTTATATATGTACTACAAAACCATCATAAATTTTTTTATTTATTAACATAACTTCAGCTTTTTCTTTGTGCATCAGGCACACAAAGAAAAACTATTTAAAAATATTGTTGCCGTGACATGAATATGTTGGACTACTCTACAACATTGTTTTTCTAAGAGAAATAAAACTGAACTTAATTATTTTTTGCCTTAGGAGCCAATTGTCTTTTTCAGCCGTTTATATGCCGCCGACATTTACTTGATGCTAATCAACTCATCAATAGACTCGAAAAATTATTGAAGGAATATTTGAAACCCAACTACTTATTGCAAAATTCCCATGAACAACTTGAGAATTTTGATATGGCAACTAGTTGTCTAGAAGTTTTTAAGAAAAGTAAAAGTGTTGCAAGACGAAAACATGTTTTCTGTATTAAAAGTTAGTTTGAATATCTCTGATTCTCATTTTGTTTGTGGGAATTTTGAAATAAATATTTAGTTGAGTTTCAAACGTTCTTTTAAGATTTTTCGAATCTACTGATGAGCTGATTGGCATCACCGAAATATTGGTGGCATATAGATGGCTGAAAAAGACAGAAAACATTATTAAGATTTATTTTTAGATCTAAAATAATACTGAGAAAATAAATACAGATTGTACGGAAGATCTTGCCCCCGCAGGCACAATATGCATCTTGCTAATCGATAGTACGGGGTCCGGAGCCCCGGTATGTCTCTACGGAGTCATCTCGCCGGTCATAGGTTAAGGTACCTCCTTGGCTGAAACGTACTGGATGTGATTGCTACCATAGGTTCGCACGGGAGCGAACGTTTGTAGCCATACTGATCCTACGATTTTCGGGTCTATGCTCGGTGGCCCAAATGGGCCCGTAGTGCTGTTGCTAAGCAACAGACGCTGCTGTGTAAGGAACTGGATTGGCGGGATCATTAGGGTTGGTTCAAGGACTGATGCTCTTCGGGACTTCGAGCTACCATCTGTGGTCGTGATTTCCCATGCCGTCTAGGAAATTGCACTACAGCAGAGATTAGATAACTCAACTCCCCAGCAAAGACTTTTGTTATGGGCCAGTACAAGTAGCAAATAAATTGCCACCCGAGCTGGATCATACACTGACGTTTGTTCAATATAGTAATGTTATAACTAACTATACTATTGTTACATCCAATAGAAAATACATAACACCATACAATGATATATTTTTCTTTTAGTTTATTACTATGCTTATAGTAATAGTATTACAGTATAGTATTACAGCACCATTTTTATAAAACGAAGATGAGTCAAGCCTGTGAAATTTTTCAACCACATTTTTTGTGTCACTATCTATTCATAAATTAATATTTTTAATATATCAATCCTAAGGGATTCATTACCAACAAAGTTCCAAAAAATAAATAAAATAAATTTAAGTTTTAATAAAAGTATAAGAAATAAAATTTTTTTTTTTAACAGCTGGCATACACAGCATACACATGGCAGGAAGATTTCTAACAACAAAATACATGAAGTGTTTGTTGATGTTGTGTTTGTTGTAGCTATCCGGCTACCTGTTATCGAGATACCTTGATAATGGTATGTTCTGATGCACTAATCAAAATTGAAACATGAATTTTGGGAAAATGGAATGTTTTTCTGGACGAATTTAGACTTTAAAATCCTTTATAGATAATTTTATGTGAAATAAAAATTGTTGTAAGTTGGTTGATTTAGATACAATTTTTGGTTTCTTATTGCTTACTTTTTGCAATAGCTGATTGCTTAACTGTTTGCCAGCCCACGAAAAAGGAAAAGTGCGGGCTCTTTCGTGCAAGAAGAACAAGAAGAGTGTTCTCTCAAAATCTCTCTCACTTCCACGAACTTTGAGTACAGGAACAGTTTTCGTGCAAATTGGAATCCCGCGGACTCTCAATGTTGAGTACGGAATCACAGCTATTGTTTTTAAAATATGGAACCAGATTGCTCAAAAAATATGATAAGATCTCTATGTGTAGGCAATTGTTTTTCTGTCATATTTGAAATTTAGAATTTATTTTCACATATACATAGATATGTATGTATGTATGTATGTATGTAGATACCCTGAAGGAAATGTCAGTAGAAAAACTCTAGTGATTTACTATACCTCATACAATGATTTTTTCTGTTGACCTTCAACATGTGCTTGTCGTTGCAAAACAACTACTGACTAGGTGGTTCTAATGCGACTATATGACGACCATGATACTATTGATTCTCTATAGACATTGTCGCTATTCTGACAGAAATGTCATAAGAGAAACCCAATTGAAAAATCAAGAAATAAAATTTTTCTACTCATTAACAATGTTGTCAAATCAATGTTTTCTTTCCAAATAAAAACGATTTTTATTTCAAGATTTTGGTGGGCTTACAAATTTCAACAATCACAACACTGTTCATAAAACAAAAAACTGGAGACACTCTGTTGACAATTTGATAAAAAAAAAAAAAAGTCACCTATGTAGGAGAAAAATGTAGCGACTCTAGGTTTCCTTCAGGGTACGTAGATATAAATACAACAAAAATTGCTGGCTGTAGAAATAGATTTGTTTTTAATTTAGTTTTAAATTTTTGCCATTTCTTTCAATTTATATTGTCATCATCTTACAAACAATTTAATGCTTGAGTCGTAGAAGAGAAAATTATTTGCATGACCGTCCTTGATTTCTTAGAAAACAACAAATAAAATGGTAAGGAACATAAATTGCAAATAGTTTTTTATTGCCACAAAACAACATGTTTGTTAAATTGATTTTTCATTCGAAAGGGTGAACATGTCACCAACACCTTGTACAAGTCAACCAAGCTGGCGAAACAGAATTGTAAAGAATAAGTGAATTCTGTGGAAAATATTGTGTATTTTTTTTTTTTTATTTAACAGTTGATTTCACACTTTAAGTTTTTAAGTACTTACATCTATACACATATTCAGAGGCATGTGATTATGTAGATAAAAATTATGAATTAACTTAATTCGCGTTTTACGTTCCATTTACAGGGAATCAAACAATCGACACCAAAATTGATATTGAGAACTTCTTAAAGTTCAAGAAGATAAAAACTTACTACAATATTGAATACTAGAAGCAATAATTCAAATTAGCGTAAGGTATGGTCGGTAACTGTCGCTTTCGGCTGATAATTTATTTGCTGCGACAGGTTTATTTATAGTGCAACTGTTTGAGCAATAAACATAGATATCCTCCACTTTCGTACTGCACTCCTTACACAGTAAGAGACTCATCGTATCTCTGGTAGCCTGAAGCCCTCCAGTGAGCTCATCAAGCCTTTCACCAAATTCGATGATTACCAACCAATTTTCAATATCTACCATCTTTAAATAACCAGTTAAATACTTTTTTTATTTCGTTCTCTCTGACGCAAAAGCTTTTATTGAACATTCATATTAAGTCTGTTCGAGGTAATTCCGGATAAAGTTCAGTAAAATGAGAGTAGACGAAAAATTCTTTCAAAAAGCTATAAATTTTCCCAATTTTGCTGCAACGCTCAAAATCACATTTCAAGCCCGAAGAACTACGCCCTCTTAACTCCTCCACACAACCAATTTTCCGGGTACCGGTACACTGCACTGTATATTTAGGAGTCATTCCACGAGTACTCGTAAAAAATTAATAAAATAAAATCACACAATATTAATAACAAATTAACACTTTAACAAATGCTGATTTCCTTAAAGCAAGAAACAATGTAGAAAATATAAAAGTCAGGCACGTGCCATGTCATTAATAAATAAGAAGTTTTCTAATATGGTTCTTAAAATTTCAACAGAATTAAAAGCGTCTAAGCAACCCCTTTCTCAATACAAGCAATAAGTAGTCAGTTTTGGCTAAACGCCAACAATAATTTAAATAAAAATTTCACGTTTCATATACACTGAAGTGTCAGGGATGATAAATGGTTGCTACAAAATTGAACTGCCGCCGTCAGTTTGTATGTATGTATCGTCTAAAACATTTAGTTGTAAATTTATTTTCTACTAAAGCTATGTATAGACGATTGTAAGATCTTACAATATTGTCAGTAAATGTATGGAATATTTTTAACCAATCATGAGAACTTACAATTTATTCCTGACAATATTGTAAGCAAAAGCATTGGCAAGCCACCTCCCAAACAATTAATTGTCAGTTAATTGTCAATCGTCTGAACACGTCGGCGTTATCATTGCTAGTACATTTTCAGGCATTGACATATTGTAAGATGCATAAATTCTCAACACCTTACAATGGCGTCATTGTCAGAGTAATGACAAAGAATATTAAAGAAGAATGTGTGTGAGAGAAAAAACAGGAGAATAGTAAAAAGTGAGTACGAGAGACAAAAACTTGCAGAAAAGAGAACAAAAAAATTAAAAGCATAGTTTTTGAGCCAGAACAATAAAGAGTGAAGAGCGGCATGTGTGTGTGTGTGTGTATTTTGGTAATGAGAACTTCCTGACAATTTTCGCTACGTAGAAAGTCTTGCATCCGTGTAAGTTGCATTTCGTTGGTTGCTAAATTTATTGTCAGGCAATTGTCTGGCAATGCAATTGTAAGATTTTCTTGCAATTGTCTGAACTGATAATTTTCGTAATGCTGACAATTTTGTATTTGTAGTAGATTGCTTACAATATTGTAAACCGTACAATAAACTGACAACCGTCTATACGAAGCATTAGCAAGCGTGAATTTAGTGGAATATTGGAATTGATAACAAGTCACTCACAACTACTGGTACATCTAAGCCGCACTTCAATAGCGAAAGTAGATGAGTGTAGAGAATGTGAGGAGCACAGTGAGACATTGGAGAACTGTTTATGCCAATGTCACGCTTTCTCACAAATACGCTCCTACCATCTAGGGAGCAGCACCCTAACGGACATAACTCAACTATGCGATATATCATGGAGGAAACTAGTTCCTAGTTCCTAGGAAACTAGTTCATGCTTTCCATAATTTACATCCAGGGATATGCTCTAGTGAAACAGTTTTGTAAGGTGTGAACATTTTTTTGTTGTTTACTAATTTGAAACGCTTTTGCGCAATAATTAAATATTTTGCTACGTTCGAAAGCGTTTTTTTTTTTTCAAACACAAAACTGTGAAGCTTTTCACTTGTCTGAAGAAACACCCAGAGCCTTCAGCAGCGATCGAACCTGCAACCTCGAGGTCACTCCGCCGATTAAGCCATCGAGGCGCTCAATATTTTATTTCAATATTACTTAATTTGTCATTTGAGCTTGGTTCAATTTTACAGCTATTATTTGTGATAAACATATGTTAAAAAACGCAAGGAAATTAAACTCGATACTGAACCACTGTGCAACCACATGTTTCGAAACCACAACACTCTTCTTTACTTTAGCCATAGTTTTACATTTCTTGTAAGAATAAACAGTAAGGAGTGTTAAAATTGAAGGTGAGCCTAAGTGAGAAATCAAGTGATGTTATGACGTTTTTCATACCTACCGCAACAAAAACAATAAAGACAATTTAAAACAAATTTGGCTAAAAAAAAAGACAAACAGTCTAAGATTTATTAGGCTGCATGAAAAATTTATTATAATTTTACTCACTTGTACGATATCTCTATAACACAGCTTCACTGAGCCAGTAATTTAAAACTCGTTACCATGACAAAATCATTTTTCATAATATTAAAGCAAGAAATTTCTTATGAATATTTAAATTGTGCTAAGGTACTGAATTTATCATGCCTGTTGCATAGTTACTGACACAAACAAACCAAGTTATGTGTATGTATGTGTTCACGTGATAAATCGATAATTAACTCAAGTATAATGAAATTGAAAAAGTTAATAAAATGTTTGTTATTTACTTGAGACTCTTTCTACTAGTGTTGTAACAACTTTGTTGTTTATCGAATATCACATAAGAAGAGTTATTTTATAATTTTGTGAAAATCAAAAAAAAAATTCTCCAAAAAATATTGTAATGTACATATGTTTTTTTCAAAGTAATTGAGGTCACCGCAACTTAAAAGCTAGCATGCCCATTCGCGATTTACAAAAGTTGTTGGTGATTTGGCGGGCTAAATTTGATGGACCAAGTACTTGTTATAAGCAAAATTAAAAATAAAGACTTTCCCATTACAAATCACGACCACATTATTACATCAGCCATTTATTTAATATTTTTGACAGCTTTTGTTTTGTTTTTAAAAGGATTTATCAGTTCTTTTGGGTGATAAGTATGCAAAGCCCATGAAACTTTTTTCAAAAGCCGCTATTTGATCGTAAATTTTTACGTAGAATTCATGTAAAAGCCAATTCGAACAAATCAACAATTTTAAACAGATAAATTCATAGTGCGAACCCTTTAGTAATATTCTAGAACTGGCGGAATAAGCGAGAGCCAATTCCACAATTGAAACTATAAGGCCGATGTCAGTCATCAAATTTCGCAAGTGTATCATGTAGTTTGTGGAGATATTGTGCATCAAAATACTAATAATAATTTGTTGTTGAGCTTGAGGTCATGTTATCAACTTTGGTTTAAATGGCATTACACAAAGGTGTAGCGAAATATTGAAAATTACGACAAACAAAATAAAGCTGATAACAGTGACCTCAAAGTCAAGAAATCATTATTAATATTTAAACAAGAGGTAAAAAATTATTTCTGTATTAAGTTTATCAAGCTCAAGTTCTTTCTATATTATCCTTGTGATTGATATTAATTAAATTAGACAAAGAAGACATCAAAGATGTCTTTGATGTCTTCTTTGTATATGTAATTTAATTAATATCAATCACAAGGATAATATAGAAAGAACTTGAGCCTGATAAACTTAATACAGAGATAATTATATAAGAAAAAGTTCGAATAATAGAAATTAATTAACTTTAAAAGGTAAAAAATTTCATACAAAAAACAAGTGAATCAAAATAATTATTTTATGTCTAAAAAGATGTCTTGTTAATTGTTTTTTATCTTTTCAGCCGTCTATATGCCGAATACAAATAAGCAATTAGAACTACTATAATATTTAACAATTAATTTCATATTTACCATTAAAACCATTTATCCCTTTTCTATTACTTTGGGTCTAAACAACTTATTTAATTGTTTTGCATTTAGCTTTTGGAGTCTACTGGCGAGTTGCACTCGGTCCTTTAGACCAAAACAATATCTTTTGTAAAAAAAAAATTCTTTTGAATTGAGCTCAGTTTGTCATTTTTAGATATGCGATTACACTCTCAGAATCGATTTATTGAATTTTTACAACCTACACTGAACAACGTTTTATGGCGTTTTAGATTTACCAATTTTCAATAAGTTCAGTCGTCTCAGTTAAATTGTTTTTCTAACTATTACTTCATCTATTACTGACTTTAATTTTGATCGTGACAATATTTGGCATACACAATTTCTTTTCGAAATTTTTAAGTTTTTATGCAATAAAATTATTATTTTTCTATCTTTAAATACAGGGGCCGAATTGTAGCATTTATGATCGAACGTTGTGTTTTTTCTGTTTATTTTCGTTTAGCTTTACATTGATTTTACTATCGAGTATACTCGATCATGAACGCCTGAATTCGTCCCTAGATATTTTTCTTAATTTGAATATACGCACAATATTGTATGTAAAGTTGTCTAAAATTTAATAACAACACAAATACCGCCAAGCTTAATTTCCTTTTAATACTTACTGTGTAGTCGTGGCATCACCAGCGAGGGAAAGGACAAAGCAACATCCAACAGACACATCCAAAGGGTGAAGAGACCCAACACAACAACATGATTATGTAAATTCATATTGAACGATTTATTTAGTGAGCTAAAAAAGAAAAATGATGGAAAAATTTTGAGTGAAGAGAAAGGAAGAAAATATATGCAAGGAAAAAAGCAAAAACTTTTACAAATTCAATTCAATTTATTCAAGACATTTGTTAACTTTTAGATTCGCAGTACCACAACAACTGGAAAATTCTAAAAATAGACTTGCTGTTCCCCGCTGTGAGTAAAATTCCCTCAAGCACAAGAAGCTGTGAACATGAAGATAGAAAATAATTCAAAGAAAAAACCTGATGCATTGTCCTGTTAAAGAAGTGTGTTAGATATTATTTACTTTTTGAACAGCAGAGTTCTAAATTATAGCAGTGTTAGCAAACTTGTTACTGATATATGTAAATCATATGCACATATGATTTACATACGCAAACGATTTTTATGGCACAGAGAAGAAAGAGCACAGCTGTCGTACTTATATTTTCTGCACAAAATGTATGAGGAAACGCTGCGTCAAAGCTGTGTAATTGGAAAATTCGATATTAACAGAACGTCAAAGGCAAAGTTGGCTGCATATGCTAGCATTTTGTTCCGTGTTATTAAGAATAATACCCTTTCGCATGCTGACCTGGATTTACGCGATTTTGAATTTCGCATATTTGAAAAAAACTGTTATAACTTCATAGTACATTCGTGTAATGTTAGGAACACAACTGGGACGAACGACGAATTTCGCTCAACACGACGAATACGATGGTTAAAATTCGCTGTGTAAATTCGTCGTATGAAGCACAATAACGACGAAAAACAAAAATATCTGTTATAATTGATAAAGTTGTTTAGTGTTTGTTCAAAGATAAACAAAATTAAATGAATCAAAGAATTTCAAATTTTGTAAGAATAATTAAAATAATGAACATCATGTTCATTACGATAAAAGCCTTGAAGTTTAACATTTGCAATTATAATTTGACTTGTGTGCATTTTCTCAGTTTTTTAATATTATCTTATAATAGTTGAACAGCTGATGGGGTGACCATATTAAAAAATTGGTTGTTAAAAAACTTAGCATTACCAAAAACAAAAAATTAAATACATGTTTTATAATTTAATATGTTGGCTTTTTATGTTAAATGCAAAAAGTCAACGCTTAGCACTTAAAATAAAAACTATTAGAGTATAAATTAACTGTTTTTACTAAAACACTTGAAAACTAAAATCAAAATGGCCACATGGTACTGATTTGTTCGTCGTTCGCCGGCGTAAGAAATAGAAATAAATCTATTTCAAGTTCGCCACGTACAACGAATTTTGACCGACGCTGTGACTGTGTGCATTTTCATATACAACAATGTGTTTTATTTTCGACGGCGAATATTCGCGGCGAAAAATTCGTCGTTCGTCCCAGTTGTGTTCCTAGCATAAAGTAGAATACTGTAATGTATTGTAGAGGGCATAGTAGAGTAAACAGTAGAGCCCAATAGTGTGCAGAAGTTTGTGGTAGTACACAAAACTCTAGAGTAGAATATCGTGAAGTATGCTACGCACTACAAATAATACACAGTATACAATTAAATTTATTTAATATTTGTTCAGTCAAAATTATAAAGGGAAGTCACAGCCTTTCAGACTTTGAGTGAAGATTCAAATATCTTGCTTGATCAAGAAGGTTGTATTAAAACTTCTTGTTTCCCCATTTTGTCTTGTCAATGTGAAATATTGATTTAAAAGTGACAAACCAAGGGTTGAAGTTGAGCCTGAAAAATCAATTTAATATAAATGTATGTAAATATCATAGTTCAAATTTCAGTAAAATGTTAACAAACAACGCATGGCATGGCGTAAATGTTCGAGTTGTATCAATAAATGAGCATCTAGATCTCAATGATGCAAACCAGAACATGTATGAGAAAGCTCTCATATAAAAAGCAAATAACAGTCTTCTGAGCTGACAAAAAATCATCAATAAAACAGACTGCAAAAAGATCACTGCTTTGGTTACTGTTAGTTAAGTATATAAATGGGTATTTCCATGAAATGGTCCACCGTTAGTTTAAAAATCAAAACGCTCGCACAATTTTTTTAAGCACAAAAAATTGAAAAAAAAAACTATTGACATTTTATTATGTAAAAAAAAATTTTAACTTATAATAATTTTAAATGATGGTAAAAACTTCTGAAAATATATGTTAAATTACAAAAATATGTATGAAGGTAAAAAAGTGTCACGTGCGTAATCAAAAAAAAATTTTTTTCTTAGCCAACCCATGCACACTTGTTTTTGAACAAACCATGATTATAAAGGTCCATTAATAACCTTTATAAAAACATTTTTTCCGAAATAAAAATCTTCTACAATTCGCCTACTTTTGCAATATTTCATGCTGCTTTAAAAGGCACTTACGTTTTTTGTCACGTGCGTAAGTCAACTTTGATCGCATGGAACTTGGGTACCCAGTGCTCAATTTTCCAATATATAGACTTTTTGGAAGGAACTCATCACATTAAATCTAACAATGGCAAAATTCCAATCAAAAATTCCAACCCATTTATATTTTTATAATATTCAAAACAATTAAACGTGTACAAATGTCACGTGCGTAACCATGGAAACACCCAAATAGAAAGTAAAATTGCGTGAGCTTTTGTTGCCGAGTGGTTAAAGCGGCTGTGCCAAAATTGTGAAATTTGACACTTCCAAAGTTCATGATGAAGGGTGTTTGCTACCCAGAAACAGCCGGTTGTCCACCTAGCTATAAAAATTTTACTTTTCTTCACTTAATTAATATTGATTTAAAAGTGACAAACCAAGGAATGAACTTGAATCTGAATAAGCAATTTAATAATAAATGCATGTAAATATCATAGATCAAATTTTAGTAAAATGTGAAAATGTTATGCTGATCTGTTTACTCATTTATCTAGAAACTCTACTGTAATCATTTTCTCGATTTTTTAGTACCATTTATATCAAGAGCAGAGTATTATTATGAGTTAATACGAAAGCTTTCAAAAACCTATTACAAGATTTCACATAAAAGATATTTTTTTCGAGTTTAGTCGTGATTAAAGTAATTTTTTTTCTACTGAAAAGTTCAGAATTTTTAGTTAACACCCTCTTCTTGGTCAAGTACGATATGCTTCACAAAAGCTATCCACCCTTAAGTGCATTACCACTTGTGTTTCTCTTTCAAAGCATATAACTAAAGGAAAACTAAATTAAAACAAGCACAACGAATTTGTTAAAGAAGTAAATACAAAAATGTGCCTGTGGGTGGCCAGAAAACATCACCAGCAACACGCCAAACTTAAGAATCGATAATAGGACAATAAATAAAGTAAACCACTTTAACAATTGATATAACAATTCTAAAATGAACAGCACAAACATGGTACAAAACACCCATTTGTTACCGCAAAACAAACTAAAAAGCAAAATATTAAAATAAACTAACGATTACATGTCTTGTGCCAAACAGCACAACAACAAAATAAATGCATGGAAAAACATCATAAAACAACGGGGTTTAACAAGGCGGAAGTTACCAAACACTGGCATCAAGTTCTTTCTCTCCCTGTTTTTACATTTTCGTAAAAATTTGTGTAACAATTTTCTTTTGTACACAAAGCAGAAAAGCATGCAATACGTTGGTAACATAAATATTAATGCCATTTTTTTCTGGAAAAATAGTGTGCATTTATTTTGCACTTTTTTCCTAAAATTCGCATCTTCAAAATTTAGTTAAATTAAGATCAAAAGACAAGGTTGCAAAAATACAATTAATAAAAGCCATTCTCAGCTGCATTTGTTTTACAAATGAAAACGACATAGAAAACTTAATTTATTAATAATTGTGTGAACTAACTCCAAAAATATGTATGTATCTTTTACCTTATTTTTTTTCGCATAATTCTTGATTTGCTTCAGTCCTTAATGAGTTTAAGTGTTTGAATTGTATTAATGTAATGAGCAATAAGAACTCGCAATAAAAAACAAACACATCAGCGTTGTATGAAGCAACAGTCTTCTTCAATGGCATCCAAAAGAGACAATAAAGATCATTGCTTTGGCTAATATTAGTTATGTGTGAAAATGGAAAGTCACCCACCAAACCTCAACATTTCCGAATAATATCGTTTTCGACGTTATGCGAATATTTTGCGGACAAAACTATCATAAATGGCTATCGTAAACGAAAGTAAAACGAGCTAATAGAGCTCACTCGTCGCTCAGTTTGTGGCAGCAAAACACTCGTAAGCGATGGCTCGGAAACGATACTTTTGCGGACCTCTTGCGATATTAAAGACGGAGATTTAGCTGACTAGCAAATGATCCATTTTTAATATCGTGAAAGGTTCACTCAAGATACCAAGAGTGGGCATTAGTTGTTCGTTACAGATATCATAAATGATCCGTTTCGAATATCGAAAACAAATCTTTAGCAATAGTAAAAATTATGTTTATAAATATATGTATTTCATTTCCATTTCATTTCAAGTAATTACAACGACTCACTTTGGTTAATTATAAATTTATTGAAAAAAATAAATCAAAATTGCTTATTTCAATATAAAAAGGAATAAATTAAGGGCCTCATTCAAAAAGATTAACTGCTGGTTTTTGTAAAATTTTTAAAAATTTTCATTGGTGTATTTATATTTGAAGCAAAAACAAATTGGTGACGACTATCGATAGTTGTACAGCTCTAATTCAAACTACGACTAATCATTCTTGCTTTAAAAATATTTCATCTTCCGCTATTCCTGTATACATTTTTTTTTTTTTTTTTTCAAAATAAAGCAAAATAGCTACATACAAAAAAATTTTGCCGTTTTTTGTCCGTTTATAGTACGAAAACGATATTATTTATGAATAATTAATGGAAGAAGAGAAACTAATGTTCTTTATTTGTCACTCTCACAATTTCTTCCGCATTTTATTCGTTTTTGATACTACAAACGATTGTTATTAGCGAGCATTCGCTTAAAATGGATCTCAGGTTTGGTGGGCAGTGTGGTCTGTGGAAGCCAAGTCGTTTAAGTAACAGTGCTTAAAATTACGAAATTTAGCACCTCCAAGGTTCACACTAGTGCTGATTAGTGCTGTGAAAAAAAAATTGTTTTATCTTTAATTTTAGATCTAAAAATAGACTTTATTAATGTTTTCTGTCTTTTTCAGCCGTCTATGTGCGGCTGACATTTCGTTGATGCTAATCAACTCATCCATAGACTCGAAAAATCTTAAAGGAATGTTTGAAGCCTAACTACTTATTCCAAAATTCTCATGAACAAAATGAAAATTAGAAATGTTCAAACAAATCTTTAATACAGAAAACATTTTTTCGTCTTGCAACACTTTTACTCTTCTTAATGTTTACTCTTAAAAAAAATGTTTTCTGTATTAAAGGTTTGTTTGAACTTTTCTAATTCTCGTTTTGTTGATGGAAATTTTGGAATACGATTTTTCGGAGTCTACTGATGAGTTGATTAGCATCAACGAAATGTCAGCGGCATATAGACGACTGAAAAAAGACAGAAAGCATTAAGGTCTATTTTTTTAGACCTAAAGTAATAAATTTCAATTGGCTTTTATAGCGAATAAATAATTAAGTTGAATAATTTTAAAATGTATTTTGAAAAATGTATTTTGAGAGCACAAGTATTTGAAATACAAAATACTCAATCGCTTAATATTTAAAATACAAATACATTCATGAGACGTATTTAAAATAAAAATACAAAATAAGTATAAGTACAAATACAAAATAATTATTTGTATTTTAAATACGTCTCATGAATGTAAATATTTTTTAAAAAGGTTCATTTTTGGACCTAAATTAATACATTTCAATTGGCTCTTAAAGCAAATAAATAATTAATTTCATATTTCAATAAATCATTTGGTGGTACCAGATATTTTTGTTTGTTTCATAGTGTAATCGAATGTCGATGTAGTGGTTTCTTTTTCAAGAATAACAATAAAGTATTTTATTTTCTTAAAATCTCCAATCGCCTTATGAAAGCATTCAACAAAACTTTGTATATAAATTTTAAAATTTTTAAGTTGTTTTTTTTTTTTTCAAAAGACAAACACTACTTTAATTTTTTCACATGGCATCAGTTTGCTTTTTGCCCAAGGAATCTGGTCGACTCTAAAACATAAATATATCAAATCGCATTTTCCTGCAAGGTCAGACAGGCTCGGCGCCGACCCCAATATATGTTTGAAGCAACTTTTATATTGTTAGATAAATTATCATTTATAGTATTGGAATGGAAGACAAGTCTACATCCATTTCAATAATCATAAAAAGATTTGATTCGCCTGAAATAAGAAAAAAGTTAGTTTTGTGCCAAAGAAAAAAAAAACAAATATTATATTTATAGATGTGTATAGCACGCAATAGCGCACAAATGCTCACAAGTTGCGAAAGTGATTTTGCGTCCGTAAACATATAATTACTTCGTTAGTAAAGCACACACACACACACAGAAAACCTCTACTTTTCAACCAACATAATTTGTGTTGACGAACTTGGTGTTTTTTATGAAGTTAAAAATGAAGGGGCCTTTCGGTACAATGACTTTAATATTAAATTAAATTATTTTCTAACAGTTAATTCTTAAAGTCTTAAAACGGACGCAAATTAATATAAGTTTTTCACAACTTATACAAAGCACATACATGTGTTTATGTGTGCGTATAAGCAATAACAAGAGAAAATATTACTTATACGTACAAGTGTAAAGTAGAACCTTTCTTTTCTCTATAAAATTTCTTACTTTTCAATTGGTTTCCAGCAATAATCAATTGATGTATACAGTATATATTCTGCTGACCCGTTTTCTGTATTTTTTTTTTATTTTTTTTAGAATATAACGTTTTGCTTTATATTGTTTGACTGTTGGCTCGAATAAAATGTTCACAAATTATTTTTTTTTTTTTTTATATTAGTTTATTAGTTTCTCGCGTTTACGTCCGCTCTTGCCAAATGTTAAAAAGACTTTAAATTTTCAAAAGTCGTAATGCAAGAATATTTCTTTTAGTTGTTCCTGAACCTATGACAACTGATTTGTGAAAAAGCTTTTAAAATACAACAAAAAAGGAGCTTAAAAAGCTTTTCGCAAATAAATTCACGTTTACAGTGAGCGTCGACATTGCGCGAACATAAACAAACCAAATACTCTTTTCTAATCAAATAAATTTAAATGAATAATTTACTTGGCCCACCAACGCTCTTTACTTTGACTGTATAACTAGGACCAACAATCACTAGATTAGACTTTGGCTTGTGAAACTGAAAAGCAAACTTGATGCTGATTTTTTCTTCTTTCAACTTAAAAATCAACTTGTATAGTTAATCGACATTGTTTAAAAAAAAAACTTCTTGTTTGTAGAAATTTCCTTTCTCCCCCAATTAATTGAACTTGTAATAAACCCTTTTGCTACATTTGCCGTATTTTCTGGCTCAACAAAATTTGCTAAATTATTATAAATATTTCACATGCCATAATCACTATTATTTCCAAAATATCTCTCGGTATATTAAAAATGATTTAGAAATTTATCAAGAAAAGTTTATTGTCAGCACTTAAATTATTTCGATAAAAACAAAAATCACTTCAGTATTCGCCACGACAATGCCAGGACTATGCTTTCGATGTCGTTGGCTAACGTAATAGGTCACTACACGCAAACAGTGTAATAGAGTTGGAAGGACTCTGAGGGAATGGACCAGCCTTGAAACGGCCTCTAACAAATTCGCATTTTGTCACACTTGTCCAATAGAAAGGTAAATTTTGCAAGACACATAATAGTCTGCCTTTCCATGTATACACACCCTTTCAATACTAAAGAAGATTCTTGAAAACCACTTTATAATTGGAACAGTTTTTAAAAATTTCAGCCGACAAAAAGTTCATTTGATTTTAACAATTTGTTATTTATTATTGACCGTAGGAAGTCAAATATATGATCAACCCCCAATAAATTTTCTCCCCATTATTTCTTTCGAACACACCAATTCCGTACCCAGCGTCCTTAAGGGGTCCATAAATGAAAAAACAAGAAAAAATTTGAAAAGCCTTGAAAAGGATTTTGTAGATACATATATATGTATGTCACAGTGCAACTTTTATTTCCTCATGCCAACAGCTGTCGAAAAATAAATGGTCCAATGGTTTGATGATATTAATAGCAACTTGACAGGCGTATTACTCCAAAGCCACAGAACCGATTTCACCTTCTGTTCTCCAAACGCTGTAAAACTATATAAAACCTTGAAAATCACTGTAAAAATACGGGTGTAAGATGGATGAGCAAAAACGTGCTGGCTTATTGAGATTGGATGTACCATTATACATATGTACATATGCTCCTTCATATGTTATGCTATGTTATGTTACGCGGGCCGCCGCGCATGAGACCGCCTCACTTGGGTCCTAGAAAGGTCTCGTTGTATTACCCGAATAGGCTGTAGTGAGATATCCCTACACCTGCCCCGCCGGTTCCGCCCTGAACCAACCCGATGAACGGATGAAGGAGTTCATGCTATCCAATCCGCATTCCGTAATCCATTTAGTGTCGATCTGACCAAGTAATTTGCTCTCTTGTTAGAGAGAGCCGGGCATCGACAGAGAAACTGTTCGAGACTCTCGTCCTCTTCCTCATCTCTGCAACCTCTGCAGAAATCATTATATGGAAGATTTAGTCTTCTCGCATATACTCCCATGTGACAATGTCCCGTTAGAACAGCCACAAGGGTATGGAACCTATGCCTTGGAAAGTCCAACAAGGTCACAGTCCTCCTATACTCATACCTGGGCCATGTGATCCCCGATATTCGACAGGTGATCTCGTTCGACCACCTTTCCTGCGCAGTTCTTACCAGCTGTCGTTGTATTTGCTGCTTGCAACTATTAAGGGGAACACCGAAGAATTCGTCTATATCCTCCTGCTAAAGGCGGGTACCAGATCTTGCCAGTTCATCCGCTATTTCATTTCCGGACACACCGTTGTGTCCAGGTACCCAGCGAAGCTCCAGGTCAGAATGTCTGGCCATCTCATTTAGAGATACCCGGCATTCCTGAACCAACCAAGATGTTGAATAAGCACCCGCAAACGTGTTAATGGCCTCCTTACTGTCAGTACAGATAATGATATGCTCCCCGTATATCCTGTAGTACCTCATCCAGTTTACTGCCTTTCTTATCGCCGCTACTTCAGCCTGAATGACGCTGCACTCATCCCGTAGCCTAAAACTGATCCTCCATTGAAATCGGGGGATGTATATACCCCCCCCCCCCCCAACCACAGTGCTCGACTTTGAACCATCCGTAAAGACCATGAATACGTCCTCTGATTGATCTAATTCGACACTATCTAGGGACGCATTCGACAGATCTACGCTGAAATCCTTATCGATCATTGGCGCGGGTAAGCAGTAGTATATTCGATCTGGAAGGTCAGCCATCCTTCCAATTATCGATGCATGCCCTGAGACAGCAACCCTCCACATGCCACCTGCCTTTAACCGTGTTGCCGAATTCATAGCAGTTTCTTTGAACATGAGACCGGCTGGTATCCAGTGTAGCATAGTAAAGAGCGCCTTAGATGGTGTGGAGCCGGTTGCTCCTGTTACTATCAAGGCCGATGTACGCAAAATCCTTTCAAAGAGCTTGCAATAGGTGGACTTTACCAGCGCCTTCTACCATACAAGCGACCCATACACCAGTGTAGGCTTCACAACCGTGCTGAAGAGCCAATAGAAGTTTCTGGGGTTTATTCCTCAAGAATAAACTCCTACATATACTGCGAGTAAAAATAAGCTCCTACATATACTGCGAGTAACATTTTCGCACTCAAAATTGATTCAACAAATCAGTATGTATTTAGATGTATATGCATATGTGAATACATATGTTTGTATTTTTCCAATAGTGTTTGATTTCCTTAATTGTCCTTTACTGTTCTAATAACTAAAGTACTGATACACATACATACATATTTGTGCACATACATGTACGTATGTATGTACACACATGATGAGTGTGTGTATACGTACATACTTGCTTCTGACTTCGATGAATGAAAATAAATGATTTTTCGGCCTTTAGTACAGGTTAAGTTGAATATTTCTGTGTTACGTCTTGTTTTTCATTTTTCATTTTTCCTTTTGTTACGTCGCCACCTTTTGTGTTTATTTGTGTTTTCATCCTTCATTCATAAGGATATGCATGCATGTGTATTACGTGTTTTCATAGAAGTGAACTTTTTTAGTTGTTCTATGCTTTTTTCTGAAATGGCTTGCGGTGATTCTATTTTTAGCTCTACCGAAGCTGATTAATAGGACTTCTTTTTGTTTTTATTTGAAAATAAGAAAAAAATACACTCGTATCAGGATAAAAATTGAAGTGGTTTGGAGAACGATTAAAACATATGGCGTTCAGATATAAATAAATGGTTATATTCTTAAAAAAGTATATGGCTTATCTACCAAAGATGTTAAAAAGTGAAATAAAAGTTTCAGAAGAAACTCAATTAGATTTTACAATAGTGGATAATCATGATATCCAGGCTTAAAGGCACAAATATCAGAAACGAAGACTTTCTTATTATGAATACGAAATTTTCTGCTTACTTTTACAATTGAAACAATAATAAATCTCAAAAATTTGTGTTTAGTTTTAATGGCTTGCAGAAACTTGCTGCTCACATTAGTACAAAATTATTTGTGTCTACAAAAATCAGGTTGATTTAACATGGCTAGCCTTTAAAGTGTAAGCATTAGACTAGTTTTCATCGAGTCTTTATTTATCTATAGTTATTCATACACAAAAATAGTTTCTAGGCCACAGAAGTTACTCCCCTTACTAATACTAGTCGATAGAACACTCTCTGACATGTTATCATCAGTTAATTGCGCCAAGAAAAGTATCAATGAGTTCCCATGAACAACACAAACAGGAGGTGGCAACAATGCGTCTTTAAAAGTGTATTGAATATTTATATTTATTTATTGCATTAATTCAGGTCCAAAAATATACATGCATACCTTACAAATAAATGTTTTCTGTCTCTTTCAGCCGTCTATATGCCGCCGATATTTCGTTGATGCCAATCAACTCCTCAGTAAACTCTATTTTTTCACCTGAATTAATACATTTCAATTGGCTCTTAAAGCAAATAAATAATTAAGTTCATTTTTGAATATTTATTTAATGTTTTGAATATTTATATTAATTTTTTCCGAAACCTATTTGCGTAGTTCATACCACAGATATAATTCTGTAACTCTTAGGCCCAATTTGGTTTCCACAGAAAATAAAACCTAGCTTTAATTTAACTACGATTTCGAACTACGTTCGAGCGTTCACATGAATACATTTTAAACAAAAACAAATATCTGTTTATGCAAACGTTCGAACAGGTTCGAAGTCGTGAAACTGGCAGTAAATGTTTTCATTTTCCTTAATTATTTTCAAGCTTGAGTATACACAACAAAATACATCCTAGAACATACTTTATTATAACGTTCATAATCAACAGCGATTTTTAAACAATTAAAAATTTATATTTTCGTAGTTACATATTTTCAGTTAATTTCAGTTATTTAATAAAAAAAAAGTTCAAGTAAAAATAATCATAGCAGAAGCACTGGAACAGAACCTCTTGGACTCACAACTATTTTTAAATTTACTTACGATAAAAGTAACACAACCAGCAAAAAGACAAGCGCGAGATATAGCAAATTGTTTATTTACATATATTACAAGTAATATGATAAAATAGCTGTGATCTTGTACTTTTTGTGTAAATTTCGGTAAAATGAGAATTTTTCTTAATAATAGACAAAAATACACAAAAGTATGGAATCGCCAAAAGCAGAGTTTCTATCTCAAAAAACATACATATACAGTGCCTTTACGCTGTAAAGCAGTGATATTTGAATATTAAGAAAAATAATGTTTTCTTTGTTCTTTTAGGTTATATGTATGTACATACATATACATATCTATACATATATGCAATATAAATACAAAGACATTGTATGTTTGTTGATTCAATTCAAATTTTAATCTTTTATGCTTAATATATCCTAACCATCTGATTTTTTAAATAATTGTTCATACGACCTGTAAAAAACTGCGGTGGATATTTCGTTCAAGAATATTTATCAAGCTTGTCCAAGCTTTGAGTATGGAAGCAGTTTTGCGTAAAATTGTAATTTATTTTTGCTTTTTAGTCTTGTTCTGTGAACATCTTATAAAGAATAACCCCTAACTATTCTGTGTTTCGATTACGTTCCCGCATTCAGTTATTTGATAAAAGAACTTGAACTGAATTAAATGGACTTGAACTGAAATTAAGTATGGAACGGATTCAGTTAAAACATGCTTATTATTAAAACTGGCGTGCCATTGACTAGAATAGGTTCCATTCTAACTGGTTTGTTTCTGCGACACTCGAAGCATTCCGTTCTGCTACTCGCTTAACTTATAGCGAAGCCTTAAAATTGTTACTTTATTTTTCATAATGGTGATCGTTACGGTATAACGCAACTATGAGAATCACTCACATACTCGTTTTCACTTAAATCCATCTTGCAGTATTATATCGCTGAGTATTATATCCATTGAAAGTTATCTGAAAAAGATACCAAACACCTACAACAACGGTAAGGCCATTAGTGGCCCACAAATTCCTGCAGAAATGAAGCCAATCAAAGTTTTAAGAAGTATGTATTAAATTTGGACTCGGAAAACCAGTTGCCCTTTACATATGTATGTTTATTTTTTATTTAAAAAATACATTGCCAACTTATTAAAACTGAAAACTTAAACTTTAAACCAAGCAATTTAGTTACATCCCGGAAAGGGATCAACGCGATTTTTACGCAAAACAAATTGTATTTTACGATTCATATCTTCATTATAGATGGCTTTACACTTTTCAAAATTCACACGACGCCTGACCTATAATTAATGAAACAGTAATATTGAAATTGGTTGCTTTTTGATTGCTGAATTAAAGTTTAGCTACATACTTGATATGGTTTTTCGTAATAGCGCGTGCGACGGAATTGGTCGAAAATTTCTTCTTTTCCCAAAATGCGATTTAACAAACGACAGGCTTCTTCCACATTGTTGTTTTGTACCATAACGGTTCTAGCCAAGAATTGAGCGTGTCTCATATTCAACTTTCCAATCTGTTCAACGCAATTATATGGAAAATATTTCCTAAATGTAATCAGTCCAAGGAATTACCCACTGCAGCTGCCAATATCATATGCTTTATTAAAGCTATGGCTCTCAAACTGTAGCCATTCACAATAAGATATTTTTCTCTGTCCCATCGTTGCTTACAGAATAATTACAATAACATTCCTTAACATCAGTAACCCTGTTCTAGTGTAGTATATGTTTGTGAATGGATTGAATAAAATGTTGTGTCAATTACAAAGAATTAAATTTATAGTAGGAAAATAAAAAATCTGTGCAAAGTCGAAGTAAATCAACTTAATAAAGTGCATTATCTTCTAAAAATATGTGTAACTAATAAATTTTACTGGTGCATGTGCTTTAAAGTTTCGTATTTGTGAGTAAAAATATATGCCATAAAAAAGTATTGATGTTTTCTGTAGGTTGTGCCAATGTTATTTTTTTATATTTTTTGGTTTCATTCTCATAATTTTTTTTTTCTGAAGCTTAGTTACTAATTCAAGTGATAATTTATTCCAAATGCATATCTGTGTATTTATAAATGTAATTTTTGTTGTGCTTTTTGTTAAGATTGTTTTGTCTTTCGTTGCTCTCTAATATTTTGAGGACGTCATAACTTCTTATTTGTTTTCCCTGTTCCGACTTGTAGTAAATTTTTAGTTTTCCAAAACCTACATACATAAATATGTAATTGCAAACATCTCAATGCGAAAAAATTTTGTTAACATGACTCAACCACCTTTCCAGGTTGGCAGATTAAGTACGAGTTAAATAAAAGCAGCTTTTACCAAGTGTGTGTAAGTATGTTTGTTTATGTCAGTGTGTGAATTGAATACAGTTCTTGCCTTCTTCCTGTTTTTCAGTTAGCATTTTGCAACTGGCGCTGCTGGTAAACAGTTTTGCAGAGAAAAGTCTTGGCTATTTAAGCTAAAACTCATTTATTTAGAAAAGTGGTTGCTCTTTGAAAATGGTTAACGTACCGCCTATACCACCATTACTATGCAGCACTCCCCCACCTATAGACTTTGGAGACGATGAAGACTTAGATAGTATGAATCCATCTCTTGATGATGTGGAGGATGATTTTGGTGGCTTTTTAGTTGATGATGGCATCAAAGCTGATGGTGAGACAAATACTAAATGCTACTTTGTATACCTATATACCTTTAGAATAGATCACGCTTACTTATAGTTACTTTACAATAATCCTACATGAGAGTTTGAGTTTGAAGAAAGTAGATTTTTTGTTTATTTTTCATTTTTAACGTTCAGATCACGACAATATCTTTTGCAAATAGATGTTTTCTAAAGCGCCTGATTAAGAATATAAAAGTTTCTTACAAACAGCTGTGTATCAGGATGCATAATAACTTATAGGTATTCAAAAAGAAAGTGGGAAAGTATGCGATTTTCATTTTTGTTTCAGTCAAAAATAAAATATAACAAATTGACCAATTTTTTATTAAAGTAATTTTCAAGAATAATATTTATTTACATTTAAAAGCACAAATATTTGCTTGGTACGGGGGGGTCATACAAAATGTATCTCGTTAATTTAGAGTGTAACGATGCTAACTGCCTGCCTATAGGAACTGTTTAAATAAACATAAATTCTGTTTAAATAGCATTTAATATATTGTAATGTTTGCTTTTCTCACAAATATTAACCCTTATTGGTTTATATCAGTAAAAGCAAAACCCGTAACTGTTAAATTATAAATTTTCCATGAATAAACCTTTTCTGTAACATGTCAAAATATTTCGAATTAAGCTAAAACTTATTTCATATTTCAGAACATTTGCCTTCACCCCGACCACCTTCTGCTTGTGATTTGCCTTCAATCAGTATATATGATAGTTTAATGCTACCCGAAGAAGAAGAGTTCACAAGACACGCGAAAGCAAAGTCAATAAGCATAACAGAGGCATTCAACTTTGAAGTAAAAAACTCTATTCAGGATGAAAGAAACAAAATGCAAGCGCAAAGCGCTGCTGAACATGTCCAGCCAAAAACAGAAACCGAAAATGTTTCATCGAAAATACAAGAAATAGAACCAAGTATTCAGTCTGTTTATACAACTGGGTTGAGTAAAAATTTTAAAGATCTAAAAATTGAACCCGTAAATGATGCTGTGCAGTGCATAGTCAATAAATCAAGTGAAGAAAATATACAGAATGTAGTATCCATTGAAGACATCGAAGATGACTTAAGTGATGATGAATTGTATTCACCGAAAACACCGACAAATTTTACTGAAGCCGACAACATTACAGACCTCTTTAAAATAGAAGAAATCAAAACTGTGGCTACCGCAGGGAATAATATTGAACTAGGTTCTAAGGTTAACAATTCGAAATCTTGGGAATCTAATGACAATAATAAATCTGACTCACTGACTAATACTAGCGACAAAGAATTTAAATCATTTTCTAGTAATTGTTTGAAAGAAAATCAATTTGACAAACCGCCACCTTTGCCGGGTGGCTTAAATAGTATTGACAATGAAGTCGATGACGACGATTTCGGTGCTTATTCTGATTTCCAAGAAACACATTTTGTAAATAATGCAGTACCTGTGGAAAAGGTTTACGTAAATCGGCACAAACAAAATTTTGAAATAACTGATTTGAACGAACTCAGCAACTTTGGTAACGCCGAGGACTACTCAGATTTTAACAGTTCTCAGATCGAAACGAATGGGCTTGAACATGCTAAAATGAAAGACAAAAAAATGAGGAAAGACTTTGAAAATGTACCTTTCAATAATTCCTCATTGAATGATAAATTTGATATTAAAGACGAAGAACTTGTGGACAAGAAAAATGATAAATTTGACTCTTTACGGGCGGAAAATGAAAATTGCAAAGAAGACAAAATTAACAATGCAAATAATGAAAATAATCTGCCGATAAAACAATTGAGCTATGAAGACAATAGTTTAAGTGATTTAAGTGAAGTAGCAGCAATAGATGATAATGAAGGCTTTGGAATGTTTGCAGAGTTTCCCTGCATACCGCCTCCTGAGACTGTTAAGACAGCGGAAACAAAGGCAACAAGCTTTTCGGACGATGACGAATTTAGTGATTTTGCCGATTTCGCATCAATCCAGGCTCCTCAATTATCAGCTCCAGATGATGTTAAAAAAGCTGATGATAATGACGATGATGATGACGATTTTGGGGATTTTAATACCGCCGAACCCTTTGCTTCAACTGCCCCTCCAAGTTCAATAGTCAAGAATAACGCTAGTCAAAATATTAACTCACAAAATCCGGTTACAGTCTCACACAATATTAACGAACGCATATCTAAAATTTTGCAATTAATGTTTAAACCAACTTCAAATTTAGCTGAAGGTGATTCAGATGAATTCAAATCAGATAAAATTCAGGGTATACCTTTCACATCAATCGATGCGGCTAAGGCCCTAGAATATCAGTGGCTGAACTCGGATACTAGACATTCCTTCATAAGATCTTTGGGCATAGACTCTAGAAATATTGTAAGTTAGAAAAAGTCTTTCCATAGTTTTAATTTAAGGAGTTCATAAATTTTTGTAAAATTTATTTTTTAAGTTGTACGGTGATAATTGGAATCCAGCACTACCTCGTTTTGCAGCTAACTTAAGTTTTAATCCTCTAAAACCCATGAAACCGCTACCATCTCCAAACATTACTGAAAACACCATTTCTGCATTGGATACAATTCCTGTTACCAGCGCAGAAACAAACCGAGCAATTGAACTATCGACCAGCATTAAAAAGGAGACATTCGATTTGGATTGGAAATCGCCGATTGCGGAAGAGCAGACCATTGAAGGTATGCTTAATTTATAGAAAAAATTTTTTTCGTTTACAAACAGTATATTTATAAATCATCCTATAAGCAAATCGATTTACCGACCGGGGTGTCAGGTATTTTATTTTCTCAACAAATTTGACAATTTTGAAGCTACATATTCTATTCTAATCTATTTTTTTAGTATTTATATATTTATTGGAAAATATGCTCTAAGCTCAAGAATCCTTAAAATTTCAGTTTTCATCATTGTATGTTATTTTTACAACTTTTTTTATATTTACTACGATATTGCACCACAAAGCACAAGTGACATTTTATATCTTCAAAACAAATAAACTAAACTTCATTTAGATTGTATGAAACAAAATTAAATTAAATAGTTTTGCCGACAACACGATTGATTGGTCTATTCTAGTTCATTTGTGACGACTTTTTTGTGTTATCTTTTAACCACAGCGTAGAAAATAGAACTTCAGTAAATTTTGCTTGTGACGTGTAGTAAAAACTAGTACTTTAACCATGTAGATTACATTAACAAAATCAGCCAAGGGAAGTGTGAAGACCACCGATTGAAAATACATACATTTTTTCGCACACATCCTGAAAAGTTTAGCTCTTAATTCCAGTTTAATAAACTTTTAAATATAAACATTTTAAAGCTAATGTACAATACGATGGGCTTTTACAACATCGTTCATCATAATTTTTCCTGTACCTGTATTTAAATTGGCCTGTTTATAAAAACGGTGTTGCATAGAAAATAGTCAAAGAAGAAACTAATAAACCTAAAATATTTCTTATAAATAAGAAAGTATTATTTATAAATTTTGAGAAAAACACATTATTTACCGATTTCATCACTTCGATTTTGATAATTGTATTAAAAAATTTAAGAAAACGTTTTTCGTCATTACATAACTATTATTTTGTAATACGTTTTCCGGCTCAAGTTCGTGCTATATTATTTTTGTGATTGATATTAATTAAACAAAACAAAGAGAATATCAAGGACCTTTAACTGGGTATACAACTAGCTGTTTCGAAGCCGTCACACTTCTCGTCAGCACCCGTCCGTGAACTCAGGGGCTCATATTTTTAAAGCTACATATACATATATTTCCTGTCTAAATTTGTAATTACATATGTATATCAAACACACCCTTTATTACATTTTTTATTTTATATGTATCATTGCATATGTACTGGGTGAAAGTATCCCACCACAAAAAGATAACTAAGTTGTATTACAAATCACTGCATATGGGTATTTCCATGAAATGGTCCACCGTTAGTTAAAAAATCAAAACGCTCGCACAATTTTTTAAGCACAGAAAATTGAAAAAAAAAACTATTGACATTTTATTATGTAAAAAAAAATTTTAACTTATAATAATTTTAAATGATTTTGTTAGATTTTATAAATGAGCTTAAGGTCACTCAATTCTCAATAAATATATTTTCTATTTATTGATACATTTTTTCGATATTTCGATACGCCTTTGTGTATCTTCTTCAGGAAAATGTGTTTTCTATTATTTTATAAATTTTCAAATTTCAAAACAAATCTTAATGACAAACTAAATGAAAAATAAAAAGGGTTTTACAATCATAAATAGGCTTTACATACATACTTATTATCTATACAATTATATATATCTATACTAATGTTAATAATTATTTTATACATAATAACGTTTTTAACATAAATCTGACCAAAAATATAGGAACTATAATTCTTCGCAAAAGACAGCATTATCGACACATTGTCGTGATCTTAATCATTATCCAGATTTCGAAAACACTTCAGTTTTGAGCACAGAGAATAATTACAAACGTAGATACATGTTAGAAATGTTAGAAATTATTAAAGTTCCATTGGAAAAGAGGATAAATTTTAAGAAGGATACAGATGGACTAGCTAGAAATTATAGACATCTAATTACAAAAACCAGAACAGGACTCAGAACATAATATCTTATTTTTTTACATTAATGATTTTTCATTCTTTTTTATAAAAAACTAAAAAAAACCAAAAAAAATGTTATGTTAAAAACGTTATTATGTATAAAATAATTATTAACATTAGTATAGATATGTATAATTGTATAGATAATAAGTATGTATGTAAAGCCTATTTATGAATGTAAAACCCTTTTTATTTTTCATTTAGTTTGTCATTAAGATTTGTTTTGAAATTTGAAAATTTATAAAATAATAGAAAACACATTTTCCTGAAGAAGATACACAAAGGCGTATCGAAATATCGAAAAAATTTATCAATAAATAGAAAATATATTTATTGAGAATTGAGTGACCTTAAGCTCATTTATAAAATCTAACAAAGTTAAATAAAAAGATCGAAGAACGAGTATCCAGAAAATTTTAAATGATGGTAAAAACTTCTGAAAATATATGTTAAATTAAAAAAAAATGTATGAAGGTAAAAAGTGTCACGTGCGTAATGTAACGTGCGTAATCAAAAAATTTTTTTTTTCTTAGCCAACCCATGCACACTTGTTTTTGAACAAACCATGATTATAAAGGTCCATTAATAACCTTTATAAAAACATTTTTTCCGAAATAAAAATCTTCTACAATTCGCCTACTTTTGCAATATTTCATGCTGCTTTAAAAGGCACTTACGTTTTTTGTCACGTGCGTAAGTCAACTTTGATCGCATGGAACTTGGGTACCCAGTGCTCAATTTTCCAATATATATACTTTTTGGGAGGAACTCATCACATTAAATGTAAAAATGGCAAAATTCCGTTAAAAATTCCAACCCATTTATATTTTTATAATATTCAAAACAATTAAACGTGTACAAATGTCACGTGCGCAACCATGGAAACACCCATATATTTTTCTTATACTATTAGTTCTAATTTTGCATATCCTAGCCTTTTCAAACATTCTGCTGTGTCGAATTTTAATATAACAAAAAGTTCGAATAATAAAAATTCTTTAATTTAACAGTCATGATCGAAAATTGCATACTGACTATATTTCAAATTCAGTTTGATGAAGAAGCTCTGAAGGGTACCGCCTACCGCTTATCACTGAAAGTGAAATTGAGATATTGATTCTTTTAATAATTTTTGGTACCTTGAGTGAAAACTATGAAATACTGCAGTTGTTCTTGCTGGGAAGTCGGGAACGATTAAATCTGCTCGTGATTCCATATAAATTCATAAATGCGGAATATATTCAATTTGTACTTATGCTTTTTTCTATCATAATTATCTGTTCACAAATGGTGACATATGTATGTATGTATATGATTGTGCATTTCAAATCAGTTACTTCGTAAAACTTTTAGTAACTTCTCACAAAGAGAAATATCCACTAAATCCACCTTTTATCCCCGTTATTACAAAAATAAAGGAAAAACGTTTCTGCCAGCTGCATTTTTGCAAACAAAGCTACATATGTATAAGAAAATTCAGCCACATACACTTCTTATGGAAACTACAGCATACAACTGGAAATATAAGAATTTTTCCATTATTTTTTCCTTGCAGCTCTTAAGGATAATAATATTCATGCTCCCATAGATGCTGCTTCTTCTATGCCTTATATATCTGATGAGCCGCAAACAAATGTAACGGAATCGATAGCAATTTTCGAAAATACTTTCGACAATGAAGGTAAATTGCCAAAAACTCCACCCATCAGTGAAATGGAATCAGTAACATCATTCACATCACCCTTGCCAGGTATCAACATGAGCATAGATTTGCCTACGCCACAAGCGGATCTGGCGGAAAATGCAAACTCCCTGAATGTTAATGAAGTAGTAGCTACTTCCACCTTTACTGGATCTTTCAAAGAAACTCACATTTATACTCCATCGAAGACAAACGATTTTGAAATCAAACATGCCATAGCAACACCACCCACTTCTTCATCCTCTCCCACAAAGTCTTCACCAATAGATTTTGATTATGAAAAGGCTGCTATGGGTGTAATCATAGATGAGACTGTAGTGAAAAAGGAATACAGAGACGTGGAATACAATCCACGTTTTACCATGGATTCGCTCAGCAAATCTGTATCACCTAAAATTGACATTTTTGAGGCCAATACTTGTGGCAGTAAAAACTTGACAAGTCTAAACTTAGCAGATAATAAAAAGGAAGTCGATCGAGAAGATGGAGATGCAAATGACGATTTTAGTGAATTTCAATCGGTATCAAGCGAAGTTGCGTTGCCCACGACGTCGAAGCCTTTAGAAGTACCTAAGACTACTACACTTTCACATGGAGGAATGATATTAAGTCCGGCCATATTAATACCTCAGGCTATATCATTGGAAAACCAAAAACCCAAGATTGAGTGGGGAGATTCTGCCGCCACCATAAACCCCGAAGAATTAGCCCGTATTGAAGAACTGTTTCCAGAACCAAAATCACTTAAATCTACTAATTCGTCCCAAAAGTCCACACCCACCCACCAAGTAGCATCGGCACCATCTATAAGTGCAACCGTAGCCACTAAGGAACTAGAAGGCAATATTAATAACAGACGCGATGATGACGATGATGACTGGTCCGATTTCGTTTCAGTTACCGTCACCAATAATCATTCGGCCAATAGAACGGGTAGTAATAATAATGTTTTAGCAAGAAGCCCGGCTGGTACTCCATTTCAACAAAGATCTCCCATTGTTACCAACAAAATGCCACCACCAACAGCCATCAACTCCAATAATGATGACGAATGGTCGGACTTTGTCTCCAGTGCTCCAGCCATGCAGCAACCACACACATACAGAGTTCCTCAGTTTAATAGTGGGGCCTGGCAGAATGCAAATTTTTATAACAACCCCTTAAGCATGTATCACAAAGGACCCCTAAATATTCCCACAACAGCTGCAACAACACATTCATCTCAAAAATATGTATATAACAATAATAATAACTACAACGTCTCACAACAGCCGTATTCGATGGCAAATAGCCAACCGTCAACTACAAAGGCCAACCATCAGCAACCGATCGCCCACAACTCCTACAAACAGCAAATACATGTCATGCAAAACTTCTCAACAGCACCAATGCCTACTCCCGAACGTCTGTCAGCAGCTGCAGCTGCTAAAAATAATCAACTTCAATCGATCGGCTCAGCAAAAGTGGCACCCAGTATAGCCTTAATACCCGATTTGGGTTTTGTGGCGCCAGCCATACCAACTCACACTTCGTTCATCAACTCTTTACCCAAGCCAAGTATTAACATGAAAAAATGACGTTTGCTCAATCAAAATTACCATCAGACCCACTCCGTACACCCTCACAGCCCAGACAGCCAAAACTCCCAATCGCAAGCGCAACCGCCACATTCCCGTTCAACAAATCGTTTTCAAAAGACGACCGCGTTGACAACGACCGCCATAATGTCGAAACATATTTACCGTTCCAGTAACGCCAATGTGTGTGTGTCTAGTTACAGTGATGATATTCTTATATAGAAAAAAATTTAACTCCAGCAAAGAAACTTAAATAATTATTAGTCGTTAGCTTATTTTCCTTCTCTGCCTGAGTTGTTTCTGTGGCCGCGAGGAATAGCAACTAAGCTCGATTTCAGTATATTTTCAGTAGCTCAATTTTAGGATTAAACTCGTTGCCCGAAACCAGGGGAATCAACATTACACTTACATTTGAACGTTCGGCATTAGAAATTTTTTAGTTCTAATTCGTTTTTCCTGTGCAGTTTTTCTTTTTTTTCACGTTATCTCTTATTTTAAATTTGTCTTTTTGAAGGCTTTTATTCCAAACACATTCAATGGGCTTTCAACATTAGGCTGTTATTCCAAAGCGTAATAACAAAAGCGACTTAACTGCTTAGATTTTTGGGTAACAAATATAAATTATCCGAATTGTAATGCTAAAACAAAATTGGTGATGGGGTATTAGAATGCTGAATGTTACTCCTCGCGAGTACAGATTTTCTTATTTTTTTGCTTTGTTTTTATTATTACTTTTATATATGTAGATTTCCACAAACAGGTAATTGCTTCATCTGCAATTATCTACATAAATATATTTCTAATTTAAACCTTAAAATATAAAAAATATGTACTTAATTGTGTTTTTGTTTTTAGTTTATCGTTCACATCTGTCATAGTCTTGTTAAAACCCAAAAGTGAATAACTTTCTGGATTTGTTTTTGTTTGGCATTATTTATTATTATTTTTTGTGCACCTAAAAGTTAAGTGTTTGTAAATACTTATTAAATATGATTTCCATTTAATTTTAAGCCCTTCTAATACTTAAGATGCAATGTTTTTGTTTTGTTGTTTCGATTTTAACTCCATTCTTGGCGATTTTGCAATCGCTCGTGAACAAACCCTTCATCAAAATATAAGTTATAACTTCTATTTATTTTAAAATATTAATAATATAAAAATTAATCAGCAACTACTATAAATTAGACATGATACCATAATACACAATAAAAATAAAACTATTGTTATAATACATTAAAAATCTGCATGTTTTTATTTATTTGCTACATGCGTATACATATATGTATATACATACATACATATGTACATATGTACTGCATTTTGATGGCTTGATATACAAGAAAGTGCGTGCCTGAATATTTTGTTACTTAACTTTATAAATTCCAGAAAATCTCGTAACACAAAAAGAAAACACGACTCGATATTAATGTGCGTATCTAATAAATTCAGTGCTGGAATATTTTTATATGTTTCTAAAAAGTTTAGAAGCTACACTGCCAGAAAAAGTAAAAAACGTTAAACTATAAAATGGAGGTACGCCCTTTACATACCAAGCCCTTGTTTTGTATGTATTTATCCGTGTGAAAACGTTTTAAGAATGTATTCAAAAACATTAGCGCCCATCAAAATAAAATTGGGTTAAAATTTATTCAGCGTTGCCACCTTACCATTTTCCCTGCTGCATATTAGGCTTTAGCAAAAGTAGAAATAACAAATAGTTAAATACACTCTCTCTTTTCGTTAATTTGCTCTACGCTAGCTTCTTTTAACAAATACAATATTTATTTCTCTTTTGAGAAAAATTCTCAATAAACAGTATGTTCCTTTTAGAACATACATACATTAATGTATTATCTAAAGTTGTAAAAAAAAAGAAAAAAAAAATAAATAAATGAAATTTGAGTATCTGGGGTAGTGAACAAAGCAAATATCAGAACATGTACGCGTTTTTGAAACCAAAACTAACATTGTTTATATAAATTAGGGGCATACTCGAGTATTTTGTATGGAAATAAATCTACATACATAGTAGCTATAATATAATATCTAGTTGAATTTTTTTTTTTTTTTCAATTTTAGGAGCAAATAAATACAAATTGTAGCCAAACCAAACAAAAAATTGTTAATTTGTATGCATGTACATACGTTGAAACGTTGATCCAAAATCAAATATTTTAAATTCTTTAAAGACACTTAAGAATAACAGCTACATTTCATTTGCTTTGTGTTTTTATTTTATACAAGGCGATTCAAATACAAATACCTTGGACGTATAAAGAGAATAATATTTTCATTTGTCTCTTGTTTTCTTTGAATTGGCTTCTTCTGTTCGTCATTTTTATTTAAACTTAAACTGAGTGTATTTCAAAAAACAAATGCTAACCCCTACTGGATATAACATTTCTGTTCTTTGGATTAGAGGTATAAAATTTTAAGAAAATATACTAAGCGCGGATTTGACATATTATATTTGAAGAGACAGCAATTTAAATTTTTTTAAGAGTAGTAATTTCGGATACGGCATACATATTAACTAAATCATTCATTTTGGAATCAGGCGAACAAATATACATGCATGTTTTTACCCTTTATTCTAATGCTGACGTTGTTGACAGTTTGCTATGCTCAATTACATATGTATGTATATGTATAAGTATATTACCACCCTATGGGGGTGGTAATATACTTATGTTAATAAGTATATTAAAAATCTCAACAAATCATCAACCTTTAGCTAAGGAAGTAATTTGATGATTTCAATAGAAATTAATGCATTACACTTTAAAATCCGAATATAATCGCGAAAAATGAGAAAAACCGCTCCCTACGTGCGGCATAATTTTTTTTCCATTTCTCTTCCATGTAGGGGAAAGAATTTTTTGAGGTATGGTCTAATGTACATACATACATACATACATACATACATACATACATACATACATACATACATACATACATACATACATACATACATACATACATACATACATACATACATACATACATACATACATACATACATACATACATACATATGTATGTATTTTATTTCTCTGGACTCTGGATAAAGAATACTTGATAACCAAATGAATGAAGAACACAGGATCTGTACATACGGCAGTTTTACAACACAACAATGCACGTTTTCACATTTCATTGGAAGTTGTTCAGCTGCAATAAATTTTTGAAATTTATAAACATTAAAACGAAGCAAATTTCACTGTAAACAATTTTACTATAATTGTTTCCTAACCATCCCGTATAATGCATTTAAAACTGCGTAAAGTAAGAAACATAGAAAAGACGTTTTGGAAACGTTTCCATAGTGCCCGCATACGACGGGGTACTCGTATTTGTTTTTCTATAAGGTCATACATATGCACATTAGGGGGGTATCCATTCACAGCAAATGTTGTGCCAACTATATCTCGATAACTTTTGTCATGTTGAAAAAAAGTTCCACTATAACATATCAAAAAGTTATTTTCGAAGCTTTCGATTTTCATTTTATTTTTTATGGGAGCCCTTTAAAGCAGACGTGGTACGAGGTCGATGTGCTCGAAAAAAATATTGGTCAGAAAAAATTATTGGGGCTGGGTCATACATTTGACTTCCCTAGTGTGATGAGAGGAAAATTTTGTTTTCGGGAAGCCCAAATACCGACCGCTGGGCCCGTAGAGTAGTGAAATGTATACCAACCCCCAATAAGTTTTACTTGCCAATATTTTTTTTTTCGAAAACATACCACGCCCCTTAGGAGCGTGGTTTGATCGGTCATCTCGAAAAGATGATTTTGAGGAATCGTAATGGAACTTCTTTTCCTCATGCTACAAGCTAACAAAAAATCGATGGCACAATATGCAAAAAGTTTTTTCTCTACAAATTGAACCAGCCTAATGTACAGATGTACACACATGCATACATGCAGATTTTTTTAATGTCAATACTTTAAATCCTTGGAAACTTATTTATTTTGTTAGCTTAATAATTTTTAACAAAATATTCTAACTATTTTGCAAACAAAAAGATTCAAAATCCCGTACCCATAACATGACGAAAAAACATTCTACGCGTTTTCTAAACGATTTCGGTTCAATAGATTATAGAAAGCCTCTGGGCAATCAACAAGATATGAGAACCACAAATTATCTGGGACACAAACTGGTTGATGACACAGTACTGGAAAAAAAATTACAACCAAGATACCAAGAATCGATGCATTACGAAAAAGATCCCGTTATAGAGAAAAGTAGAACAACGGATTATAAAGCCAATTACGTGTGGAAGGTAAGGATTATGCATACAAATATATTTCTTTGTGGTCATTTTGCCAACTTAACGTCTGCACTTCTCGAAATTTTGTTGAGACATGTCAGACTCTATACAACATCATGTTTTTTTTCTTTGATTTTTGTATTTCTTTCATTAGAAGTTTGACGTATGTACATATGTAAGTACGTCTCAACAAAATTTTATGAAGACAAACGCCAAACTCTGTATAAAAAAATCTAAAAAATTATTTCATACAGAGTGTGACGTTTGTCTCAGCTTGACGTTAAGTAAAGATGCTACGAAAACAAAGACTACATGTAGCACATAAAACGTGTGCTGGATGTCTTCAGTTATTGAACGCACTAATGTCAGCCCCCATTTGGGATGCGCTGAGTCCAGCAGGTTGGAAAAAAAGGGCAATTTTTTCCGTTGCTGAATTTGTGTATCAACATAAGGTGAATTGGATCAATTGCTCGTCTTCAAGGTACCTCGATTTCAAGTAGCCTTACAAGCCCAGCTGACTTCTGCTTTTAGCATGAACATGAACTGTCAAAATACACAGCACAAACACACGAACGCGAGCAAATTGGAGACAAAACTTAAAGATTTCTACCAACAAAATACATGAAGTGTTTGCTGGTGTTGTGTTTGTTGTAGTTATGTATTTGGCTACCTGGCATCGAGGTTCTTGTTCGTCTTTAAGTGCCTTCGATTAAATTTCAAAA
Source organism: Sturmia bella (assembly GCA_963662145.1). Lineage (NCBI taxonomy): Eukaryota > Metazoa > Arthropoda > Insecta > Diptera > Tachinidae > Sturmia > Sturmia bella. The sequence continues at coordinate 7,166,929 of OY759168.1, read as the reverse complement.
CTTGATGTTTGTTCGTTATTTCGACTATATATGTACATACCATACATACGTGAAGCCTATAAGTAACAAATATTTCTTAGCACAATTCCATACGCAATATTAATAAATTAATTTGCCGCAGTTTAAAAATGTTTTTGTCACTACTTTCACACGGCCACAAAGGAGCAGGAAAAGAGGTGTATTGACAGAATTGTTCGAAATAAATAGGTGTATTTAGCTTTAGTTCACAATATTTTTGTAGGTTTAACATTTTCCATTTCGGGTGACGATATGCATACAGTATACTGATATGCTTTTATACGTGTATTTCTAATCATAATTTTATTTTATTTAGTCCGGAAACCCTGAAGAAATACGCAATGTTGCATTAGATCGAAAAGTAAACTTTATGAAACCCTTTTACGACTGCAATCTCAAATTTCTGAAACGAGCCATGCGACCAGCCTCTAGTGTTACGCATTCCGATTACCTCTATCAGCCGGTGCAGCCGTTTTCGCTGCGAGCACCTGATCAGTTGCCTTCACCCGCGTCAAGCACAAAAATTTTAATAGATCGTAACAAACCTGGCTATTCTAAATACTTGGATCCCACTGCGACTACGACCAGCTTAGATTACTGTTATCGTTCTCCCCAAGATGTGCTCGGCAGCATCGCTGTACATGATACTATCACATTTTGGAACTGGAAAGACATTGAATATCGTGATAAAAATGTATTTCGAGCTAAGGACTTACAATTGTGCGACAAACTGCCATCAAAAGAATGCCCTAAGAGACGTGGCGAATACCCCAGCAAAGCAAAAGCAGTACCGAATTCGGGTCTCACTACTGAAGTACGAGAAAATTTTGTCAAACCAAATGAACGCATCATTATTAATAATGATCGTAAATTGTGAACCAGAAATTGTCGGAACTGAATATTTTCTTCTTTAATTTTAACTTTGCTCCTGATTATCATAGTCACATCGCATCGTGGCGATCGTCAGTTCACTATCAAAATCAATGGAAAAGTTTTGTCACCTTTCGTGAAAATTTTCACTTTTGGTGACTATTAGAATGCACGTCTTTTAGAATCGCATTACAATGATTCTGCTGTCACCGTCACAAGCAAATGATGTGACTATGAGAATCAGACCCCTCATATTGCCCAATTGGCCTTAACAATAAAATTTTATTAATACAACTTTAATAACTCTAACTTGTGCTTACAATATATTGGAAAAATAAAGCTTTTAGGTTTTAAATAGTTATGGTCTATTTATAAAAATTATTCCAGGTCTCATTTTAAAAATTTCTATACAATACTTGTGCAATAAACGTATGAAAAAGAGCAAAATTGTTTATTATTAACAAATAAGCCAGCCAGAGTTCAAATGTCAAGAGTGAAATAAAATTTATACCGCACCATTGATTAACAAATTACAATCTTATATTTTGAATACATAATTGAAATTTTTTTTAGTATTAATTTTTCTATATTCAAATATGAACTTAATTATTTATTTGCTTTAATAAGTAGTCTAGTCTACTGATGAGTTGATTACCAGCAACGAAATGTCGTCGGCATATAGACAGCTGAAAAAGACAGCAAATATTTTTTAAAAAGGTTCATTCTTGGACCTAATATAATTAATTTTTGTTTTTGTCGTTCATGTTATTTTCCAAGGTTATTTTTTCTATATTATATTTGTGATTGATATTAATTAAATTAGACAAAGAAAACATCAAAGACATTTAACAGGGTTTACAACTAGTTATTTCGAAGCCGCCACACTTTCTCGTCAGCGGAGAAAGTGTGGCGGCTTCGAAACAACTAGTTGTCCACCCTGTTAAATGTCTTTGATGTTTTGTTTGTCTAATTTAATTAATATCAATCACAAAGATAATATAGAAAGAACTTGAGCCTGATAAACTTAATACAGAAATAATTATATAAGAAAAAGTTCAAATAATAGAAATTAATTAACTTTATTATTTAAATGTCTCAACTGCTCTTTGAACTTTATTATATGTGATTCAATTTTCTACAAAAAAATTTTCTCCCATATTCCAATTGTTCCAATCGTTACCGACGTAAAAAATTTGGTATTCGTTTTCTCGCTACCAACAGCAATTGAAGGTGAGTAACAGACCTTATCTAGCCAGTACATCTGGAAAATACCTAATGTCTAAAAAGAAGCGGGAAATTGCTGTCGAAGATTAGTGTACAAACAAGTTGTATGTAACGATGACGACAATTGAAATAAGGGGGACTATTTCAGCGTTAATAGTATTAAAGCAGCTGGGATTTGGTTAAATAGAAAAAGCAGACTTATTTCCATTTCTTTCTTCAACACCTCCAATAATGGCATGCATGTGTACATATAAGTTTGTACTTGTGTTCGTACGCTGTTTTGTATTGTAAAAATTCGTAAAGTTTAGAGTTAATTCACAGCTGCACCTCTCCGTTACTTATCATGCATGTTCTGCAAAGCACTACCTACGACTTCTAAGCTCCAGATTTTTTTGTTCTCCTCAAAAGTTAATTTCAAATGTGCACTATGTGTGCGCTTAAAACTCTTCATTTAAAGCCCTTCATTTAATTGTTCAGCCTAGCCTTTAAACGATTTCACTGCTATTATAATAATTTTTATTTTTTATTTTTGAAACCCGGCGTTTTGCAGAACATGCCTGTAAATAACATACATTTGCATGTATGTATGTACATACATATACGCCCAACCATCCTAAGCTTGCTGTTAAATAATTTGTATGTATATTTGTGTAACAGTAGGGCGACACTTGAAGTTGTAAATTGGTCTAATTCAAATTACATCATCTCCGACCTACTTTTAATAACGCAACTGTTTTATGATTGTACAAGAGCCCTGCAATCTCATTCAAACTCGTAGAAAATAAAACATTCATTAAACATGCATATATGTATGTATGTATGTATGTATATATTTTTAATTTTTTGGTAGAACGGCAACCAAATATTAAATGGAAATCTCCGCTGTAAAGCTATAAATTTTTATATAAATTTTTAATTTTTTATGAACATTATCTTGTAAATAGAAGTTAGAAAAGTTCACATTTTAATCACAGCCCTCCTTAATGTGCATGTCTCTTGTATCTATTGATAACTAAAAACACACAATAAAAGTTTCATTTGATTTCGTTTATGAGTGATTTTCATTCTTAATTAAATTAACTCATTCCAGCATGGTTGCCAGACTGTTATGTTACTGCAAAGGGTTTCTTGTAAAAATTAGTGAGCTTGCGAAGTTATATCTGTTAGGTTGAAAAACAAACGAATAGTTTTAATAATTCTTCAAAATATATGGAACTTAAGAAGCAATCTAAAAAAAGAGTTATACACTATAATTTATCTCTTTAGCTTAGTAAATAAATTCAGTAGGCAATACAAATTCAGAAAGCGATTGATCAAATTTTCCTTCAAAATAAAGACCACTTTGTGTGTAATTATATAAAACATAGTCTTGGCCGACCCGAGTTTTAACGTCGGTTTAAGACGGTACTGATATATGTATACTAGTCTTTGGAGATTCGTTTCAAACTTTGATCGGAAGCCCTACGTTGCGGTCAATTAATCGTTTGTTCTAATGATCAAGCAAACAAAAATGTGTAATACACACATGTACACACCCAGCAAGCACGACTTCTTTAACTACTTTTGTTTTTATATCTTTGACTATATATTATGTTCGTTTCAAATTCAATTTAATTGTTATGTGCTTTATTGAGAGGAATCTTTAGAATAAGAAGCCGGGTTTGGAAAGAAATTGGTTTTATAGGTTTGTAGAGAGGGTCGTGGATCTCCCAAAACTGAAGTCAAAGTCTGTCGGAGGCTTGTAGTTTGTTAATAATTCGACATTGAAGTTGCGAAATTACTGGGGAATATATAAAAATATTGGTAAATCAGTGCTGCCAGAGGAAAGTTTATGCACACAGCGTAGATCACGAATTCGTGAACAGTTTTAAGCAATCAAAATCGTATTTTTTTAATTTTAGTTCATACGTTTTTCCATAGGTATGCAAAACTGGTTCTTGTCAACCGGCCTGCGGGACTAAGGACTTTTCTCCTCTATGATATAACCAACACCGGTTTCGCATACAAAATCTGTACACATCCAGCAGCACACTTTTTCATTTTACGGCAATTGGTACCATTATACTTATTGAAAAAACTTAATGCAAACTTCAAATATTAGTTCCAATTTTTCATACAAAATATTATTAATAAACACTTTAAACACACATTTTTTTAATACCTCCATACATACATTACATTACTAAGCACAGCTTCTTAACACAAATAGATTTTTGTTTTCGTTAACACAATTAAATTATTGAATGCATTACCTCAAACGTCAGACTTACATCGGGAATAAACAGTTTCAGAAAATTCTGCTTGAAAATATGACTTCTTACATTCTCTTGTAGATTTTTTCTCTTCTTCCTTTCTATCATATTTAACAACTATATTCTCTAAAATTTTATTTTCATCATAGCTTGTGATCTATGAAGCCGAAAATAAATTGAATATGTTTTTTTTTTTTTGTAGGCTGCTGCAATATTGATATCTATTGTTTTATATAGGCAAAATGAAACAATTTGTTTTGAGTGAAATGAAAGGAAAACACTCACACAATCTTGAACGCAATCATTTAACTTTTGTGTATTAGGAGGACTATATCTCAAAATGAAAAAAAGTATAACATTACCTTAGCACAGAATGACCCCTTTGGCCGAGCTTTTACTTATTTCAATAAAATCCTTTCTTTTATGAAGATATAGAAAACACTCTACTTTGAGAACAATTAAGTTAGGGTTATTTTGTATTACGGCATATGTGTATATTGCGCTATGTATGCGTATTAAAAATTTAAACTTACATCAGTTGTGGTAGAAAACTTAAATGTTTGTCAAAAATTCCAAAACTAAATATCAAACTCTAGTATTTGTGTTTGCTGGGATGTACAAATACTAGCAAAAAGGCTTGAAGTAGTGTGCAAATGGCCTACATTCAATAAAAAAATTTAATGAGAAATTTAGTATTTTGGGGAACTTCAAGAAGTAAAGTCAGCACGATTTATCGTAAAAGAGTAAAACTCAATTGTTTATCTCTGTGCTAATTGGAAATTTTAACCTTCTCTTCAAACAAAAAATACACACACAATTGCATACTTCGTATGTGCATACATATGCACATATACCTGCATTATTCATTGTCAAGAGAGCAGGTGCAGGTCATCCGAAGTACAGTGAAATAAACAAAACATGTATATTTTTACACCCCTTGTCATACAAAATATTTGCTGCTCATTAAGAGCTCTACAAAGTAACACTTGTCGAATAAGCATTTAATAAACATAAAGGCCTTTAGGCTAGTAAAAACTCACTTACTAACTAGACACATACATACATACATACATATGTATATACTTGCTAAGTTGTTTGCATGTAAGTCCGCAGGAAGGAGTGACAAATGTTTTTATCACAGAATACTACTGTGTCTGTGGTTTTTATTAAGCATAAGTCGATTTTTTATATACTGTTAAAGAAAATTAATTAACATTTATTACAGCTTATATGAGTTTGAGGATTTTTAACTTTGTTAACTTTTTTTTATAAATTTCTATCAAGGTGAAACTAAAAAAATATTAATTAATCCTTCCAACAATTCTCCCCTTAAAAAAGATTTTCTTACAATTTTATAATTTTTAGAAAAAGATAGTTCTCTTAAACTGAACTATATCGACAAAATATTGTTCATTTAACGATTGCTCCGCATAGAAAACATTTTATTTTAGTTGATCACTTTTGAAACTTTCAAGATGCTCAAACTTCTAAGTTGCCCTTTGTGCAGTATACCAAGGATTTTTTGACTGCTGTTATTTTTTTTTTTTTTTTTTGAGGTGAAAGATCATGTCTATTACAATTAATTGTCACTATAATTTTTAATTTATAGAACGCACTCTACCACCTTCGCATTTTCATTGTTTACATCTGAAGGCAGGTGTTTTTGTTTATTTCAGGGATGTAAAGTACTGTTTCTATATAAACCAAGTCCATTCAATTAAATTTAAGTAAAACTTTGTTTTGTATTCAATCTGAATTAGTTTCTTAGTATGCATTATTGTCTTGTAAAATGCAAACCTGCAACACGAAATTCTGCAACTAAGTACATATTTTCAATTTATATTTTCTCTAATAGAAAAAACAAAATTTTGAGGTAAAGAAGTTATCGATCCACCGAAATTGAGTCGCACCTTAGAAAATTATGGAATAGCCAGATATTTCTTTTTAATTATGGTTTTATCTTTAAATACACAAAATCAGCTACAGTAATTACATATGTATTCAACCATCTGAGGTACTACTAATGTAAGTCACAAAAGAGTGATATCTGTCTTAAAGAACAAAATTTGTAAATCTAAAGTCAAACTGCGTAAGCTTTGCTGGACGAGAATTTTAAGCGGCAGTGTTAGAAATTGTGCAACTTATCACGTCCAAAGTACATATGGGTGCTGAGGGGAAGGGGAGCGGCTTCAAAACTGTCAATTGCCCACGTGTTGAAAAAACCGTTAATTTTTTTCTTTCTTTAATTCATGTTAATCATGAAAAATTGTCTAGGGTTGAACTTAAGCATAGTTCAATATATCGAAAAATTTGGATCTGTTCTCTGTCTTTAAACTTTCAGCATGTCTATATATCGCCAACGTTTTGTTAGTACCTACCAACTCGTCAGTAGACTTAAATTCATATTCTATTATTTGTAAGCAGCTAATGAGAATTATAAAAATGCAAGAACAAAATTTCACAGAAATCACAATACAGCTCAATCATATTGTTAAATACATACATTTAACACTTTTCTTAGCAACACTTTTCATACAACGAATTTCTATCGGATACTACGATTTGTATATTTGGAAGTCTCAGAAAGTGATACTTATTTATTATTCAAAAAACCAATGGTTTAGAGGTGTTTTTCATCTTCAAGTTGGTGGGCACCATCAAAACGTCGGCGGTATATAGTCATGGTGAAAACTTAAAGACAGAAAACTGCTCTAAACTTTTTTTTTTTTTTTTTTTTAATTTGCTCTGACTTTAAAACAAGTGATAAGCTATTATATAATAACCAATTTTTAATAACGGCACAGTTCTGAAGACTTCAGGCATAAAACGTTGTTGTGTACAGTGCATTAATAAGTAAATAAAAAAAAAAAAAAATTCATACCTAAAACTCGCCGTTTGTCCCAGTTGAGTTGTGTTCCTAGCATAAGGCTTTTATTTTATAAAAAGTGGTTTTAGGTAAATCCATTAATTTTTTGATAAATTTCTTCATCGCACATAAACCGAACAACTTTGTTCAGTCGATCAATTCAAAAGATCGACACTATGTTAATTAAACTACTCCCCCATAACAGCTTATCCATTCCTGACTCAAAACTTATTTTTACACTCAACTTGACTCCATTTGGGTGGTGTGTCTGCTTAATATCTACACATACATTCTCAATGCATTTGAGTCAACTGATAACTTGTTTTATAACGTGGTTAGAAGAAAATGTATTGCTGAATAGGTTTTAGTCTTAAACGTGTGTATCTGACGAACGCAAGAGTCGATCTTATTATCTCTTTTTTTAAATTGTGTACATACATTTTGTTTTTCCCTTTGCTTAGCCAAACAACATAAACAAATACTTTAAAAAGCAAACCACTTTTAGTAAACAAGAAAAGTGGAAACTAAAAGCAAAACAAAAATTACAAACAAAAGTGAAATTAGAACTAGAAAGTGTACCTTCGAAGAGTTTAGAGGCCATCAGCAAAATATCTTAAAGATACATATGTATAATTATACCGATAAGACTGTACATAATTCATAGTAAATTAAAATACAAACACAAAAGCATACATACATATATACATATCTTCATCATGTCTTATGAAGCAGAGCGCGCATTGGCCTATTTTTATCCATTGGTTATAGCCTCTTCAGTTATATGTTGCATAACATCAGCTGTAGGCTGGACTCATTGGCGCTATGTTCTAAATGCCTGTCCCGATACAAACTGCGGCTGTTATCTACATGCTCAATCCAATTACCATTCATTTCAAGGCGGTCCAATAGCCTACTGCCATTATGCTACTTATGGTCTGGTGCTGCCTTTACTTTTCTGCATTGTTTTGGGGATTTATCATGTGTATCGCATATGTATGGGTACTGCCAAGAGGAAGACAGGAACTACGACAATAAGACAAAGGTCAGTATAATAATGTTGATCAGTTTAATTTATTTGTTTATGACACACTACGTGCGCATGAATGTACATATTAAAATTACTATAACTTTTAATTAACACCAATTTTGAATGAATTGTACAGTTAAGATATTTAAAAAGTGCTGCGGACAAAATTATTTAAACACTGGTCAGGGGTTAAATGATTAAGCATACGACTGATGGTGTGGCCTGAGAATAACAAATGATGATTCATTTTAATTTAGTTACATATATTGCAAATAAAGTTTTTAATTTCAATTCAATTATATACAGGCAGGCGTGGATCCAGGGGGGAGGGATATTTCCCCTCAAAATGATATATATATATATATATATATATATATATATATATATATATATATATATATATGTATGTGTGTGTGTGTGTATTTCGCTAATAAGCAATTTACCAATAATAAGACTTTATTTTATGCCATACAAAATGTCCCCCCCCCAAAAGCTTTAGCTGGATCCGCGCCTGATACAGCACATTAAATTTAACATCACATTAAATTTAACCTCTACAAAAAAACTTATAGACGTTGTCTATCTACCAAAACTTACAATTACCGTACAAGCTGAGAATTTTCAACAGGCAGACAAAGTGTCACCTGCTGATTTGGTCTGTTAGACCAAATCAGGTTGTTTACTCTATAAATTGGTTACTTTAAAACAATTAGACTAAACTGAAGATAAACAAAATCCACCGAAATTCAAAAACCGTTTAAGGTACAAAATGCAAAATTAATTTAAAAAACTCAAATTTTAATTGCTTACCGATATCATTTCGATGAAATTCTACTTCCAGTTTTTAACTGGAAAATCTTCTAAATTAATTTCTCATCATATTTCTTCGCTGGACTCACATATAACTTGGCATTTGCCTTAACTTAGTTGCATCCAGACACTAGGTTAATTAATTTCTATATGAATACATACATACATACATATGTATATCGTTTCTTTATTGCATAGTAATGCGAGTTAAGTTTTCAGTACAATATGAGTTACTAAAACTTTGTTTTTAACTTCAGCTTAAATTGAGATATAATGCATTCACTAATATAATGCATTCACTAATTTAATTGATTGAATAAAAAATATAATTGATGCAATTAAAATTAGTTAAATTAGTTCAATTTAAAAGCTAATTACAATGGTTAATTGGCGCAAATCAAACAAATTTTAATTAATGCAACAAACTTTTTAATTGATATTACAAATTCTTTGAATTAATTTTCTTCTGCGTACAATTAAAAGAAGTATGTATTAAGGAGCTAGAACCCTTTGAAAAGTTATTTCGCATAATGCAGCTGAAGATTCTCATATGTTGGGTTTATAATATGAGTGTATAGAAGATTATTGCTATAACTTCGGTTCAGCTTAAGATATAAAACTGACATTTTTACAGAGGTAAATGAATAGAGGTATAAGGAAACATTTTATCTTAAGAAACTTAAATTCAATTCAATTCCTTATGTTTATTTTATTTTTATTTTATTTTTATAAGATTATAGCAGTTTTTTTTTTTTTGGAACGAAGTTCCTTAACGCGGCTTGCTTGGCAAATTAGTAGAAATCGTCACGAAAGCGTGTGAGCTGTTTATATGTATTGGTGTATCTTTCGATAAACAATCGTGTATGATGGGCGGCAAGTAGCGAAAATATTTGACGTTAGCGGAGACACAAACCAATAAATATTAATTAGTTGCGAAAACTGCCACTACCAGTTGCTAGATGTCGCTAAAGCAAAGTATGTCACAACAAAAAACAGCAATATTGAAAAATTGACCAACAGTTGCTTTTCTTCGGTTTGTAGCAGATTGACAAAAAGATACTGCATGTGTCAAAAGTAAAAAAATAATACAAAAATTTAAAGAAGTATGTATATAAAATTTCAAAAACAACGCAAAATAAAACATACAGATTTAACCTTGTATTACATTCGAAGATGAAGAAAAAACGTAAGGAACTTCGTTCCTAATGGGGGTCCCCCGACCGCATTTCTTTTTTTTTTTTTCTTAAAAAGTTTATAATGAACCAGTGTCTTCTGTTTAAATATTAGATAACAAACATTTTATATACATACATATGGATTATATTATAATAATTGTAGAGGAGAAAATTTTCAAAAAACCTTCATGAAAAGTTTTTGGATTTTATATAAAAGCTTAATACTACGGTTAAAAATATGATGAGATTATCTAATTGATATGGTTAAGAAACCTTAAAATTTTGATTTCTCGAGACTACGTTGCAATAAAGGGGCGATGAGTAGTTGAGCTTGATATTGAGTTATTGATTTCTTTTTTGTTCGTGAGTGATATATTTTATGTCTGTAAGAATGTAAAAATGCACGCTTACGCCGATGGCATACAACTATATATTTAGATTGATTGATGACCTCTGCCTTAATGATGATTTAGGTGATATACGTACGTTATTTAGGTGATATATGTACGGGCGGAGTGCTTAATTCGAAAAAACGTATAATTTTACAAATAAGTCGCATCAAATATGACTGCAGAGACTTTCCTACATTTATCTCATTTCTACAGCATCGCAATATGTTAACAAAACTAAATATCTAGGGTATAATATAAATTCAGAACCGCCATATAATCTCCATATTAACAACGTTTTACGTAAGCTGTACTTTGTTGTACACAAGTTGCATGTGGCGTTAAATAATGCTACACGGAATACATATGGCTTAAAACGTTTCAGTTGCATGTCTGCGTGACAAAAGTTAATTTTGGATTGCAATCTGGGTGAATGTTTAGAAGTAGATTAGGAGTCTGATTTTTCTAGATAGCTTAATATATCAGCAAACTCTACAATATCTTTTTTCAAATCTAGCTTTTTGTCGGTCCGATAGAGGGATAACTTTAATGACACTAATCCATAGTACTTCAAATTTCAGCAGATGTTTTTTCGTTAATGCCATAGAGCTATGAAATACATGGGAATTATTCTTTTAAGAATTTTTCGAGTCTACTGATGAGTTGATTAGCATCAAAGAAATGTCGGCGGCATATAGATGGCCGAAAAAGACAGAAAACATTTGTAAGGTCTATTTTTGGACCTGAACTAGTAACTTGTTAATTATTTTATAAGCTTCTCTATGCAGACTGAAGAAAAAGATGAAACTTGCTTAATGGCCAGAGTTAAGTTATTAGTTATGAATCAGATCTGTAACTAAATATGCACCATATTTTAATTTTTGATTTACTAGTTACGTCTTTGATTATGATTTCTGAATATGTACCAATATTTTTAAATAGTAGCAAGCTAATTTATTGCGTATGAACGATATTTGACAAAAGAAAATGCTATGTATACGTAAGGACCAAGGCTAAGTTTTGAAACGTTTCTTTAGGACGCATAAATATGTATACATATAAATAAAATGCTAAATTAAGATCGAAGGCTATTTAAGAACATGCAACCGTTTGTCATATGTGCTAAGTGTATTTTTTCAAGTGTTTTCCAACAATTCATAAGAAAATAATATACAATTAGCAAAAACTATATTTTATAATTAAATAAATTTTCTGTTTGTGCAGATCCGGCGACATGGTTGTTGTAACTACGGAATCAGAACTAACCGATAGCGATGTATCACCGTATTATTGGCTTCCAACTAGTATTATTGCTTGTTTCATGGCAGTATACACTTTAATATATGCCAGCATTTATACCGATGGATTTGCAATTACATGCAAACAGTATCGTGAATCGTTGCTCAAAGAAATCCAAGGTGTCGGAAATATCGTTCCCGTTATTAAAAGTCGTCTTGCATGTTCGGCCATTTTTGATTTTATGGATTATTTGGTACAAAGCTATTCCTTTGAAAGGCGTAAATATGGTTACATAAATAGCTCCGTATGCTTCCATATGACTTTAATTTTTGCTTGGATTGCAGTGTTTGCTTGGATCGTTATAGCTGTGATTAACATTGTACAAACAAAACGAACAAAACCTGCTAGAGTTTAAATTTTGAACACACATTTAATCAATATTACGAACCCGAATAATTATACAAATAAAATTATACGAAATTATTACTATATAAACACATTTTATAATAACTTTAATACATTCTTGTTTTAATTTCATTTAAATTTAAAGCATTTTTAGTACAAAATCTGAAAATAAATTAACAGAAATCATGCCCTTTCAAAAACGACCTTATACCGAGTCAAAGCAAATCGTTTTCTGATATCAAAAAATTCAATTCATTTAAACTTCCAGATGGCTCAGGTAAGTTCAAGGCAAGATATTTTGTGAACAAAAAATTATTAGACAGTAGGTTAATAACTTTCGCTTCAACCGAGTGTAAAGTTATGGTTAAAAGTAATTTCAATTTATTACTTTAGCAGTTGCAACAATTGATATAATATAATCAAAATAGATAAAGGCGCAGCCATGATATAAATACAGGAGCCCGCAGGATCTGAATTTGTACCAAAACTGTTCCCGTGCAAGGCAGCTCGATACCAGGTAGTCGCATACTACAACAAACACAACACCAACAAACACTTCATGTATTTTGTTGGTAGAAACCTTGAACTACTGACGCCCATTTGTTGGCGTATGCGTGTTTGTGTTGTGTATTTTGACACTTCTACAAGCTAAAAGCAGTAGTCAGCTGCTGGGCTTGTAAGGTTACCTGGTATCGAGCTGCCTTGGTTCTTATCATGATACAACTAATAAGGTAGCCTCATCAGCAAAACCGTTAATCATCTGACTACTTTAGGTTGTCAAGAGAATGCAGAGAAGAAAGACAGCCAAAACGAAACACCAAATCAATGTAAGATCTGGGGCCGGATTCTGGCATTCGTGATCGAATATACTCGATAATAAAAACAATGTAGAGCAAAAACAAAATGAGCAACAAACACACAGCATTCTATAACGAAATCGTTCAATCAATCACTAGTGCCAGAATTTGGCCCCTGTTATCACTCTTCTATAAATGTATAAGCGGTGGCTTTTTGACAGTTTACAGAAGTTGTACAAAAACAAAATGCATGTTATTTTTTTATTGAAGTTGTTCTTATAGTAGTTAAAAGGTTACCTTATTAGTTGTATCATGGATACAACTATTAGCTACATATATCATGGTTCTTATTGTAGCGAAAAGAATACCTTATTAGTTGTATCATGCTGTAAACCAAGGCAGCTCGATACCAGGTAGCCTTACAAGCCCAGTTGATTACAGCTTTTAGCTTGTATAACTGTCAAAATACTCAACACAAACACACATACGCGAACAAACGGATGACAGTAATACAGTTTTTCTACCAACAAAATACATGAAGTGTTTGTTGTAGTTATGCGATTACCTGGTATCAATCTACCTTGGTGTAAACCAGTGTTCCCAGGTCAATGTATTTCTTCCCCCCAGAAAATTTTTAAAATCCCCTAAAAAATTTTGGTCAACATTCTGCTTTAGTTTGCGAATCACCAATATTAATGCATTGACAATGCGGAAAATGCATAAAATTGTTAAACTTTCCCCAATTAAAAAGAAGTAAAAATTAACTGATTATATGTATTTTTCAGTGCATATGTCATAATTACAGGCGTATGTTTATTTATTATAAATTTTCGATTTATTTGTATTCACATATCTTGAGATCTAAGTACATATTTATAGGCAGCTGGAAATTTTTATCTGCTTTACGTCCTTTTGACATTTTCGTAAAAATAGTTTCAATTTTATCAAAGGTTCTTAGATATTTTAATTTTCACAATTCTTAAGAAACGGAAAAAATTCAATTAAGTTACCCATAAGGAAAAAATTCATTCAACTCAACAAAAAAAACTGCTTAAAATTACCAGTTGCAAAAATTATGTAGTTGAAGCTACCAGATGAACATAAAATATCTCATTTAATTTTACTTTAAAAATCGTTGTCTTAAAATTTATCAGTTGAAAAATCTTTTAACTCTTTCCATTTTACCGTTCAACCAAATACAGAAATCCCCTAAAAAAATAAATTTTTCCCGAAAGAATTAATACCATGTTCATACATGCGCCTTTATTGAGGTAATCGCAATAAAGTCCATTATTGAGCTCAATATTCCATACAAAAAGTCAATAAAGTTATTGCTCAATAAACTCTATATTGCTTTGAATATTGAGAAAAAGATGGAACACAACACTGTAAAAGATGTGTTTAATAAGCAAAAGTATACAATGCGAAATGAATGACGTGATAAATGTAAACAAAAGCAAACAAAACAAAATAATAAAAAATAAAAATAAATACAATAAAAATAAAAACATTGCAGCATTTCCAAATTTTTATTTCTCTTTCTTTTTATTATTGCCGCTTTGGAGTGATAACATGAACGCACTACTTGTACAAGTTCCATATTTTTATTGTACAACACTAAAATCTTTTTAATAAAAGGTAGTTTTTCTTCCATTTTTCTTATTGGAAAATATTTTTAATTTTTTTCTCACTACCAAAACAAAAACGATAACTTTTTTTCAGCTGTCAAATACTAATTGAGTTAGCTCAATATTTGTATGTATGAAAGCAAAAAATATTATGTCAATAAACTGAATATTATCTCAATTAGAAATACATGTATGAACAAGGTATTACTACCCCAAATTCACCCCTAAAAGAAAAAAAACCCTAAATCTTGGGGGAAACCCCCGATGCTGGCAGCACTGGTGTAAACTAACAGCCACGGTTGCCACTCTAAATTTTTCTTCAGGACCAAAATCTATAAAAAAAAAAGAACCAAAATAAAAAAAGAGAACCAATTTTTTAATTTTATTTTGCATACCAGCAGTTCTCACTACTTTATTTAACAAAACATTTATTCAACAAAAAATATACGTATGTATGTACATAAAAATGAATCGTCAAGAATTCTAAACAAAAACTTAAAGTCCTTTAATTCAATTTGCACTACCTGCATAAAACAAATTAACAATAAAATTTAATAGATTTATGCCCAATTCGCAAGCTGGTCGTATTGTTGTTAAGTCGTATTTGGAGAGGCAATTTCAAACACAATTTCTTAAATGCTAATAAATTTTCATACAAGTTCTTTAGACAACATTATATTATTGATTGAACTGAACTCTAATTTATTCCTTAATTTGGTTTTAATAAGAGATAGTTCAAAAAATTTACCTTCTGCTGCCGCGGAATTGCACATAGTCTCATTGCACATAGGCTCATTAAATTATAAATAAAGTTGGTCAATTCTTGAAAAAATTTCTCATTCATACCATTTTTATATAAACTGACTTTTTCCCAAAATGCGCAAACTTCCATATCAGGTTTCAGATTACTATTTAAAAGTCTTAGGAGGTTCCATCTATATCACATTTAATTAAATGAGAAAAATTACTTACTAAAGGTATTATTGAAATTTCTGTATCTGATAAAACTTTGTCGGGAGTAGTTATGCATAAATTTTTTAAATCAGTTCTTCCAAAGTTAAACCGTAGTTGAATTTGTTTTAAAAATTCAAGATAAAAATTTAAAATGTTTGTTTTAATTGTGATTCATTGCCAATCCGTAAAGTTATCGCTTTCAAGAAAGTTTTCTGCTCTACTACCTATAAAAATAATTTTTATTTGTAGATACTTCGTTTTGTCGTCTATATTAAAATTTTCCAGACAATCAATATTTTTTACAAAGTCGTTGTGTATAAAATTACTCAAAAATAGTTTAAAGTGTGCTTCTATTTGGAAGTACAAAAATGGTAAGTGAACTCTTTCAGATTGGAACTCTTTATTCAGAGTATTAATTATCTTTAATGCGTAGGCCAAAAACAACATACATATAAGCTTTTAATTCTGGATCAGCCATTGAGTTTGATAATTCTATTGCTTTAATGCCACTTACTTCAAGACAAGATTTTTACAGGCTGTTGCGGCCCATAATATTCTTGTTTACCTTTTTGTTTTGTCCGTATCAAATAAATGGAATAAATAATGTTGTTTCAATTCTTTTTCATTTTTATTTTTTTGTCAATTCAATATTAGTAGCAAAAGTAAAATTCATAGTTAGTAGTTTTCGCCTCTTTCAAATGTACCATGAAAAATTCCGGCAGGGCAATTCTTTTCGTTATGAGACAGCACACATACGTACGTACATATGTTCAAGTAGATATGCACATACGTAAAAATGCCGTGCATGCAAATGTCGGGATGTTTGCAGGTACAAATGGAAATAGTAGTTGATATTAGAAAATATATAATAAAATAATTCAACCCTAAAAGAGCAGTGGAATAACAAATAAGAAATCCAACTGCATGAGCTTAATGTACCTACATATGTGCCGTACTTTGATACCGTGTATGTGCATACTTACCGGTAACATTTGCATTTCATACCATGTTTTTGTTGTGTTGGGGCATCCAGATACATACAGGCACTCTGTAATATTTCAAGCCAATTTTCAAGGCAATTTAAATTAATTATTTTAATAAACAAAAATCTAATAAAACAAGAGCAAAGGTTTTGGTGCTGTGTAAAAAGAAATAGAAATAAATAAGGCAATCAGTCTCAGTTGATGCTTTTGGTACGCATGATACAGTACTATGTATACGTCATTAACGTAGAAGGAACAGGGCGTAACAAAAAGAAATATCAAAAACAGGGTTGTGTAATCCATTCAAAAAAATCCAGCAGAAAACCTAATTATGCGGTTACATTTTGAAAGTGGTGAGAATGAAATGATCTATGTTAAAGAAATAGCTGTGAAAATTGACATGAGCTTGGTGAAATAGAAAGCTAGGCAAGCGAAAATAGATTAAGCGGGAAAATCCAAAATAACCTAGGAGAAAAAAAAAAAAAAGGACAACAATAATGTTATATGTCAGACTGTCCATGTTAATAAAGAAATGTATATAATTAAAGTTTTGTTGTGTTAAATGTGCGGTAAAGTTTGTTTTTGTTTGTACGAAGTTACGGTCTAATCGGGAAAATGAACTTTGTCCTTGGATTAGGAACGTTTTTATTCCGAGATTAGGGAAAGTCATGGAATTTTTTTTGGAAAAACCAAACAGATATAAAATAGGATAACTGTCGACCGTGAAATTAAAACATAACAAGCAAGCAAAGTGTTTAGTTCATGTGTGTATAGTGCATAGTGGTGAAGCAAAAAAAAAAAAAAAAAAATAAGAATCCATCTTTAATATATATAAAAAAAAAGGGCAAGTGTAATTAGAAAAGTATATTTGTATAGCGAAAGAAATTAAAAATAAAAATTTTTCAAACAGTAGCTGATCCTGGAGGGAAATTGACCAACGTTACCTAAGGTTTGCCAATTCAAGAAGGGATAGGAACAACCAAAAGTAAGAACATATTTAAGTGCAAAAAAGAAAAAGGTCTTAATCAAGAAAATTTTGTTAGAACTGGTTCCTCTTCAACGGGCGATACAAATGAGAGTCAGCATTTGAAGCAACCCTATGTTCCATACAGCCTAAAGGTACCCAAAAAAAAAAAAACAGGTCGAAATTCCCAGGTAAAAAGAAAAATTGTAGATTTCCCCAAGAAAAAGCGCCAGAAGCGATAAAAATTAGTTAAAGAAAATAATTATTTGCGAAGGCATTATTAAAAAAGCAAAGAAGAATTTTATACAAACATAGAATATTATACACCCTGTGCCAAATCAACTTAATGAAAATATAAAAGTGATTGGCGTAAACACTCGCTAAAAAAAAACGGAAATAGTAGCAAAGTCGCAAATCAGTACCTCGTTTCTGTATTTCTCGTATCGAGAAACTTTTCCGTTGAAGTGTGAAACAAAAAATTCCATCGTTTCTCGGTTTGCGAGAAAAAATTGTGTCTGTATTTCAGTGCGAAAACAATCAAAACAAGTGTTGTATTGACTGGAATATTTCCATTGATCAAACGTCAAATGAAAAATAAACGTCAAAAAGGAAAAATTATATGTCAAAAAAATTTTGTGTATTAAAAAGTAAAAAAAGAATTTTTTCTTGTTAAAAACAATAAAATATAAAAATAAAAAAACGTTTAGAGAAATTGTGTTAAAAAGAAAAATAAAACAATACAATTTAAAAATAAAATTATAAACAAAATGTATGCCGTTGCTGTAGTTGTTGCAGAAAATGATGACAGGAGGAACATGATGCGACTATATCGCAGGAAACTGAGGGACGCAACTGATCCGTTCAGCATCCCGGAACGGCGATTTCGGGACTTATATCGCTTGAGTAGGGATGCAGCTCTCATCCTGTGTAATGAGTTGAGCCCCTATATGTACAAAGGGGTAAAAAAGACGTTTATACCACAACCCTTAAGAATGTGCGCTGCTTTGCATTTTTTTGCGACCGGTTCATTCTACAGGGACATTGGACAGGATTTTACCGCTTCAGTAAGTAAAAGCGTTGTTTGTCGTTCCGTTCACGAAGTTGCCCACATTTTGGAAAGGAAATTGATGGAAAAGTGGATTAGGTTTCCTTCTGTTACCGAATACGAGGCTATAAAACAAAGGTACAGTTTTGCTTTTATCCATTACTAATTTAACTACAATTCAATACACACAATGTATGTATGTATTTATAGATTTTATGAAGAAACTGGTTTTCCCGGAGTCATAGGAGCTATAGATTGCACACACGTGCGTATTAAAAAGCCGACACAGCAGGTGGAGAGCTGTTACTTGAACAGGAAAGGTTACCACTCTAAAAATGTTCAGCTGGTAAGATTCTTGAAATAATTTATTTTATACGTACATACCGTCACCTAAAATGCAAACTACGCTTTTTAGTAATTGTAGATTTAAGCTAAGAAAACAAAGACAGATTTGTTTCTGAAAAACAAATTAATGGGAAAAAAGTAGTTTTTGAGAAATGTTAATTACGGCCTTTTGCACTCTATTTTTCTGAAACCAAAAAGCCGTAACTGCAGGCAAAAAATTGTGCATAAAATAAAAAAATGGTTAAAATAAGATAATGTGCTTTTAGGCTGTAACTTAAAAGATTTTTAGCAAGTTACAAAAGATATAACATGCTAAAAATTGTAGTTAAAGTAGTTTAACACAAAATACAAAATTGCTTATAACCATTAAAAAAAATTCGGGAAGAAATTATTTAATTAATAAATTTAATTCGAAAGTGTAATTACGGTTAATACAATGTATCATATTGAAAAACAATCAAAGAGAATGAAAAAGTGTAATTACGGCTTTTTGGTTTATAAAATTGGTGAACTTGCAGTTCTATAAAAGAATTTCTAAAAATAAAAAAGCAATTTTCTATGCAGAGAAAAACGTAAAGTAATAATTTAAATTATTGCCATGAATACCTCAATAATGACGGGATAGATCTTAATAAAATAAAATATTATGATCTTTTCTGTTCACTAACTAAAAGAAAAAATAATAATAAAATTTTTAAATCAGCTCAAAATTCTAGCCAAACCCGATTTAAAGCCACTGAGCGTAATTATCTATACAAAATAATAAAAATGTATTCTCATTTTTAATACGATTTAATCAAACCAAAAAGACAATAATCAGAGTTAATCAAGCCATACACAACAACCTACGATTTTAATCAATTCTTAACTCACAACACACGGTTTTATTGATTTATGTACATATTTTACTTCAATGTTATTTGTTATTAACGCATAAATTTGCATTAGATTTGTGACTACGACTTGAAAATTTTTGGTGGTTTTGCGAGGTTTGGAGGCTCAACACACGACGCTTACATTTGGGAAGCCTCACGCATCAACACATTGTTACAACAGCGCTATGAAAGCGATAGAAGCAATCAAGCCTGGTTGTTAGGTATATACATATGTAGATATTTTTTCCTTAATTTAAATATATTTTTTTTTTAAATTTTTAGGTGATTCGGGATATCCTTTACGCCCATGGCTGATAACACCATACAGGTCCTCAATTGGCGATGAAATGCGTTTTAACAAAGTCCATGCCAAAGCTAGAAACTGTATAGAAAGGCTTAATGGCGTCTTAAAAACCGTTTTCAGATGCTTGCAGGTTGGGCTACACACCACGCCGCAAACAGCTGGAAAAATAATTAACGCCTGCACAGTTCTCCATAATTTTAGAAGGGAACATGGGTTAGTGCAAGAGGATTTTGAAGTACCTCATGAGCAAATTAGCAGTTATGATGATAATGAGGAGACTTACGAGCCACTTCGTGAAGCTTGTCGTCTTCGCGATAGGCTGAAAAATAGGATATGCAGAAATATGGAATAACAAGGTACGAATGTATCTGGGAACTTTTGACAAATATTTCAATTTTTCAGAAGAGCAGAAAACTTAAAAGCAGGGTTCAGAAAAATTCATGTATGAATAATTTAATTTAAACATTTATGATAAATCTTATTGTATGAAATTCAACCGTTGGGTGACTACCAACTTTTTTGATATTAATTAAGTAAAGAAAAGGAAAATGTATTTCTTAATTAATTATCAGTTAACGTTTTAGTAAAATTTATTCAATAATAAATTTCATATAAGAGCATTATTCCTTAATTATAATACTAAACATTGTCATTAAGGGCGATTTTCTTTTTAATTTACTTCTGTGGATACATGCATACGTACCTATAATAGAAAACTCTAAAATAAATTCGATGCTTTTGTATATTTTCCGTGTATTTGGTTCATAAAACAATGAGGATATACATATTTACATTGTTTGTTGCCACGGAATGATTTTTTCCTTGGACACGTGGTTGATGATCTGTTTGTATCCTTATTTATTTTTTTTTTTATTTTTGTTCATGCTATTTTTGTTCTGGGAAATACAAATTTGTCTTTTTTGGTAGACAGCAGTAACAACCACAGCTGCAGCAGTCATAAAATAGCAATGCAATTTTGGTTTACAGTGAAAGAAATCGGTTTTGTGTTTGTTAAAATGGTTGAGCTTATTTCAATGCACATACAGTTATATTTTAATTATATTGAACTGCGCTGTAATACTTTTATTTACATAATAATTTTATTTACATAGGCAGTATCCCGCTGGGGATACTGCCTATTTTTTTAATATCAAGTAAAGAAAAGGAAAATGCATTTCATTATTATTTATCAACTGACGCTTTAATAAAATTTATTCAATAATAAATTGCATATACATAAGTGTATTATTTTTAAATTATAACACTAAACATTGTCATTAAGAGTGATTTTCTTTTTAATTTACTTCTGTGGATACATGCATATGTATAATAGAAAACTCTAAACTAAATTTGTTGCTATTGAATATTTTCCGTGTACTTGCTTCATAAAACAATGAGGATGTATTTACATACATTCTTTGTTACTAAGGGTTGATTTCTTTCTTCGGCCACTCTTCAGATGATCTGTTGCATAGAGCAATATGATGATTTGTTACATGATGAGTACATGAATGGTGTTCACACACACATACGTGTGTATGTAGTATGTATGTCAGTAGGTAGGTATACAAATTAATTTTTTGGTGCGAAAATATGAATGAGTCAGTTTGAAGATGAAATTGGCGAAAAGAATTTCATTGTGTATCCTTTTTTTCAACAATCCTTTCCAACATTTTCATCTTCAAACTAGCGAATACACATTTTAAACCAAACAAAAAAATTGTTTGTGCTACCTAATTACATATGTATCTATAAGGCTTTACACAAAATATCATCAGCCACGTGCCTGAAGAAATGCACTAAATATACTAAAATATGATTAGTGTCATTACCAAATAAAGAAAGATCATTCCATAGGGAAATATCCAATGAAACATAGGATAAGAAATAAATTTAAATGGTTTTATTATTATTATTATTTGGAAGACCTTTCTTTAAAAACAAAATTTTTTTCTTTTAAGATATGTATTTGTTATTTTAATTTCTGTTTTTAATTTCCAATCAAACTATTAGACGAAGAGTGAAAAATATTGACAAATATGTGCATAAGTATATATGCATACATACATACATACATATGTATTTTTAAACTAAAAATGTAAGAGGAAAGACCTCTAGCTCAATTAATATAATAATAAATATTAAAAACGAAAATAATATTAAAAAACGTAGAAACAAAATAATTAAAATTGTTTATTATTATAAAATCAACGATTTAACCCTAATACTTACATATGAGCCAACCACAAACTAATGGTATTATGTACGTAAATAGTATATTGTAGAAAAATTTTGAAAACTTCTTTTTATTTAAAATAAAAACAACATAACACATAATTCATGTAGTAAAATTTAAAAGGCATATAAACCTAAAAGTAAGTAATTTTTTTACTCGACAGATACACCTTGAAGTGAAAAATTAATTGAGAGTCAAGCAACTTCAAATAGTTTTGAAAATTAAATATATTTTAATAGCAAAAAGAATTTAAATATTTGTACTTTCTTATCTCACAGCCATTTTGGTTTATAATTTAATAGTTTTTTAACTTTGCACATGTAACAGCATATTGAAAAAATAACTTAAAATAATATTTAAAACCATATTTATTACTATCTAAATTCTCATATGAGTTTTTAACAGTTTGAAACTTTATTGCAGCAAAAACTCAGCTTGGAAAGGGTTTGAATATAGAAAACAATTTCTTCCACAAAGCTGAAAGAATTGCTTTCTGTATTGAAACCCTTTCCAAACTGAGTTTTTGCTGCAATAAAGTTTCAAACTGTTAAAAACTCATATGAGAATTTAGATAGTGATAAATATGGCTTTAATAACAAGTCAACATTTTTCTGTATTTTTAAGCATTATTTAAAATGTGTATTAAACAAATTTTCAATTTCATCTAATTTGGCCAATATTTCCGAATTTTGTGCCTCAACTTTATTTAATTTTTCCATCACTTCCTTTTGCATACCTCTTGCTTCATCCAAAGCTTCCCTGTATTTAGGCGTATTCGATGCTGCAATTGGCTTTTTGTAAAAATTTTCAGCCGATGCTGCTGACGTTGTTGGTGCTTCCAGGCCTTTCATTTTCTTAGGTTGTGGCATGTAGGTTTCTTCGCCTTCTAAAAATTCAACTGTCATAAAATCCTAAAGATGTATTTTGTTAAAAAATTGCATAGAAATAATATTAGGAAATTCACATATGTACATACCTCGAATGATTCCGTTAATTTAATACCGGACTCCGGCGTGGATGAGTCGCCATCAACGGCATCAACTGTGATGATCTGAAGAATTTGTTCTTCAATAGGATTTAAGTCTCGAGGAACGTCGGCCCAACTACCACCACCAGTTTGGTTCATATATTTTCGCCTGGCGTTAACTGCCTTTTTAACGCCTGATTTTAAATCTGACCAACACTAAGAAAATAAATCTATGAAAGAAAATGTGTTTATGTATTTATCTACAAAATATTACCTTTTTCCACTGTTCAGCAGTTTTTTCACTGCCACCCAAAGAGTTCAGTGATGTTGTCAGTGACGCCCATTCCTCCTTCAAACTGCTGTAGGCGTTAGCTGCTCCAAACTGACCTCTTGCGAATTCTAAATTCGATGCCATATAATTGACTAGTTTCTGCTTCTGCTGCTTCGAAATTCGTTCGATTTTCTAAAATGATAATAAATAAAATTAACAAATATATATGTACATGTTTATCCCAGGTGCAATGCTTTTAGCAATAAACACATTCGACACATTTTTAAATAAAACAGTTGAATCACATGCGCAATTTCAATTAAATGCAACGTTTTTACATATTTAAAACTTCACTATATTTATTTTTTTAACAATGTAAGTATGTATTTAATACTTTTTTTTTAACAAAATTTTTACATCCACATAAATATTAGTTTTTAAATGTTCTTTTTTTTTATTACTCACCTTTTCGGCTAATTTTGAATCTATAATAGCTTATATGTTTCAATTAAAAAGTTTTGTGCTAAAAGTTTTTATTTTGATTATTTTTATTTCGATCAATTAAGAGATTTTGTACACTTGTTGCTTCTTGCATTGTTTTCGGATGAATGATTGAATGCGGATCATTTTGACAATTCTTGCCGAAAAGTTCTCGCATTATTTGCATATAGAAACACGTTTACTCGTATCTTTCCAATATTTAACGGAAAACACTCATAATGACAGCTAGTTCTCATATGTCAATGATACAGAAACATTTGTGAGAGAAACTGACATTTTTGTTTCAATTTACATTGTTTTTGTGTCAATTCCCTTGTTCCATGTTAAAAATTTCTCGATACGAGAAATACAGAAACGAGGTGCAGAGCTCCGGAAAAAGGGAAATTCAAGTTCCAGAAATCCACGAAGGCACTAATGCGTGTGTAATCCTATTTAGTTATTTGTTTTATGTTTCATGTATTTTTTTTGTTTGTATTTAGGGACAAATTTATTTAATTAGGAATAAGTTTGGAAATATAATTTTTTTTTGTAGTACGTAGTTTGTATTATAGCTTTTGTCAGTCTTCCGCGAAAAAAAGAAAAAAATAGAAATTGTAACAAAAAGGTTCAGAGCAGCATATGTATATGTTTTTTTTTGTTTAGTCAAAATCGTACGAGCGTAATTAAAATATATTGAAATAGAAAAAAGAGAGATTTACTAGCATTAGGGAGCTCCTTAAAGTTAGGATAACGCGTCGGAAAGTTGTTTATTTCAGATTTGAAAATTTTAACATACATATATGTAGGTAGCTAAATGAGCCGTTTTGACAGGAAGATATATTTGTGTAAAATAGGCGAATAAGAACAAAATTTAAAAAATTATATAAATAGTGCAAAGATAAGTTTAATTTTAGTCATTGTGCCAAATTTTTTTTATCGTATTTTTTTGTGTCATGTTTGGTAAAATAAATTATTGTTTGGTCTACGAGTGAATTTGTAATTATGATGGAATAAGTCATCAAAGGTAAAGACAGGAAGGTGAAGTAAAGTAGGAGAAGTCGGGTGGGTTTTGGGGTCACAGACAAAATTTATGTGGAAAAAAATTCTGTGACACGGTTGGGAGGGCAACCTACAGGGCCAACATCTATCCCTGGCAGCGAGGTGTGGTGCAATTAAGAAGACACGATTGTATTAGTTTCAGTACGTTTTATTTTAGTAAGTTTGTGTTTTGTTCGATTTTTTTTATGTGCAGCGTACCCAGAGGGAGGGTTGGAACCTGCTGAGATTTGTTCTCCGTAATTTTCTGTCATGAGCTGAGCTGGAATCCCCTCTGGTCTCTGCGGCTGCAACAAGGCATAATAAGACTTTCAAAATTTGTTTCTATTATAATCATTAACTTTTCATAAAAATAAAAAAATGAACCAGCGAACCAAACGTAAAAAAAACAACCATTTTTGGTTCAATTGTACCACAGTGGCAACTGTGCTAACAGCACTGTGTGCTTTATTCACCTCATTTTGTATAAATATTTACATATGTATTTCGAACCACCTCGTTAACACCTCAAACACAAGATACAATTAGTTGTATCATGCTCAAACATCTGTTTAGTCTTTGTAACTGGTGTTTTTAGAAAACGCTATAAAAAACACCAAATACTACCGAATAGAATAAAACAATTTTATTTGAAAAATAATGTCCCATCCTATGCAAGTTCTTGCTCAGGGCCGAAAATATCCTTTTAAAGACATGAACATAGCAGACCATACCGTTCTGGATTCAATTAAAGGACGTTTTGATTGTACGATTTGTCATCGATCTCGGAAGTTCTTTTGCTACAGTTGTTACGTGCCAGTAGGAAATCTAAAAGATGTATTGCCCCGTGTTGCGCTTCCTTTAAAAATTGACATTATTAAACATAAGAAAGAAATAGACGGCAAAAGTACGGCGATTCATGCATCTGTGTTAGCTCCCAGCGAAGTAAGCATATACACATATCCCAATATACCTGATTACGCGGAAGAAAATGATGTTGTTCTCATATACCCAAGCGTCAAAAGTGTTACAGTCGCCGAACTCTTTGAGCGTAACGTGAGACTATATAAAGATAACAATTTTGGATTTCCTAAGGGTCATAATGTTGGCACACTGTTAAAAAGGCGTTTGGAAGAAGTGGTAGATGACAATAAAACAGATCAATTCGGAGCATCGAAGAACTATACGTTTGAAAATCTACCTATTAAAAAGGCGGTATTCATAGACAGTACATGGAATCAAAGCAGAGGAATTTATAAAGACGAGAGAATCAAATCGATTAGGCCTATAATTTTGCAAAATAGATGTTCGCAATTTTGGCGTCATCAAAAAGGTAGCCCACGCTGGTATCTAGCTACAATTGAAGCCATTCATCAGTTTTTATTGGAGGTTCATGTCAATGCGTGGGGTTTAAATGAAAACTACAAAGGACTAGATAATTTGGAAATTGAAGCAAGCTTTTACAGAACAGCTCATTTGAAAAACGTATGCGCAAGCAACATGGAACCAACCGCTCCTTACAATGGTCAATACGATAACCTAATGTACTTTTTCGCAAATATGTATGATTTAATACACAAATATTATGATCATAACGAACTTAAATCCTACCGCAGACCTATTTAAACTAAAATACATTGTTGGAAAACTTGTAATTTTATTCAAAATCTTATTTTCTGAATAAGGAATACTTTTCCTAGGACAATTTATTTTTTCTTTTTTTGTTTTGTTTCTTCCTGGCCATTGCCAGATTCGGAAATCTCTGTTCTAGGTTTCTGCCAATTCAAGGGATTGCGTCTGAACATTGGCCATGGTGGTATAGTTAACTAAAATTTAAAACTTTAATACACATCCAAATTTAAAAAGACTACTTACCAAAGAAGCTAACACAAAACCAGCTCCTAAGATATACACTGTTTGAGAAAATTGTTGAATGATTGCTCCCCAAATTAAACCAACGATACCGAACAGTGTTATAATAAAGCGAGAGTACTTCTCTGCCTTGTGTTGACCTACAAAGTCCTGATTATAAGAATAAACAATAAATGTATTTTTTAATTTAGTGACAAGTTCATACCATATGAGTTTGGATGTTGAACATTTTGTAAGAAGTTACTGAATAAAATGCAAACAACACGTCTACACTACACGGCTGTCAAATATTGCTTCTTCTTTTTTACACAATATAGGTCATTCATATAATGATTTATGTGCTACCATACCGTCACCAAAATTTCTACAGTTGGCAATACCAATTGTCAAAGCACCTTGCCGTTATTACGAATTACACAAAAAATTTCAAATATATATACTTATATACTCAAATTCTATATAAATTCCTTTTATTAAAAAATATGTTAAAATTAAATATTAAAAAAAAATGTTAGCTTTTAATTTTAATTATAAGGCTAATAGAATAATAAATAAATAAATAAAACAAAAAATATAACAATATACGTTTATTTTTGAATTTTTATTTCAAACTTATTTGATTCTTTATTTCCTAAAACATTTGTTAGTAATCATACCTCTTAACAATTTGAGTGATGTAATAATTCAATATGAAAGTTCTAGTAGCCATTAAAACTAATATTTTAAAATAAGTTTTGATAACATAAGGATTTGCCCTAAATTCTATGCAGGTGCATGTTTTATTTTATATATAAGTTCTCCACGTAAGACATATATGTATACGTGCCATTAATGTGTATTTTGTTTTGAAACTTAAAATTGTAATATGGTAATAAAAAAGAAAAGATTATTATTAAATACTCATCGAGAAAAGATTTATAAATAAAATAGAAAATTTCTACAACTGCATACTCAATAAACAAGGAATAATAATTTCAATTATATATAGGAAATTTAATCATCATCGGTTAATTCCAAAAATTGAGTACAAACATCGCGACTACATTCGCCTTTGCTGTTGAATAGAAATTTGTAATAATGCCCATCAGCGCATATTGCTAATAACAAACAAGAAAAGCAATATTAATTCAATGTCTTATAAGTATGAATATATTTACCTATAACAGAATTAGGGTCTGAACCAAAAGCACAAATGCATGGTGGTTCTTTGGGTATAGAGAACTTTACAAAACTCCACTGGCTGGAAAAGTATTTTGGTACCATTGGTATTGACGATTCTTTGGATTTATTATCATCCAAGTTAAATACGTGTATGGTACCATGGTCAGACGAAACTACCAACATAGTTGATGTGTGGTTAAAGTTGATGCAATAAATGGTTGCTTGGTTGCTGCCACGTCTGAGTTCATTCACCTTCTTTCCCGTCTCTGTATCAAATATTCGAATAAGTGTGCCCTTTTCACTAGCTGTAGCTAAGCGCGTTCCTTGTAAATTAAACGCGATACAACATAAATTGGCCTCATGAGCCACTACTTCCAGAGGAGCACGTTCTGTATTACCTAAATCTACAATCTATTAAATTAAACAAATTTATCATGTTTATAAATTAGGCCAATAAACAAAGTTTGATGTTAATAAGTTATATTTGTTTCGAGCTCATAAAAATGTGGGATTTAAATGAAAAGGAATAACAAACTTGAAATTATTTCAATAAAGTGTTTTCATTTTATTCATTTTTGGTCCTATTAGCCGCAACCTTTTTTGATAAGTATCTGTGTTCAATAATTTTGAAGGAGATAATTTTCAATAAATTAGGCACTAACATTTCATGTATTGAAATTTTATATTTTTAATTACAAATCGGTCCGGCCTAATGTACATTGTACGCACACTCATACATACATATGTACGAGTACATACATGTTTACCATAAATTTATAAGCATGGATTTAGTGAAAATCATAAGTAGGTAGGTATGTACAGACATAAATATGTATGTATATCACGCAATTACTATACCGCTGTTATAACTAAAATCTAATTTTGAGAAAAACGTTTTTAAATATTTTTCTTCACAGAATAAAAACCTTTAAAATGTTTTTCATGTTCCTTTGTTAATTAAAAACCTATTTTCGGTGCAGAAATAGATACTATGTATAGGTACGTATGTACATATGTGTAAATGTATCTTAATTTAAATTATTTACAGAAGTTAAATATTAGATTTCACATTAATAAACAACCATTAGTTTGCGTTAAATGAAACAAGATGCAAATGGTGCAACTTAGAAAGCAAATAAACAATATGTATGTATTATGAGTAAAAAAATAATACTTGGAAAAAAAAATAATAAGCATAGGTATATACTACATACCTGCACATGACCAGTACGCCGAGCTGGGAATGCCAATAAACTTTTATTGCTATGAGGGCATAAAACGCATAGACCATGAGGGTTAGCATTGGTTTCAAAAACATGCAACTGTCTCGGCTGTTGCGTAAAGGTAAATACTTTAATAAAGCCAGCAAACACTACAACAATACGATCCCGTCTTAGGCGGACTGATTTAACGGGTTGATTGAAATCCAGAGAAATAGCTGGTGCTTTTTTCAAGTCGTCCCATATTATTAGTTTATTGGGAGGATACAAAGGTCGTATGCCACCACCAACAACGGCTAAATAGTTGCAGCGAAATAACATTTCCACATAACTCAAACCACCTTCGGGATAATATTGGCGTTCCTTTTCTTTTAATGGATCACTGTTGAAAACTCTAAACCCGGAATCAGTTGCACAGGCAAAGCAACCTTAAAATATAAATTTATCGCAAACTAGATATTAAAAGATAATTATATCAACGAACCCTGGTCCTGGTTGAAGCCTACATAGAGTAAACCATTACCGTAGGGATTGTGATCCACCAAATTCATGGTGTTTTTCTATTTTTTATATTTGCTTCAATTCGTATACCTGACGTCTGATAGAATTTTTTTTGTTTGTCTATTGATTATGCGGGCAGATCTAGAAATTGGTATGTATATTAGTAATCATGTAATAAATCACATTTATTTACATGTATATTTATATATATATATTGCGCCCTAAAGTAAAACTTACAGTATTACGCTACTATTTTTTAATATACTGCTACAATTTGTTTTTTTGAGAAACTTTATCTGTATATTCCGTGTTTGTTATTCACTTGAAAGAAAAATGTATATTTGTTTTTTTTGCTTTCTTTTGTTATTATACATTTGACACATTTCATTCGCATGTAGCTGCCAGATCTATCTTATTTTTACCGAAACTAGCGATATTTTGGGAACTATTTACATTTTTCAATTCTTATATGTCAAAGGCATATTTATCTAGTCATTACATCTCTCCTCATGATCTTGGATGTTTACTTGGTGAAACTGTCAAAGATTTGTTGGAAGTGTGACCTTTTTATATTTTTGACAGTCATAACTATTATTATACAAGTACAAAGCCGATTTTGGTTTAAGTTAAGTTGCATTGACCTTATTATATGGGCCCATGATACAACTAATAAGGTTGGAAAAAATTCATGTTACTTTTCTGCAAGATATTCCTAGGGAAGAGGTTGCCTTATTAGTTGTATCATGTGTGGGCCCTAAGTAAGTCCTGGATAACAAGGTGTGATTTTAGTTGGGCAATTCTGTTTTGAACTTGCTTTTGTGTCTACATACTACGATTGTTGTAACAAAATTTGTTTTCCCTTTAGCTTTTATTTTCATAGAATTCGACATATGTTTTATGTAAAGAAAAACAACAATAATATGCAAACTTACCAATAAATGTATTGATATACCCTTATAAATTGTTTCATACATGATACAACTAATAAAGTAACCTTTTCCCTACAATAAGAACAACTTCAATAAAAATAACGTGCATTTGGTTTTTGTAAACTGTCAAAAAGCCGCCACTTCTACATTTATAGAAGAGAGATAACAAATCAATGGGTGTTTCCTCTTGGCTGCCTTTCATCTCTGCATTCTCTTGATATCCTAAAGTAGTCAGATAACTAACGGTTTAGCTGATGAGGTTACCTTATTAGTTGTATCATGGTTTCACACCTTCTTGCCTTATTCTTTTATTATATATTTTTTAAACTCTTGTACTACAGCAGTCTGTACACCACAAACGGAAACAAGGAATCAAAAGAAGCCAATGCGGAGAAACGATTGGAAACCAAAATAATATAGTCTAGCATGGTCAATCACTCTTCCCTTCTCGCTCCTCTCATTGCAATCATCCAAACTTAAGTTATTCCTAACTGAAATTGTTGTGTCTGATCTATCTCCTACTTTTCAATATTGAGTAATCAAAATTGGTACAAACTCTCAGTACCTTAATACTCAGCACTTCACCAGCACCATGATACAATTAACAAGGTAGCCTCGTCAGCTAAACCGTTAATCAACTGACTACTTTAGGTTGTCAAGAGAATGCAGAGATGAAAGGCAGCAAAACGAGATAGCTGATCCGCGTAAGCTCAGTGCAACTCTCTTCTGTAAATGTAGAAGTGGCGTCTTTTTGACAGTTTGCATAAGTTGTACAAAAACAAAATGCATGTTATTTTTATTGAAGTTGTTCTTATTGTAGCGAAAAGGTTACCTTGTTAGTTGTATCATGCTATGAATGCTTTTCACCATTCTATTAAAAACAGCTGGCATCTCTACTTCAGCTGACAAAGGCAGTTTAATACCAGGTAGCCTTACACGCCCAGCTGACTACTGCTTTTAGCTTGTCTAACTGTCAAAATGCACAAACATACAAACGGAGGACAGTAATACAGTTTTTCTCCCAACAAAATACATGGTGTTTGTTGTAATTATGCGATTACCTGGTATCTATCGGCCTTTTAGTAGAGAAACGTCGAATGGCGCTTTTGTATACTGTATAACAACAAATTTGATGTGACCACCTCGTATTGATGTACCATGTCATCAATATGACCAACTCTGTGATGACCAAGGCAAATAAGTTTTTCCGAGTTTGTTTTCTTCTCTCCCATAATTAAATCTCCCTTGAATGAGATTAGACACAAAAACAAAGCAAATGCGCGCCATAAATTATAATGGACAATGATAGACCCACTTGTAAATTCGGGAAGCAGTGCTATAGGTAATCACTCGATTTATTTATTAAATTTTTTTTTTTTAAGTAAATGTGTACAATATTTAGACGAAATGCAGAACATCGGAAAGAAATGGCACATCCCGGAGACGTAGATTATATTGTTCCTGATATGCCAGAACCAAATGATAACGCCACGAATTGTAAATATGGAAGAAATTGTTATAGACTCAATCCGGACCACTTTAGAAACTTTACACATCCCCGCAATAGTGAGTCATTAGAATTGTTGTGAAATAACTTGCGTACATATGTAGATAGGCATTTGAAAATTACGTTTTTTCATTTCAGTCAATATTCAAAAAAATTACACAAAATACATTCTAAAGCGCAAGAGCAACAGAAGAAATAGCGATAGTAGTTTTGAGTACGATGTGAGTGACGACGATCCGTTTGCTGGAGATTCGGATGGTTCAGATTATGTACCTAGCGATGAAGACTAATATAAATATATATAGTACATATGTACCCATTTTGTCCAAAACATATCTGCATTTGATTTGTGGAATGATTATGCATTTTCAGTTTTCTTTTAATAAAAGCCTTCATCTATATCATCTCCAGGTTTGTTATCGAAAACAGCGCCCCATTTTGCAGCTTCGCCTCCTCGTACTTTGACATTATAACACACATGTTCTGCTTTAAGTACACTTTGACGCATAGTATATATTTTACGCGATAACTCACGACATCTATGAACATTAAGGCTAATATAGCTGAAAGAATGTTTTTTTTTAAAAGGTTTCAACTTTTTTTTTTTTTTTTTCTTTACCCAGTATAAAATTGTTGTAGTACTTTGCATGTTGACAAGCAAGTATCAGTCTCACCACTACCTAAAGAATTTATACAACGTCTCATTAGTTCTCCTGTAAGGTCAGAGACTCCTAGTACATATTCCGTGGGATCAACAAAAAATGAGAAGACTTTTTGCTCCTCATCATCCCGGTCATCTTTGGGCTTTTCAATATCCGAATAGTTCATTTGATTTTGCAAATCCAACCAATCTGAAATTGACTTCACAACGTTATCGTCAGCGGCTTTACCATTTTCGGCGTATTTAAAATATTCCAAAAAGGTGTAAGCTTCTATGAATTCCTGCAAACCAGGAGAAAAAGCTCCACGATAATGATAGGGATCGTGCCCGCGTAACTCGTTAGCAACTGCTTTAAAATTTACTTCAATAAGTTTCGCCAAACGTTGCTGTGCTTCCACTAAAACTTTTTCCTTGTTAGACTTACGAGAATCAATTGAATGCAATAAAAATATAACACGCTTCGATTCAATGGTAATGTCGCGACTCAGTTTGACTATACGCTCGTAACGATCATGTTTTGTATCCAGTTCATCAGCATACAAACGAAATGCTTTCAATACAGGATTACTTTCATCTATTAAGGGCTTTTCCTTATTTTTTTGTTTCCAATTTTGACGATTTCCCGTATAGTTGGGCATTTTATCTACAAAATTTACTTTTTACAATTGTTTGTTCAAGCTCAGCGTTGATCAGCGTTGCCACATACACTTTTAGCATTCGGAAGGGAAAACTAGAAGAGATAGGGCCCCTTTATTCAATAAGAAAAGTATGAAAATGTTGGTAAATAGTGCTGCCGGAGGACAGTTTTTGAACAGAACGTAAAATCGCCAACTCATAAACGGTTTTAAGTATCCGAAATTGTATTTTTTTCATAACCCGGCATGTAGGGGGCTGTTCACAAATTAGATTAGATTTTCACAGCCCCTAGACGGGAATGCACTTTCACTAAATTTTTGTATACGCATTATGAATAAAAATTTCAATGAAATCTGTGACTTTTATAAAAATTTCTTGGTTAGTTTCAAAGGAAAGTGAAAGTTCATTTTAAAAATGTCCTCAAAGCGAAGAGTTGGCAAGTATAATTGCCAAGACTACTACAAACATAAATTTATAAGGCAATATGCGAAAATAATTTTTATTGCTAAACTTTTATTAATTAATTTAATAATTATCACAATAAATTTACTTCATTTGTGTTCTTTATTCATATTTTCTGTAAAAATGTTTTAAATATTTTCCCATGTACAAAATAATTTAAAATTCACAATTATTATTCTACTGCAATCCTGAAAATTTGTATGTACCGTAGAGTAGAAAACCGTGCTTACTACCTTGTCACTTTACTTTCAGTAAATGTCAAAAGATTACTTTCAGGAAAATTTTGCTGAAAGCTGAGTTGAAAGCTAGAAAATTGTGAGTGTGTTAGTAAAAAGTGTGCGTGTTTTGCAACTTTCAGGCATTTACTTTCCAGTCTAAGTGGCGGGTAAGTATTCAAAATTTGTTCTTGACAACCGGCCTAAGGGATTTTCTTCTCCATGGGTGGTTATACAGCTTAGCGTACAAAATCTGTGTGCATCTGGCAGAACACTTTCATTGTACGGCAATTGGTACCATTATACTAAATCCGACCCCATATTACGAGAGAATATATAACTGTTAGACAAATTTGCTTCTATGCAGGGTATACCTGTTTTAAATCCTAGTACACAATATCTCTGGATTAAATATACATCATAGCCGAGCGAGCGATTACAGTTAAACTTTAACGAAACATTGCAAAAGTAATAACAATAATTCGGATCTGGCATCAACGGAAAAGTTTACAAACAAAACTCAGCTGAGCTGTAAAAAATGCCAAGTATTCAAAACAGACATTTTTGTTTAGAAAAACTTAATTTTGTGTAGAAAATGATTGAACGTAACAGTAACAGCTCCTTGGAAGCAAAAGGTGACAAACTGTGCTTCGATAAAAATGAATTCTTAAAGGTCAGCACATGTGAAACCATTGAAAAAAAAAAAATTTGCATAGTAACCATGTTTTCTTGAATATTTTTAGGAGAATTTTTCTGTCGATGAGTTTTTACATAAAAATCGTAATGCTCCTAGTCTGGAGCTATTAAGGGACAACTTGGGTATATATCTAAAGGATCTGAGAGCTTCAATGATAGACCTTATAAATGAAGACTACGCGGATTTTGTAAACCTTTCGGCAAATCTTGTTGGTTTAGATCAATTAATTGACTCTATACATAAACCTTTGGAAAAATTTCGTGACGAAATAGCTAGCATTCAAGACATGATTGATGATAATATAAATGATATTAAGACAAAATTAGAGTCTAAACGTCAATTAAGGGAACTTAAGCGAAATTTGCAGTGCTTAAAAAGAGTTTATGAATGCACTCAGAAACTGAAAGATTTACTAGCAAATCAATTAAGCGGTACTCGAGTAAAACCGATCGATTTAGAAAGAGCTGCCTTAGACCTGGTACAATTAAAATTTAATGAAAAATTTTGCTTAGATTATTTAAATAATGAACAAAAAAATATGATTCTAAACTTGGAAAACTCTGTCCATCAAAAAGTGCGCTTATTTTTCAATGACGCTTTGAAAACGTGCAATACCACGTCCACTGAACCCTTGGAAAGATGTCTTCGCATTTATATTACACTCGATGCTTGCACAGTAGCGGAAACTGCTTTCAAAGAAGATGTTGTGGCACCATATATGAAAGATATTATAAGCGAACATAATTTGCAGCAAACCCCGCAAGGCTTAGCTGGAATTTATAGCAAAGTTTTGAACTTTATTTCTCTACATATGACAGATTTGCTAAGATTGACCCAGTATACTGATAAGCTAAAAGGATTCAATTTTTTAATACACAGTTTTTGGTCAGATGTTGAAATGCGCTTGGAAACTCATATGACATCTATATTTGCACCTGGAAATTCAGAAGTATTCTACTCCAAATACAAATGTACTCGTGATTTCTTGAACAAAATCGAGGAAATTCTAGTGACTGACGAAGTCGTTACTGCTTTCAGAAAACATAAGCAAACAAAAAGCTTTCACGCTAGGTGGAATCTTCCAGTATATTTCCAAATCTGTTTTCAGGTAAACACAACTAAGTTAAACAAAATTTTTGATGTGAAAATAATTTTATTTTAGGAAATTGCGGGACAATTTGAATCAATCTTGGAGCCCATATTAACCGATGCCAGTTTTAATAGCTCTTCGGCACACTACGAACTTAATCCGTTTACATATGCTCAAAAGGCCATTTTAAAATGCTGGTCGGAAGGTGTGTATTTGCCAGAAGTGTTTCCAAAATTTTTTAAACTGCACATACAAGTAATATTAAGATTATCCCACTGGATCTCCGATGCAGTAAATTTCATTAACTCTAAAGATGGTTTAATTGTAATGAAAAATAGGAAAACTCATACATTAGTCGCTTTGCATTCTGATATAAGCAAACTAGTTTTAGATTTACCACAACAACAAGAAATTATCTTGAAATCATTGAGCTCTCCATCAATACAACAGAAGAGTCATGAGCTGGTAGTTGTTAAAGGTTCAGTGGCGAAATCGTTTGGCGATTTAAACGACGCTTTAAACTGTCATATAATAGATATACAACAGTCATTAATAGATACTTTGATTTTGAGCTGCGGTCCAGAAAATGTCAAACAAGTTAGCGATTTGCCACGATTATATCGTAAAACTAACCGCGATGTGCCAACACGTTGTTCAACCTACGTAGATCAAATGCTTAAACCATTAAAATCATTTAGTGCAGAATATGAAAACAAACTGGATAGGAAGGTTATCAAAAAAGTATTACAAGGCGTTTTAAACAAAATAACTTCAGAGTATGTGTCTAAAATGTATTCATTTTGAAAATGTTGTTAAAGGTTCTGCTGTCTCTTTAGTTACTTGCAGGCCGTCATCGATGTACTAACGTCGGTACAAAAGACCGAAGAATCTTTAAGGCGTTTAAGGAACCTAAAAGGAGGAGCTACATCTACTTCATTTGCATCAGCTTCAACTTCTATTTCGGATGATGACAAGATACGTTTGCAATTGCGTGTTGATGTCTCAGCGTGGACAAATGAATTGTCAAAGCTAGACTTTATGCCTTGCGATGTTGACAAATTGCTTGAATTAAACTCTATGGTGGAGGAAAGTATCAAAAATAAATAATCAATTAGTTTCAAAGTATGCACAAGTGTTATTCAATAATAACATTTGCTATTTAAACCTACTTGATAAGTTTTGTTTTTAAACAATGAAATTGTTTGCTTTTAGAACTAAATTGTTTACTGCATCTTATATACTCGTACAGATTTTGCTTAACACCCTTGAACATTATAATTATAAAAGTAGACGAGTATACAGCGACATAATTAATGTGTTAATTAAAACGATTGATATTTGATTATTGTTTTAATATATTTTTATTAAAGGCACACTATAAAAATATAACGACATCGTATATTTTCGAAAATAGCAATTCGTTTCCTACTTATTTTTAAATTTACAAAAAAAAAAAAAAAACAAGGCCACAAAGTTTTAAAAACTAAGAACCAAATTTTTACATTTCAAAAGATTTTGCTTAACTATCTAGCCGTTACAATACATTTAAATGCGGAATATCCTGGTACTTATGTTTACCTTTTTCTACTGATTTCAACACTGTGTGTTTCAAATATGCAGCACTCATGATCTTACTCCTTAATTGGCCCTGTGAAGAGAAATATATGTGTATAAGCTATTGATGATAAATTAAAATCCAAGTTTAATAAAACACGTTACAAAAGCAAAAAAGCTAAAAAATTAAAAAAAAAAAAAACATTTTCTTCAAAGCATAACTAGCAGCTTGCAGACGGAATGCTTGCACAATTACAAGGGATAAGTTGCAAAATACATTAAAGACAATCAAATCATATTAAAACAAAAGCTGTTACAAAATTATAAAAGAAAACATGCATTCAATTTACAGTTTTAGTTCTTCGGTGTCTGGTAGTTTGGCGAAGAAAGATTCTACACGTTCCACAGTCACGGCTTCCAATGTTTTTGGATTCCACTTGGGCTTCTGATCTTTGTCAATGAGTAGGGCGCGTACTCCTTCCTTAAAGTCACTGTTTTCTAAATGGCGCACAACCATGCGGTACTCCATATTAAGACATTGTGGTAAAGATAGTTTCGCTCCCAACTCCAATTGGCGGAACGTCACTTTTAAAGAGGTGGGTGACATTTTGAGCAAAATCTTTAAAACAAAGTTGACAAGGTATTAATTTATATCAATATTTTGTTGCAAAATTATTACTATTGATAACTGATATTGACAACTATTCCATTCGGTTAGACAAGTAAAAAAGAAATCATTTTTAGTTTAAGCCGAAGAACAAATTTTTTAACAATCGCTGCCGAAAAATTTGTTGCATGTACTCGTAATTTATCCCAATAAAAGTTCAACAAAAAAAATGTAAAAGTACAAAGTTGCTCAAACTAAATGCAAAATAAAAAAAAATGTAGGTCACACCTATCGAAATATAAACACAATTCCTTAAATACTATTGGAAGGTAATGAACATGTTATTTTAAACGCATAATCAACAGTTTGTTTAAAAACAAAATTTTTTTGTACATTGACTCTTCCGAGTAGATTATCTTATCCCAAAATTCAATTAGCTTCCTTTTATAGTCATTCTCTGTGCGAGAATTGTGTTTAGATCGACAAAAACTCATCCACTTCTTCAATTCAGGAGTAATTTAAATATAATTGACGCAAAAATTAATACGATTGCATTCGTACAGATTTTGTTTAATAACAAACAACGTGAACTTCTTGCTAACTTTTCTATCGGCATGTGAAGGAAACCCATATTCCAAGTATAATGGACTCTAGCTGTAGTTTTTGCAATACATTCTCTATAATAACTAGAAGTCCATCCTTCAATACCATAAAATTTAGCTGTCAAAAATGCGCACACTTTAACCGTCCATTTTCTTGTTAGTAACCCCAACTTGGCTTGTCATAAATGTGCATAATGTACGCATTTGTAACTACCTTGCATCTCCTTATAAAGTTCTTGTTCTTCTAAATGTAGTCTTGTTAGAGAGTGGCAAAAGGCTTTAATTTCAGCACTTGGCGCAATGCTCCATACCACTGTACATATCCGGCTGCTGGTATTTCATTGTATTCTTAATAATAATAATAAATAACCATTGTTAGGTATGCTAACAATGGTTATTTCATTATCATTTTTGTCCATAGTAGATCAAGTCGAATATAAAATCGCCTTGATCTGCGTTGAGCAATACTTTTTCTTTTGGTTTCCATAAAGGACGCAACTCCTCTAACATTTCATCAAGTACTTTACTTACGAATTTAATCGATTGACTGATTTCATTCGTTTATTGTTGGCACAACGTGTAAAAGTACAAGCGTTTTATGTCCTGTGGATTTTAAGCATTAGAATATGGTTCTAAGTCATTTTTTGCTCTTATCAAACTGTCTGTTCAATTTTTTATTTTCTTCCCGCTACAAGACTATTTAAAGGACTCAGTGTTTCAGGCGGGTGTGTGTTTATTACACTTTATTGCTATTTAATTAATAATGTAACTAAAAATGCATTTGAGTTTTAATTATTTGCATGCATGATTACTAGAGATTTCTTTGCTACTGAAGTAAAATTTGTTAAATTTAAATTAGCGCTTTTATGAGTTCGCATAACGATATGCAGTGTGACTTTTCTCACTTTGCCAGTTACTTTTTTACTACAAAAGTTGTCAGTGTTTTCGGCGGCGGAATCCCCAAATATAAGACTTTTGTTAGTTTAAAGCTGTTTGTTTATTGCTATTTGACAAGGCTTTTTTATTATTGGACCATGCCATATTGCAATTAAAATTGTAACACTTAGGCCCCGATTATGGTTCACAACATTTGTTCATTTATGTATGTATTTTTTGAAAAGTGATTATGGTTTACAACTATTGTGGCAAGTGTTGTCAAAATCTTACAACACATTATCAGATGTTGTCAAAAACTTACGACACCTACTGAGGTGTTGTCTTGTTGATGTTACCAGTTAAATTACGAAAAAATTATAAAATTTTTAAGTGTGCATACAAAATGTTTTGCAAAAATATAAAAAAAAAACAATTAATTGTTAAAATTTATTAACAAAATATAAATAAAAATACATCTATACACATAATTATTACCCATTTTTCGATTACAAAACAGTTTTATTTTGTATTTTGTAGTTGCAATGGATTTAAACTGCAATCTATAATTTTTTGGTCCTTTCATTATCATAACCAAATTAAACATCAACATTAACATAAATTTTTATGGCTTTGTTTGTACTTTTCTAGCAAAAACGTTTTTCATTCTTTTCATTTTTACCAATTCTTTTCTACGCGGTAGTTGCGGTGTTACATGAAATCCAACACTCCATGTCTTTTTGTTGTAAAACTTGACAATGAAACGTCAAAATTTATTGTTTTTCGCTTGTGTATGTGTAATGAAAGCAACATACGCGTGCATCTTTCTGGAAGTGTGGCTTTACTTGGTAGTTTTTTGTGTGCAGGCATGTATTTTTGCGGAAAGATGCTCTACAAATGAAAAACAACTCTGTGACATACACAACACCTAGATGTTGTGAACCATAATCACAAAAAGAGTTGTAAGTTGTGTTGTAAATCTTACAACACAACATTTAGATGTTGTGAACCATAATCGGGGGGTTATATTGTGCACAAATATATTCACATGAATATCCTTCCAATATTGTATACAATTTTTTTTTAATAAGATAAAGTTCATAATTTTCATTTACTTTTTAATCGGATTTTTTTTAACAATTTATCAGCTTACTCAACTGCAGCTTATTTTTCAGCCAACTCTTCTTTTATTCTGCCAAATTACTTTTAAAAACTTACTATCAACATGACATATGTATGTATTTAATTCACGTAAACCGTTCTAATTATTTCTTGAACACAATGCTACATCTCTTTACATACATACATATACATATAAACATACATATGTATGTTTATGCACGTATGCCTATAGGTACCACTGAAAAATTGATAGCTCTGATTAGAAATTACATACCTACATAGAGATGTACATATACATATAACAATGATGGTGTAGTACTAAATGGAAAAAACTACCAAGCCCTATTAAATAAATAAGATTCATTGTTTATTTATGGCACTTACCTCAGCAGTGTTTTTCGCCCATTCGCTTCCATCGTTATTTAGATTCTCGATAATCTCTTCTACACTTTCGCCATCGAAACATTTATTGATTTGGTTAAGATGTGGATCTAGGACAAATGGTTTTGGCGATGGATTATTAAATTTGTTCAAAATATCAGGAACTTCATCAGCATCAGGACAATTAAGCAAAGCCGATTCCAAATCGTTAATTTTTGAACTCGAGCAGTAATGTGTAGCAATACCCGCCTTGAGGACATCTTCGCCTTTTAGACGAACGCCGGTAAGACCGAGGTATAGACCAAGTTTACCTTGCAAGCGAGGAAGGAAATAAGAACCGCCCACGTCTGGGAAGAGACCAATAGCTGTTTCGGGCATAGCGAATAGAGTACGTTCAGTGGCCACACGATATTTGCCATGTACTGACAAACCCACGCCACCTCCCATAGTTATTCCATCAATGAGCGCAATGTAAGGTATGGTATAGTTGCCTATTAAAGCATTTGTAGAATATTCTTCGCGGAAGAAAGTTTTCGACTCCTCACTGGGACCAGACTCAACTATGGCGCGCACATCACCTCCGGCACAAAAGGCTTTATCACCGGTGCCTTTAATTACCACTAATGACTTGGTTGTTTCACACCTTTTCAAGTGCTTATTTATTTTGCGTACCATATCCAAGTTAATAGCATTTAATGCTTTGGGACGGTTTATAATAATCAAGCCTTTCACAAAACAGATTAGTTAAAACCAAAAAACTCAACAACAAAAAAATACAATTTTTTACCTTTATCAGAAGATACTGTAGCCAAAACTGATCCTGACATATTACGCATTATCTGTGCGTTAACAGAATTGCCCAAAACAGGCAAGGTGCGGTTGCCAAAGGCATAAATTATACGTTGAATGGGCTAGAAACATACATATTTCACGTATAATTTTACAGCAAAAATGGGCAAAATAAAGCTACTTTATTCCCACTTTTTTTGTATCATACATGCTTTTATGAACGAACATATGTATATACGTACTTATACATATACGCATATTTGTTTTTCCGAGTACTTACCATATTGCACGTCCAATTAAAAATTTCTCTCCAAGTTCAACGAAGTTGCGCAATTGTATTTTACTTTATGAATCGAATTCCTAAGGAGAACTAATTAAATCGAACCAATATTTCTTTTTGTAAATATCGCTTTGCTTTGTTCAATAAGATATTTCATACACATATATACAAATATA
Organism: Sturmia bella; assembly: GCA_963662145.1. Taxonomy (NCBI): domain Eukaryota; kingdom Metazoa; phylum Arthropoda; class Insecta; order Diptera; family Tachinidae; genus Sturmia; species Sturmia bella. The sequence continues at coordinate 7,124,435 of OY759168.1, read as the reverse complement.
TGGGCACTCAGATTACTCTATTATGTGGACTTTTATATGTCAAACTCAGCTGAAGGAAATAAGGTACAGGGTGCATCATAATATAGCAAATTTACAGTGATGTCTTAATATCGGATATGAGTTACAGTTACACACGAATGTAAAAATCGACATTACGATAACGATCATTCATCATACATATATGATTAATAATGCTTATTCCGGTTCTCGAAGTGTTCAGGGCTTGTCAAATACTAAAGAAAGCGCAGTCGAATTTGCTTTGGTTTATTGCAGCTCTCGAATAATTTTAGAACGTTAATATACACGAATATGTACACAAAACTTACAAATATTATTCTGCCTTCTGTTTTTCTAATCAAAAACACAAAATAGTACTTTTTATAAGTGCATACTTTAAAACAGTTTTGTGGAACGGAATTCAAGTCAAAAATTGTTAGGTATAAGAATTGTAGTTTCTTCATTTATCTGCAGAAGAGTTATGTACGTATGATATGCATCTGACATGACGACCAAATCATAATTCTTAAACATATGTAGCTCGCAATAATTTCCTTGAACATAAGAAGAAATTACAATAATGCTTTCCGTTTCATTAGCATAGAAAGGTCCTGCAAAACCATAATGCAATAAATAAATGTATCATGTACAAAACAAAGTTGTTCGATTTGAAAAATTATATGTGTACACGTATGTAGTATAGCAGCAAGTAGTAAATAATATATACTTTTATGGTACCTATAGCTCTGTTTGTAAATTTTTAATATTAATAAAACCAACTTAACAACTTTTAACAGAAGTATAAATTGCAATTTTATTTGGTACTTTTACTAGTGCATAAACAATAAAGTACAAAAATCATTATTATTACCCAACTGCAAGGTGAACCGCTAAATAAAGTCCCTCTTGCAAAAATATTTAAAATTAAATTTTTTATTTACTAAATTTATTAAGAATCGAAGAAGTGAAGAAAAAATAAGTTGTCCAAATGTAAGAACCATTTTTTTATCTCTAATCTGCATGCATTTTTTTATTTGAGGGTTGAGTTTGCTTTAAAGCCTTATTTACTGTGTCAACTGTATTGTCATATTCATTTAACTTTTTCGCTAAAAAGTAAATTTCTGCCAATGCGATGATTAAAGCACACATAATGCCCAACAATAAACGTAAACCAAATTCCATGTTACCAATTATTAAATTAATGCCAAGAAAACCAAATGCAAAGCCAGCTGCAACTGAGAATATAAACTGCAATACCGCTATAACTTGGCTGTTAATGGCTTTGACTAGAATAAAAAAGTAGTTAAATGAGGAAAGAATTAAAGCTATTTGTACTAACTTTGATAGGCTACTGTGTCTTCTGGATAGTGTTTTAGTACAGCGTCCACATTTTTAGTCATCTTACGATACTCCAGATTCTGCTGTTCTTCACGTAGCTTTTGACACCGGGCCTCTAGTTCAGGATTTCTCTTAATAACTTCATTTTTCGGTAATTCCAATTGACAACCTTCTAGAAGCTCGTTAAGGTAAATATTCACACCATGATCTTTACGTAGTTTTCTCAGAAAATTGCTTAGCCAACGCAAATCACTTAAGTGCAAATATATATCCACGTCTGATATATTTTGATTTTTATTCGACGATTGCTTCTTGAAATTTTCAACATGAGACAATGCAGAATCTCCCTCCGTAATTTCCTTTAACAGTTTAATATCGATTTTTTGGATATGGGCAGTGACGTTGTCATCAACAGTTTTAACATTTGATGGAGCTTGTGTGGAGGGAGTTTCGAAGAACTTGCGTAAATTTTCAGGGACGTTTTTAAAGTGCTTGCTGTGGTTCGCTAGATATTCTAGAAGACATTTAGAAGCTTTAACCCGAATACGGTTATCTTTTATAGTTGTTATAGAGTCCATTTATTCTCTTTTACTTTGGGATATTAAGTTTTAATTGCAAATCTGTGTACAAATCAGAAATTTCTTCTTCTTTTATGGCAAAAGAGTTATCTAAGCGTTCATAGCTATGTTTGATTTGATCTTCAATTTGCACCCTACGCTGAGATCTCGCTAACCGCCTTAATTTAAGATCTGCACTAGGCTAAAAATATCAAAGAAAATTAAATTTGTAGGTACGTATGCGAAGTTAAATTTAGTGCATAAAATTGATGTATACCTCGTTTGATGTTTGCGACACAGTGATTATATTTTCAACTCCACTAAGAAGACATTTTAATTCATCTGACAAATCGTTCAAATTGGAAGTTCCAAGGCTAATTAACTTATCTGAAACTTCGTATTTAAGTGAACCAACCGTCTCAGTTACTTTAAAGAGAGTGTCTACTTCAGAATCGTTTCGTTGTGTTTCGAAATTAGTTACAAACGTTTCTATTTCACCGTTAATAAAAACTCTATGGTCTAATATACGATATTGGGCGTTATAAATATCTGCAGAATATATACAAATGTTATATATAATTTCTTTTTTTATAAGAAAAAGAATCACCTTTTCCAAGCTGTGCTATCATTTTCCTTCACTTGATGATTTTGAAACGTCACATGATAAACGCAATAAGTGTTGCAAAACGGGTTAGTAAAAACCGCTAGTTTGATGCACGATACAAATAATAAAGTACCTTCCTCATTTGCTGAACCTGTAATCATCCGAATTCGTAAAACTGTCATGAGAATGCAGATATGAAAGGCAGCCAAAATGAGAGAACAAATCACAATAAGTTCTGTCCATCTCTTTTCTGTAAATGTTGTACAGCTTATAGCAGCCTTTTTGGCAATTTTCAGAAGTTATACAACACCTACATGCGTTCTATTTTGCATGAACATGTTTTTATTTTCTTACTTTTAAGACAGTAAACAATATATGCTGTGGGTTAGCATTACTTAAAGTTGCCAACCTTTTATATGATTTTTTTTTTTGTTGAAACGCACTGACAGAAGGAACGAACGTACGTGCATTTAATAACGGCACTAAAAAAAGCATCTATTGGAAAAAAGAAACATCCCGAAAATAATTTTAATTACATTTTTAACACAGTCTGAATTATTTTTATATAACTGATTCGAAAAAATCTTAAATGAGCGAAGAATTCAAGCTGCCAAAACGTTCACGTAAACGCACGCGTGAAGTAAAACGCAAAGCCCGACCTGAATTAGACAAAGAAGGCTGGACGGCATTACGCTATGCTGACCACTTCGAAGCTTTTTGTAAGGTCAAAGATAACGTCGAACGTATACGTGAAAGCGAGGTAAGCTGCGCAGAATTTATAAAACGTTTCGAGGAGCCCTATAAGCCCGTGGTTATAGAAGGATGCCAGAACGGCTGGCAGGCTCTGGATAAGTGGACACTTTCACGTTTGGCCAAAAAATATCGCAACCAAAAATTTAAATGCGGAGAAGATAATGAAGGCTACAGTGTTAAGATGAAGATGAAGTATTATATAGAATACATGCAGACGACAAAAGATGATAGTCCTCTATACATATTTGATAGTAGCTTTGGGGAGCATCATAGACGTCGCAAATTGCTAGAGGACTATGTAGTACCTCAATATTTTCGCGATGATCTTTTCAAGTATTGTGGTGAAGAACGTCGTCCACCTTATCGCTGGTTTGTAATGGGGCCGGCTAGGTCAGGCACTGGTATACACATTGATCCATTGGGTACCAGTGCTTGGAATGCTTTAATCAGTGGCCACAAACGTTGGTGTCTTTTTCCAACTCAAACACCGAAGGAGTTGCTTAAGGTACCATCTAGCCTAGGGGGCAAGCAAAGGGATGAAGCCATTACGTGGTTTAGCACTGTTTATCCTCGAACGAAGCAGTTGGACTGGCCCAAGGAATATGCACCTCTTGAGATTTTACAGGGTCCTGGGGAAACTGTTTTCGTGCCAGGGGGCTGGTGGCACGTTGTGTTAAATCTGGATGATACAATAGCAATAACTCAGAATTTCTGCAGCCGTACGAATTTTCCCATCGTTTGGCACAAATCTGTACGTGGCCGTCCAAAGTTGTCGCGTAAATGGTTACGTGTTCTGCGTGATAAAGAGCCAGAGTTAGCCAAGATTGCTGAGAATATTAATGTTGATCAAAGCACAGGATTTGCCTCCGATAGTTCAAGCAATTCCAGTTCATCGTCTTCAAGCTCTTCGTCCTCAAGCAGCGATAATGAGGGTGCAGATAATAAAAGTGAAGACGATTCTTGTTCCTCGAACACCGACAGTGGTCAAGAAAGTTTAACTGCCAAAAAGAAAAAGAAGCGACGTATGGGCGGAAATATGTCATCAAATTCATGATGGCCGCCATATTGGTGGGGACGTAGCAGATGCAATCAGTTTAATGATAAGATGTGTAAGAGTAAAGATCATTTAAAACTAAAGGATTCCGATAATCATTTAAAAACTGAAACGGTACAGCTTGAAAAAGAGCCGCTTCCAAGGAAGAGAAAGAGTTGCTTGATTAAATATCTTAATTGGCATCTATTACATTTAGAAATTGTAGAAAATAGTTAACATTTTAAAAATATCACAGTATTGAAAAATTAGCAATTGTTAACAATAATATTTATATTTAATCGCTCCAACTCATTCCATTACCTGATGCTGCTATCATCTGCTAGTTTTTTAATTGTATTTTATACGTTGAACAGTTTAAACCCCATTTTTTATCATTTGGACTTTCTGTTGCTTACGATTTCACTATTTAGTATTTTCTAAAAAAATAATAATGTTCTTTTCTCCCAATATCTTATTTATATATTATTTCGTAAAAAACTCAAGTAAATAGAACATTTGGTTATTGTATCAATGAAGATTTACGACGACTAATTAAGAATAAATCAAATTTTATTTAATTTAAATTTTGAGTTTTTTATACAAATAAACTAGCCAGCATTTTAGAAATCGGGTGGTAAATGCCATTTGGCAAATTTGGATTTCCGCCGACTTTATATGTATTGATTTGCAATCAAACTTATTACTAAATCTTCAAGAGTCTGTAAGGCATTGAAAAATACTCAAAATTTCTTCCAGTCTATTCCAAACTCTAGAGTATTTCGGGAAGAATAACAACTTCATTGTAAAGAAAAACTAATATAAAATATGGTTTCTCGAGCACATTGAGTAAATCTATTGCAAAGTTCTTCAAACTAAAATACACTATAGTTATAACGAAGAAATTCTGAGCCGAAATCTGTACAGCGAAACATTAATAACAAAGTTATAATAAAGCCAAATTATTCGCTTTATAAAAACGGCAATGTCTAAATGTATTTCAAAATGTATTAGTAAAATCTCAAGTACAGTGTAGGTAGTACTTGCACAAAAGCTTTTTGCAATAATTTTCGGATTCCCCGAAATTTCACTGCATGTGCAGTCAATATACCAAACCAATAGTTTCGGTTTATACGAATAAAAAGTCGCTTACACATAATCGTGAATTTCACTAATAATTTATTCACATTGTGTGTATGTATGTAGATATTTTTTATAAGCCGAAAATTATGGTATATCCCAGAAGTAATGTAATTCAGAATTTAAGAAACGTGAGAGTAAACGCTGAAGGAAATTATTCGCTGAGAAGCAAACCATGCAAAACTCACACTAAATGTGAAATCGAGTTGAATCTATTATCCATTTGGACTTTTTTTTTTGATTTCCTGTATCCATTGAATGAAATTGCCTTTTGAGCGCTTTCAACAAATTGTTCGTTTCCAGAAAAGGTTTCATTTACAACAATAGTATGTCTGAAGAGATTTTTGATTTATCTTGCAGTTTTATTAAGAAAAAAAAAAGTTAATTTCTTCCCAGTAATCTTTTTATTATCTTAATGGATTTTGTATTTATTTTTGTTTCTTGGTTTCAGTTTTTGTTTTTATGAAAAGTGTAAACTTTTGTCTGTTCTCTGTATGCGTGTATTCTTGTAGTATTTATGATTATAAGAAGGAAAAAACACAATGGCTGCTGCAGCTACAAATATTGTATAATGCTTTTAAATTGATGTAAAAATAACAGAAATTTTGTTATGTTGTTCTTCCATCACAATATGTTTGCAAACTAGCAATTTACACAACTTAATCGATGTACTGCGCTAACCAGCGGAAACCTTCGCCGTAGCCTTGCCTTTTCAGTACCGAGCACATGAATAATTCCAAAGGACGTCCAGGTAAATCGGAACGCGCTACTTTGCCCTGTAACAAAAGATTATATTTTTAGTTTGGAACTATTATTTATGGTTGCATTTAAAAATACTTTGCCAGTGGTTAATTGGTAGAGACCAAAAACGTTTCTCAGTTCATCTTCACTGGCAGCACCAGGCTTATCGATTTTGTTGCCTAAAATCAATACGGGACAATTTGACAAGGCTTCATCTGTGAGAAGAGAATCCAATTCATTTTTACTCTCTTGGAAGCGACCACGATCCCAAGCATCTATCAAAAAAACTATAGCATCTACAGCTGGAAAGTAATCTTTCCACACACGCCGTGCTAAACGAAAAAAACAAAAAACAAATATTTCTTAATAAATTTTATCGAAGTATTCAATTATATAGTTAGATTAAGATATTACAGTAACTGAAATTTTACACAAAATTATTACTTTTATTTAAGTTCACGAAAGTAAGCGTGATATTTAAATTTTAACTTATCGTTCGCAACATTTTAGATAAGTTCTTGATATACATATGTATATTCGTCGAGATTCTTTTTATCAGCACTTTATTCTTAACTGCACTCTTTGTTATCATTTTTGTTTTCTCATAAAACAAAATGGATATATGTATGCATATTCAAAGTGTGTATTAATGAAAACAAACTCACCTTGAGTGTGACCTCCCAAATCGAAGGTAGTAAAACGCATGTTACCAATGGATAATTCTTCTGATGCTAAATTAAGAAAGTTATGTAAATAAGTTTTGATTGTACTGATTCTGTAATAATTATTTAATAAAAAAAAATTTAATAACTTACTGGGATGCAGAGTTGGAACATGTTGGGCTAACTTATCATCTTTGAGCATGTGCAACAATGTCGTTTTACCAGCATTATCCAATCCAAGGAACAATAGTTTACCAGATTTTTTCCACAAACCTATAATATAATTCAATTTTGAAATTAAAAAATATTTAATATAATTTCTTTGGGCTGAAGGTCTTTTTATTATATGTATATACTTTTTATTTATTCAAATATATTTGGCGACATTGTGCTCTCTTTCGGATAGCTTCTTCAGCAGAAGAATAAGTTATCGAAATGAGAGCGATATACCGACAAAAATATCTATTCGAAAAGAAAATAATATTAAATTAAAATGGGGTCGAATAAAACCTTATATTAAATTAAAAAATATATACAAATCAAATTTTATACATGTATGTATGTATATGGAAAAAATTTGTACTTTCTTAAAGAGCCATAAGGCGTCAAAGTCACATTTATGTAATATAACAAAATAGTTGAAGATGTCTATTCACAAGTCCATAAAAAACCTTATTTTTGCATCGAATAATAAATTTCAATGTGAACAATCTTTTTCATTAATTTTAATTCTATTGATCACCAAATATATGGCCCATGGGCTCGATTAAAACAATGAAATAAAGAAAATTTTAGTATAATTTTAAATCAGGGGCTTTTGGTCAGTGTCAAAATAAATGAAATAAAAACTTGTTTATTTTTTCCACATCGTCTGGTAGGCTGGCTGGCTTTCTCCAAGCTTTTTTACGGTATTTTTAATTTGTGATTGTAACAAACATTAAATAGATTAATATGGGAAAGATAACTATAAATGACAGGTTTTTCAACTGACAGTTTTTTCTAAATAAATAAATATTCTATATTACATATTATGTTTAACTTACAAATTTTTATACTTCTACCGTTTTACATATATTTTTTAAGTGTTTAATAGGTATGATTTGAAACTAATATATATTGTATTTACTGAAATATGCTTTTATAAAACGCAGTGAAAACAATTGTTTTAAAAATTATAATGTGTATTTTAAGCTTACGTTAACAAAGAATTTAAGACATTTTAAATTAAGGACAGATGCTAGTTCTATTAGTGCATTCATATGCACATACATACATATGTATGCCAGCACGTATGTATGGATGTACAAAAAGCAGAAACATAAAAAATAGCAAAATTATTATTTTACAAAAAAAAAAAAAAAAAAAAAAAAAATAAGCGTTGTGAGGATTGAATTCTTAATAACATTTTCTCACTGCTTTGTTGGCAATATCCTTTTTAATCAAATCAATTGAAATTGGCACAAAATTATGTGCTTAAATTACACAGGTAGGTACATGCCTAATGATAAAGTTTTGAGACTTACCTAAGAATCCTAAGACACCAGTGAACCACTCCAATATGAACATTTTATACGCTGTGGATTTTCTGCGCTTTTATTTTACAAAAATGGAAACGAGAACGAGGAGGCAAATGTTGTGAATTTATAGTTAACGAATGTACAAGTGCGGCAGCGGCGTATACTTTTTGCTGCTTACTAAGCTAAAAGAAAGACAATAAAAAGAAAGTCAAAAAGAGAAAATTGGCATAATAGCGAACCCAAATTATGACTAGCTATTTCAAGAATATAAATTTGAGCAATTATCTAGCAGTTAGAAAAACTTGTATAAAGGTATCAATCAAGAGGTGCGCCTTTTCACTAATTTTAGGAACAGTTCCATTTCAACGAAAATGAAAAATAAGGACGGAGAAGTCTTGACACATTATGGAAAAATAAAGCAATCAACCGGAAAAAACCTTGACATAAATACCCAAAGTTTACTAGTTTTATATACATATGCATGTATGCAAGAGCAGATAATTGTACAATTATATGTAGTTCCGGGGGAATATGACATGTTGCCGTTTCATCATACAACGACTTTTGCACTTTAGACTTTCCATGATATACTTTTTACAGTTTTTATTTGACGAGTGTAACCAATGTTTTTTATTCATGTTTATTAGCGACCTACGAAATGTATGTATTTTAATATTTCTCATTTTTACTAATCATTAACACAATAATCACACCACGAATATCTACATACATACATACTCATGTACTTGTCTGCCAACGAACCAGCCATTCAATAGACGTTTGTGCTGCCCGTTCTTTGACAGTAGAATTTCTTTTCGTCGCAAAACTTTATAAGAATACGTTTGCTTACCTAATATTAATAAACAAGATTTATAAATTTTCAGTTAAACGTTGAAAACCTCAAAAATTTATACAAATAATCTCGTTTTAATATTTTTGCTAAATTGTCCCGTATTTTTTCATTTGACCACGAATATTGAAAAAGAAGACACGACAGCAGCAGATGGTAAAGGTTGTAAAAAAAAGTACTCAAATTGAGAGAGGAGTGACAGCATACTTTCAGTGTTGGAAAGAAACCAAATAAGAAATAGTCATTATTTTAATTAATATTAATCCTTTTGAACTACGAAGGATTTAAACAAAATCTTATGTAGAAGTTATTTAATATTATGTTTAAACCTGCGTAAAATTTAGTAGATTTGCACTGAAATCTTCAAGAGCACCCTTAACGGTTAGCTGTGTCTTTTGAACGTCATTTCCATAAAATTCTGTGAAGTGTTGTTTGATAGAACAAATTTATTGACTTAGTGAGTTAAATTTGTTTTAAATTTTTTTTTATGTGTAGTGTGTCTGGGTACTTAATTTCAAATCCAGTGAAGGTAACATTTTGTACGGGAAATCTCATTCAATCTTCCAAATTTGGCTTGAAATCCCGTATTTATTAGATTTCACGTGGATGTATATAGGCGACAACAAAATATAATATATAACAAGCCAAGATCACTGGAAAAAAATAAACAATCAAGTCACATTTTAAATTTGAAAAGAGGAACACTTTAAGAGCCGTTAACTCAAATAAGTAAGCTTCCAATGAAATAATATGGCAGTAATATTAATAATTTGTGTTCAAAAGAAGTTTAAAACCAAATATTATAGCACAAACCATGATACAATTAACAAGGTAACCTTTTCCCTACAATAAAAACAACTTCAATAAAAATAACATGCATTTTGTTTTTGTACAACTTCTCTAAACTGTCAAAAAGTCGCCGCTTCTATATTTATAAAAGAGATATGAACAGAGGTTACATTGATTTGCTCCTTTTGGCTGCCTTTCATCTCTGCATTCTTTTGACAACCTAAAGTAGTCAGATGATTAACGGTTTAGCTGATAAGGCTACCTTGTTAGTTGTATCATGGCACAAACCTACAATTTCATCCCTTTTCTGAAGATCTCTAAAATATTGTTTCCTCTTCTAGTATGAATTTCCCTCAATTAAGGGACTCTTTACAAATGTTGTGCATCTGGCAGCATTTCGTTCTCTACACTGCCATCTTTTGTAATATAGCAAAACAACTGTGTTCATTTGAATGTTGCTTTTGAAATGTAAAATTAAAGATATTTGTATACAATTATTGTATTGTTGTTGTCTTACAACTTTCGAGATTAATTTGCCTACTGATAGCGTGTAAGTCATTAGTACAAGCATGAGGCATTGAAGATGGTTCTCGATTTAGAAAGTTCTAGAAGTTGGCAACTATGTACATATGTATGTACAAATAGTGGCACTCTTTTTGCTGTGGGGCAAAAAGAAATCAATTTGAAAACATTTGTACTGTTTTGGTTGATGAAAACTGTAATTTAAAATATGTAGAATAATTGATGTACAGACATGTTTGAAAATGTTTAATCTCACAAGGCTCTTATTTGACGTATTTCTACGGAATATTTGTCAAATAAACGAGTAATAATAGTTTTTATGAATATGGGTGACAATGTTTACTTACATAAGTATGTATATTGTAAAAAAAGCTACAATTATAAAGTTTATTCGAAATAAATACCACCTAAATCTTAGAGTTCTGCTCATCATCATTTAGCTCTTTAGTTTGAGATAAATTTGTATTAACGAGTTTTACAGTTGCAACGTCGTTCACCGACGAGATGACAGCCAGCTATGAGAAAAAAATATGGCAAGTGTACTAATTAAAAACTAACGGCCTAATTCATAAACACATTATAAGAGTGTTATAAACAACTTATGAGCAAAAATCCAGAAAAGTGTATTCATAATCGATTTATAGCTTATTATGCTGTTTATAACCATTTTATAAATTGGATATTTTTATTGTGGCCTCTACCCAACTATAAGCGTTTAATAGTGAAAATTGTTGAATTGAGGATTTTTTATTTGAACACTATTTATCAAATTTTTTGCTTCTTGAATGTGTATATGATTGCATTTCATTGTTTCTTACACCAAATTATCATTACACATTAAACTATGAAATTCGAAAATATGTACATACATACATACATATGTACTTTAAATTCTACGAAATTCTAAGAATCAGTAATATACAGTCATAAAGACACTTTAACCCTGCAAAAATCAACTCATTCTTTTATCAAACAAATTTTTCTTTAGTTTTCATATAAATTACAAATATTTTGACGAATTATATCGATACAATACACAAAGAAATACAGACCTACATACATACATACATACATACATATGTATAGTACTATCTCTATTGCAAATTTGAATAGACATGTACATATGTATGTATGCATGCATACACATACATATCTACGCACAAACAACAGTAGCGATCCTGCCTGTATTTACAATGTATACACACGCATTGGCCTCTACTTAACTATAAGCGTTTGATAAAGAGACATTCGTTGAGTTGATGAAGAGTTGCGAAGAAAGAATTCATCAATAAATTAATTTTAATAAAAGATACTAGCGAATTAAATAATATTTACCACTTTTCATTATGTTTTCATGAAAAATATTTGCAAATAATTATAGTGCTACACAAACAAATGCTAGAGAGTAAGTAGTCGACTACTTTTGGTACCAGTCGTTAAGCAAATGTGTTTAGAAACAATTTTTTTTACAATTCAAAGCCTTGTATACATATTTTTCGCAATAAAAATAGGTAAACCAATAAATTATTTCATATTCGAACAAAATTATGTTATATAAGTAAATAATATTTTGCATTTTTCGCAGCTACCCAAATAATCAGTTTCTTACATACATCTCATATATGCAGCACTAGGCACAAAATGAGAGTGAACATTGCATGGTATTGCCAACAATAAAGTACAAAATTAATAAAAGAGTTTATTAGTTATTTCACGCATATAATGTGTTTATGAATTGAATTTCTTATGAGTTGCTAATAACACTGTTAGTGTATGATAACTATTACCAGCTTGTAAGCTGAAATAAGAAATTTTTATGAATTAGGGGGTAAGTATTTAAAATTTTCAATTTAAAACAAATATATTTAATATATGTATATTTAATAATAGTAGACTTTGGCGAACTAAGGAACTAAAAAAGTTCGCTGTTTTGAGCGCATTGTTTAGTTCGTTCGACCGAACTAATTCCTTTGAGAGCTACTCATCTCTACTAAATTTATTTCAATTTGTGAGAAACACGAAATGATTACAATCAATTTATATTTCTTGCAAATAAATACAATTGCTCAATATGGTAAAATATTTTAAGCAAAAGCATTCATATTCAATGATTATTAAAAAAAAAACATTAGAGTTCTTATTCATAATAAATATTTTACATTGTATATCAAAGCCTTCTTTGAAAAATGTACCAAACAAAATTGTTAAATAAGGGCTTTATAAGCCTGTTGTAATTCTTTTCTTATTTTTATTTCATATAAAAATTTTATATGTTAATATACATACATACATATGTGTATATTATTTATAATTTATGTTTGCTGATGAATGAACCTGCTTCCATTATTCATTGTCCGTTACATGACGTCTCATTGCTTGCATTGTTATATCTTCTATTTGAACATGGTTTGGTGTTTCCAAAACATAGAAAACAGCATCAGCAATATCATTAGCATTTAACTTTGGCAAATCGGCAACCGTTTCAGAATAAACCCTCAGAAAATCTGTATCGACAAGACCGGGATTGATGCTCTAAAATAACAATTATAATAAACATGAAAATTGAAATTTTGAATAAAAACTGTCTATATTTTTAACATATAAATATACAATAATTAATAATGAGATTAATGCTTTTAAAAGTTAAAGTTCTTAGATAATACTTTTATCGTTTAATTTAATAAAAGCGTTGCTTTGAATTGTCTTTGTAGGCAAAGGATTTGTATTTGTGTATTTTTGAGCGAAATTCCGTTAATAAAATAAGAATCCCTTACACATTTTTATTAAAAAGAAAATAATAAAAATTTTGATCAAAACATAAATTAGAAATCCAAAAAAAAAGAAAAAAATTATATATGTATTTACACATATCTGACAGGTCATCGATATCAAATCTGTTCGTTCGCATGTTTGAAACAAAAATACAATTTTTAATATTTAGTTTTGTTTTAAAATTCTTTATGAAACTCAGAAAAAGACAGGCTCGATATCACTGAACTGGCAGTAGATCTATGTTTATAAACAAAGACCTCGGGAAAGAAAGATAGAGATGATTTTAAAAATATACTGACAAAAGTTACATATTTAAAAAGAAAAATGATTGAAAAAGTAAAAAAAAGGATTAAATAAATTAAAAATAAAAAAATAAGGCAAAGTTTCTAGTTCAAAATATTTGTTAAGTTTTCTTTGAATTTGAAACCAGTGAATTTACTGAAATATTTATTATGGTGATAAATTATTTTGGAACAAACCGATTGCTGTTTTCCAACGCAGGAAAAACCAACTACACTTTGTTTTGAAAGTGAAATAAATGAGAAATGCATTTTATTAACAAATCAAAAAGATACTTTCATTTTACGCTCTAATATACTGTTCATACATGCAGCAATATTGAAATTATTACAATTAAAGCCATTATTGAGACGAAATTTTCATATAAAAATTACAATTAGCTTATTGGCAATTAAGAGATAATTGTTTCAATAATGAGTAAAATTTATAATGCAACACTGTTAGATTTGTATTAACAGTACCAAATGAACAAGCTTTTACAATAACAGTACATATTGAACACTCCTTGTGAAAATTTGACTAATCAAACATCAACAAAATAAATGAACAAAAAACAAATTTTTTTTTAATTTTTTATGATAAAGGATGTTTTTTTTCGATGTATAGAACTTTAAGTTGCAATAAAACAACGATGGATTATTTGATTGACATGAATTTTATTTATCTGAAAGATAATCTTGTGGCATTACATTTTAAATATGACTTCTGGCATATGACCGCCACGGCTGGCGCGGATGTAGTCCAATCTGGACGTCCAATTTTCGATGACTTTTTCCAACATTTCTGGCCGTATATCGGCAATAACACGGCGAATGTTGTCTTCCAAATGGTTGGCACAAGCATGTTGCGCAATCTTGTTGAAATCACATCTCCTGGACATCATGGTTATTCAATTCAGGAATGAAAAAGTTAGTAATCATGGCTCTATATCGATTACCATTGACTGTAACGTTCTGGCCAACATCGTTTTTGAAGAAGTCCGGACCAATGATTCCACCAGCCCATAAAGCGCACCAAACAGTCAGTTTTTCTGGATGTAACGGTGTTTTGACATGCACTTGAGGATTAGCTTCACTCCAAATGCGGCAGCTTTGTTTGTTGACGTTGCCATTCAACCAGAAGTACGCTTCATCGCTAAAAAAAAAATTGTGCGCGATACGTATTCCGCACAGAACCATTATTTTCCAAATAAAATTGCACTATTTGCAAGCCTTGTTCACGCGTGAGTTTATTCATGATGTATTTGCCAACCAGATAATAAATAATAAATCACTTGAGAATAAATCACTTGACACCTGTTAAATCGGTCCCCATCTTGAACAGTAATGCCAAATTAAAGTTCTATACATCGAAAAAAACACCTGTTGCGGCAGCAACTAAGCGTCCTGGCGAATAATAATAAAACTCCGGCTTAACAAGAAAATGCACCCAACAGTGCGTTTATTATAAAATTTGATTTAAGTTGTAGGATTGCGCGGTTTTATTATCTGAAGGCAATATAAATACATAAATTCCATAAATATATTAAAATAAGAAAAAATAAAGAAACAAAATCAAAACTTACTTTATTCTGCCTTATCTAACGAAGTTCTCCTTTAAATTGAAAATTAAACATAAAAAAAATGACCGCTAGCGCACCCAAGCGATTATCGGTTACATATCCGAAACCGGTTAACCACAGCATGACCATTACAGAGTAAAAACATAAAATCTGACTGAAATCAACCCTGTGCACATATGTACACAAAATATAAAATAACGTACTATGAAATTCAAATAATAAAGTCAAATGTAACGTACATATATACGAATTTCAAAAATATCAAAATTAATTCGCAACATCCCGGCCCCCGTGAGTCGACCGAGGAGGCTCACCAACAACGTCCAGTACGGCCAGTTTCGATGCTGGACGCTTCAATCTTCCAATCGCCGTTCTGACCACTGCCGATCGTACCTGCCCATCTGCCGCCCCGAACACCTCTTCCACCAAACCTCTCTTCCATTGCCCACGCGTTTCGTTATCATCGCATATCACGACCACATCCCCGTTCCGTATTGGCTTAACTGGGTTGTGCCATTTAGTTCTACGAGTTAACTCTGGAAGGTACTCCAAAACCCATCTCTTCCAAAAGGTCTGCTTTAACTGTTGTAGTATTTGCCACTGCTTCCTTAGACACATCCTCTCCGGTACAGCAGGCGTTTGCATTAAGTTAGGGCATCCCATCAAAAAATGATTGGGAGTCAAGGGCTCAGAATCAGTACTATCAATTGGAAGGTGTGTCAATGGGCGTGAATTTATTAGATTCTCTGCTTCTATAAGCAAACTGTGGAAAGTCTCTATTTGCGGAGCCTTTTCCTTCAATGTAAAATTCAAAACGTTTTTAACTGAACGCACCATCCGTTCCCATGCCCCACCAGCGGATGGATTCGCAGGCGTGTTAAATGACCACTGTATGCCACGCGCTGAACATTCATCTACCACCTTTGCCCCATCAAAAACAAAGTCCACTTTACTGGCTCCCACAAAGTTCGTACCCCTGTCGCACCTTATCCGTATAGGTAAACCTCTTCGGTTAATAAAGTTCCGTATGCACAGTATGACTGCATCCGTTGAGAGATCCCTTGCAATCTCAAGATGTATCGCTCGGGTTGACAGACAGGTAAAAAGGGCAACCCATCTTTTCTCCTGGCGGCGCCCCATGGAAATAAAAAATGGACCCATATAGTCCATTCCAGTAAAAGTAAACGGTCTGACAAATGGAGTGATTCTGTCTTTCGGATGTTGGCCCATTAGCGGCGGTTTTGGTGTCGCATATGCGTTTTTACAAATTTGGCAACTTCTTTTTATGGACCTCACTAGTTGTCTCAGACTCGGTATCCAGTATTTTAATCTTACTGCGGCGCATATGGCTTCTTGGTTCTGATGTCTGAACTGCTCGTGATGTTGTTTTACAATAAGCCTTGTCAAGGTGTGTTGTTTGGGCAATATAATGGGTTCCTTCGTACAATGATCTACACAAGTGGCGTTATAAATTCGGCCAGATAAGCGTATCAAGCCATCCTTACACAAAAATGGGCTTAGTTTGAAGATCTGGCTACTCCTTGGTATCGGTTTATTTTTTTTTAAATTGTCATATTCTTCAGAAAAAATTTGCTCTTGAGCAACTCTGCATAAATATTCCCTTGTTTGATCGATTTCTTGCACGCTCAACTGTGCGTTTTTTATTTCGTCCTTACTACAGCGTTCCCTGGTAGATGATTTAAACATTATTACGGCTCTTCGCACCCAGGCCATGACTCTTACCAATTTTAGCAAATTAGAGTATCTTTCAAATGGAATAAATGCATAATTATCATCAATAAAGAAAATTGAAGTTGATCGCATTTCGGCTTGAATTTCGTGGTCACCAATGTCTTCTGGCATTTTGGGCCAGTTTTCTTCGGTATTCTTCAAAAATGACGGGCCATTAAGCCACCTGGATGTTGAATATGCGTTTGAAAAATCTTTCGGCCTTGTCGCTTCATCAGCGGGGTTAAGCAATCCAGGTAGCCAACGCCAATTTTTTTCATCGGATAGCTCTAATATTTCGGCGATACGATGCGCGACAAATTGCTTGTATGTCCTGCAATCAGAATGGATCCATTTGATAACTGTCTTGGAGTCCGACCAGAATATAATTTCCTTTGGTTTTATGTCATGCGAAGTTACAATTAGCTCCTTCAATCTTACGCCCAGCACTGCAGCTTGCAGCTCAAGGCGCGGTATAGACAATGGCTTCAATGGTGAACACCTTGACTTTCCCGCCACAAAAACCACATTTATTTCGTCACCATGACATATTCTCCAATATGCAACTGCAGTAAAGGCCAATTCACTGGCGTCTACGAAAACGTGCAGCTCTATCTTTGTATGTGCTGAGAAGAGGTGCTCCGCATAACATCGTTTTATCTTTACGTACTTTATATCACGCAGGCTTTTGTACCATGCATACCACTTGACATAGATTTCATCTGGGATGACTGAATCCCAGCCAATTTTACTTCTCCACAATTCTTGCAGAAGAATTTTCGACTTCACAATAACATTTGCGAGAAAGCCAAAAGGGTCAAATATTGACATTGTGATGCTCAACACTTCACTTTTTGTTGGTTTCCGAGTCCCCTTCAAAACGGCATCGGAGACCCTTCTAAACTTCAAAACATAACAAAAATTGTCATCAGGTGGACTCCACCGCATTCCCAAAATTTTCTCAATAACGCTCTCATTGTCAAAACTTGCCAAGTCATTTGCTTCTTTTTCTAAAGTATTAATATTCATCGTCGACAAAAATTCACGTGAATTCGACACAAACCCTCTCAGTTCGAATCCAGCGCGTCGATGAATATCAACTACATCTGTAGTCACGTTAACGGCATCAATCACGTTATCAAAACAGTCGACGTAGTCGTCGACATAGTGGCTGTCAACTATCGCTTTGTATGCCTTGGGCCTAGTGTTCACGTACGTTTCAGCATTTAGGTTTTTGACATATTGGGCTGAGCATGGGGAGCTCACTGAACCGAATATCATGACTTGCATGACATACTCATCAGGTAACCTGTTAGAATCACCATCCCGCCACAAAAAACGCTGTGCAGACTGGTCCTGTTCGCGGATCCGCACGCGGTGAAACATTTCTTTGATATCAGCACACACTCCTATTTTTTTCTGTCGAAAACGAAATAAAATTGCCAACAATGATTTCGGCTGGTATTTGGTGGGTCCTTTCATTAACCGCGAATTTAGAGATTCGCCATCAACACATGCAGCTGCATCGAAAACAAGCCGTCTTTTATTTTCTTTATTCAAATTGGTGACAACAAAATGCGGCAAATACCATGTGCGACTTGTTTTGATAGCAGCCTCTTCAGACGGTATTTTTCGAGCGTACGATTTTAAAACATAGTCCTCGATCTTAGCAACGTACCAATCAGCAAACTCTTTGTCTTTCTTCATTTTAGCTTCCATGCTGCACAGTCGTTTCAGCGCCATCGAGTAACTATCCTTATATTCAAAACTGTCGCGTTTCCATAAAAGGCCAGTTTCATAGGAGTGGCCTTTTTGTATTGTTGTATTTAAAAGGATTTCTTCGGCGCGAATATCATCACTTGATACCGCTGGAGCTGATGCCTTCACTCCCATGTTCTCCAATGAGAAGTAATCAGAAACCTGCTTATGAATGTCTTCTAAAATACTTGCGCCTATTCTGCATACCGTAGCATCTAAGGTCTCTTCATTCGACCCAAACAAAACGTTTCCGAGGCATGTACCATGTAAGGCAAAAGATTTGTCCAAATTTACCACCTTAGACGGGCGAACAAGGCTCATGTGAGGCAAGCCAATCAATAATCTTGGCCGCACTCCAGCATAATCGTCAATGACGAAATCATTCAAAATAGGAAAACGCTCTTTAAACTTTTCAATTCGTAACTCTTGTGGCGGCAATTTCAAATTTTTTGTTGTCCAAACATTCTTCATTTGATAACAAAATCCGTTGTGCTTTATGGCGCCAATTTCTAAATTAACCTTTCTTGAAATTTCAGTAGTTGTTTTTCCACCTATCCATCCCAAACACAAATTACTTGGCATCCCCTGTAAACCTATTCTGTTTGCCACTTCGTCCTCCAAAAGAGTAATCTTAGACCCCTCGTCTATAAACGCTACAACTTGCATTCTACCCTTTGGGCCAATTAATTCAACAGGTAAATACTTAAATAAAGATTTTTTATCAAGCATATTATCAATGATTGTGTTTACAGAATTACTCTCCACGTAATCGTGATCCATTTCGCCTTCAGCCAATTCGCCGTGGTTTTCACTGCGATTTGTTACTATATTGTGACTTACACATGCAACCGTTTTGTTACTAGTGTTTTGATTTAGCTTGACATCTTCATGTAACAAGCGATTGTGAAATTTTGCACAACCTGACAATGCACATTGTCGTTTATTATTACATTTTAGAGAACAATGTCCAGGTCGAAGACAACTGAAACAAAGATGCTTTCCTTTGATGAAGTCCCATCTTTGCTTTACTGTCATCTTTTTAAATTTATCGCAATAATACAGCGGGTGATTTTGTTGGCAAATAATACAGGTAATTTTGTTTTCATTTGTTGTAATCATGAATGCTGAATTGACTTTTTCTTTTCTGCAGTATGTTGCATCAGTTTTGCTGTTGTCGGCTTCTAATGACATTGAAATATATGTTGCGACTTCCTGGAGCCACACACTGAAGTCTGTGACACTAGGATACGGCCCAAGGTGGTTTACAGAATGTCTTGACCATTCTTCGCGTTTTTGTATGGGTAGTTTTCCTACCATTTCGTCGAGTAGTGTAGGATTACATAAGTGAGCAGTTGCATTGGCATTGGTCAAAAACGCTGATAAATTTAACACCATGGTGCTGAAGTTTATTATATCATGCACTCTTTTCTCATTAATAGGAGGAAATGCGCGAACTTTCGCGATTTGGCTGCGTATTAAAACCTGTGGCCGACCGTAGTGAAACTCTAATGTGCTGACAACTTGATTCACGCTGTCGGGGTGAATCAGAAACGATTCCACCTTGGCTTTTGCTTCACCCTTCAATGACTTTTGAAGACGAATTAAATTTTCTAAATTTGAATAACCGTAATTTCTTGTAGTTTCCTTGTAAGCGACTATAAACATTGGCCACTGTTCGGGTTGGCCAGTAAATATGGGTAAATCGTATAGTTTGCGAAGCTGACGACAACTACTTTCTGTTTCGGCTTGATGCCAATTTGGCGAGGCACCTATCGAGCTTTCAGGTAAACATGTGGACGTTACTGGCATCATTCTTGGCTGTGTTGTTGTATATGTTGGCATTGAACGTTGTTGTAAAACATCATGTGGTGTTTGTAAAGTACTTAGGGGTGTTTTCATTCTTGTACTCTCGTTGTTATATGGCAAAGTGGTTGTTGATACAAATGGCGCGAATGTGTGCGCAGCAGTAGGGGGCATATATGTTTTCAGTGGCGCGGACGTGTGCGCCGCAGTAAACGACAGAGAGGTTGTTGGGTGGTATGGTTGTGGGGCAGAAAAGGGCATATATTTTAAAGGCAAATGGTACTCACTTGTGTCTGTTGTGCAATTTTGCAGCGGCGTTCTTGCTGGCAAGTTGTGCTTATCTGGCATGAAGAAATTTGTATAGGTAACGGCGGCTGTTCCCATGGCGGAATCCGGTAAACTTTCCGGTATAGTTTCTGTTGCTGACTGTTGACATTCTTTTGGCATTGCAGCTTCTGGGCTAGACTTGGCGATGTCTAATAACTTTTTTATGGATTTCTTTAAGTCGGCTATTTCATCCTGTAGTTCGGCTATTGTCGGTTCATTGGCTTCCACTATAGTTTTCTCACCATCGCTTTCGTCCGTGGAAGCGGCAAAAGCTTCTGTCTCGTCTGCAGACATGCCTTTGGCTAGTCGTTGGCTACGACGAAGCATCTAAATCTGGTCAATAAAATAATAAAATTTGTTGCGGCAGCAACTAAGCGTCCTGGCGAATAATAATAAAACTCCGGCTTAACAAGAAAATGCACCCAACAGTGCGTTTATTATAAAATTTGATTTAAGTTGTAGGATTGCGCGGTTTTATTATCTGAAGGCAATATAAATACATAAATTCCATAAATATATTAAAATAAGAAAAAATAAAGAAACAAAATCAAAACTTACTTTATTCTGCCTTATCTAACGAAGTTCTCCTTTAAATTGAAAATTAAACATAAAAAAAATGACCGCTAGCGCACCCAAGCGATTATCGGTTACATATCCGAAACCGGTTAACCACAGCATGACCATTACAGAGTAAAAACATAAAATCTGACTGAAATCAACCCTGTGCACATATGTACACAAAATATAAAATAACGTACTATGAAATTCAAATAATAAAGTCAAATGTAACGTACATATATACGAATTTCAAAAATATCAAAATTAATTCGCAACAACACCCTTTACAAAATAACCAGATGTAAACAATAACTTTTTCACCTGTCAAATGCTAATTGTCGTAGCAATATTAAGTATGTATGAACACCAAAAATATATTGTCAATTAACTGAATATTGTTTCAATTAAAAAGGCATATGTGAACGTGATATAAGCCAAGATCTTTCAATTGCTATCATTAATAAAAGTTTTCATTTAAATTTTTATTAATTAAAATATAAAATTTTGCATTTTATTCGTATTGTATCTCCATGGCTTTTCAAAAAGATTATTGTGAACATTGGGTGCATTTGAAGTGGAGTCCTTTATATTATAGAGCAATTAGAGTGTTCAATTATGCGACGTTTTCGCTTATTTGATTAATTAATCGCTTTCGATTATTCGGTTTCGCGAATTTTCTTACAATTATTCGAATTATGCCATCAAATCAAATAATTTTCAAAACAACTCAAATACTACGCATAACTAAATATGGAATGACAAATGCAATTTTATTTCATAAATCTTTAGTTGATTTGAACATAAACTATAATTTTCCAAAACATTGTTTAATAAAATTAAATAGAATGAAAAATGTTTTTCAATGTAATCTTTCATATACATATATACCCCGGTAAACACAGCACCAAGATATACACATGTATGGGATCCAGAATGCCTCGGTTATCTTGCTGGCCAAAACCCATCCAGCGAAGTGCGATTCGTCAATGCGGGGATCAGAGAACCAGGATGACTCTATGAGGTCATCCAGCCTGCTCATAGATTGAGGTGTCTATCTTGGCTGAATCGTACTGGCTGTGGTTGTTACCATAAATCGGCCCTCGGCCACATGTATGTTCGGGGTGCAAGTGGGACCGAGGTGCTTTTGGCATGCAACAGACGCTGCTTTGTGAGGAATTGCAACGGCGGGATCATCAGGGTTCGTTAAAAGCCAAAAGGGATTTTGGGCTACCAATGTAGTCGTGATTCCAATGTCGTCCAGGGAATTGACTTCTGTTGAGATTATATAGCTTGAACTCCTCAGCAAGGGATTACGTTACGGGCCAGCAAGAGCAGTAGCAAACAAATTGCCACCCGAGCAGTTGGACCAGATGCTTGGGGGCGGTGGTGTAACGTCAGAACTATATAAACCACGTGGTTTGCTTGGGTTAGGGCGTGTTGCCAGGTGCCAACGTAAATTATTCCACAGCTATACTAACTGTACTAAAGCTAAAGCTAACTGTGAGCAAGCTTAAACATTTAGTTTGCCTTTAATTAATACACGCCTTGGGCCATGCTAACAAGTCCTTCGAAAAGTTATTACTTACCTTTTGAAAATTATTAATCAGAATCTTAATTTACATTTCTTGCGTTTGTGCGATTAATTGAGCAAAATTCTTCGAGTTACTCGTAACCGATAAATTAATAGAACATCGATTAATCGATCAAACAATACTCGAATAATTATGCAGTGGAGCTGCACGCAATATATTACACTATCACTATAAAGGCAATATGCTGCCAAATTCACTTTGTATGAATCCGTCCAGGACACAAAAAATACACAGGTCCCTTCCACAGTTTTCAAATTAAAAGTTAGACAGTTCGCAACCATATGCAAGAGAGCTAAAAGCATGGAGGGCGCGAACATTCAAACAATAAATAAAAAATATACTACAAGCTGCTGATCTAGGGGAAATGGGATTTACGTTTTTATACCCTTCACATAAATGTGTAAGGGTATATATAAGTTTGTGATTCCGTTTGTAACGCATTGAAATATCCATCTAAGACCCCATAAAGTATATATATTCTGGATCAGCATCAATAGCGATTACGATTGAGCGATGTCCGTCTGTCCGTCTGTCCGTCTGTCCGTCGGTCCGTCTGTCCGTCTGTCCGTCTGTCCGTCTGTCCGTCTGTCCGTCTGTCCGTCTGTCCGTCTGTAGTCGTTGAAATACCGTTTCTGAGAAAACGGTTTGAGATAGAAACCTCATTCTTTCGCTAAAACGTGTGAAACCCCGGTAGTGGGTCTGCTATTGAAATTCAGTAAGATAGGTCCGCGGATAGCCGAGATATATTCAAAAAACCGGGTTTTGAGGGATATTTTGTGTAATTTTTGTATTCAGATTTTTGAAAAAAATTTTTTCTTAAAAACTAAACCATATCATTTTTAGTGCTCATTAAATCCTAGAAATGAAGGAATTTTTGAAATCGGCCCATATATATCCGAGATATAGCGTCTCCCGATTTTTAAAGAAATCGGCTTTATTAGCCAAATAAGACAACTTTTGGCACCGGAGATCAATCAAGATGGTATATATAGGCTATTTAGAGGCAAAAATGGAAAATTTTTCCACATCGGCCCATATACACTCGAGATATAGCGCCTCCCGTTTTCTCAAGAAGTCGGCTCTAAAAGCCAAATAAAACAACTTTTGGTATCAAAAATCGATTAGAATGGAACATATAAGGTGTTTAAAAGCAAAATTGGAAAATTTTTGAAATCGGTCCATATATATCTGAGATATAGCGACTCCTGATTTTTCAAGAAATCCGCTCTTTAAGCCAAATAAAGCAATTTTTGGCACTAAAAATCAATCAGAATGGTACATATAGACTATTTAGAGGCAAACGTGTAAAATTTTGGACATCGGCCCATATACACTCGAGATATAGCGCCTCAAGTTTTCTCAAGAAGTCGGCTCTAAAAGCCAAATAAAACAACTTTTGGTACCAAAAATCGATCAGAATGGTACATATAAGGTGTTTAAAAGCAAAATTTGAAAATGTCTGCAATCGGTCTATATATACCTGAGATATAGCGTCTCCCGATTTTTCAAGAAATCGGCTCTATAAGCTAAATAAAACAACTTTTGGCACCAAAAATCAATCAGAATGATACATATAGGTTAGTCAGAAGCAAAACTGGAAATCTTTTTGTCATCGGCCCATATATGTTCGAGATATAGCGCCTCCCGATATCTCAAGAAGTCGGGCCTGGAAGCTAAACGAAACAGTTTTTTGCACTAAATATTTGTCGGAATGGTACATACAGGCTGTTTAGGGGCAAAATTAGAAAATTTTTGGACATCGGCCCATATGCACCCAACTTTTGGTACCAAAAATCGATCATAATGGTACATACATATGTATATAATATTATATACATATGTATATAATATTTGCGATCATGTATGAATGTATGTATGTATGTATGTATGTATGTATGTATGTATGTATGTATGTATGTATGTATGTATGTATGTATGTATGTATGTATGTATGTATGTATGTATGTGTGTAGATACGTTTGTATGTATGTAGGTATGTATGTATCTACATATGTATGTATGCATGCAAGTATGTTAGCATAAACAATTTTTTTGCTTTGGTGTAAAAATGTGTATGTACATATATATACACGAGCTTGAAAATGAAAGTGATATAAAGAATTGTTGAAAAAAGGGTACGCAATGAAATTCTTTTAAACAATTGCGTCTTCAAATTCATTCACACAAAAAATCATTTTGGGTTTCCCTACGTACTTACATATGTACATACACACACACATGTGTATGATGATACGCAATAGATCATCAACAACGTGCACAAGAAAAAAATAATTTTGTAAAAGCAAGCAATGTAAATATGTATGTATGTATATATGTATGTATATAATCATTGTTTTATGGAACACACTGAAAATATTCAATAATAAAGAATTTATTTTAGAGTTTTCTATTATAGATACATACATACGTATGCATGTACCCACATACGTAAGTAAATTGAAAAGAAAATCACACTTAATGGCAATGTTTAGCATTATAATTCAAAAATAATGCAATTATATGCAATTTTTTGTTAAATAAATTTTACTATAAAGTTAACTGATAAATAATTAAGAAATACATTTTGCTTTTCTTTATTTCATTGATATTAAAAAGAATTGGTGTCACCCAGTGGTTGAACTTGAGCATATTAGGAATTATTTAAATAAAAGTTTTGCAGCCTGTGTTAAATCCCGGTAGTGGATCTGATATTGAAATTCAGAAAAAATCGGCCCATTTAAAAGCCAAATAAAACAACTTTTATCACCAAAAATCAATCGGAATGTATGTACCATTGTGAAGGGTATTTAAGATTCGGCCCAGCCGAATATAGCACTCTTACTTGTTTTTTAAATGAAAACATCCATTCATTCATAAATAGCTTTTTATTTTGTCACTATCAGCGTTATTCTTAAATAACCATCGTTTTCAATATTCCATTAAAGTGCTTGTGTTTTACTCGCATTCCTGGTTCTCAACACGTACACTTTTGTTGGTATGTATTCTTTTTCATTTTATTTTGCACTGTTGTTAGCTTGTTATGTACTACGTTCTTTAATGTTTTTATGAATCCAATATAAACGTCAGTTAAATTACATTTTAATTGCAAATTACGGAATATAAAAGAACTATATATTTTGTTTCATGGCGATAGTGACGATGAATATCACGATAAGCTCGCTGGTAGATGATGCCGATGACGGTGATGATGGCTATTTCCATAACTATTTTCCACATGCATTCAAATTCGCACACATCAACATACACGTACACATACACACACACACACACATGCATTCATATAATGCAGGAATGCGAATAAAGTAATGTTGACGATGTGAACAAGTGTCCTAGAGAGTAAAAGCAACAAGCAATTTTTTACTTGTTTCCCATTTAATTACCCGCAGGCACTTACTACTTCTCATATGCACAAGCTCACATACATACATCCAAACAATAACTTAGCAGAAAAAAAACTTTTCATCTATGGCCGGAAAAAGCTTTAAAGTTGTTACACTCATACAGATTTTGCTTGTACATCCCATAAAGAGTGATTTTTTAAAACTTTAGCTTTTGAGTAATCAAAATGGGGGAACACTTATTACACCTGAGCTGCGACAGTCATGTCACCGACACAGTTGTCAATTCGAGAAATATCAATAATTTCGCATAGGTCCCATACAATTTGTAAAATGCTTAAGTAAAGAAGCTGTGGTAACGGTGCATACTTTTAGGCATTTCGAATGTGTTGAAATTCTTCCGCGCTATAGAAATTTGTATGGGAAATATTGATATGGCAATGCTAAGGAAAAAATTCTGAATTTGAACTTTAATGCCATGTGGGGTTGGGATATGAGAATTTCCACCCAAAATTTCCGAGAATCAGCAACTTAGCTATACCGGAGAATTTTTTCTTAGTTCCCGGGAACACGGGCATAGAATGAATAAATATTCAAAAGATTTTTGCAGAAAATTAACATTTATATTTTAAAAAGTAAAAATTGTAATATTATGAGGATGACAGAATTATCTATACAACTACAGAAATATTTAAAAGCTGGGAATGATTAAATCTTTCGCTGAGGAAAAAAGTGCAATAAAGAAGACATTGCCTAGTGTTTAATTATCATGCGTTGGATTATTATGTAGCCGCGATACGAATTTGTAGCTGATGCTGTTACTCAAATCTCTCATAAACAATTTCAATTTATATCCAATACTTTTAAAAACAAATCTCAACAATTTAGAACAAAAAATAAATAAACAATGTGCTGCTACGATCATCATATTAGAAAATGATTGAAAAAGTGGCCAAATGTTTCCTGTAATTTAATATAAAGAATTTGCCGAAAACATTTGTAATCACTTATTTAAATCCTGTGGTCCAGTCAATGGATACAAACAAGACATACTGCCACAACAAACATTTAAAGAAAAACTAAACCGTGCAATAGATAATGTAACGCGAAGTCCATAAGAACAAATCTTAAGTGTTTTATTAAAAGATTTTTAGAAAAGATTCCTTGTTTGAGTCCAAAAACAACTGAATAAAAAGAAAAATCTTTGGCTTGTCAGATACAGCTGACCAGTTTTAAGAAGGGTTGTATTTACATAAGAACAATTTAGTAGTTTTTGTCAATACTTCAATATAAAATCAACCAAAACTTTAATTAACCGGTCTGGTATGTCTGTAAAGTAAATGAAAAGAATTTCATGACGTAAGCTGTAGAATTGGAGGAATCCAAATTGATTCGAAATCAAGCACCTACATTTCGGTCGCTTATATTTTCTTGCGACATTGAGGAACAGGCAGAGTTAGTCATGTGTAAAATGCAACAAATAATGGTTTATTTCTAGTTATTTTTCGCACGACCTTATAAATATATCTGCATAAATTTTAGTGTTTTGTTCTTAAGGAATGGTCTTCTAAAAAAACAAGCTTTAAGGTTAATGAGTATTACCCCCAATTTTGGACTTGGATTTTAAATGCCATTTCAATTTAAATTTGATTTAAATACAAAATTGAGTCAAACAGTTGCTATTTAAATCAAACTTAAACGGCCTGTCGTGCCCATTTAAAATCGATTTAAGTTTTTCGTACTGCCATATGATTTTGACAGATTGGTTTTGTTCTGCAAATTAAGAAAATTGCACATGTTTTTGTTTGTTTCATAATTTGATTTTTTATTATTTCCAGAAGGTAATCAACATCTGTGGCAGTGAAATTGGGAGTCCTGTTATCACTTTTGCTACTCATTTTAATAATTTTTACAAAACAATTTATTATTTTCTAAACTTTTCACAATTTCGCTTGCTTCCAAATTTGTTTAAACAGCTGTTTTTTATTGAGTTATCGATAATTTTTTGACATTTAAATTGTGCTGCCGTACTTTTATTACAATTAATTACCAAAAATAATTTTAGACTGTAAAACCAGAAGCTATTTTAAATCCAACTTAAATTTTAAGGAAAATTTACTAATTTTGTATTTAAATCCCAAGTCAAAAATCGGGGGTTAGACATGCAAGTATGCGTGTATATGCTACTAACGAATATCTAACGAACAGGGAGCTGAAAGACTAAAAGTTGGAAGCCATATAATGCAAGTGTTATATGATTCTTTGATATATATCGTATAGGATTGAGTCATTCTTAAATGAATTAATTCAACTGCATGACTTTTTTAAAGATTTTTTTTTAAGCTAGTCGGAATGCCATACATATGTATATATTTTTAATTTGTTTTTTTTAACTTCAAGATTGAAATTGAAAGATGTGTTAAGTTTGTGACCGAATGAGTGCTGATGAGAAGCGTGGCGGCTTCGAAGCAACTAGTTTTACCCCAGCTGAAGTCATAATTTTGCTTTATTATGGATCATTGCAATTATTACCCAAAGTGAACTAAATCTCATATAGCAAAGAAAAAAACAATTAGTTCGCTTTCTGAAAGAGTACGATCGATTCACTAAAATTAATGATGTTTTCCAAAACTATACATAACATGTATTTTTATGAGCAAGGCCATTAAAAAACCAGCTTAAATGTTATTATAATATGCAAAAACTCCAGCAAAACCAGATCTTTTGCTATAATATTCGCTGATATAAAAGTTGGAAAAAATCACCCTTTGCTTGCATTTTAATTGTTCGAGTGTTCAATTCTTGCAGTGAAAACTAAAATGCCCACCGCTAAAAATTTTCATTCTTCATTTTTCAAACATTTGTTGCTGCCGCCGTTGCTGTTGTTGCCAAGAGTATATGTATGTCGAAACACCCAGTTGTCCAATTTACTGACGATGGCACTTCATAATTTGTTGTTTACTTAAAAAAAATTATTCTGAAAGGAAGTGTTACTACAGTGTGTCCTTATTTGAAATTGAAAATTTAAAGTAGACAAATTGAAACAGTACGGTCTACTTTTGTGTTTTTTTGTTTTTTTTTTTTTTAATTTGCATTACATTGTAAGGAGACTAGGAGAATAGGAAGGAGGAAAGAGGAAATAATTTCTATAATTTTGTCTCAATTTGACGAATACGAGCATCGGTAATTCGAATACAGATGTGAATATTCATAAAACAACTACTGCTGATCATGAACACTGCAGTAAGGACACTGGAATGACATAGCCAATTGGGTATTTGCACTTGTATTTGTGAGTGAATTTTCATTTTTATGATTATCAAGCGTTGAAAAGTATAAAATGGCAACAGAAACAGAACAGCCGTTTCTGATATGGATGTAAAAAATTAGTTGCAACATACAACAGCTTACACCAATACAATTTTACATGCCAACACAAAAATACATACATTTGTACATTCGTACGAATAGGAAAACGAAAAAATGGCGAAAATAAAAAAGCGAAAAAAATGATATTACAAAATTGAGCTGCAACAGTCTTGCTGGGAAATATGTCAATTGGAAATCAAAAATTTTTTCCAAATGTGAGTCTGTGGGCTCCCAGGCTCAATTCATAAACAAATTTTTTACTGTGTTGTATAGAATACAAAAAACAAATTATTTAAGATGTCTTCTAAAAGGACATCTCGCTGAGGCAGGCTTGCCTAAGTTAGGAACAAATTGTCTGCAGACATATACCTGGCAGCTACAATACAAAAATGTTCAAATCAAACGTACACAAAAACTACTCCTTCCTCCTCCCCAAATCCTATTTTCGTAGTTCCGGTACGATGCACATGCATAAATAGGGGTCGTCTTCTGAGTACTGGTCCAAGTTAAAATAAAAAAAAAATGCGACATTGCGTTTAAAATTAATCGTCATAATTACTGCCTAGACGACTGCTTTTTTGATAACTAATATATATTATTTACTGTCTTGACAGCGCTGTCCAATGTGGTCCGCAGCCTTAAAAATGTTTTTATATTTTGTCTTTACTCAAGATGTAATGATGAACTTTTGGTAAAATGAGAACAAAAAGTTTTAATGATAAAAAGTCTGCGTAAATGATATTTATTTGGTATACTAGCTGACCCGCTCCGCGTTGCTAGCCCTAAGAAAGCTTTTTATGAAATTTACGGCGAAAATTGGATTTTGCCATACATATGTATACACATAACGAATTTCATATACATATATAGACTATAGGGTGCGCTAATACACTGGATACCCTTTAATACAAAAGTTTTGAGATTTTTGGTACATATTTGTTGTTGTTGTGTAGAGAGTTAGGCAACTACATATTCTGTTCAAACTGCAGCTTTCTATCGCATATCGTTAAAAAGTTACAGCTGATTTTCACTTTTGTATGGGGCACCCTTTAATTTTAAATTTTTGTTGTTGTTTTAGGTATTTGTTATTGTAGAGCATGTGTAAAAACATATCCTCTGCAAATTTCAGCTCTCTAGCTCTTATTGTGCAAAAGTTACAGCTAAGTTTTACTTTTCAATGTACAGGGTATTTTCTTTAGCGTCAGGTTTTTGTGGCTTTTAGTATTTGTTGTTGTAAAGCATGTGCAAAGAAATATTCTGTGCAAATTTTAGCTCTCTAGCTCTTATCGTTCAAAAGTTACAGCTATATTTTACTTTTTAACGTACAGGGGTTCCTTTGAATTTGGCCACGCCCTTCCGCCCCCAGACCGAAAATCGAAATTCAGACTTCACAGTGTCACCCGCCAGAATATTCTGAAGACTCCCTGAAAATTTCATCAAAATCGGCCCAGCCGTTTTGGAGTCTATACGTTACATATATACATACATACATACATACATACATACATACATACATAAATACATACATACACACAAAGAATTTTATATACATATATAGATGGTTGTACTTTTGTTACAATCACACGAAAAACAAAAAAAAAAAACGAAAAATGATCCCGAACAATCAACTCAGCTATAACTACAGATATATAACAGTTATCTTTTGATATAAACCTTTGCTAAACCAAGACCCTCCTGCTCATTGAACAAGCTATTTTATTCATGAAAAAACCTGCCCAATGATTGCGTATGCATAAAAGTTTGATACGCGCAGCCAGCTCTTGGTACGTACAAATTTGCCTTTTTCAGCCATACAAAAAATAGTTTTGAGTGCTATTTTTTTCCTCACTCCTGTCCAGTTTATTCATCTATTTAAATGCGTTTGTAAATGCGTTTGTTCGACTGGTTTTACGTTACGAGTACGACAATTCCATTCATGGAACTCAGCATTAAGTTTTGTTTTGCCTTTCTTTTTCTCCATTGGGGTTTTTTGTTTGTTTGTTTATAAATTTTTTACAATTTTATCTTTCTGTTGTTCTGTTGTTGAATGGTCGATGATGTTGCTGGATATGTCAACAACACAAGAACAAAACAGGAGGAAAAAAAGCCATCAAAGTGAAATAAAAAATTTTTAACAAAAACTACAAAAGTCTGTTTGATTGTTCCGTTTTACATGTGCGATATTTTGTTGGCCAGATTATGAAGTGGAAAAAGCTGTCGTTGATGAGGACAACGATGATGACATTGGTGCATATAAATTAAATAAAACAGTTGTAATGGGCATAAAGTGGGTTGTGCTAAAAATTGATTGTTTTCACTGATAATTCAGTTTCAGTTCTTTATATTTAAAGACTTGATTGAAATTTAAATATAAGAGGAAACAAAACAAGCAGCGGCATCAACACAAACTGTTGACAACACACGCCAATACATACACACTTTTGTAGACTTAAGGGTATTTAAAAATGGGAAAAGAAAAATAAATCGTTCTGGTAATTGCGAGTACAAATACCAGCCACAAAAGCACAATGCAAGGAACTGCACTTTGTAAAAAACAGGAAAAATTAAAAAAAAAAATACTGTACTACCTTGACAAATTTAATCGAAACTATAAATTTCTTTAAACGTGTTTTACTCGTTTTCACACCACAGCATGTGTATATGCATTTTCCTTTCACGTTTTCCTAAAGGCCTCATGTGTCAGCTTGAGTGCGTGTGTTTACGCGTGTGTGTGTGTGTGTGTGTGTGTAAAATTGATTGGACCTCTTTTTTAATTTGATGTTGCTTGGTTATTTTACATGAGTCAATATTTACTTACTGTTAATTTTATATTTAATTTAAGAAAATGTATTTCCTGACGCACTGTTTGGCACAGCCCCGTAATTGCATGTTTTGTTGCTGGATACACACTGAAAAGAGGCACCGGAACGTTTGGTATGCGATGTCCCAGGATGCTGAAATACAGCAAAATTTTTTTCCACAAAAATATAAAAAAAAAACGTATAAACGAAATAAAATAAAATGATAAATAATATTTACACATATATTTTAATATACGCATAAGTAAATATATTTAAAAAGTTCAACTTCCTTGTGTAATTAAAATAAACGGATGTTTTAAAAACTATAGCATACTTAAGGGTGAAAATTAATACATTGACTGACCAACACTCACTCAATCTCTCGCATTTATTCTGAATTTCCGTTAAGAGCATGATAAAAAGTTTAATATGTTTGTTAACCAAACTGTGTGTGTTTTTTGTTTTTTGTTTCGTGCTGAGTGCTTGTTTGTGTGCTTGTGTGCAAGAGATAATATGCATTTGTGTGATATTAAACGAATAGAGTTGTATGACAGTTTAATGAAATTGAACCATCAAAAGTGATTAAATTTTGCTGTAAATTTTTTTAAAGAACAAATTGTGTCAATCAATAACATGTTTTAATGCGTAGTTTGGTGAAAAAAGAAAATAAACGTGAAAACCCGGAAATGTTAATGAAGAGAGAAATTTTAAAGGGAATTTATGAGAGCCATTTATATAATTTGAATTTTTAATTTGTGCACAATATTATTTCTTTCATTTAAATTCACCAAAAACAAAAAAAAATTCAAAAAGTGAATAATATTTTTATTTTTAAACTTTTGCATGAATTGCTGGAGCTGGACTTATGATTTAAACATTTGAGCTTGTTATAAAAATTTGCTAATAGTTAAGGTTGTACTAATACCATTTTTGTGTTGTATGTATTTCTGAAAAAAACATTTGTAAGCTCTTTTCTTTTATTTTTGTATTATTTGATTATGAGATTATTAAATAAATTATTCAAGCTTAATATTTTTTTTACAAAATAATTGGAAACAATTAATTAATTACAAAAAAACTGCCATTTGTATAGCTTAAAACCAGAATAATTTAAATTTTTTTGGATACATTACATAATAAGATCGGGATACGCCGTTTTTGTGTTATGATAAGAGGTTTTGATCAACCTTTCCAAAAAGTTATAATTGCAGGAAAAAATAAGACAAAGAAAACATCAAAGCCACCATACTTCTCGTCAGCACCCATCCTTGAGCTCAGGGCTCATGTTGCATATGTACCAGGTGAAAGTTTCACCCAGTTGTATTACAACTCACTGTATATATTTTTCTTATATTGTTAATTCTAATTTTCCATTTCATAGCTTTTTTAAATGTTCTGCTGTGCCCAATTAATTAATTCATTTTGTGTAGTGAGAAGTTTTAAGCCGGTACATATGCACTGAAAAGCACAAAAGGACCCAAATGGGTCAGTCTCACGAGTGGCAGCCCGTGAACCATATGCAATGATACACAACTATAAAAGAGTAAAATGGGTGTGTTTGATATAATTCAAAATTAAGACAGAAAATATACAAAAACTTGGGTGGGTCAGTGGCATGAGTATTGTTTTAGAAACATGAGCCCCTTAGTTAAAGAATGGGTGCCGACAAGAAGCGTGGCGGTTTCGAAACAGCTAGTTTTCTATTAAGCTAAAGATCTCTGATGTTTTTTTGTCTGTTTTCTGGTTTAATTAAAATCAATCACAAAAATAATATAGAAAAAACTTGAGCCCAATAAACGTAATACAAAACAATAATATAAGAAAAAGTTCGAATAATCAAAATTAATTAATTTAAAACAAGCATAACACATCAAAAAATATAGCTGTCATTCAAAGTAGTATTTTGCTTGTTGCATCGTGTTATAAAACATTGTTGGAAAATGCGGCCAACAAAATTTTACCATTTGCTATTTTTAAGTTGTAAGAATGAGCATTGGGGGAATATTAAAAAAGTTGTGTTTGAAATGCATTTTAATTTGGCAGGAAATGTTTTAAACGAACTTTATTTATGTTAAATTACTTTATTTTAATTTTTATGAATGCGCCCGTAAAATATAAAGTTGTGAGATGTTCATGAACGCACAGTTGAAAAGTCATATGTATGATTTTTTAGTGTTCTTTAAAATAACTTTTGAGTAACTTGCTGTGACTTGTTGAAACCCTGTGGAAAATATGTTTATGAAGGGCTGAGAGATTGCTAGCGCGTTTAATTTTCAGATCTAGGCTATAAGTCTATAACATTAATGATTAGAATTTCTTTATAAAAATAATTTATTTGTGGTAACAAAGACTCTAGCGGTGAGATGGGGGTAAAATTATTCTTCGTGGATGTCAAAGCCGGAGAAACAAAACAAAAAATAAAACCAGCTTTGGCCAAAATGTTTCATCTAAATTTCCAAGGATCACATCTTCCTTCGTTGAGTGGACTCTTCTTTGAGATAGTTCCCATACAATATTTTTCAATTGTGATACATTTTTCGTTTTACCAGTTCTGAGAATGGCCATCCGCCAAACTTTTTTGGCATCCCAACCTTTTTTAAAACATGTCTAGCGGGAGTTGTTGATCCCTACAATTTTACCACAAAAAAAAAAAATCTTTCTCAGTTCTGAATATATGTATGTACGTAATTTTTTGCTTTTAATGAAGATACAATCTTTTGGCTTTGACCACGAACTACTTTTAATATTTTTTCTCAGTAAAATTTCTCCTCCTCAAAATCGTCGTACATGAAATCCAATAAAACATATACATATTTTAATTGTTTACCCATAAAATTGTAAATGTTTGCCTTCAACAGTAATTAAGTTAAACAATAACAATAATGATGGCCATAATAATTCAGTCATCGTTCAATAGATCCAAAGATAACTTCAAATTAATAACAGTCACACGCGCAGCAGAACTGGCTGGCCGGCCGGCCGCAATTTCTTTGTGTTCTGTTTATTAATAGTTTCCAAGCAAATGCATTTTTAATTTATTAAACGAAGTTGCATTCATATACATATATGTATGTATATGTATACAATACAAACTTGCATATAGTATAAGCGAAAAATTGAATGAAATTTTTATGCAATTTGATGTTAAATACAAAATTAAATAAGTGCTCAGACGAGGAAAATGTAAACTAAGCGAGTTCGAAGAAAGGGAGATAAGTAAAATACATATACATGTGTACCTACATATTAACATCATGAAACAGCATTAACTTTGCATACACTTTCATACACACACACATACACACACACACACGCATAAATATGCACTTGTGCGGTTGCCTGTGCGTTTATTTGTATGCACATACATTTTTAATGCTCTGAAGGTATCTTTGTAGTTGTTTGTCGATGTATGGCTGCATGCTTGAAATGACATTATGCATTATATCTCGTAAATACTTAATTGTGTTTAATAATTGAGTTATTCTGCGTTTTATTTGTATTTAATGCTCACATATGTGTGCCAAAATAAAATTAAATTCTTATGCACACATACATGCACACATATTTACATGCCTGTAAAAAGCAACTAACGACATCGCACCAAACACCAATTGCAACATTTGCAAGAATAACAAACAGTTCTTCGTTAAAACATGTGTAGTAATGAAATTTTAATGTGTACACGCACATACACACTTGCAACAATGCTTAAGCAAAAGTCAAACAAGCTTAACAATACTTTGTTGAG
The DNA here is from genome assembly GCA_963662145.1 of Sturmia bella. NCBI lineage: Eukaryota > Metazoa > Arthropoda > Insecta > Diptera > Tachinidae > Sturmia > Sturmia bella. The sequence goes on along the minus strand of OY759168.1, from coordinate 7,088,259 downwards.
TTTGGCGCCCAAACAAACAAGTATCTGTTAATGCCAAATTTGACGACATCAACGATGACAAAAGGCTTTCAAAACACAGGCTTTCAAGCTACAGTTACATGTGTACGCTGTTACTTTCCAGCAAACATAAAGCAAAATCATAGAGGCTCTGAGAGATCGGAAATTCCATCCCACCAGTAAAAATATTAGGAAAAAGAAGCGGCAACAGAAATTTCAAGTGATTAATCAGTGAAATATCGACCGTTAGCTGTTGGGCCTTAATATCGCTATAATAAAAAGTTGAATGTATACCTTGAGCTGAGTTCGACGTTAATTTGTGTGCTGATAAGTATTGCGGTAGATATCCATACAAGAATAATAAGTAAACTATAAAACGCTTATTTGATAAATTATATACAGACATTTGTCAAATCAGAACTTAATAAACGTGAGATATTCTGTCTAAATTTAATGAAAAGCTTCTCAAGTCCATTAATTTAGGTCCTAAAATGAACCTTTTTTAAAAAATATTGCTGTCTTTTTTAGCTGTCTATATGCCGACGACATCTCGTTGGTGCTAATCAACTCATCAGTACACTTGAAAAATTCTTAAAAGTTTGTTTGAAACTTAACTACTTACACTGGTATTCATAAAAAATAAAACATTGTTGTCGTAAAATACAAATTTTTCATACAAAATTTTTTTTTTTAAATGTGTTTGAGCAACGTTTTATTTTTTATGAATACCGGTGTTATTGCATAATTCCCCTGAACAAAATGCGAATCAGAAATGTTCAAACAAACCTTTAACACAGCAAACATTTCTTTTCGTTTTTCCAACTCTACTTTTCTTTGCAACCTTCTATACAACGAGTTACCATCGGTTACTACGATTTGTATTTTTAAAAGTATCAAAAAGTAAAAACTTTTTGAATATTCAAATATGGATTTAATTATTTATTTGCTTTACGAGCCAATTTAGGTCCAAAAATGAACCTTTTTTTTTAAAAAAAAAGTATTTAAGAAAATAAATACTGCCTTTTGAATGATCATAATGTCCGCATATGAACAGAACGATATTGTTGGATATTTACGTAGTGCTTGTTTTTTATACCCTTCACATAAATGTGTAAGGGTATATATAAGTTTGTGATTCCGTTTGTAACGCATTGAAATATCCATCTAAGACCCCATAAAGTATATATATTCTGGATCAGCATCAATAGCGATTACGATTGAGCGATGTCCGTCTGTCCGTCTGTCCGTCTGTCCGTCTGTCCGTCTGTCCGTCTGTCCGTCTGTCCGTCTGTCCGTCTGTCCGTCTGTCCGTCTGTAGTCGTTGAAATACCGTTTCTGAGAAAACGGTTTGAGATAGAAACCTCATTCTTTCGCTAAAACGTGTGAAACCCCGGTAGTGGGTCTGCTATTGAAATTCAGTAAGATAGGTCCGCGGATAGCCGAGATATATTCAAAAAACCGGGTTTTGAGGGATATTTTGTGTAATTTTTGTATTCAGATTTTTGAAAAAAAATTTTTTCTTAAAAACTAAACCATATCATTTTTAGTGCTCATTAAATCCTAGAAATGAAGGAATTTTTGAAATCGGCCCATATATATCCGAGATATAGCGTCTCCCGATTTTTAAAGAAATCGGCTTTATTAGCCAAATAAGACAACTTTTGGCACCGAAGATCAATCAATATGGTATATATAGGCTATTTAGAGGCAAAAGTGGAAAATTTTTCCACATCGGCCCATATACACTCGAGATATAGCGCCTCCCGTTTTCTCAAGAAGTCGGCTCTAAAAGCCAAATAAAACAACTTTTGGTATCAAAAATCGATTAGAATGGAACATATAAGGTGTTTAAAAGCAAAATTGGAAAATTTTTGAAATCGGTCCATATATATCTGAGATATAGCGACTCCTGATTTTTCAAGAAATCCGCTCTTTAAGCCAAATAAAGCAATTTTTGGCACTAAAAATCAATCAGAATGGTACATATAGACTATTTAGAGGCAAACGTGGAAAATTTTGGACATCGGCCCATATACACTCGAGATATAGTGCCTCAAGTTTTCTCAAGAAGTCGGCTCTAAAAGCCAAATAAAACAACTTTTGGTACCAAAAATCGATCAGAATGGTACATATAAGGTGTTTAAAAGCAAAATTTGAAAATGTCTGCAATCGGTCTATATATACCTGAGATATAGCGTCTCCCGATTTTTCAAGAAATCGGCTCTATAAGCTAAATAAAACAACTTTTGGCACCAAAAATCAATCAGAATGATACATATAGGTTAGTCAGAAGCAAAACTGGAAATCTTTTTGTCATCGGCCCATATATGTTCGAGATATAGCGCCTCCCGATATCTCAAGAAGTCGGGCCTGGAAGCTAAACGAAACAGTTTTTTGCACTAAATATTTGTCGGAATGGTACATACAGGCTGTTTAGGGGCAAAATTAGAAAATTTTTGGACATCGGCCCATATGCACCCAACTTTTGGTACCAAAAATCAATCATAATGGTACATACATATGTATATAATATTATATACATATGTATATAATATTTGCGATCATGTATGAATGTATGTATGTATGTATGTATGTATGTATGTATGTATGTATGTATGTATGTATGTATGTATGTATGTATGTATGTATGTAGATACGTTTGTATGTATGTAGGTATGTATGTATCTACATATGTATGTATGCATGCAAGTATGTTAGCATAAACAATTTTTTTGCTTTGGTGTAAAAATGTGTATGTATGTACATACATATGTATACACGAGCTTGAAAATGAAAGTGATATAAAGAATTGTTGAAAAAAGGGTACGCAATGAAATTCTTTTAAACAATTGCGTCTTCAAATTCATTCACACAAAAAATCATTTTGGGTTTCCCTACGTACTTACATATGTACATACACACACACATGTGTATGATGATACGCAATAGATCATCAACAACGTGCACAAGAAAAAAATAATTTTGTAAAAGCAAGCAATGTAAATATGTATGTATGTATATATGTATGTATATAATCATTGTTTTATGGAACACACTGAAAATATTCAATAATAAAGAATTTATTTTAGAGTTTTCTATTATAGATACATACATACATACGTATGCATGTGTACCCACATACGTAAGTAAATTGAAAAGCAAATCACACTTAATGGCAATGTTTAGCATTATAATTCAAAAATAATGCAATTATATGCAATTTTTTGTTAAATAAATTTTACTATAAAGTTAACTGATAAATAATTAAGAAATACATTTTGCTTTTCTTTATTTCATTGATATTAAAAAGAATTGGTGTCACCCAGTGGTTGAACTTGAGCATATTAGGAATTATTTAAATAAAAGTTTTGCAGCCTGTGTTAAATCCCGGTAGTGGATCTGATATTGAAATTCAGAAAAAATCGGCCCATTTAAAAGCCAAATAAAACAACTTTTCGCACCAAAAATCAATCGGAATGTATGTACCATTGTGAAGGGTATTTAAGATTCGGCCCAGCCGAATATAGCACTCTTACTTGTTTTTTTTTTTTTTTGTGGGAAGTTAAAATTGAAAAGTACCAAAAACACCAACAGTGTATCCCCAAATAGTCATTTAATGCATCATATGACCGACATTGCTGATGGGATCATACATCAGGGCTTCTATCATTTTCTCAAGGGCAAAATGAAAAAACTGATGTAAATATTCGTATATGTGTGATTTATTTCGAAATCTTTTCTTCAAAATACCCGCAAAATTACATATAATGGTATTAATTTCTTTATTATTAAATAAAAAAAGAGTTTTTCGAAAAATTTACAAAAAAAAAAAAATCAAAGAGAATAGAATAAACTATTTTAGAGATACATTTAGATAAAATTAAAAGAAAAACAATAGTCAGTAGCAGTTTTAACCATAGTAAACTAAATCATATGGAAAAAAACTTCCACGGTACCGTTTTTTTTTTGTTCAAAGAAAAAAGCACAAATAAACCTATAAAAACTGTAATGGATAAATGTAGTTCCAAATGCAATTACCAAATTAATACGGTAAAATGAAAATACTAAAAAATCATTGTAATGGCAACGCTGAAAGCTATAAAATTTGCTTGGCAGGTGTTAGTAATTAAGTTGGTAATAACTAAAAACAAATTTCTTGTCAAACTACAAATAAACGTGACGGAGTTTAGAAAACTATTATTGCCTTCAAATAACTTTTAAGCTTTTTTCTTTTGGAAAAATGTTTGAACTCGAATCACTCTCAATTTAAAATAAACAACCTGCGTTTGCTGGGTTACACCACAAGATGGTGAGTACTTATTAAAAACATTCGGTTATAAACTTTTAGACAAGTCGTTAGAGGTCTAAGCGAAATTCAATATCGCTTAAAGTCATGAAGATTTAAAAAATTATAGAAAACAAAGGAATGAAATATATTCTATTTATTTAAGTTGCAACGAACTTACATTAGTATGCAACTATAATCGTCAGTTGAGCTCAAGATCAATCTTATCAAATGAAGAAAGTTTAGCGTTCAAACTGCAATCATCAGCTGTTTGGCATTTTTTTGCAACATTGCCAAATTTCTATTTCTAACGACAGCTGATTTACTACACCCAAGCTTAAGCTGCAATTAAACTACAGAAAACTTTCGTTCAACTAGACTTTTAACTCTAATTGAATTTTTGGGCATTTAATTAAAAGTTAAAGTTTGGGCATTTATTTAAAAGCTGTTATATTTTTAACCAATATTACATCGTCAGGATGTATGTATATATGTATGTACATACATATGTACATCTTTTTTTAAGTAAGACAACGGTTGTCAGGGTACTTATAACCCCGTATTTTATAAATCTTTTGTTTAAAATTTTAAATAAACGTGACAGAATTTTAAGAGATAATTTCTCTTTCAAATAAGTTTACACTTTTACACTTTTTACACCTAAATACTTTTTTTTTCGTTAGCCTTAATTAGTCGGTATTAAAATTAATTTTTATTACTTTATACTTTTTAATTTGTTTTATTTCATTTAACAGCGTTGCCACTGTAAAGTGTTCAAAGCAGTGAACACAGGTTGCTCATGCTGGTGCAGTGCAATCATGTACATGCAGAAATATGTACAAAAGAGTGCAACAGTTTTTGGACCAGACAATGACAGACGCATACAGAGCTCTTACAGCTACACAGTTTTGAAGAGCTCATATACATACATATATGTATATTCCCTAAAGTGCTTATATGCACAACAGTTTTGAATTTGTCAAAACGATTACTTTTAAAATCTCTGTGGCAGATTTCTTGAGAATAGAAAAGTCTGGCTCTTGGCATTTTATGAAATTCAATTGTGCACATCTTTTAAAACACTCATGTCGGCTGATCAGTGGCCCAGACAATTCCCATAATTGAAGGCTAAAAAAAGTGTTGTTGCTGGCATATAAACAAAATTTAAGTCAATCCAACTACATTTTGAGAGCTGGGGCTGTGAGACTGGGGGCGTAAAACTGTGTTGTTAAACAAAATATTGTTTGTTTGCGTGCAGATGTGCGTTTGTGTGTGTGCTCTCTTTTTCCACCAGTTCAGTTAAAGGATAATAATTGTAAACGGTTTAAAGTGCATTGTGGTAAACATCAATGTTATCATCATTGAGTTGCAACACAGCATCAACCCTTTGCCAAGCACATTTGCTATTTTAGTACTTTTGAGTCTGGCGGCCATTTGTCTCTCGCTTTATTTTGTCTAGCAATGTTTTGTGTGTCAATCCTGCAGGCCATTAGCATCAATGCCATGATTTTAATCAAATTTTATCAACCACTTTGGACACACACACATTTCAATGGGTTTTAAATTTGTTAGCTGGCATTCCCGTTTAATATTATTTCCTTATTAGTATGTTTTTGTTTTTGGCGTTTTACCGAAACTCAGCATTGGGGCGAAAGCACCTTGATGTGGTCAGCTAATGTGATGTTTTCGTTAATATTTTTGATTTCATTAAAAAGAAAAGTAGCTTAAGTTGTGCCTTAATTAAGAGAAATAATATTAAACAGACGTGTGCTTTTTGAAATATTTTTTTTACTTAAATGTGGGTTTTATTTACCTTTATTTCAAAGGACATTTAACATACGGCTGTTTTCATTTACGGTTAATACTTTTAGTGTGAAATCGTAATGTAATTTCTTACTTTGCAAGATTGAGTATAACACAGCAAAGAAATAATACTGACAAGGTATTATTAACAGTGTTCAAAATAGTAGCAGCAGGTGACACACATAATTTTTGTGCACAATAAAGTTGACCAACATTTTTGCATAAAAAAATTTAACAGTTTTTGTTTCATAAACATAACATTTTTTGCAAAGCAACATTTGGTAGATTTATACTCCTAAATGCAACTACATATTTATTCTTTATGGATTTTAATCCACCTATCAACACTTTATGCAATCACATACACACTGCCTCTTACTCATGTCTATTTATTGGCCAACGGTCATCCATAAAAGATTTTAATAAAATACGACTATAAAGTCTTTAGGCATATGCCTGCGCTCATATACTGGTATAAGTGTATGTGTGTTTAAGTGGGCGGAAAATGCTTTTAAGTTCACTCAATGTGTTAATAAGGTGGTAAATGTCCTCTTCATTATTCAACACAAAATTGCCATCAGGGCAGAAAATGTTTTTCGACAGTATTAAAGCAAACGATATGACATCGTAAGACATTAATAATCCCCCCTTCTACTAGCTGCTCGCTCTGCTTGCAAGGCAATTGTTTTATTGTCGCGCAAATAAAATTAAGTGAAGAATAACAGATGCAAACACAAATTGCGCTTAAAAGCATTTCTATATGTGCAGGTAAAATTTTAATTACAGGTTTACTAATTGAATAAAAAGCAAAAGATTTTACTTGTATTATTAGTAATATATAGACACAAAGTTCTTAATTACCACGGCATCAATGTTGTAGTTTTACTCAATATGAACGCAGTCAAATAGGCTGAAAGTTCATAGAATTCTAGCTTTTTTGGTGTTTAAATATATTTTGGCTTAAATGAAAAAAAAAAAAAATACTTATTAGTAGTCGCACATACTCATCTACTTCTCTTGCAAAAGACTCATTTGGCAGCGTCTGAAACAGAAATGTTTACAATTTGTATTCTGCTCTCCTTTGTTTAAGCGCCTTTTGCACTTTACACATTTTATAGCGTGTCTGACGAATTTTTCATTTACTACCTTTATACGTACTGCTTATTCGCGTATAGAATTATTGTGAATAGAAAAATTTGGCGTATAAATAGTAAATAAAATTTTTATTTGTGAATAGCTAAGTGACGAAAACAAGTACTGATTAGAAAGCTATTCGCAAATAAAACACCAAAAGTTGCCACTTTTTTTTTTTATCGGTTTTAAAGTTTTCTTCGATGTGGCACACGTGCAATCATATGACAGAAAGGAAATAATTTACTAAAAATTGCACGAAATTTGAGAAAAGATGCATTTTTCATTCCCATCGACTCAAAGTATAACTCCTCATTTTGTGGCTCTCTAATCAATGTCCAGTCGTGGTCACTTCTAGGGCGAGCTTTGAATCGTCTTTACCTACGTTTCTGGAAAACTGCTTCTGCAACAGATATCAAGTAGTCACTTTTAAATGTTCCAAGAATTAACTGGTGCGCCTTCTTCTTTCACTAGCGATTACAAAAGTTGCACGCCTTTTGTTGAACCGTTCTTGCAATATTTCGTGGCTTTTCTGCATTAATTGAATTGTAGGAAACATCATAATTTTTTGTTTCTCCATTATTATTTCAGTAATCACATCTTTTTCTGAACATATGTTGTGCTTAACAGTGTTACATTTTTACCATCTGGCTTCACTAAAAAATACAAATTTTCTGCATTCGCATTGACGCATAAACAGTGAGTTATTTATTTGCGAATAGTTTTTATTTGTGAATAGGCTACGTATAAGCGTAGTAATTGTCAAATTCATATATGATGTATAACAGCAAACAACAAAATTGCTTACATTCTAGTTTCAACGTGCAAAAACGCGTGACTTTTTTTTTGCAGACAATGACTTGAAGCGCGAAAACCAAAGCGCTTGATTTTAAAATATGTGGTATGCAACGTTTTTAAATATCTAGAATACAACGAAAAGTGAGTTTCATGGCCAAAATAATACTGCACCGATTTCCTTTTTTAATTGTTTTTCGGAACTTTTGCTGCTATACCAAACTTCCGCCACAAGTAAAATAGTGGTGAAAAAAGAAGACAAAAGTAGATATTGTATGATCTATTAATCGATTAAAAATGACACGTGTGTCCGAAAAGTGTGACAGTTTGGACTAAAAGTGTATGTGACTTTTTGCGTAGTCTGTCCGATTTGTCAATCTTTTGAAAATGTTCAAAAACTATCTTTTTCTATGTGATTAGAGTTGCCTTTTCGAAGTTGATTTTGATGCGACTTTTTAAAGTAGGGTAGAATTCTATCAGATTTAGCTAGCAATTTTCAGTGAATGAATCGTACGATTAAGTAGGATAGTGCATCACGGCCTTAAAGGCTGTATGATTCCCTCTCTCAAGCAGCTGTGTGATATCTCGAAATTGACATGTGCGCTCAAATAGTGTGATCGTGTATGTGTGTGACAGATATTTTGACAAATCTGCCTGCCTGTCCGATTTGCTAACCACTCGTCCAGACCAGCAATAAATATCTTTAACGTTTATTGCAGAAAACGTCAAACGTCAAAAATGAGTTTTGTAAAAATGTTACGTAACAAAAAATATTATTTATTGTATGCAAAATTTTGATTCGTTTGAAAAATCTGCAAAAATTGCGTTACGTAATTTGTGAACCGCCCCTAAATTATAATTTAAAAGCGGCTTTACAGAAAAACCAAAATATGAATTTACATTCAAAATTTCACGTGGGGTCCTGTCAAAATATATAAAAAAATGTATATGAATTGGTCATCGAAAGATGCTGCAGAAGTATTAATATCTTCATTTTAGTAATCACATAAAATATATTCAGTAAAATTCAAAAATAAATTTAATTAGTTATTCGCTATAAGAGCCAATTGAAATGTATTATTTTAGGTCTAAAAATAGACCTGAATGCTTTCTGTCTTTTTCAGCCGCCTGTAGGCAGTCGACATTTCGTTGATGCTAATCAACTCATCAGTAGAATCGAAAAATCTAAAAAAGATTTATGCTACCGACATTTCGCTGATGCTAATCAACTCATCGGTAGATTCGAAAATTTTTTTTTAGATTTTTCCAGTCTACTGATGAGTTGATTAGCATCAATGAAATGTCGGTCGGCATATAGACTTTTAGGGCGGCATTAGATTTTTAGAATAAATAATATTTAGTTAAATTCTCTTTTAGCTACTCAATAACTAAACTGCCAATGGTTTCGCAAGCACTTTTAAAAAGTTTCCAATGTGGTAATTATCAAAAACGTTTTAGCTGCTTTACAAGCTTTTTTAAAGTAGGTATTGCCATGTTAAGAAACTAAACACATTTGATAGCAAGCTATAGCCTCAAATGCCTATTTCAAAGGTTCTAGCCAAGAAATATTAAGGCATTTATGTATGAATGTATATTAGGGTGGGTCGACTTAGCAGTTGATATTGTACTATCGGGCATGAGAAAAATATTTCAACTACGACGTATCAAAAACAGAATTTTTGAGGCGTCTGAGTTTCAAGTTTCTATATTTTTGTAGGGAAGCACCCTCAAAGAGACGTGATACCGGGTTGGTGAGTTCAAAAAAAAAAAAAAAATATTCGAGACAATTATACATTCGATTCCTCAAGGGACTGATAATTATTAAAGCCCCTAGTTCATATTTTCTTCAATCTTGATTTCCCCTAATCCCACTAATTGGCCCCAGGATGACCGCAGATTAGTGAAATAAATGAGTAGCCCGCAATAATCTTTTTCTCCAATATTTCTTTAGAACACACCTAGAGGCGTACAAAAATACGAAAAATGTTCAATTCGTATGTCTCGAAAATGATTTTTTGATGTGTAGTAGAAAAACTTTTACGTCTTGTCCTTACAAATCGATTTTAATGTTTTTATATCTGCCCATTACTGAAATAAGAGTACAATTACCACATTCCTTGTGAAAATTGTTAAAAAGTGTGGAGCACTAAAATATTTTTGATGTACTGCATAATTTTTCGGCTACTATGCTCACCTGTTCATCACTATTATATGCCTGCTTGTTGTTGCTTTGACCCGCATTAATTTTAATCCTTCGCGTAAGCAAATTGTTGTGGAATACACATTTAAGTCATACAATTCCTTCAGTTCCTGCGACGACGATTCTGGATGAGTGCACAAAAATGAAAATTGCATACAAATGAAATGTTTAATTAACTGCAAGTTTAAAACAAACCTGTCAAGAAATTGGCTTTAATTATGCCAGCATTGCAAATCAGTATGCTCATTGTTCCATGGGTAGAGCTGATCCAATTAAAGGTTTCCAAAATGCTGTCTTCGTTAGCCAAGTCACAGTGGTGCGAATAAATTTTGCCATCACCAGTTACTTCGTTGTTTAAGTGCTAAAAGAAAGACGTTTTAATTTTAATTAATGCTTAAAATCGCTGGGCGCGGTGAAAAGATTGAAACCGTTGTTAACACTAATACAATAGTAGTTATTCAATTGGATGTTGGTGACATAAAATTGAAAGTTTATTAATCAACTTAAGATTAAATGTAGTAACAAAGAGCTCAGGTAGTAGTATAGTTAAGCGTTGCTGCTTAAAAATAGTGCATAATTAGTCATGGCCTGGCTTCGAAGCAATTTGGGTGCTGAGGAGCGTAGCGGTGAACGTGAAACAGCCATGGTCTGTACCCCAGCCAATAAGTCTTTGTCTTTACTTTTCTTGCCTTCCAATTCTTTTTTATATGAAATTTTCGAGCTTTTATTTTAATATTAATAAAATGATTTGTTGAGCTTGAGGCAATTCTTATTAGCTTTATTTTTTGGCGTTATTTTAAATATTTCTGTAACCCTTTATATACCTTCGTTAGGAAAATTGCTTTTGTTTTTTTTTTCGTGACGAAGGAGCACAAAGGGGCACCGAAATATTGAAAACAACGCCAAAAAATAGAGCTGATAAGAGTGACCTTAAGCTCAACAAATCATTATTAATATTTACTTGTATTCTTTAAAAATGTTGATCACTACAATTTCATCACAAAAAATTCTTTCCCAAATCTGAGGAAGTAAAAATCGAACTTAAGAGTGGTAAAATAATTAACAATTATAAATCATAGTTTGACTATAAAGTTTAATTATTGTTTTAATTATTTCGTCCAAGCACGTTGGTTGATTTTGAATTTATAGTTGGCGGCAAAAATAAAATTTTCAAGCTCGCGTTTTGAAGAAGTTTTAATGTATTTCTTTAGTATAACTGATGACCAGAATAGTGCCGGAGGGCCTGATGATTAAGTTTTTGGTCATCAGGTCGACCGAGACAACCTGTACCTCGGGAATAGAACACCAAGTCGTCATAAATCAACAAAGTGTATTTATCTAATTCTCGGGGCATGATGTATTAACTATATATAATATTATTAGGTTAGGTTCGTAGGAGGTGTATGATAGCCCATGTCTTCGGACATACATTTAACCCAGTGCATGCTTGTTGTGTGCTCCGTGGACTTAACCATAACAGAGCTTAGTTTCATACACAAAGTTTCAAAAAGTATAAGCTTTTTGAATATTCAAATATGAACTTAAGAATTTTTCAAGTCTACTGATGAGTTGATTAGCACCAACGAAATGTCGTCGGCATATAGACAGCTGAAAAAGACAGCAAATATTTTTTAAAAGGGCTCATTTTTGGACCTAAATTAACATATTTTTTATGCTAATTCTTCGACCTTTGCTGTTTAGTATTTTAATTGTTTGAGCCTTAAGGTCACTTGTTTTTTTTATAAGTGTTTATTGAATTCAATATTTCGATATCACAATGGATATCTTCTTCAGGAATGTTTCGATGTTTTTTCAGAAACCTTTTCTTTTTTCTTTGGTTTTTGAAGAAACATCGAAACATTCCTGAAGAAGATATCGAAATATTGAATTCAATAAACACTTATAAAAAAACAAGTGACCTTAAGGCTCAAACAATTAAAATACTAAATTAACATATTTAAAAAATTTTTTTTTTTGTAGAACTGACGTGATCAACACTTTTAAAGAAGGCAAGAAAATTAAGGTTGAGCACTTATTGGCTGGGTTGATTTATTTTGTATGGAAACATGCTTCAGATTTTATTTTAATTAGACAATTCTTTATGGCATAGCGATTTCAATTCGCAATTTTATTCTTTTGAAAAGATATTCTTTTCATACATTTATATTAAATTACTTTTTCAGGCTCAAGTTCAAATCTTGGTTTGTCACTTTTAAATCAATATTAATTAAGTAAAGAAAAGTAAAATTTATTTTCATTTCACCTGTTCATTCACTTACATCTATGAGCTCAGTACGTCTCGCTAAGCCAATGACAATGACACCAGCATTTGCCAGTTTCACTGCAATTCTAGCTCCGATTCCACTGGAAGCTCCCGTTATAACAGCCACTTTTGCTTTCCAATACTTGGACATGATTTTATTAGTTTCGGTTTCACTTTTGTTCAAACACTGTCGCGCAAACTGCAACCGTGATTTTATCACTCCAATACACGTTGCTTTGACAATAAGTTGTAAACTGCCACGCAGCGACGACAAAGAGCCTCTTAATATAAAATTAAACTCTGTGATCTGTGATTGCAGTATATAATATAAGATTTTCTGAATGTATAACGTGAAAATGCGACCAATAAAAAAATAAAAATAAAGTACATATTAAATTTCGTTCAATTTATATTTTATTACGATTACTTGACTGCCGTGAGTGTGTGTGTGTGTGTGTATCAACACTTGTATGCGACCGTATTAGGAAATCGCTTGCATGTGTATAAGCACATGTGGTTAGAGTTTAACATTTGGTTTTTGTTACTTTATTAGTTTTTATTGTGTCGTTTTTGTCATCAGCAAATCGCAGTATTTTATAGGAATTCAGTACTTTGCGTTTGCGTACCCCTCTCCCCCTTCTCCACCATTTCCTTTTTATTGGCAATAGATGTTGAATAAAGGTATTTTATTTGTGCTGTTGAGTTGTGTGTGGGCAAATCAATTTTCAACGAGAATTAAATTTTCATACTCTACAGTTCAATTTATAACAAAAAGTTTGGTGTACTATTCGTATTTTTTTTTTTCATTGCTACAATGTATGTCACTGCGACGCGATCATGGACCTTGTTTCCAAGGCCCGCGTCTGTTAAAGTAATATGCCGTTATAGCAATCCGCCCTACTGCATGTGAAAGTATCTCCTGTTACTTATAATATAGGAAGGTTCGAGTCAATTGACTACAGTCACTACTTTTTTCTTCTCCGAAATGCTTAAGAAGAAGAACAAATTAGGAAGGAGTAGCGACCCTGTTTTCTATAAAATATGTATATGTTTTTCAATGCAGGACATACCTGTCTTAACAAGTAGCTGGATTGCATACTATTGAGATGAGTGGCCAAACTGGTATAAATTTTGGACTCGATAGACCACGCTTTTTAGTACGGAATTTTATTTCGTCATATAGAAGAAATAAGCACATATACGGCAGTGGAACGTCACTCAAAAGTTTGACTAGCTCAGGCGTCTGATTGGTTGGTTTTCAAGGAAATTCATTGTAAGACCACGAGATTTGTTGAATACAATTACCCTTAGCACCCAGATAAATGTAATAGTGCTATTATATCCGACAAGCAACCAAAAAATGTTTTAGCAGTTCATCGAGTCTAACCCAAGAAAGCTCAACAAGGTTGAACATTGTGTAGTTGCTCAGAAATGTTTTTCTCCTACCAGCCAAAGCCGGCCATCTCAGAGTAGGGGGAAGATCATTTCCTCCTTGTCCTTGACAATTTTGATCATTGAAAGGATGCCCAGGCCGACTTGTGTGTTGGCCTTGCCTCCAATGTCCAGCTAACATGCACACCAACCTCAATATATCTGTGGTCACAAGCGATGATCGCCTAAGTCTTAAAACATAGTTTATTGAAAATCCTGTTTTTGATCTAGAACAATTTCAAAAATTAATTTAATTATGTACTTGCTATGAGAGCTAATTGAAATTTATTATGTTAGGTCAAGACCTAAATAGATCTCAGTAATGTTTCGCGTCTTTTTCAGCAGTCTATATGCCGCTGAGTCAAAAAAAAATTTTTTTTGACAAAAATCAATAAAAACTATTTTCATTATTACTGTCCTGAAGAAGCTATCCGAAGGAGAGCGAAATATCCACAAAAATAGTTAAATATTTTTAACAAAAAATACCTTTAGCTCAAGAAAATAAATGTATAAAATATAAAAGCAGGGGTCGAGAAAAAAACCATATAATAAATCTATTTTGCAATTATTAAGAAAACTCAATCCGATAGCGACCGCGCACCAACATGAGTCACCTGGAGAGGTATCTTATCTTATTCCGTTCGCAGTTCATTCGTCATCGATAGTGGTTATTTTATACGTACATATGCCTGCAATCACCGATACGACATGACCACCTCTAAAATAGCTGTATGTAGAGTCGTATTTTCTTTTTATTTTATATCATCGATATGATAAAATTTCCTGGCTTCATTTCTCTATTCTTTGAATTGTGCAACCATTTCAATCCACTCACTAATCATTTTTAATTAATTGCAATTTGCAAAGAATTTGCATATAATATCACAAACACAATAGCAAACCCATACAGACACAAAGCTAAAACTTTAATTTGTTCTGCATTAGAGTTCCGTTCTAAAAAAGAGTTCGGCTTTAGTCAGTTTTTATTTTCAAAGTGTGTGTATGTATTTAAATTATGTCGATTTGTTTGTTTTGATTGTGTGCATTGTTCTAAAAGTGCTCATTGTGAGTGCGTATGTTTTAGTTGGTTTTTTTTTTCAATAAAAAATCATTTAAACATAATTGATTGCGTGAATAAATAAGTGTCTAGATAATGTGTTTGTGTGTCGGCATTTTGCTTTTTATTTGTTTGCGTCAGGTATGGTGAATGCACTACAATTATGATTTGTACAAAAGCTCAAGAGTGTCAAGGGGATAAGAGTATTCTTAAATAATGTAATGAACAAATAAGCCAAATTTCCATTTTATTACTGAAATATAGATTTTGTCTTCTTTAGGAAGATATTTTATGTTACGGTATCCATTTCATTTGGTCACACGTTTGTTGGAGGTGGTTGTGTTTCCTATTATTGGTTAAATTTGTTAGGCACTCAGATTGTGTCAAGAAGTGCTTGGAGTCAAAAACCCATTGATCATTAACAATTTTATGCCAAGATCATCTCCATGAACATTTTTTTGAATGTTTAATTTTTGTCCACGTGGAGCTACAGAGCATATATAGAGTCTATTTGTCTATTATTCTGACTATTCAATCCTGCGAAGATCTTTATTAGCGGTTAGCATCAAGTGTATTTAAATTCAAATACTTTTGCTTTTCCAAATATACTCAGTTTAAATTTAAATAAAAACGACGAACACAAGAAGCGAATTCAAAGAAAACAAGAGACAAATGAAAATGTTATTCTTTTTATACGACCAAGTTATTTGTATTGCTCCGACTTGTATAAAATAAAAAAAAGCAAACAAAATGTAGCTGTTACTCCCAAGGTGCTGTAAAGTATTTGCTTTTGGATCCACGTTTCAACATATGTACATACCTACAAATGATTGATTTTTTGTCTGTATATAAATTGTAGCCAACATTTGTATTTATTTCCAACTAAAATTGAAAAAAAATATTTTTTCAACAAGATATCGTCATATTATACTATGAATGTACATTTTATTTAATATAATGTGCCCGAGTATACCCTTAATTTACATATATAATCAATGTTAGTTTTGTTTTCAGAAATTCTTACATGTTTCGATATTTGCTTTGTTTACTACCCCAGTTACTCAAATTTGATTTATTTTGTTTGTAAAGAATATACTATTTGTTGAGAACTTTTTTTCATGAGATACAAATGTTGTGTTTGTTAAGAGTAGATAGCGTAAAGCAAATTAAAGAAAAAAAGAGAGTGTATTTAACTATTTACACTTTTGCTAAAGCATAATCACTATTGCATTTTTGTTAATGGCCTAGCGTTTTTAAAAGGGATTTGAGCCTAATTTTTGTAGAAAAATTTCTGTGAATTTCCGCACTCTTTCAACTGTTTAACTTTTTGAAAATTTTCTTGAAGTCAAAGTTTAAACGTTGCAAAGTTTTAGTAAATTTTCGCTCTGTTTCAGCGCTTCCTTTTTTAATTTCTTTTTTAGTTTTAAAACAATAAAATCTGTTTATTTCAAGATTGTTTGTTTAATGTGAAAATTTGAGCACATTTGCGGTATTTGTAATTTGACAACGTGTTTAACAAACTATTTGCAAATGTTTTTGGAACGATTTGGCGCTTTTAAGACCTAGTGTCTTGATTGAATTTTTGCATATGCGAAATTTTTGGTGGATTTTCGCATTATGCCACCAGTTGCATTTTTGTATATGTTTAACGTTTTAAATACAATTTTTTACAATTGATTTTGGCATTTCGCAATGTTCGTGCAAGTTTTCTATTGTTTGCAAAGTTGCGTTCTCAGCAATTTCTTACGTGTGCTTTTCCAAACTACAAAAGATTTTCCTATGCGTCTTTTTGCTGCGGCAACAATGCCAACATAGATAAAAAGGCGAATGCAAGAAACATTTTAGCAACAACCAGTTAAAATTATACTAACTATAGAATAGCACTGTTAATAAACATTTGGTTGGGCTAACATTACATTGGTTTTTTCTGTTTTAATAACAAATCTTGGGGCTAGAGCACAATTTAGTGATTTAAATAAAAATTGATTTGAATTTGATAGAAGGCATTTATCATCCCTGGCTTGTATGCTCGCTGGCTATGCATTTTATTTGATGCGTGTAGTATGTATGCTGGCATGTGTGTTTGTTTGTCTGCTAGTTCGCCTTTGCAGGCAAACCGTGTGTGCAACCGTTTAAATGAATAGATTTGCATTTTTCCATAAAACGCTTTTGAATTTTTATTAGTTTTCAATTATAAGTAAAATTTGTTTTAACGTTGCTCTATTTTTGTTTCGCTGCTGCTGCTACTGCTGTTGCTGTAGTTGTTGTTGTTTTACTAATGCATCGCAATGCATAATAAACCATTTGACCACTGGTTGATTAAACATTAATCTGCTTAGTTGGATATAAATTTCAATAATCGTGCTCGTTCACGTTCTCAATTCGTTATTGAATTTGAGTTTTAAATCTTAAAATGTGAAAATTAATTTTTCCATACGTTATGCACAATGCTTAAAAAGGTATTTTGTAGTTTTTGTTTATTTAATGTGTTAGACAATACGAGCGAAGAAATCGCGCAAACTATAAAAACTGATTAACCAGCGAACCTTTTATATAAACAGTGAGATACAGGCACCCTGTCGGATATGGAGTAGTCTACTACCAAATTAGTTAAGTTTAATTTTACTTTTATGCACTAGCTTTTCGTGGGCTGGCTATAAGCCAGTTGAAAAATAATGGAGAGTTGACCCAAAATTCAATTAATAACACACGTTCACAAATAACTCTTTACTTAAATTGAGTGCTGTCTATCGAATTCGTGCTAATTGTTTAGACGACTGAGTGGGTAAAATGGTGGCTGCTCAACAATCATTGAGCGTTTTGAATCCAGTCAGAGGTTAACAAAAGAACTGGGCAGTTCAAAATTAAAAACAGCGGAACCTAAAATCGAAATAAAGCACAATTAGACTTAATAAAATAAAATATCGCCAATGACAGATACAAAACTAGCCTTGGTTTGTACATTTTTTCTATGAGCACTAACTTTTAAGCAGCTAGCTTTGAGTTAGCTAAAAAGTAATACAGCATCAGACAATTGACCACTGGCTGGGATAACGCAATGTTAAAATAACTAGTTGTTTGCATTGAGAAAATATACCAGCGCTTACCAGTGCTGGTAAGGCAATTCAATTTAAAGATAATGTCGTTTCCGACAGGGGATATGCAAAAACATTTGGTGAAAACAAGCAAATAGCTAAGACAGTCGAATTAGTATGATAAAAATATACCTTATTAATGTTTTCTGTCCTTTTCAGCCGTCTATATGACGCCGACATTTCGTTGATGCTACTGAACTCGTCAGTAAACTTGAAAAAACTTAAAAGAATGTTGAGTAGCATCAACGAAATGCTGGCGGCATAAAAGACGGTTGGAAAAGACAAAAACCATTAATGAGGTCTATTACTAGGCCAAAAATAATACATTTCAATTAAAGCAAATAAATAGTTAAATATATTTTTGAACGTTAGCCTATACAGATAAATGAATGTGGAAAATTTCTGTACAGAAAGCAAAGTTTAAAACCGATGCCATCACTGACAAACATTATTAAGAATTGGCGAGAGAATATAACATATATCTCAATCAGCCGAAAAACACAATGATAAAATTGAAAGTTAATCAAACCAATATAGATAGTCAATAATGAAGATCTCAGGTAATCAGATGTCTAAGCGCTGGTGCTTGAAAACAGTAAGCATTTACTTATGACCTTGGGTGCTTATGATGGTCGTGCTGGCCGTGAAATAGCCATTGTATGTTCATTAGCCAATAAGTCTTCAACTTTACTTTACTTGCCTTCTTTAAGCAACTTAACCATAAAATTTTCAAATTCCGATGAAGTACAATCGAAAGCAAATTAAAGCCTGAAAAAATAATTACGAATTGTAAATTTAAAAAATATTTTCAACCTTATTATGAATTCCGAGTGAACATCACTCGTAATGGAAAATCTCCGTCACGAATTCATACAAAAAGGTATAATGAATTCCGATGGATTCAAAGTTGGTGTTGCCATCCTCTTGATCTAAGTTCGAATTAGTACAACCAACTATTTTGATGAAAAACCGATGTTTTTTGTTTACATTCTAAGGATTGTTAAAAATATTTTTCAAAAAATAAAAACGAAATACAATGAATTTGATTGCTGCAGAAGTTTCAGTCAGGGAAGAGGAATCTTAAAACAAAAGCTGTTAGGGAATAGAGCGCAAAGTCTTGAGGAATGGTTAGAATTCCCTTGATTTGGATTACAAGGCGTAGGTTGTTAAAACAAATCACCAATTATTAAAATATGTACATATGTTTTTTCCAATTTTCCGTTTAGTTTTATTTTAAGCTTCCGGTTGAAAAAATTTTGCTATCAGCATGGTGTTGGAAAAGATGTGGCTGCTGCAATGGCTTTTCCGTACCACTTTCGTACACACATATAATTCTATACATAAAAGACGGGTTTTTCTTGTTTGTTTGTTTAAATGGCTAATTATTTCCAAGCAATCTATCAGATGGTGTTTAAGAAGCGATTTTTTCAACACGTAAAATCAGCAGTTAATTTGTGTTACTTTTTTTGTTTCAAATCATGACAAAACCAATAAGTATTGTAAAATATATCAATTAATTATTAAAGAAATATGATTTTATAACTACTTAAAAATTGTTTTTATTCAATTTAAAAACTTATTTTCAGTTTGTTCTTATTTTTTTAAACTACTTTTTGTATTCTACCGATAGTAAGAAGAGTTCGTACAAATTTTTTTATAAAAAAAGAACGCTAAAAGTACATTTCATTCGGAATTCATAATACCAATCTCCCGAATTTCGAAAATTTCGGGAGAATTTCGTAGCTACGTCGGAATTCATAATAAATAATTTATAATAAGCATGTTTACAAAATTTGTTGTTGGTTTGTACTCAAATGTAAAATTCACGACAATTTGTATAGAATACAACAATAACTTTTTGAAAACCCCCATATTTGTTATTGTTTTCCATGTCTATTCTTGCGTTGCAGTGTGATTGAAGGGGTATGTTTGGTCATGTCGCGAGACATACACTTAAGCCAGTATAGGCTTGTTGGGCGCTACATATATTTAACCGCAAAAGGTTAGACGCATATGTATGTCTATAGAAACTCCATGTCAGTCACAAATTTAATTAATTTCCTCCAGCATGTGCCCCGTCTCCCAAGATATCGGAAACGTATTTGTGTGAAGACGAGCCACTGGCACAAATAGTGCTCTAGTGTCTCGCTCTCCTTCCCACATGCTCAACCCCTTCATAGTCTCCCACTACTCCTATACGGTTACGATGTGCCAGTAGTGGACCGTGACTTGTCATAATTCCCTTTATTCTACTTAATTCGGGCTTGCTTATACTTAGAAGTCCTCCTGGTTTTTTCTCTTCTGGATCCCCCCCCATAAAATTAAATTAGGGACTGTACATTGCAATTTTATGTGTCCAGACTGAAACCATTGAACTTTTAATGCATTTTTTATTTGTTATACTATTTTTATATAATTTTAAAAAAGAGTTTGGCTCAATTGTGTTTTTGTTTAATTATATTCTATCATTTGTTTTTATTTCTCGTTTACTGGCGATTTTTTAAAATACATATATTTTCTTTTCTTAAATTTATGTTTCACACCATAATAAAATATGAAAATTTCTTTTTGCTTGCAACACAAATATACGAAACAGAATGTATGGACACTTTAGACAAATCGGCAACTATATTATAATTGTACTTCAAAATCTTTTGCTTAACTCTAAATGGATTCGAACCGCAACCTGACCACTGTTGAGCAGCCAGCACACCCACTCAAGTATCACAACAATCAGAATCGAAGGGAACAACAAACAATTTAAATAGTGATTTAATTTCAAAGTTTGTTATTTTTTAGCAAATTTAACATTGACGTTAATCAAGTTTTGTTCACGTTGATTTTATATTGCGTTCTGCCTTTTTTACTCTATTTCGTTTACATAGAGCATTATGCTCATTTTACGAGAACTAAAACTCTAAATTTTCCCACTTATAACCGTCTATCATTCCCATCAGTATGCGTCTTAGTCTATTAAAGCAAATTTGTTTGATAGACTTTTTTTTTGCCTGGAAATGCTTTATCACTAGTGTTAATAAATTAATTTAACAAAAAAAATTTGTTGTTGTTGTTGTCACCTGCTGTGATTTGCATTGAAGTCACTTTGTGTCACAACTGACTGAGTAAACATTTTCCTTTTTGGCGAATTTCGGTTGTTTTTGAGGCAACATAAATTGAACTTTCAAATATTTTCCAATCAAATGAGTGAAATCGCTCCCCTTTTCGATGAAAATACGAGGGTTGCCTTTTATATATCGAGAGCAGAAACGAATATTAATCATCAAAAATCTCTCTATTATTTTTCAAAACACTTCCCATAAAGATGTATACATATGTATGTGCATGCGTTTAAATCAATTGTCGAAACACTTTAGCCTTTGTAATTGAGGTATTTCCAAAACATGCATTCTGAATGCAGCAACCGCTTCTTCAGCTGTCGGAAAACGTTAACCTCTCAGTTTGCTTTTTACTTACTGGAATAAAAAGAAGTCATTCAGTGCCAAGTCAGGACTATACGACGGGTGACTCATCAAATCGATGTTTTGGGTGCTCCGATGTGTGAGAGCTCGCATTATCGTGGTGAAAAGTGCAGTGTTCTACTGGTATGGTTGCAATATGTCAATTTTTTCGAAAAAAAAACCGGTGATCATTTGCTTGGAAATGCCTCATGCACGAACAGCTTATGTTGGATTTTAATCAATCCAATCCAAAGCACAATCGCCTTGTGCTTACTTTTGCACTCATACGCATAAATCCATGATTCATCACTTGTCACAATGTTCGAAGCACCACTGTCGCATTTTTGAGCATTTCTGTCGACCAATCGACACGAGCCTTTTTTTGAACAATCTGGCAATATCAGTGACAATGGTTATCGCAGCAACAATTGATTTTGAACGACCTTCGCGAAATTTGTTTAGGACTGAACTATGACCAGGGGCCGGATTCTGGCATTCGTGATCGAATATACTCGATAATAAAAACAATGTAGAGCATTCTATAACGAAATCGTTCAACCACGAGTGCCAGAATTTGGTCCCAGGGTTGAATTTACCATACCATCGATAAGCACTGGCTCTTGATGGGGCATCATCGCCAAAAATTGAATTGAGTTCATCCATGTACTATTGCTGAGTTGATCCACGTCGAAAGTTGTAAAAAATAGTTGCAGGAAAATGTTAATGATTTGATTCCGGTTTTGGGCCGAGATAAATCTTTTATGTTACTGTAAACAACACAAGTAGCGCTCATATGTCAAAACGTTCTGAGTACGTGTAACCTCAAAAATGTCCAACTTTACGATAGAGCTGTCAGTTGCCAGATTGCAACACTAGGGTTACCAAATCCCGTAACCTAAAAGGCTGCCCTCGTAATAAAGCCAAAATAAAATATTTATTTCATACTTTTGTATGTATGTAGAAAAAATATAAAATATGCATATTGTTTAAATATGTATGTATGTACGTATATATGTATGTTTTTTTTTGCGCTGCACACGTTTTACTTTTCATACAAATTTAAAATTTTCACACTTTGTTGTTTTAAAATTCACTTGTAAAAACTTTTATGGCTTTATTATGGTTTTCAGCTCAAAAACACACAAACTGCCGCACACACATGCAGAATATACATATAAATTGCAAGTACATAATAAAGTCAAAATTATGAGTAATGTTTATGAATGATGTGCAACTGTCTGCAATTCAATACGAGTAACTTTTTTAATACGTTTACGGACGGTTGTAGTCGTTTGCTTAAAATGGGCTTAATTTGTAATTCAGTGCCAGAATATTTGGCAAAAAAGTGAATTAGAACTGGTTTAAATGTGAGGGGGACTTTAAAATTTCAGAGCAACAAAAAATATCACATACACACGTATTTTGATTTCACTTTTACACTCTGCCAGCCACTGACAGACCCTGCATTGAAATTTATAGTAAACTTTTTCTTATTCTAAGCACTTAATCTTTAACATAAATCAAATCCTTTCAATTACTTGTACGATTTTTTTTTTGAAATTTTATTTTTGTTATGAGATTTTATCTTTACAAAGAAGCTTAAGAAATCCCACATCCAACAAAGTTATGATTTTTTCTCTCTTTTTCTTGAAACCCCAAACAAATTTGTGTCTCCTTTGTATTTGTTGGAGCGAACAATTTAAAATGTACTTAACAAAATCTGCTCAATGTCCTTGTGGATTAGTTGGTTGGTTATTTTATTCGGGTAAATATTTTGATATTCATAAATTTAAGCAGTTACAGTTTTTCTCTTCGCCTTTGCACAAATGATTTTCTTTTGATAAAAAGACAACACTTTCAGCCACAAACTGTGAAATACGAAAAGCCATCAAAATTTTATTCTTTCGCAAATAAAACATCTTGAGAATTTCTAATGTTCTACAACAATAATAAGCAGAGTACTTAGAATTATGCATGAAGCTTACACCCCCCCGCTGTATTATTTGAGCTTTTATAGCTTTTTATACGGATTGATTAAAGCGGGTGATTTTGCAAACTGCATATTTTGTTATTTCTTATGGTGGCTTTTTTTCGCTTTGACAAACAAATTGAAATTTTACAACTGTCACACAAAAAATCTTTGCTCGTAATATGACTGAAATTATAAGTAGAAAATAAACTTTGCATTTTTTTCTACAACATTTGTTGCCACTACAGCCACGGAGGAAGAATGATTGGTTCAGAGGGCGATTTGGTGCAGAAAATTTTTTTACTTCAATGAGTTTCCACAAATAAGTGGGAGTGTGACAATATTGGAGTAGCTTTGAAATTTGTGAAATGAAGAATTAGTTCTTATCAGGGCAAAGCCTAAAGTTAGCGTTATATGTATACTGGTGTTGTCAACTATTCATGCCTTCGAATCGTTCCAATAAGATTCAATAGTTTTTCCTATTTGAACAGTCAAAAAATTTTGAGCGTTTTTGTTTCCAATAATATTTTAGTATTTGCTTTAAAGCCAAAGTAAATTTTCAAAAGAAAAACTAAAAAGTTGGCACCAACGAAATGTCGGCGAATTATTTAAACATGCTGAAAGCCTAAAGACAAAAAACAGCTCTAAAGTTTTTGATATTTGAAAATTTCCTCTGGCTTTAAAGCAGAAATTTACTCTGTGTTTAAATAATACTTTTTGGAATGAATTAATATATGTCCGTACTAGCTAAATCTATTAATAAATAATAATAATAATAAATATTAATTTTCCAAATATAACGGATTATCCATTTCGTGGTTTCAAAAGTATAGGACTGGAATTCGACATCTGTCAAACTAATAGGCTTTTTACACTTACTCACATCTTTCATCATTTTGGCAAGATGTTAACATCTTCCTATACAAATTCTATACGAAAAAAACTCAGCATCTTTACAAGATGTTCATTTTTCATTTTGCTGTATTCAACATCTTTCGATTATTTTAATGTCATCACTAAAAAGAAGTTAAAAAAAAAAATTATAAAAATTCATACCATATATATAAAAATATATACCAGCGAAATGTCGTTGGCATATAGACAGCCGAAAAATACAGCAAATATTTTTTGAAAAGGTTCATTTTTGGACCTGAATTAATACATTTCAAATGGCTTTTAAAGTAAAAAAGAATAAAACGCTTCGTGTTGTGTAATCTCTTTTAGTTTGCTCAAACACGTGGAATAATATTTGACAGATGAAAGATGTTGAAAATGTAATGTAAACAGCTTTTTTCAATTTTCAACATCTTCAACACACATCTCAAAGATGTGGGTAAATGTAAATCCGCTATAAGTTGTTAAACCAATTTTTTTCTTCTCAGTTGAAAGTCTGACATTGACGAAAATGGATCTTTACACTGACACACATCTTACATCTTTTCTCAATTTGCAAAGATATTTACATCTTCCCATAAGAATTATACAGGGCGAAAATTCTACATCAGCAGAAGATGATCCTTTCTCATTTTGTTCCATCTTACATCTTTCGATTTTTTTAGTGCCATCACTAAAAAAGTTGCAGAAAATCTATTGCTTTTGTACCATCACCATAAAAATGACATTTCAGAAAACATATTTAACATAAGAAAATGAGCGGAATATGTATTTTTTATAATTTTTAATTAATTTAATATTTAGTTATTTTGACCCCTTTTTTTCTTATATTTTATAAATTTATTTGAGCTTAAGGTCGTTTAGAATTTAAGTAATGATTTTTGTCAATATTTCGCTCTCCTTTTATTTTTAATTAATTACACTGTGCTTGAATTTGAAACTTTTTTTTGCCGACAAACGGGGCACCCAGTGACTAAACCTAATTCGGGTACGCTGAATTCAGTGGTGCTATCCGTTTTTCTAGGTTAGCTCGCATTTTCGAGATTTACCGTTATTTTAAAAATGGAGGAGGTTGCACTATATGTATTGAACTAACTAAAAACATTTTTCGTTTATTGAACTTTGGTAAAAAGCGAAATTGATATATAATTCATTAAAAAAAATTTTTTTTTTGAAAAAAAAATTTTTTTTTGGAAAAAAAAATTATTTTTTGCAAATTGTTGAAATTTTGTGATCTTTAAAACTGCATAAAAAATTGAAAAATTAAGCTATGCCAATAAATTTTCCCACATATATAAAAAATTATGTTTGAAACAAAACGAGCTTTAAATGACCAAAATCTGTGGGCAGCTTTTGATTTTATTCACAAAAGATGAAAAATTGTAGTTTCAACCTGTTACCAGACGAAGCCTCAAAAATTGAAAAAAATATTTTCTTGTTAATTAAAATTTATTTTTTATTTTAAAGTTTATTCTTCTTCCTCCTGCAGATTCCAACATATATCACCTAAAAGGCAATCAAGTTTTTTGCCGCTATACCAATGTTCGAGTCTGGCTGTTACTTGATGAAATCTCTCGCCGTGTTCATCGGACTCGGCTGGTGATTGCTCATTAAACTTTTCTGCATGACAATGCAGAAAATGTACTTTCAGTGACATTCTGACTTTTAATTTTTTGAATGCTTTTAACATATCTTGAATTAAAATGCGCCAATTTTCAGACCGATGATTTCCTAAAACGTTTTCAATTACTGCTTTCACACAATTCCAGGTTAATTGCTCGATATTATTTTTTTGTTTCAAACATAATTTTTTATATATACGGGAAAATTTATTGGCATAGCTTAATTTTTCAATTTTTTATGCAGTTTTAAAGATCACAAAATTTCAACAATTTGCAAAAAATAATTTTTTTTTTAAAAAAAAAAATTTTTTTTTAAAGATATATATAAAAGATTAAAGGTTATTTTATTGCGGAATTTCGGTTTTTTACTAAAGTTCAATAAACGAAAAATTTTTTTAGTTAGTTCAATACATGTAGTGCAACCTCCTCCATTTTTAAAATAACGGTAAATCTCGAAAACGCGAGCTAACCTAGAAAAACGGATAGCACCACTGAATTCAGCGTACCCGAATTATGTTCAGTCACTGGGTGCCCCGTTTGTCGGTTTTTTCAACTAGCACAGTGTTATAAATAAATTCATTTTAACTGCACTGCAAAAGTATGGTCAATCAATATGGAGAACATAGAACATGTTGCTTGACCTACGGAAAGAAAAAAGTCCAAAGTCCTCCTTTTTTATTTTTCACAAAAATTTTGCGTCTTCTTTTTTTTGACATCTAAATAAATGAAAGATGTTATCAATGTAAACGACTGTTTCACATTTTCAACATCTTCATGCGTTTCACGTGGATCTTAGTCAGTGTAAAGAGGCTATTTTAACTATCACACAACTCATAAAAACAATCAAAACATACTACAAACACGGTGATTCTGCCACAGCTACTTATCGTGCTTTGAGAGGAGATCATGGTTTATATAATCGTCCAACTACGCAAGCAATTGGCAAAATTGTGAAGAAATTTGAAGAGACTGGAGCGGTTACGAATTTTGTAAGGCCTGTGTGGCGTGTAGCATATTTCATATTCGAAGCAGCCCGAACAGCCATGACCGTTTTTTAGTCGTAACTTTCGTTTTATTCATTTGTTGTTAAGAATATGTAAGTGCGCATGTATTTGTGCTTAATACCAAAGAGAATTACAGAAGACTTAGAAATTTTTGCAAATTTTAAGATACAAATTTAAGAAGAAAGAAGAAACAAAAATATTCATGAATAATAATCGACCAGCAATGAATGGCTTTTTAATGAAAGGAATAAATGATAATCGCCAAATACTCATTTCTTCACCTTAAATGCAGTGCATCTTAAGAAAATATGACCAGTAATGTTAAGTAGAGATTTTTTAACTGATAAAACGGTTTATGTCAATAAAAGAGCTTATAAATAATGAAAAAAAACTGGTAGAATGAAGTGAATTGATGTATACAGACTACATTCTGGTTGATTAGCTCTCTACATTTTAAGGTTTAGTTTTTCACACTTTGGTCTTTTTGAAATTGTGTAAAGCAATGAAAATGATAAAATGTTACAAAGTAACTTATGGAAAAGCATGTAAGTGCATAATGGGCTTGAATTGCATTGCATGTATACATATATTTATTTCAGATTATGTATTCCAAATGGAAAGTCGCTTTTTACATTTCTAATAAAGATGTCATAATCTGCACCACGATCCAAAGTGTTACAAAGGCAACTGAATTTTCTTGCATTTGCTGGTAAGCCGGACCAGCTCCTACAATGGGAGTACCATTGATTGTCTTCTACCCAGATGTGTAGTAAGCCTGAATGTAGTAGCTATGTATGTAAATTGCGTCTAAAATCTATAGGCTACATGAATGGAATTGCAAATTCTATAAATACTTGCGACGAATATATTTTTGCTTTATCATCCCGTTTTCATTACACTTGTCAGCAAAGTGACTGTAAGTAATTGGATGCATTTAGTTGTAGTGTTAATTATCTTAAATCAATGCTTAAGATAACTACTATCATATGTTAATAAGAATGTGATATGCATACATATATAAATCCTAGTTTTCCACAACAACTAGACCCTTCTAGTAATGGTTAAGCCGTTCTGATGATGCTTAAGTCTTTTGGGTGCCAGGGCTTCGTTCGCCGGCAAGTTTCTGAGTTTTCTATGGGAATGTTGTACCAAACGAGTTGTATGTGTAAGGCTGTTGTCATGGACAGCTTCTACACTGTTTTTACTCTCAGATCTCGTGTATGTTCTCATGTCTACTGTACCATTCTGCATAGTTAGTTTTCCAGATTCAGACGCCATACTTCCAGATTGACGCTATAATTGTGTTGTATATGAGCAGTTTGTTTTGAATTTACAGCTAGCAGTCTCTACTTAGTAGCCAATGTACTTAGTTCACTGATCCTGTTGTGTAATTGATTTTGTGGTGATCTTTTCATATGAGTTTGGCATGACAATTGATATGTCAATTGGCATGCCAAGGTATTTTGTCTTTGTATCGAATAAAAATAATTTATTTGATTTTTTTTGCTTGATTTTTATTTATATTAACTGAGGATATGTAAAATACTTATTGTGTGGTTCCGCTAAGGCCGCGATTCACTATACTACTGAATCGTACGATCTGTTAAAAATGACATGTGTGTCCAAAAAGTGTGATAGTCTGGACTAAAAGTGTATGTGAGTGAAAGATTTTTTGACAAGTCTGTCTGATTTGCTAATCTTTTGAAATTTTTCAAAAACTTATCTTATTCTATGGGATCAGGGTTGCTTTTTAGAAGTTGTTTACACACGTATAATAGTGTGGCCATTTTGATGCGACTTTTTAAAGTAGGACAGAATTCTATCAGATTTAGCTAGCAATTTTCAGTGAATGAATTGTACGCTTGGTTAGGTTAGTGTAACACGGCCTTTAGAACCATCTAGTCACCAAAGGACTTATGATGACAAGCCCATCCAAAAATGTAAGAGCACAATTTTACAAAAAAACAAGTAAGAGTGCTATATTCGGCTGGGCCGAATCTTAAATACCCTTCACAATGGTACATACATTCTGATTGATTTTTGGTGCGAAAAGTTGTTTTATTTGGCTTTTAAGGCCGATTTCTTGAAATATCGGGAGACGCTATATCTGGGGTATATATGGGCCGATTTTTTCTGAATTTCAATATCAGATCCACTACCGGGATTTAACACAGGCTGCAAAACTTTTATTTAAATAATTCCTAATATGCTCAAGTTCAACCACTGGGTGACACCAATTCTTTTTAATATCAATGAAATAAAGAAAAGCAAAATGTATTTCTTAATTATTTATCAGTTAACTTTATAGTAAAATTTATTTAACAAAAAATTGCATATAATTGCATTATTTTTGAATTATAATGCTAAACATTGCCATTAAGTGTGATTTGCTTTTCAATTTACTTACGTATGTGGGTACATGCATACGTATGTATGTATCTATAATAGAAAACTCTAAAATAAATTCTTTATTATTGAATATTTTCAGTGTGTTCCATAAAACAATGATTATATACATACATATATACATACATACATATTTACATTGCTTGCTTTTACAAAATTATTTTTTTCTTGTGCACGTTGTTGATGATCTATTGCGTATCATCATACACATGTGTGTGTCTATGTACATATGTAAGTACGTAGGGAAACCCAAAATGATTTTTTGTGTGAATGAATTTGAAGACGCAATTGTTTAAGAGAATTTCATTGCGTACCCTTTTTTCAACAATTCTTTATATCACTTTCATTTTCAAGCTCGTGTATACATATGTATGTACATACATACACATTTTTACACCAAATCAAAAAAATTGTTTATGCTAACATACTTGCATGCATACATACATATGTAGATACATACATACCTACATACATACAAACGTATCTACATACATACATACATACATACATACATACATACATACATACATACATACATACATACATACATACATACATACATACATACATACATACATACATTCATACATGATCGCAAATATTATATACATATGTATATAATATTATATACATATGTATGTACCATTATGATCGATTTTTGGTACCAAAAGTTGGGTGCATATGGGCCGATGTCCAAAAATTTTCTAATTTTGCCCCTAAACAGCCTGTATGTACCATTCCGACAAATTTTTAGTGCAAAAAACTGTTTCGGTTAGCTTCCAGGCCCGACTTCTTGAGATATCGGGAGGCGCTATATCTCGAACATATATGGGCCGATGACAAAAAGATTTCCAGTTTTGCTTCTGACTAACCTATATGTATCATTCTGATTGATTTTTGGTGCCAAAAGTTGTTTTATTTAGCTTATAGAGCCGATTTCTTGAAAAATCGGGAGACGCTATATCTCAGGTATATATAGACCGATTGCAGACATTTTCAAATTTTGCTTTTAAACACCTTATATGTACCATTCTGATCGATTTTTGGTACCAAAAGTTGTTTTATTTGGCTTTTAGAGCCGACTTCTTGAGAAAACTTGAGGCGCTATATCTCGAGTGTATATGGGCCGATGTCCAAAATTTTCCACGTTTGCCTCTAAATAGTATATATGTACCATTCTGATTGATTTTTAGTGCCAAAAATTGCTTTGTTTGGCTTAAAGAGCGGATTTCTTGAAAAATCAGGAGTCGCTATATCTCAGATATATATGGACCGATTTCAAAAATTTTCCAATTTTGCTTTTAAACACCTTATATGTTCCATTCTAATCGATTTTTGATACCAAAAGTTGTTTTATTTGGCTTTTAGAGCCGACTTCTTGAGAAAACGGGAGGCGCTATATCTCGAGTGTATATGGGCCGATGTGGAAAAATTTTCCACTTTTGCCTTTAGATAGCCTATATATACCATTTTGATTGATCTTCGGTGCCAAAAGTTGTCTTATTTGGCTTATAAAGCCGATTTCTTTAAAAATCGGGAGACGCTATATCTCGGATATATATGGGCCGATTTCAAAAATTCCTTCATTTCTAGGATTTAATGAGCACTAAAAATGATATGGTTTAGTTTTTAAGAAAAAATTTTTTTTCAAAAATCTGAATACAAAAATTACACAAAATATCCCTCAAAACCCGGTTTTTTGAATATATCTCGGCTATCCGTGGACCTATCTTACTGAATTTCAATAGCAGACCCACTACCGGGGTTTCACACGTTTTAGCGAAAGAATGAGGTTTCTATCTCAAACCGTTTTCTCAGAAACGGTATTTCAACGACTACAGACGGACAGACGGACAGACGGACAGACGGACAGACGGACAGACGGACCGACGGACAGACGGACAGACGGACAGACGGACAGACGGACAGACGGACATCGCTCAATCGTAATCGCTATTGATGCTGATCCAGAATATATATACTTTATGGGGTCTTAGATGGATATTTCAATGCGTTACAAACGGAATCACAAACTTATATATACCCTTACACATTTATGTGAAGGGTATAAAAAAAAGAAAAAAAACCACACAATATAATTCAATCGTATTATTAAAAAAGGTCTGAAAAATATATAATTCATCAATATTTATTTTTCAGATCTGTTTTAACTTTAAGCTCGTCGATCTTGCTCAATCATATTGCTACACATATTTTACTTTTCATAGACACTTTCATACATCGGTAGTTTCCATCGGATACTACAAAATAATTAAGCATAATTTGTTTAATAAATAAATGCTACTTTCGACATTTTCAAATATATAATCTGTTTTATTCAAGTGTAGTTGCTTTTTTTTTCTTTTTATTATTGTGTTCTTTTTGGAGTTCTCTTGGACTATTTTCAAACAATAGAATGTTTTCACATATTGTCGTAAAACTTTTCGCTCCTGCTGACGATTTGGTTGGCACTAACGAAATGCAGGCGGCATATAGACATGCTGAAACCATAAGGACTGAAGCAGCTCTAAGCATTTTGGTATTGTATGGAGTTTAGCATGCCAACCATACAACCACTACAGAGAACCAATGGGTAGCTAGTTTACAAGTCGCTGGAGGATTTGTAATGATTAGCCCATTGCAATGTCTACTGAGAAAAGCGAGTACCACGGTCGCCATATGGTCCCATCAGAACCATCTAGTCGCTTGTTATTAGGTAACTAATTGGTCTTAAATGGCAAGCGCATATTAAATGTCAATTGTATGGGACATAATATATTAGTAGAACTGGTGACCATTAGAGGTTTTCTACAGACATTTCCCGCAAATTCCAAATAGAATTGAAAATTTGTCTAAAACATCAGTTGAAACTTTGTTTTCCACAAATAAGGAATTTCTATTCAATTTGTTCTTAAATAATTTAAAAACTCACTCTCAGCCAGCCATCTTGTAGCCTCCAAAAATGAGAGAAATTTACATGTTTATTAACACTTAATAGGCAGAACTAAATAATTCCATTTTAATCGAAAAAAAACATGTTTCAGTGGAGATTCTTGGGCAGTGATAAATATTTTATTTTCATTTTCAAGCCCTCATCTTGAACAAAGAAGGATTCAAAACAATTAGTTTGTATGTAGTATGTATGGGTGCATGTGGCTGGGTTATCTGCTTCCTGGTATGAGTGCTTTCACAACAGTGTTCAAGTGCTGGTGTGGCAGGATATTTTGTTTTATTTGGGGTTAAACTTGTTGTACACAAATGTCAAATACAAAAATCAAGATATTTAAAAGATTTCTTTTTTTTCTGCTCCAACTTTTCCTTTATTTTATTTATCAAAAACGACTTTCTCCGCACACAATTGTACACTTTACAAAATAATAAAAACAAAAGCAAATAAAAGAATAATAAACAAGCCAAATTACAAAAGGAGAAAATGAACAAAGGCAGAAGGACAATGTCCCATCATCATAATGAGAGAAAAAAAAATAAATAAAAATCAAACTTAACTAAAAGCAACAAATGATGTCTTATTTAATAAATTCGTTGCAGGGGAGAGTTAAAGTAGATTTGTATGAATTTTTGTATATGGATGTGTGTGTCGCTCTAAATAGATTTGCCTGCAGACGTTTTATTTTTCTTAAGAACTGACATTTAAGCTTAATCTCTAAATGTTAGTGGGCTCTACTTTTCTCATTTTCATTTTCATCTTCTTCTTCTTCTTCTTATTTGGCTTATCCTCTTTTGTTTTCTTAAAACAACAGCAGCAGCTGTCTACTATTGCAGGCACAAACTTTTAAACACTTAAACACAAATAAACGAAAACAAAAATTAGGCATTCTCCTTGTTTGCTCAAACTTCCTGCTATTTAATACACATACACATTAAAGCCATAACGAGAAAGGACAATGGCAACAAACATATTGACAGTTTCAAGCATTTAAATGTTTTCTTGTTGTTACGGCTGAGTTCTAGGTTGAGTTTCTTTTGGGGGTCTTTTGTAAACGTTCAAATGTTTTGTTGCCCTAAGTACTACAAGACATTTTAAGCTTACTATTGGCAAGTTCTGTTGTGACATTTGATTCGTTAACAGTGGGCAACAAAAATTTGCAACTTTGTGCTCAAGTTGTATTACAACAGTAAGTTTTCCGTGTATTGTTAGTTATAATTTTCATCTCCTAGTAAATGTGCTGCTAGCAACTGCTCTATTTATTCATTTTTCTAATAATCGAACTTGAGACCGATAAAAATAGGTTTTAGTAATAAAACAAAAATATATTTATAGCACGCTGGGCACATTAGAACATTTGAAAAATCTAGGAAATGAAAAAGTACGGGATAGACTGAGAATTACTCGGAATTTTAGAATTAGCATTATTAGGATTTCGGGCCTTTTTAGAATTTGTGAGCTACTGGCATTAGGCCTGGGATACAGAATCAAGGATTTTGATTGCTTTTACTCTTTTTTTCCTCCTAAATATTTATAAAGTAAGAAAACTGCAAATTCTATTTTATTTTTCCTTAGGAGTCTAATTATTGTTTAATTTTTTTCCACCAGTCTGCGTGGATTCAAAAAGTACCAAATTCCGTTTTAACTTCTTTTGTCCCATTAAAATTCAGAACATGAAAAAAGTACCAGACACTTTTCCGATACTGAACAAAAGAGATTCCAAATTTCTCGCTGTTGCGCGTCTTGTGAGCTCTTTGTTAAATAATCTTTGATATTCGATTGAAAGGGGGGTTAATTGATAATGGGCAATCTGCAACAAAGGTTTATTATAACTCTCTGGTAGAGCAACAGAATTATAATAAGGGTTTATTTAATGAAATCCTTATGAAGCAAGAGTTGAATTACCTTGAAGCTGGTAGTACTGATGTGGACAAGTTGATGTGGACAAGTTGGACAGATACCTTTTAGTTAGCTTTAAGGCTTTTTTTGAATCTTCGATCCTAATACACTTCAAACTTACCCAGCAAAAAATTTAGAAAGATTTAGAAACACTAAAACGAGTAAATGCAGTACAGTGGTTACTTTCTCATATACTCACAGCTACTTAAAGATTATGCTTCACTAGCCTAAACAATCGTACGACCATTCACTGGAAATCGCTAAATTAATCTGATAGATTTCTGTCTGAGTTTAAAAAGTCACACAAAAACGGCCACGCTATTATACTTCTGTTAACAGCTTTGAAAAGGCAATTTTGATCGCATAGAAAAAAAGGCGTTCGAAAAATTTCAAAAGATTAGCAAAGCGAACAGACTTGTAAAAAAACCATATACACTTCCAGTTCACACTATTACGGTTATTGAGCACACAGGCCATTTTTAACAGATCGTATGGTTATGCAGGATAGTGAATAACGGCCTTAAAATACCTGAAATATGTAAGTTCTGAATGTTAATTATAACTAAATCAAATATTGCAGCGAAGCATTTCCTTTGTTTTGGTACATTAGACAAACAGCACCAGAGTCTATTGCTCCCGGTTCATTTTCAACAAAAATTATGCCTTATAAAGCGCTTCGATTTCGCTTCTTCTTACAAAATTGCTTTCTGGTAAGCAGTAACATTTGCCGCAGGAGATATACCTCTGACACTTGCGGCGGAGTGCATGTAAATATTGCTCGCAAAAGAAAAAAATCGCTAAATTTAGCCTACATTTTGGAGTCAGGTAATTTTTAAAGCCCACTGTATAAATATTTCACTTTTTACTTACATATGCGTGCATATGATTGTGTTCCTCATTTTTTTCTAGTACATGGAAGTAAGTTGCCAATAATAAAAATACAAGAAATAACTGCGTCAATGTTACAAAAGTCAAATCAATTGAAGACTTAACTTCGCAGCTCCAACTCTCACTCTCTTCTGTTCTCTACTCCCCTACCGACTTTTGTTTAACATTTTATTTTTATTTAAACATGACATCACGTTCCCTGGTGTACGTAGAATAAAATTTGTCTATCCTTGGTATTGTAAGCGCTTGTTTGTGTATGCCAGTGTGCGTGTGTTTGTGCAGAGCTTTATTTTATTATTGCAAATACTTAAATATTTATTTTTGTATTCCTTGCTTTTTTGCTCTGCTCAAACATCATACTTTTATTTTGCTTCTTGTTGCTCTGTGGTTATTGTTAAAATATGTCTGTTGTGTGTGTGTGTGTGTTTTTGTTTTTGGTTTCTATTTTGTACACATAAAATTTGACACCACAAATTACAAGAATAAAAAAATGTTAAAGTTGTGTTTCTTTATTTTTCTAAGGATTTTCTTGTACTATTTGCACTTCTACCAGAGCCGCAAAACAGCAAAAATAAAAAAACAATCCTCTATAATACATTCCAAAGCAAAAATAAGATAAAAATATTAGCCTTAATATAACAAATTACCAAAAGAAAGTAAAAATGAGGCAACTTAAATAAAGCTTAATGGCTGAGAGAAAAATTAAGACAAGCAAATAGCATTTAGGCCATATTAAATTACTGAGTAAAACATAAAAGTGTTGCCACAAAAATTCACCAATAGACTGCCTGGGAAGGGTGCAAATAAGTTTTTGTTTGCCTGCAATGGAAACCGTTTGAAATGTTTCATTTTAAAGAGGTTGTAATTAAACGTCAGATAAATATATTGGGCCATAAGCATAGACATCGAAAAGGTATAATTTAAGTAAACTTTTCGTCTACTATATGTTAGACTTTACCCGCAAAAGTCTGCTCTAAACTTAAGACCAGCAGAAGTTGTC
The DNA here is from genome assembly GCA_963662145.1 of Sturmia bella. NCBI lineage: Eukaryota > Metazoa > Arthropoda > Insecta > Diptera > Tachinidae > Sturmia > Sturmia bella. Next base: position 7,052,115 of record OY759168.1, on the reverse strand, counting down.
TTTATTAAGCAACCGCTTTGCTCAAAGAAATGTCACTTTTAAATGTAAACGCTTTTTAATGTAAATTTGTTGACATTAAATAATTAAATTAAAGATTTTTAAATATCTATTATTAATCAGAATTTTCATTGAAATTTTACTTTTATTCAATTCGCTTTATGTTCTTTTTTACTTACTAATACAATCTTACATTTGCATGTGTGTGTGTGCTTACATTTATATATAATTTTTGAGAGTCATATGACTCAAGTCATATCAGGCAAATCAAGTCACTGTTAGATGACTTTTGTAACAAATCGAGAGTTTATCTGATGATTTTATGGGGTATAATATATTATATGGGATATAATATATATATATATATATATATATATATATATATATATATATATATATATATATATATATATATATATATATATATATATATATATATATATATATATATATATATATATATATATATATATATATATATATATTTCCTTCAGGGTAGCGACAATGTCTATAGAGAAACAATAGTACCATGATCGTCATATGGTCGCATTAGAACCGCTTAGTCACTAGTTCTTTCGTCAGTAGTGTCTTTGCAATGACAAGCACCTGTTGAATGTTAACAGAAAACAAGTAAGAGTGCTATATTCGGCTGGGCCGAATCTTAAATACCCTTCACAATGGTACATACATTCTGATTGATTTTTGGTGCGAAAAGTTGTTTTATTTGGCTTTTAAGGCCGATTTCTTGAAATATCGGGAGACGCTATATCTGGGGTATATATGGGCCGATTTTTTCTGAATTTCAATATCAGATCCACTACCGGGATTTAACACAGGCTGCAAAACTTTTATTTAAATAATTCCTAATATGCTCAAGTTCAACCACTGGGTGACACCAATTCTTTTTAATATCAATGAAATAAAGAAAAGCAAAATGTATTTCTTAATTATTTATCAGTTAACTTTATAGTAAAATTTATTTAACAAAAAATTGCATATAATTGCATTATTTTTGAATTATAATGCTAAACATTGCCATTAAGTGTGATTTGCTTTTCAATTTACTTACGTATGTGGGTACATGCATACGTATGTATGTATCTATAATAGAAAACTCTAAAATAAATTCTTTATTATTGAATATTTTCAGTGTGTTCCATAAAACAATGATTATATACATACATATATACATACATACATATTTACATTGCTTGCTTTTACAAAATTATTTTTTTCTTGTGCACGTTGTTGATGATCTATTGCGTATCATCATACACATGTGTGTGTCTATGTACATATGTAAGTACGTAGGGAAACCCAAAATGATTTTTTGTGTGAATGAATTTGAAGACGCAATTGTTTAAGAGAATTTCATTGCGTACCCTTTTTTCAACAATTCTTTATATCACTTTCATTTTCAAGCTCGTGTATACATATGTATGTACATACATACACATTTTTACACCAAATCAAAAAAATTGTTTATGCTAACATACTTGCATGCATACATACATATGTAGATACATACATACCTACATACATACAAACGTATCTACATACATACATACATACATACATACATACATACATACATACATACATACATACATACATACATACATACATACATACATACATACATACATTCATACATGATCGCAAATATTATATACATATGTATATAATATTATATACATATGTATGTACCATTATGATCGATTTTTGGTACCAAAAGTTGGGTGCATATGGGCCGATGTCCAAAAATTTTCTAATTTTGCCCCTAAACAGCCTGTATGTACCATTCCGACAAATTTTTAGTGCAAAAAACTGTTTCGGTTAGCTTCCAGGCCCGACTTCTTGAGATATCGGGAGGCGCTATATCTCGAACATATATGGGCCGATGACAAAAAGATTTCCAGTTTTGCTTCTGACTAACCTATATGTATCATTCTGATTGATTTTTGGTGCCAAAAGTTGTTTTATTTAGCTTATAGAGCCGATTTCTTGAAAAATCGGGAGACGCTATATCTCAGGTATATATAGACCGATTGCAGACATTTTCAAATTTTGCTTTTAAACACCTTATATGTACCATTCTGATCGATTTTTGGTACCAAAAGTTGTTTTATTTGGCTTTTAGAGCCGACTTCTTGAGAAAACTTGAGGCGCTATATCTCGAGTGTATATGGGCCGATGTCCAAAATTTTCCACGTTTGCCTCTAAATAGTATATATGTACCATTCTGATTGATTTTTAGTGCCAAAAATTGCTTTGTTTGGCTTAAAGAGCGGATTTCTTGAAAAATCAGGAGTCGCTATATCTCAGATATATATGGACCGATTTCAAAAATTTTCCAATTTTGCTTTTAAACACCTTATATGTTCCATTCTAATCGATTTTTGATACCAAAAGTTGTTTTATTTGGCTTTTAGAGCCGACTTCTTGAGAAAACGGGAGGCGCTATATCTCGAGTGTATATGGGCCGATGTGGAAAAATTTTCCACTTTTGCCTTTAGATAGCCTATATATACCATTTTGATTGATCTTCGGTGCCAAAAGTTGTCTTATTTGGCTTATAAAGCCGATTTCTTTAAAAATCGGGAGACGCTATATCTCGGATATATATGGGCCGATTTCAAAAATTCCTTCATTTCTAGGATTTAATGAGCACTAAAAATGATATGGTTTAGTTTTTAAGAAAAAATTTTTTTTCAAAAATCTGAATACAAAAATTACACAAAATATCCCTCAAAACCCGGTTTTTTGAATATATCTCGGCTATCCGTGGACCTATCTTACTGAATTTCAATAGCAGACCCACTACCGGGGTTTCACACGTTTTAGCGAAAGAATGAGGTTTCTATCTCAAACCGTTTTCTCAGAAACGGTATTTCAACGACTACAGACGGACAGACGGACAGACGGACAGACGGACAGACGGACAGACGGACCGACGGACAGACGGACAGACGGACAGACGGACAGACGGACAGACGGACATCGCTCAATCGTAATCGCTATTGATGCTGATCCAGAATATATATACTTTATGGGGTCTTAGATGGATATTTCAATGCGTTACAAACGGAATCACAAACTTATATATACCCTTACACATTTATGTGAAGGGTATAAAAAACCATTTTATATATTTATTTTCTTGAGACATTGTCCTGAAGAAGCTATCCGATGGAGAGCGAAATATCGACAATAATTATTTAATAATTTTAATAAAATACCTTTAGCTCAAGAAAATAAATATATAAAATAAAAGAAGGGGTTGGAAAAAACCAAATAATAAATCCAGAAAAAACCATTTTATTAGGTATATTATGTCACTAGTACTGGTGACCATGTCAATAGTAAATCACTAGAGTTTTTCTACTTACATTTCCTTCAGCGATCTTATTAAAGATGTTATTTTACTTAAATTTGTAAATTGCTGTATGATATATAATTTGGCATTTTCGATAAATAATGTGGCACCCATTTAAAGCTGGTTCAACTTACAGCCAACTTTTATTTTGACAATAGTTAAAAGAAAGTTAGCAACACTTTTTAAAATATAAGTTGTTTCTAAACAGAACCGACTTTAGTGCTTGACTAGAGTTAAGGCCCATTAAATTTGGGGTAAAGTAATAGTTAGATGCAGTGACCATGTTATAATTTAGGTAAAATATCTTACGTCCTAAAACAAATTAAGAAAGCCTGTATTCTCCTATATTTAAATGACTCGATGGATGCACTGGCAATAAGATCTGCTAACAATTCCAAAGTCACGCCCAAAAACCTTCATATTTTCGTGTAATCATTCTTTATTTAAAAGAAACAATTGGGTTCAATTTTCTCAACAGCGAATTTGATTTTGTACCCTTAATTTAAATTTCATTCAGCTCTTTGCGTTAAATTAAATTGGATTTGCAGAATTCACTATCAATTATTATCTTTGAATATTTGTTTCTTTCCTAAAGTGCAAAGCGAAAGGTGTGTCTGGTGGTGCTCGATAAATTTGATTTTGCTAATTATATACGATATTAACTGCCTAAAAAAGTTTCAGAATTTTAATTGTATTCCATAATTGCAAATCAAAATAACTAATATTTAACTTTGCTGTAATAATTTGAGGACCCCTCCAGTTGTTTCATGAATTGTGTTTGAAATAAATGAATTTAGATTACACACGTATTGAGACTTAATAGAATTACTTACGTTATTTGCCACTGGCACTAACACTGATACTGAAACAAAAATTGTATTCAAACAAAAGGGCCGGCATTTCAATACACGTTCGCTATTGGAAAAATTATTACGTTATTAACTTGGGGAAGAAAATGATCACATTAGTGTAGCAGGAGTACATTGAAAATTGATTCTCATATGGCGGTATTGAGTCTAATTTGTTTAAAAAGCATAAGTTTTTATCTTTATAGCCAAAGTGAGTGAAGAAATATGTTGGTGTTGTTATTTGCATTAAATTTTATGAATATTCTTAAAGCTGAAATGGATACTGGAATTGTTGAATTGCTTAGAGTTATAGGGCCATAAATACATGCAAAATTTATGTTTGTATACACGCAAACAAAAAATATATTTTACTGAAATTTGAAAAATTAAATTGCTTTTTCAGGCTCAAGTTCAACCCTTGGTTTGTCACTTTTAAATCAATATTAATTAAGTAAATTTCAGTTAAATGTTAACAAACAACGCATGGCATGGCGTAAATGTTCAAGTTGTATCAATAAATGAGCATCTAGATCTCAATGCTGCAAACCAGAACATGTATGAAAAAGCTCTCATATAAAGAGAAAATAACAGTCTTCTGAGATGACAATAAATCATCCATAAAACAGACTGCAAAAAGATCACTGCTTTGGTTAATGTTGGTTAAGTATATAAATAGAAAGTAAAATTGCGTGAGCTTTGGTTGCCGAGTGGTTAAAGCGGCTATGCCAAAATTGTGAAATTTGACACGTCCAAAGTTCATAGGGCGCTGATGAAAAGTAAAATAAAAATTTTACTTTTCTTTACTTAAATTAAATTAAAATTTAATGATGAATGATAATGAAAAAAATGATTTAAAAGTGATAAACCAAATGTTGAACTTGGGCCTGAAAAAGCAATTTAAAAAATATATTTAATTATGGTTACGACAACAATGACAATAAACGATATATAAAGTTGAAGCAAACAAGATATTTATTTATATTTGCATTGCCTCAAACAAACATTTTATCACAATAAAAACATTTTTTTTAAATGTTGTACATTTTATTGTTACCACTCATGAAAATTGCAATATGATTGCTTTATCTATAATCAATCTATAATCAAAGGATGATCGACATTCAAATATTTTATATTTACGACAAAAATAATATTTTTAGTTTATTAATTCGTAACTAACATTTTTTTAATTTAATAAAAAAACCAATGTTTTTATTTTCAATAAAACTATTGCCGCCATTGACAGCCCTTATTGTTTCATAATTTTTATGGCTATACTAAAGTAATTATTGAGATATAATGAAAAATAAACTAGTGTAAAAAGAAATGAGCTTTATTTTCCATCTACTCATGGATGTTTCGCTTTACTGCACATATTGTTCAATTAAGCGATTTTCGTTTAATTGCGCTGGCGGTTCAATTAACCGGATATTGCTTAATTGAGCTCCCGTCTAATTGCGTCAAAAGTCGTGCATTTTGAGACACTCAATTAAGCAGAAATAGCTGTATTAAAATCTCATCCACACATAATTTGTCAAGTAAACGTTTAATAAACATGAAACATGTTTTTAAATAAGTCAAAAAATAGTACGCATTCACCTATTACGACTACATATACGCTCTGATCAAAAGTTCCCAAACTACATACATACTTTGTGACACATTAAGCATAAAAAACATCAATACTTCAGATTCTATGGACACATTTTTATTTAGGTTCTCATTGAAGAGGCTGCAGCATATTTTTCGCACATACACACATACTATTTTTTTCATACATTCAGGTACTTTTGCTATATCTGGAATGATTCGTCATGACTAATGTCTATTTTTAACTTTAATTCCACATGCATTCGGAAAAAAAGATTTTCAAAGTTATTTGACACCTCCAATGTCGCAAAAAAAAAAAAACATTTTCCACACACTTCAATTTTGGCAATTTAATTTTTTATTATCTTAAACACAACAATTTCATTGATGTTTCCGTTTTTCTTTGGTTTTCTCTCGTGCCACCATTTTTCATGCAACATCTTTTGGCCGTATTAAGTTTAAAAGCATTTCACCGTATTTTTGCGTGTAAATGTGTCATACGTCTTTATTACATTGTTGCCCTTGTTATTTTGTTGGCGGTTGGTGGCAGGGAACACCAGATGTCGTCAACCTGCAGTGGAAAACCACAAAATGACATTAACTTTTCCATCGTGTTGTTACATTGTTGCTCTCGCTCTCGCTTTTGCTTTTATTGTAAATTTGTTCATTGTTGTCTTTTGATTTATTTTTGCCATTTGAGTGTGTTAAGAAATAAAGTTTTTCTATATTATTTTTTTCTTTACTCACTGCAAAGGAGAGAGTGATGAGGTGATATTGATTCTGTTGTCTAGATGGATTTATTTGTTTGCTCATTTTCATTTTAAACTTGTAAACATTTTAGAACTATGGAAAATTTTAGGAGAAAGTAATTTCTTGCTTGAAAAAGGCAAGCAAGCTTTAAGAGGGAAAAATATTAAAGGCACCGTACAAGGTGTTCTGATCATGTAGCCATAATGCTACATGATCAGAAAATGTGCGCCTTAAGAACGATTTTAAGGCGTTTGTGAAGCAGACATTTATTACCTCTTTAAATGTATGTATGTACTTTCTAAAAACTGTTTGTTTATTCAGGCTAAATTTTTTAAATCCACTTTTTTGAAAAGCATTTCTCAGGGACTTTTGTTAAATGATTTTCTGTTGCAAATCAACTTTGTTTTTGAAAAGCTGCTTTTAAGTATTGCCACAAATCAAGAAAACACAAATTTTTCTTGCCGGTAAATTGTATTAATGAAAATTGCTTACCGGCCAGTTTATCACTCACTTCAATTAAAAGTACCTTTAGCTATCGCCAACCTTAGTGCCTAATGCTAGGAACACAACTGGGACGAACTACGTGTTTTTCGCCGCGAATATTCGCCGTGAAAAATAAAACACATTGGTGTATATGAAAATGCACACAGTCACAGCGAACAAATCAGTACCATGTGGCCATTTTGGTTTTAGTTTACAAGTGTTTTAGTAAAAACAGTTAATTTTTACTTCAATAGTTTTTATTTTAAATGCTAAGCTTTGACTTTTTGCATTTGAAATAAAAAGCCAACAGATTAGATTGTAAAACATGTTTGTAGTGTTTAATTTTTTGTTTTTGGTAAAGCAAAATTTTTTAGCAACCAATTTTTTTAATATGGTCACCCCATCAGCTGTTCAACTATAATAAGATAAAATTAAAAAACTATTAAAACGGATACAAGTGAAATTATAATTGAAAATGTTAAACTTCATGAATGTTTATATAATCTGGGATCAAAATGAACATAATGAACATGATGTTCATTATCTTAATTATTTTTACAAAATTTGAAATTCTTCAATTCATTTAATTTTTTTTAGCTTTGAACAAACAATGAACAACTTTATCAATTATAGCAGATGTTTTTGTTTTTTGTCGTTATTGTACTTCATACGACGAATTTATACAGCGAATTTTAACCGGCGTATTCGTCGTGTTGGGCGAAATTCGTCGTTCGTCCCAGCTGTGTTTCTAGCATTTAGCTAGAAGTGAGCGATAAACTGGCCGGTGGCAATTTTTATTGATACAATTTACCGGCAAAAAAAACAAGTTCTTTGTTAATTTGTGACACTATTATTGAAAGATTTAAGTCTGGAAGGAATGTATGAAAAATTAATTTTTTTCAAGGAAATTTTTCTAAAAACATTTCAGTTCGTTATAGCAAAACCACAACCAAATGTGGTATGTATATGTAAAAGTTAAACCTCTCGTTATTTTATCGGTTGCATTATTGTTCCGATAATTTCAAGCTCACTTTTTGTTAAAGTAAGTTGTTATAATGAAAAAGGGTTTATCTGCCTAATAAAATACTACTTTTTAAGTAATGACAAGTTGTAATAATGGCCCTTAATGCAATTTGTTTAAATACCTCTATTAATGGCCCATTTCATGATTTAGAATATTTTAATTTTCAGCATAATTAGACAGTAAACGAAAGCATTATGAATTTCACTACTGTTATAAATGTACATGAAAGCGTTCGCGGTTGCGAAATCGGTCATAAAAAAACTATATAACACCAGCGAAATACAATTATCAAAAAAAAAAAACTGGTTTTATTTTATTCGTAATTCTTTGATCTAAAAAGCCCAAATATTTTAATATACTACAAAAATAAAAACTCGGTCATAGGGCAAATTGAATTTGTTAAAAAATTAAAATTTTCCCAAAAAACCTTTGCCGCAACAAGAGGCCTTTCTGGCAGGCTTCAATACTCCAATTTACCCTGCTCTCTGCTAAGAAAATAACTCACACAAACAAATAAGCGATGTTACTTTACAAAACGTGAGTTGATTTCAAATTTATCTGAAGTTGATTGCATTTTAGTCCTTCAGTGAAACGAATTCAGAAAAATGTTTAAAAAACACAACAAATAAAGACAACAAATACTACAATAAATGATAAAAGAAATGACTGAACGGTTGTATGAAGGGATAAATAAGTGAAGAATGTATGAATGAATTTGTTTTTGTGTGGTATGAAAGAAACTAAGTATGTGGTTAAATTGAAAGTGATGACACTAAAAAAGTCAATAACGTTTAGTGTAAACACACGCGTACGAGCTAGCATACATTTATATGCACTGCTTGGTGCTGCAAGGCCCAGCAAACATTTGTACGGTGTTGGTCTACAAATCAACTGATTTCGTTTCAAATGGCAGATAAATTGTTGTCACTTTATCGTTGGCTTTATCTCTCATACAATGCACAGCAGGAATAAAGATTTAAATAAAGTTTCTTCTAGAAAATACTGGGATTTCTTCCATTTCTTCCCATTTAGGGTTCGATCATTGGTTCGTGGCAAAAACGAACAAAAGAACAAGTCTACTATTTAGAGAAGAGCTTCTCGGAAAAACGATACAAATCAGAGGAGAGTGGAAGGTATTCCAAAAAAATTACTACTGAGTAGCTTGAAATAAATATTGATGCCATTCCGCTATTTCAACTTATCAAAATGACGCCCGTATTGCATAAACTGTACCAGTATCCAACTAGAATCATTAGTCTAGTATCCACCTGGTAGCAATATCGCTAGTAATATCCCTAAAACACTTAATGCTAATTTCAGCATTAAGATATCATAGGAAAGTTTAAAGCTGAGAATCAGTACTAGTGATTTTTGAATTAGTAAAACTTTAGTTTGATACTAGTCCCATCTCCGGCAGGGTGCGTATGCAAATAAACAAAAAGAAAATTTCATTTGTTGTTAAACATTTGTGTTCAAAACAGATTAATAATTTTGATAACCGCTCGCACACCACTCGTCCACTTAAAGATACTTATGGTGTTTTTTGTGTGACATGTTGAGAGTAATTTTTTTTACAGTAGTTTCCGTTTTAAAAGCGTTCACAGGGTTGCAGGTCGATTCACAAAACAAATATACACTTGCAAATACATACATTTACGACATGTTTGAACAACATTGGCAATTTTAAAACCACAAATGAATAAAAATAAAACTTTAACAAAATTAAAGGCAATAAAAATGTTGTGAAAATAAAAAGACTGCATAAACAAATATGAAAGAAGAAGCTGCGAATTCTGTTAATGGAAATGTAAATGAAAATTGAATTTATGTTCGCTTGCTTGTGGAAGGGCGCATAAAAAAGGAAAAAAGTCAGTATTAAATAAATTTTATTTTATTCTTGCATATTTTTTTTTGCTTTGCCAATAAATAAAAACAAATTTATTGGAGTTTTAATACAAACACTAAACAGCAAATGCGCAAACATGTAGGATTTATTATTTAAATCGTTTTTTTTTTCTGGCGAAAATGTGCACACAATGTGCAGAACTCTTTTATTTTGTTTGCATAATCAAAACCAAAATTTTTATATGGTATATTTAGTTTCACTAATGCTTTCTCTTTGGCAGGGATCATTTCGCTAAAAAGCACCTTTAAAATATAATAATGAACTTTTGAATGACATCTTGCAAGGCTGCTAGTTATTCGGAGATTAATTGATTCTCTCAATGAAAAGCGAATTGAATAAAATATTAAAAATGCTAAACTGTACATACGCATCGATAACCTTTTCATATATTTTAGCTTTATAGTCGAACTATATCATTTACAATTGCTAAGCCGGTATAATACTTCGTTTTTCTTTCATTAATTGGTATAGAAATGATAGAAAGAAACAGCAAAAGAACCAAATATACAAACCGTAAACAAAACTGACATCTTTTTTGTAAGTGTTGTATTCCTTTTATTTCAAGAAAGCGCTAGGAAATAAAAATGTTACAAAAAAGAAGCATTAAGTCGCAAAAACTGTCCATAAGCCGCTGATACAGCAACATTCAAGTTTGAAATGTCAATTTTAAGTTGAAAAACTTTACACTTTTTTTTTGACATAACCTGATTTTTTATCGATAACTTCAACGAAAATGTTGACAGTTTTGCATTTAGCTTATTATAGCTGAACGCTTTGCACATACGAAATTCTACTATTACATTATATTTGCACTGTCCGCCAAAACTTAAACATTGCAAGAAAAATGTAGTGTCATACGGGCATTAATAATTTTATCAGGCCTTCCAGTTCGATTTTTACTTCCTCAAAGCTGAGAAATATTTTTATTTGTGGTGAAACTGGAGTGATCAACAATTTTAACGAAGACAAGAAAAGTAAAGTTGAAGACCACAACGTCGCTCATCAGCACCCAAATCGCTTCGAACCCAGACCATGACTACTTGTAAACTGTTTTTAAGCAGCAGTGCACAGCCATCCTACCACTTATCGCTGTGTTTTTCTGATGATTGGAACTTTACATTCTGTCACCAACATCAAATTGATTTCCAATTGGTTTTTGTGCTTGTTGCTATTGTATCAGTGATAACAACGATTTCGAACTTTTCGCCAGATTGGAAATCCAATTAATTTCGAAAATCCAATTGCAAATCAACTGGATGTTGGTGAGAGAGAAAGTCATTTTAAGTCAGTTTACATCTGCATATGAAAGTTTCATGACTAAAATGACTTACGTTGGCCCCTGGCGAGATCTGATAATCCAACAATGGATCGAACTATGCGCTGTAGTTCTGCCCCCGAACAGCTGGTTCAACTTTTGAGGTGGCCATCTATTTGCTACTGTTCTTGGCCCACAAAAAGGCCGCTTGTAGAGGGGTTCGAGCTATCTAATCTCTACTGCAATGCAATTCACTGCACGGCATTGTAATCACGACTAGGGTTGGCAGCCTGAAATTTCAGAGAATATCAGGCCTGCATTAACCTTCATGACCCCGCCGTTGCAGTTCCTGACAAAGCAGCATCTGATGCAAGACATCAGCATCAGGGGCCCAATGGGATCCCCAAAGTAATGCACTAGGTCTATATAATCAGCAATTGACAGCGTTTTCTCTCATGCGATTTATGGTAGCAACCACAGCCAGTACGTTTCAGCCAAGGTAGGCCTGCCTGATCAACTTATGATCAGGCACGATGAACCCACAGAGCTATCCTGGAGTACTGATCCAAGTACTGTTGAATTACCTTTCGGTGGAGGGTTTCAGCAGGTTCCTTAGGTCACGTCGCAACCCCTCAGTATCTGCCTTAGATTTTTGGCCACCTATATAACCAAGACACCCTACACATCTTGTAGGCCGGTAAGTACAGCACCAGGTCAGATAGGAACAACAAGATGCATACAGTACCCCGGGGAGAGCCTACAAATACAGTCAGAATAAAAAAAAAGAAATGCGGTCGGGGGACCCCCGTTAGGAACGAAGTTCCTTACGTTTATTTTTCATCTTTGAATGTAATACGAGGTGAAATCTGTATGTTTTATTTTGTGTCGTTTTTGAAATTTCGAAATTTTATGTTTCTTTAAATTTTTGGAACGTTTTCCAACTAATTAATATTTATTGGTAGGTGTCTCCGCTGCTGTCAGCAAAGACACCGCCCATCATACACAATTGCTTGTCGACAGTACACCAATACATATAAACAGCTCACACGCTTTCGTGACGATTTCTACTAATTTCCACTACCAGCAAGCCGCGTTAAGGAACTTCGTTCCAAAAAATTATCTTAGAATTTGGTTCTTAATCGTTTTAGACTTGAAGCTGCGTAACTTCTTGTTACACTGGTGGCAACGCTGTAACGAAAATATTTCTCTCCCTCACAATTTTATCGCGACAAAACTATTGTTCTGAACAAATAGCAGAATTCAGCTGTAAAATCTTAAAATCCAGGAGGACCTAAAAGGGATATAAGACTTTTAGAAGTTCTTAAAATTTCTTTCTTTATAAGAAAGCGCTAAGCCGTGGTCATATTTACCTGTTCTAAAAATCATGAATAATTTTCTCCATGATTTTGCCTCAAAAAAAAAAAAAAAGAGAAGTCGTAACCTTCTTTCTCATTTAAGAGTAAAGTTAAAAAAATTGCTTTTCTTTGCTAAAAGACTTAAGATTATCGCCTGTCGCTCTTAAGTGCAATATGTACTAATAACCAAAGATGTTTTCCTGCAATTTTAATTTTAAAATTTTTCGTTCCACCGATTTCCTTCAAAATTTATTTATTTATTATTTTTTTTTTTTTTTTGATTTTTATATATTCCAAAATTCGTTGCTGCCGATGAATTTTTTTCTTACCCTAAACTTTGCTTAAACTTAAAACCATCATTCTTTTTATTTCCCCTTCGCTTTTTCTTTTCTTTGTTAGAACAACAATAAATCCTTGATTTATTTAAAAATTCAATAAAAATAATTTTCTTTACTTAGCGTTGGTTTTGCAAGAAAACTGAAAAAAAAATTGGAAATGATTCCATAATTTGTGAATGGTGTATATTTATTTGTTGATTTGGGGTTAAGGGAAACTTTTTCTTTTATTTTGTTTAAGTTTTGAATTTTTCTTATTTTCATTGTCAAAAATTTGAGTGAATGCCGCCCAGTAGGGGGTGAGTATAGAAAACGGATGAAATTAAAATTTTCTGACGTTGATATTAAAGATGTCTGAAAATTTGTTAAGAAATCTGTTAGTGCTTAAGTAATAGTTTGTGAGTTCTATAAAATAAAAAAAAATGGAATTAAAATTTTAAGTAATAATAAAATACAATTAAGTGAAATAAAATAAAGTAAAATATTATAAAGTATTTAAATTAAAACAAAATTAAATACCTAATCCCAAAAAACAATGGGCCATAACTCTAGATATCGAAAAAGTATCTTTTAAGCAATTTTAAGTCATTGCTAAATAAAAGTAAGCTTTTTGTCTACTATAGACTAGAAAAAGCCGACTTTACGTGCAAAAGTTGTCGTTAACTTATTTAGCAACCGCTTTGCTCAAACAAATGTCACTTTTAAATGTAAAAGCTTTTAATGTAAATTTTTTAACATTAAATAATTAAATTAAAGATTTTTTAATAACTACTATTAATCAGAGTTTTCTTTCAAATTATTGAAATAGCTTTGATGTGTTTTGTTTACTTACTCACACAATCTTAAATTTATATATTTATGTGTGTGTGTGTGTGTTTACATGCCCTGCCGGCAACTCAGTTAACTAGTAATGAATTATAAGCTAACTTTTTTACAACTGGTGGTGGTTGACACTTGGATTATTTTCAATGGAGATGACTGACTATTTTAACATTACGATGTCCTAGGAGGTCCGACGCCGTATTACTTTTCAACTAACTTAAAGTTAGCTACTTCAAAGTCAGTAGCCACAGAAAAAAAATGTGCAAATCAAGGCTGATTTTACATTTTTCGGTGGTAATATTATATTTTATTAAATTAAATTTCATCCTATTTTTTTTGTTAGCCTCTTTTGGGATTCGAAGCACTAAGCCTCAAGACTGGTGAGCAGCCAACTTAACCCATTCAGCCATCGCAACATTTAAAACGAATGCGACAATAGGCAATTTAATTCAAGAGTTATTTACCGTGTATGTGTGTATGTTAGTATTTGAATTTTGGGTGAACTCTGCACTACGTTTCGATTGTATTGTAGCTAATTTGAAGCTAGTCCATAAAAGTTAACGTAAAGTTAATTATTTTAGTAGTCGACTACCAATTTGCTGGCAGGGTGTGTACAGAATTTTTGAGAGTCATCTCATTAGAGATGGGATTTTATTTAAATTTGTAAATGGTCATAAATAATTTGTTATTTGATCATAAATAATTTGTTATTTTCGATAAATAATGTGGCACCCATTTAAAGCTGATTCAACTTAAAGCCAACTTTCATTTGGACTATAGTTAGAAAAAAGTTAGCAACACGTTTTAAAATTTAAGTTGTTTCTAAAAAGAACCGACTTTAGTGTTCGACTTTAAGACCCAATAAAAATGTGTCTCGTATTAAACACTAATTTAACTATGAACTTAATTATTTCTTTGCTTTAAGAGATAATTGAAATGTACAATTTAAGGTCTAAAAATATACCTTATTAATGTTTTCTATTTTTTTAGCCGTCTATCTGCCGCCGATATTTCGTAGATGCTAATCAACTTATCAGTAGATTCGAAAAATTTTAAAAGAATGTTTAACATTCAACTATATATTCCGAAATTCCCATTCAAATGATGGGCGCTGTTCACAAATTCCGTAACGCTTAAGGGGTGGTGGAGGGAAGTTTTGTTACGATTTGTGAAGAAGGAGGAGGGGGGGGGGGGGTTCGTAAAAATGTTACGTAGCAAAAAATATTATTTATTGTATTTAAGTAGATCAATAAGAGATATGCAAAGAATGTTCAATCGACAGCTCCAATTACCACACCATCCTAAAGTCGACACTCAAATGCATGCGCTGCAAATTGTAGGGGAGATAGTAGTATAGAGTAGACTCGCGAAAACATGAACTAATTTTTGCCGAGGGTGTTCACGTTTTGGATTTTGTTCACGTTTTAGATTGGATTTTTTACATGAAAATACGTTGAAAACCAGTATGCAGAACCGTTTAATAGGCTTAATCATACATAACAAATTTTATTTAATAAATTTACTGCAATACTACATTTTAGTTGATGTAAAGCTATGAAAAAGTGGAAAATATCAATAATTCAATAATATCATATTTTATCATTTATCAGAGTTAAAACTTTTGGCAGACATTTTTCTTTGAAACTGAGTTTAAATTCACTTATTTCTATGTAGACTTTATTTATACTCAAACGCGTTTCCACCACAATCACCACATAATAATTTAAAATAAGTATTATATGTGTGCATATGTATATATGTATGTAGGTGTGTATACATTTCTAAAAGATGTTTTTGTCACTAAGCTGTAAATAAATCAAAATACCGCTATTCCCAAAATTTATAAAAACTACAGAACTGACTTAAGAAAATAAAAAATCATTAGAAAAAAAGTTCAAGTTTTAGAGCCATCATCACTTGTTCACGTTTTAGAGCAATCAATGTTAAAATAAAAATGTTCGCGTTTTTGGATGTTCACGTAACTGGATGTTCACGTTTTCGCGAGTCTACTGTAGTTCCAATGTAGCTAACGAGATTACATGTAAAGAACAAGCCTCTTATACCACTGGAAGGGCTCTTGCGGAGTTTTTGTAAAATCAAAAAACGATTTGCTGTAAATTTTGTATTTTCACTTTGAGCATATATAACCTTAAAATTTTCTCAAATTTATTGTTTTCACTTTTTTTTTGGCATTTGTTTAATTATTTATCCATATTTGATTTGTATACTTGTACTTGGCCAAAATAAAGGTCAACAAGAGAGTAGTGGTCACGTTATTTGTGGGCTAATATTTGGAATTATGACCTCATATTTACAATTTAATATCTTTTGGTTTGTAAGTAAAAAACTAAGAATGGAAATGTGTGTATATGTGGGCCTTAATTAAAATTTTAATAATGCCTTTGCGTACAGAAAAAAAAAAACGTAACGTAATAATTTGCCTTGAGCATAGAATTGAAACATTTTCAATCAAATGCTTTCCACTTAATAAATAAAAAAAATTGTTATTTCTTTGAAACCCATTGCTAAACAATTACACATTTTTGGGGCCCAATAATAAAACAAATGCTTTAAAGGAAACACTACGTACACAAATATTTCATTTATTGGTTGCTCTGTTTCAAATTTATAGCTTTTCTTTATTCACCACAAAAAGAGCCATGAAAATACGAGCTACAATAAAATTCAATAGTTAACACATTTTAAAATAGTGCCACACATGTTTTGGCAAAGACTATCGGTTTTATGGCCTTGTGACAGGAGAGGAGAAAGAAAATGATGTTGATGAGAAAAATGATGATAAATAGACAGCAGTTTTCTGTCTCACATATGTAAGTCTATATTTTTATACCCTTCACATAAATGTGTAAGGGTATATATAAGTTTGTGATTCCGTTTGTAACGCATTGAAATATCCATCTAAGACCCCATAAAGTATATATATTCTGGATCAGCATCAATAGCGATTACGATTGAGCGATGTCCGTCTGTCCGTCTGTCCGTCTGTCCGTCTGTCCGTCTGTCCGTCGGTCCGTCTGTCCGTCTGTCCGTCTGTCCGTCTGTCCGTCTGTCCGTCTGTAGTCGTTGAAATACCGTTTCTGAGAAAACGGTTTGAGATAGAAACCTCATTCTTTCGCTAAAACGTGTGAAACCCCGGTAGTGGGTCTGCTATTGAAATTCAGTAAGATAGGTCCACGGATAGCCGAGATATATTCAAAAAACCGGGTTTTGAGGGATATTTTGTGTAATTTTTGTATTCAGATTTTTGAAAAAAAATTTTTTCTTAAAAACTAAACCATATCATTTTTAGTGCTCATTAAATCCTAGAAATGAAGGAATTTTTGAAATCGGCCCATATATATCCGAGATATAGCGTCTCCCGATTTTTAAAGAAATCGGCTTTATAAGCCAAATAAGACAACTTTTGGCACCGAAGATCAATCAAAATGGTATATATAGGCTATCTAAAGGCAAAAGTGGAAAATTTTTCCACATCGGCCCATATACACTCGAGATATAGCGCCTCCCGTTTTCTCAAGAAGTCGGCTCTAAAAGCCAAATAAAACAACTTTTGGTATCAAAAATCGATTAGAATGGAACATATAAGGTGTTTAAAAGCAAAATTGGAAAATTTTTGAAATCGGTCCATATATATCTGAGATATAGCGACTCCTGATTTTTCAAGAAATCCGCTCTTTAAGCCAAACAAAGCAATTTTTGGCACTAAAAATCAATCAGAATGGTACATATATACTATTTAGAGGCAAACGTGGAAAATTTTGGACATCGGCCCATATACACTCGAGATATAGCGCCTCAAGTTTTCTCAAGAAGTCGGCTCTAAAAGCCAAATAAAACAACTTTTGGTACCAAAAATCGATCAGAATGGTACATATAAGGTGTTTAAAAGCAAAATTTGAAAATGTCTGCAATCGGTCTATATATACCTGAGATATAGCGTCTCCCGATTTTTCAAGAAATCGGCTCTATAAGCTAAATAAAACAACTTTTGGCACCAAAAATCAATCAGAATGATACATATAGGTTAGTCAGAAGCAAAACTGGAAATCTTTTTGTCATCGGCCCATATATGTTCGAGATATAGCGCCTCCCGATATCTCAAGAAGTCGGGCCTGGAAGCTAACCGAAACAGTTTTTTGCACTAAAAATTTGTCGGAATGGTACATACAGGCTGTTTAGGGGCAAAATTAGAAAATTTTTGGACATCGGCCCATATGCACCCAACTTTTGGTACCAAAAATCGATCATAATGGTACATACATATGTATATAATATTATATACATATGTATATAATATTTGCGATCATGTATGAATGTATGTATGTATGTATGTATGTATGTATGTATGTATGTATGTATGTATGTATGTATGTATGTATGTATGTATGTATGTATGTATGTATGTATGTAGATACGTTTGTATGTATGTAGGTATGTATGTATCTACATATGTATGTATGCATGCAAGTATGTTAGCATAAACAATTTTTTTGATTTGGTGTAAAAATGTGTATGTATGTACATACATATGTATACACGAGCTTGAAAATGAAAGTGATATAAAGAATTGTTGAAAAAAGGGTACGCAATGAAATTCTCTTAAACAATTGCGTCTTCAAATTCATTCACACAAAAAATCATTTTGGGTTTCCCTACGTACTTACATATGTACATAGACACACACATGTGTATGATGATACGCAATAGATCATCAACAACGTGCACAAGAAAAAAATAATTTTGTAAAAGCAAGCAATGTAAATATGTATGTATGTATATATGTATGTATATAATCATTGTTTTATGGAACACACTGAAAATATTCAATAATAAAGAATTTATTTTAGAGTTTTCTATTATAGATACATACATACGTATGCATGTACCCACATACGTAAGTAAATTGAAAAGCAAATCACACTTAATGGCAATGTTTAGCATTATAATTCAAAAATAATGCAATTATATGCAATTTTTTGTTAAATAAATTTTACTATAAAGTTAACTGATAAATAATTAAGAAATACATTTTGCTTTTCTTTATTTCATTGATATTAAAAAGAATTGGTGTCACCCAGTGGTTGAACTTGAGCATATTAGGAATTATTTAAATAAAAGTTTTGCAGCCTGTGTTAAATCCCGGTAGTGGATCTGATATTGAAATTCAGAAAAAATCGGCCCATATATACCCCAGATATAGCGTCTCCCGATATTTCAAGAAATCGGCCTTAAAAGCCAAATAAAACAACTTTTCGCACCAAAAATCAATCAGAATGTATGTACCATTGTGAAGGGTATTTAAGATTCGGCCCAGCCGAATATAGCACTCTTACTTGTTTTAATTTAATGTTATTCACACAAACAAACCATACGAAAACAATTCGACATTTGAATCCTCTTAGAAATGGAAACACAGCAAAAACTATTGATGGTAGTCAATAAAAGTTGGAGAAAAAAAAGCTACCAACAGGCTTGCGAAAATTTCAATGTTAAAGGAAAATTCTAAAAACACTTTTCAGTTACTTATTTTAAAATTGTTTTCAAAACTACTCTTTTACTGTTATAAACTAGTTGTGCTCTTTAAATAGGAGTGGAGCAACAATGCAATTAATTTGGCTAAAACGGAATTTTCTGCACATATTCTGCTAAGCTAAATAAAGGCATTGCATGCTTTTGTATAACAAAGTTTTATGTGCACATAAATCCCTACCCTGACTGTAAACTAAACTTGTATGAAGCACACCACATATTTACAAACATTATTTTTATAAATCAAACCTACGAGTGTGTCATGATCTGAGGAGTCTGATATTGAAAATAATGTTCGAATAACATGATGTTAAAATAGGATTTCAATTACTCATCCTACCGAAAAGAAACCATCCAACATACACTCACACACAGTTACACGCACACACACGCGCCATAAAAATATAAAATTGACTTTGTCGATTTTAGTCTGACATTTTTCTTTTTTTTTAAATAAGGAGGCTGGAGTACATGTATTCTCTCTGCAATCGTTACTGGTAATTTGTCTACGAATGTCATTTTATGTCAAAATATTATGACTATCAATTTTATTTCTGCTACTATTTCTTTTGCTCAATTGATTTTCATTACTTTCTTTTATAATTTTTCTTTTGGGCTGTTCAGCAATAGCAGGATTAATAAGAGCAAATGTGTGCGTTAAGTTCATGACTTAAAAATTGTATAAGTTCATGACTTGTATAATTGTGGCAAACAACTTTGCTTTAGTTCACTGATGTTTTGTTTGTTGCAGTGGAAAAAAATACAGCAAATAAAGACAAAAAAAAGGAAGAAGAAATAATTTGAAACTATAGTTTTATTAGTTAAATTTTTTAGTTTTTGGTCTTGAGTTCATGTTTTAAAAGTCATTATTGCCTAAAATATTAGTTAGAACTAAAAGTTATTATTTAGGTCTAATGTTTTCTGTCTTTTTCAGCCATCTATATGCCGCCGACATATCGTTGTTGCTAAGCAACTTATCAGTAGACTCGAAAAATCTAAATAGAATGTTCGATGCGCAACTACTTATTCCACAACTCTCATTAACAAAATGTCAAATCAGAAATGTTCAAACAAACTTTTGATACAGAAAACTTTTTACTTCTTGCAACACCTATTATCTTTATTTTTAGACCTAAAATAATAAATTTCAAGTGGCTCTTATAGCGAACAAATAACTAAAGCTAGGTATAGACGATTGTAAGATCTTACAATATTGTCAGAAAATGTATAGAACATTTTTAACCAATCGTGAGAAGTTACAATTTCTTCCTGACAATTAATTGTCAGTTAACTGTCAATCGTCTGAACACTTTAGCATCATCATTGCTAGTACATTGTCAGACATCGGCATAAATTCTCAACACCTTACAATGGCGTCATTGTCAAAGTAATGACAAAGAATATTAAAGAAAAATGTGTATGTACGAAAGGGAGAGAAAAAACAAGAGAATAGTAAAAATGTGAGTACGAGAGGTAAAAAGTTGCAAAAAAGAGAATAAAAAAAATTAAAAACATGGTTATTGAGCGAAAAAAAAATAAAGAATGAATAATGGCATGTATGTTTGTGTGTGTGTATTTTGATAATGACAATTAGCTGACAATTTTTGATACGTAGAAAATCTTACAACCGTGTAAGATTTTCTTGCAATTGTCTGAACTGATAATTTTTTTAATGCTGACAATTTTGTATTTCTAGTGGATTGCCAGCACGTTGTTAGGGTCTAACAATATTGTAAGATCTGACAACCGTCTATACGAAGCTTAAGTTCATTTTTGAATATTAGAGCTAAAAGTCTAGTTTGACAAAACTATGTTGCAAAAAATTGCAAACAGTTGACATTTTGCACTGTTTGATGAGTCAGGTTTAAACGCTAGATTTTCTTGTTTTAAATGCGATTTTAGTTTTCACTGATTTAAGGACTTGTTAGTTTAAACATAAATTAAACCAAACTTCAAGATGAACTTGCACTGATTGTTGGGTATAAGTGGGGTAGGATTTAATCTTAAATAATTTTTTTCAGAGATTATTAAACATGTTAAACCCTAAATAATTTTTATTTAATTTTGGTATAATTATTTTAGAAATAAATTTAAACTAGATATTAAAATGAATTAAGGTATGTAGAGAAAACAGTTCATAAAAATTATAACAGGTTTATAAAGCTTTTATTTGACAGATTTTCCATACAAAACATGTCAAATAACAGTCTTATAAGCCTGTAATAATTTTTATGAATTAGAGGGCTAATGTATTAGAAAAAAAGATATCCCCTTGATTTTTTTTTCATCTTGTTATGTATTTTATTAAGGTTAAAAAAGCTTAAGAAAAAAGCTAAAGAAGGAAGCTTATGATTTTTCATATTAGATATTAGAGATTTTCTTAAAATGGGGGGTTTTTTTTTGACGAATTCTAACCCTCAACCTTGCGGTTATCAGCTGGCCACTCAACCAACTAAGATATCAATACATTTAGGATAAATTGAGTCAAGTGAGGTGTGGTTCGTCCATTTGCCAGATGATGAAAGGGTAGTGGAGTTGGCTAAAAAATAGAACTATGTTTTCAACTCTTTGGAAACGGATAGCAGCACGTAAATAAAAGAAATATATATTTGGACATACATATTTATTTGCATAAAAACAGAAAGTTGACCTGTACGAAGTAGCAACATTCACCAATAATCAGTATTTAGTAAATTAAAAAGAGTAGAAAATACTTGTATTTTCTTATCTCTTTATCACTCTGCACCGCACTATTGAAGGCTTAATTGCATTCAACGAATTTTTTCGTTGAGCAACGAAATTTTCGACAGTGATACCAACTCATAATACCAATTTTACATTCGTTAATCGATACTCAGCGATTATCAAATGTTACTCTTAACAGTGGCGTTTTTTGCATACCCTCTGAAAAATAAATGCAAACTACTTATGGACACAGACAACAACAAAAAGAAAAGCAGGAAAACACGTGGGAGTATTAAATTTTGAAAATATGCTCAGCTGCTTAAGAAACAGGAAAACACGTGGGAGTATTACATAGAAATTTTAAAAACCCTATGCTCAGCTTATATTGCTGATTTTGTTTTAATAAGCAGAGTTTTAATAAAACATTTTATAAAAAAGTAATTATGAAAATTACTTTCAATACAAACAATTAAAAAAAAAAAAAAAATCCACAAGTCGAAACTTTTCAACCAAATATATTTTTAGACTAAAGTAGAGCACACATTTTTGTGAAGAAAGAAACCGCACAAAAACAGCCATCAAAGCTAAGCAACAAGAAGCAAAAAATAATCACCTATGCTACCAAGTTCTTCACCTGTTAATGAATTCGCCTGCATTTGTACAAATAAAATTCATCTGCTCAAAATATATTCAGTAAAGTAGATGTAACTCAATTAGGGTTTGGGAATTCCCGGACTTTTTCTCTTCCCGGGATTCCCGGGAAAATTTATAAATTTCCAGGGAATTCTCGGGAATCCCGGGAAATTTTCCTCTACTACAAATTAGTAATTTTTAGTAATAAATTTTTTTTAATTGATTTTATTTAAAATTATATGATAAAGTTCATATGCATACATACATACATATATACAATTAAAACCAAAATTAATTAAATTAAATAGCACATGTTAATTCAATTTGTTCAATAACAAGTAAGAGTGCTATATTCGGCTGGGCCGAATCTTAAATACCCTTCACAATGGTACATACATTCCGATTGATTTTTGGTGCGAAAAGTTGTTTTATTTGGCTTTTAAATGGGCCGATTTTTTCTGAATTTCAATATCAGATCCACTACCGGGATTTAACACAGGCTGCAAAACTTTTATTTAAATAATTCCTAATATGCTCAAGTTCAACCACTGGGTGACACCAATTCTTTTTAATATCAATGAAATAAAGAAAAGCAAAATGTATTTCTTAATTATTTATCAGTTAACTTTATAGTAAAATTTATTTAACAAAAAATTGCATATAATTGCATTATTTTTGAATTATAATGCTAAACATTGCCATTAAGTGTGATTTTCTTTTCAATTTACTTACGTATGTGGGTACATGCATACGTATGTATGTATGTACCTATAATAGAAAACGCTAAAATAAATTTTTTGTTATTGAATATTTTCAGTGTGTTCCATAAAACAATGATTATACACAAACATATATACATACATACATATTTACATTGCTTGCTTTTACAAAATTATTTTTTTCTTGTGCACGTTGTTGATGATCTATTGCGTATCATCATACACATGTGTGTGTGTATGTACATATGTAAGTACGTAGGGAAACCCAAAATGATTTTTTGTGTGAATGAATTTGAAGACGCAATTGTTTAAAAGAATTTCATTGCGTACCCTTTTTTCAACAATTCTTTATATCACTTTCATTTTCAAGCTCGTGTATACATATATACATACACATTTTTACACCAAAGCAAAAAAATTGTTTATGCTAACATACTTGCATGCATACATACATATGTAGATACATACATACATACATACATACATACATACATACATACATACATACATACATACATACATACATACATTCATACATGATCGCAAATATTATATACATATGTATATAATATTATGTACATACATATGTATGTACCATTATGATTGATTTTTGGTACCAAGAGTTGGGTGCATATGGGCCGATGTCCAAAAATTTTCTAATTTTGCCCCTAAACAGCCTGTATGTACCATTCCGACAAATATTTAGTGCAAAAAACTGTTTCGTTTAGCTTCCAGGCCCGACTTCTTGAGATATCGGGAGGCGCTATATCTCGAACATATATGGGCCGATGACAAAAAGATTTCCAGTTTTGCTTCTGACTAACCTATATGTATCATTCTGATTGATTTTTGGTGCCAAAAGTTGTTTTATTTAGCTTATAGAGCCGATTTCTTGAAAAATCGGGAGACGCTATATCTCAGGTATATATAGACCGATTGTAGACATTTTCAAATTTTGCTTTTAAACACCTTATATGTACCATTCTGATCGATTTTTGGTACCAAAAGTTGTTTTATTTGGCTTTTAGAGCCGACTTCTTGAGAAAACTTGAGGCGCTATATCTCGAGTGTATATGGGCCGATGTCCAAAATTTTCCACGTTTGCCTCTAAATAGTCTATATGTACCATTCTGATTGATTTTTAGTGCCAAAAATGGCTTTGTTTGGCTTAAAGAGCGGATTTCTTGAAAAATCAGGAGTCGCTAGATCTCAGATATATATGGACCGATTTCAAAAATTTTCCAATTTTGCTTTTAAACACCTTATATGTTCCATTCTAATCGATTTTTGATACCAAAAGTTGTTTTATTTGGCTTTTAGAGCCGACTTCTTGAGAAAACGGGAGGCGCTATATCTCGAGTGTATATGGGCCGATGTGGAAAAATTTCCCACTTTTGCCTCTAAATAGCCTATATATACCATCTTGATTGGTCTTCGGTGCCAAAAGTTGTCTTATTTGGCTAATAAAGCCGATTTCTTTAAAAATCGGGAGACGCTATATCTCGGATATATATGGGCCGATTTCAAAAATTCCTTCATTTCTAGGATTTAATGAGCACTAAAAATGATATGGTTTAGTTTTTAAGAAAAAATTTTTTTCAAAAATCTGAATACAAAAATTACACAAAATATCCCTCAAAACCCGGTTTTTTGAATATATCTCGGCTATGCGTGGACCTATCTTACTGAATTTCAATAGCAGACCCACTACCGAGGTTTCACACGTTTTAGCGAAAGAATGAGGTTTCTATCTCAAACCGTTTTCTCAGAAACGGTATTTCAACGACTACAGACGGACAGACGGACAGACGGACAGACGGACCGACGGACAGACGGACAGACGGACAGACGGACAGACGGACAGACGGACATCGCTCAATCGTAATCGCTATTGATGCTGATCCAGAATATATATACTTTATGGGGTCTTAGATGGATATTTCAATGCGTTACAAACGGAATCACAAACTTATATATACCCTTACACATTTATGTGAAGGGTATAAAAAGAGACAAATAACTGTTAGGAATTAATTTGAGATTATGTTGAAATGAATAAAAACATAACAGAATTCATATCATCATTTCGATAAAAAATAAGTTTTTAGTACGACTAAATTATTAAGTGACTCGCTTGATGTTCGGTTTCGCACTTTTGTGGCAAAATTTCCCGCAACGGAGAAACCCCGTTCGCTATCCACCGATGTTGGTTTTATTGTTAGTAAAGCATAAAAAAATTATCTAAGTTTTTATTTCGAATACTGCTCGCTTCATACAAAGCAAATTCTTTTCTTAGAAAATTAGTCTGAGGAAGTTTGGTCATTTTTGGTTTAGCCCTTGCATTTTCTATAGCATTTTTCAATTTAATTTTAATACATTCATTAATTTCGTTGTCAGATATATCAGAATCGCTGCTGGACAATTCCGAAAGTGATTGATCAAACACTTGTTTGTATAGCGGTTCCGCATATAATTTTAAAGAATTTTTAATTTTAAAGAATATAATTTTAGAGAATAATTTTAAAGAATAATTTCATATTGACATCAGGCATTTTTAAATAATTTAGTAATGCTATAATTTTTTCATTACGTCTTTGGCCAACTTTATCTCGAATTGACTCAGCTATGTTTCGAGGAAATGGTGTTTTTATTAACATAAGCTGTGCAAAAAGAATATTGATTATAGCATCAGCTACTAAGAGGTTAGAGTCTCGGCGACTAAGCGGTGTTTTGAAAAAGTGATGTTTAAACAGCGTATTTTTAGAATGAAATTCCGTTAATTTTCAAAATTAATTTAACAAAAGGTTTTTTTTTATTACATGAAATAATTAATTTTAAGAAAATCGAGATATGGAGGAATAAATTATTACTGTTATAAAATCCAATCCAAAATGTTTCCCGTTTTCCCGGGAATTTTCAAACATTTTCGGGAATTCCCGAACCCCAAACCCTAAACTCAATACATACGCACTAAGAAAGTCACCAAGATGCCAGAAAATTGCCGAATGAAAAACAAAATACAAGAAGAAAACTGTTTTCGAACAAAAACAGAAGTTGTTTCTTTTCCTTTCCGAACAGAATGCAAAAAATTAAAAATACAAAATAAAACTCTTTTGATAATTTCATTCTTAAATTCAGGAATACAAATTTCAAAACGAAAGAAAAATGTGAAATTGAGTTCGCAAGCATATTCTTTTCATTTCCTGAACAAACAGTGTCCGACATTGTAATGGAAAACTCTAAAAGAAAAAAATCAATCAGACTTTGTATGTGTTTGTTATATATTATGCCGTACGGTAAATTGGCTGGCACTCACCTTGAATAAAGTCGCCTTGTACTTTACCTCTAAAACACAAGGAATACCATTAGTAATGATTATGTTTGCTAATCATTATTAACTGCAAGTAATAGGAAAATATTATTCTAAAACTTAAGCAAAGTTATATTTTATATATTTATTTGAGCTCAAGGTCTTTTGGAATTTGAGTAATTATTTTTGTCAATATTTCGCTCTCCTTCGGATAGCTTCTTCAGGACAATAACAATGAATAATTACTCAAATTCCAAAAGACCTTGAGCTCAAATAAATATATAAAATTAAAGAAAACAAGTAAGAGTGCTATATTCGGCTGGGCCGAATCTTAAATACCCTTCACAATGGTACATACATTCTGATTGATTTTTGGTGCGAAAAGTTGTTTTATTTGGCTTTTAAAGCCGATTTCTTGAAATATCGGGAGACGCTATATCTGGGGTATATATGGGCCGATTTTTTCTGAATTTCAATATCAGATCCACTACCGGGATTTAACACAGTCTGCAAAACTTTTATTTAAATAATTCCTAATATGCTCAAGTTCAACCACTGGGTGACACCAATTCTTTTTAATATCAATGAAATAAAGAAAAGCAAAATGTATTTCTTAATTATTTATCAGTTAACTTTATAGTAAAATTTATTTAACAAAAAATTGCATATAATTGCATTATTTTTGAATTATAATGCTAAACATTGCCATTAAGTGTGATTTTCTTTTCAATTTACTTACGTATGTGGGTACATGCATACGTATGTATGTATGTATGTATCTATAATAGAAAACTCTAAAATAAATTCTTTATTATTGAATATTTTCAGTGTGTTCCATAAAACAATGATTATATACATACATATATACATACATACATATTTACATTGCTTGCTTTTACAAAATTATTTTTTTCTTGTGCACGTTGTTGATGATCTATTGCGTATCATCATACACATGTGTGTGTATGTACATATGTAAGTACGTAGGGAAACCCAAAATGATTTTTTGTGTGAATGAATTTGAAGACGCAATTGTTTAAAAGAATTTCATTGCGTACCCTTTTTTCAACAATTCTTTATATCACTTTCATTTTCAAGCTCGTGTATACATATGTATGTACATACATACACATTTTTACACCAAAGCAAAAAAATTGTTTATGCTAACATACTTGCATGCATACATACATATGTATGTAGATACATACATACCTACATGCATACAAACGTATCTACATACATACATACATACATACATACATACATACATACATACATACATACATACATACATACATACATACATACATACATACATACATACATTCATACATACATACATGATCGCAAATATTATATACATATGTATATAATATTATATACATATGTATGTACCATTATGATTGATTTTTGGTACCAAAAGTTGGGTGCATATGGGCCGATGTCCAAAAATTTTCTAATTTTGCCCCTAAACAGCCTGTATGTACCATTCCGACAAATATTTAGTGCAAAAAACTGTTTCGTTTAGCTTCCAGGCCCGACTTCTTGAGATATCGGGAGGCGCTATATCTCGAACATATATGGGCCGATGACAAAAAGATTTCCAGTTTTGCTTCTGACTAACCTATATGTATCATTCTGATTGATTTTTGGTGCCAAAAGTTGTTTTATTTAGCTTATAGAGCCGATTTCTTGAAAAATCGGGAGACGCTATATCTCAGGTATATATAGACCGATTGCAGACATTTTCAAATTTTGCTTTTAAACACCTTATATGTACCATTCTGATCGATTTTTGGTACCAAAAGTTGTTTTATTTGGCTTTTAGAGCCGACTTCTTGAGAAAACTTGAGGCGCTATATCTCGAGTGTATATGGGCCGATGTCCAAAATTTTACACGTTTGCCTCTAAATAGTCTATATGTACCATTCTGATTGATTTTTAGTGCCAAAAATTGCTTTATTTGGCTTAAAGAGCGGATTTCTTGAAAAATCAGGAGTCGCTATATCTCAGATATATATGGACCGATTTCAAAAATTTTCCAATTTTGCTTTTAAACACCTTATATGTTCCATTCTAATCGATTTTTGATACCAAAAGTTGTTTTATTTGGCTTTTAGAGCCGACTTCTTGAGAAAACGGGAGGCGCTATATCTCGAGTGTATATGGGCCGATGTGGAAAAATTTTCCATTTTTGCCTCTAAATAGCCTATATATACCATCTTGATTGATCTCCGGTGCCAAAAGTTGTCTTATTTGGCTAATAAAGCCGATTTCTTTAAAAATCGGGAGACGCTATATCTCGGATATATATGGGCCGATTTCAAAAATTCCTTCATTTCTAGGATTTAATGAGCACTAAAAATGATATGGTTTAGTTTTTAAGAAAAAATTTTTTTCAAAAATCTGAATACAAAAATTACACAAAATATCCCTCAAAACCCGGTTTTTTGAATATATCTCGGCTATCCGCGGACCTATCTTACTGAATTTCAATAGCAGACCCACTACCGGGGTTTCACACGTTTTAGCGAAAGAATGAGGTTTCTATCTCAAACCGTTTTCTCAGAAACGGTATTTCAACGACTACAGACGGACAGACGGACAGACGGACAGACGGACAGACGGACAGACGGACAGACGGACCGACGGACAGACGGACAGACGGACAGACGGACATCGCTCAATCGTAATCGCTATTGATGCTGATCCAGAATATATATACTTTATGGGGTCTTAGATGGATATTTCAATGCGTTACAAACGGAATCACAAACTTATATATACCCTTACACATTTATGTGAAGGGTATAAAAAGGGGTCAAAATAACTAAATATTAAATCTTAAGAAAAGTTTTTAGGCTAAAGAGATTGTTAAAAAATTCTTTCATACCATTTACTTCAAGTGATCTTTGCCCATAACTTTATGATAAGCATGTTCCCCTCATAAATGTTTATGCTAAGCGGGAGGAGTATTTTTCAATCACTGAATAAAAAAGTTCAAAGAGCATTGCCCCAGAATAACCTTTGTGAGAAAAGCCTTGTTTGTTCAATTGCAAATAGACACATACAAGTGTATGTATGTGTGTTCGTGTAGATACCTAAATGTATGCAATACGTTTTATATGTCTGCTTAGTTTTTGTCAATGAGAAATTGATTGTTTTTTAAGTAGATATTTTACAAGTTCACAAAACCACAAATATACAAACACACAAGCGCACTCGCCCATCAAATTACTTACACTTACAAAACATTTATATTGACCAATACCAAGCCAACAACAGCAACAGCAACAACATCTAACTTTCTAACCGACCGGAACAAGGAGTAAATGTTTTATACTCTCACTCACAGGCTGTTTTGAAAATTACTTTGGACTCTTTTTATTATTTTCTCATGTTACAAAAATTCCTTTACTTTTTTATGTTTGCCTTAGTTTATTTATTTGTTGTACAAATTGTGGTTTCTCTAATTGCCACAATTTTCAACAATTTAACTCATCTTAAAAACCTGAACTGTATATTTTTTTTTTTATTAAAACTTGATTTGAATTTAAACGAAACATTTTCTTAGAAGAAGGGTATGAATGAATTGAAAAAAAAGTTATTAAATTGTAGACTGCTATAATCTATTTGTATTGCCTTTAAATCCAATCTTGACGGAATCAATAGGATTTGTCATACAACAATTTTGAGAGGGAATTTTTTTCAAATTTGTCAAACAGGCATGGAATATTAGAACAAATATTGTTCTAATGTTGATCAAATTTAAAAGCTAAGTACAGATAAAACTAATATTACAATAACAGTTTATAATTACATGTACATTGTTGTCAAAATAAGAAACACATGTCAACATCTTGCCAAAATGATGAAAGATGTAAGATGTGAGTAAGTGTAAAAAGCCTATTAGATATGTTGCCAGTATCTGAGCATCAGATTGATTTTGCCACACTATTTTGCGTTTTTAAAGACTCCAGTACGCAGATCATTATATTCTACTTTAAATTGTATAGTCCTGTCTTGGAGTTTTGCAGCATAAATCTTAAACCTAAGCAAAAATAAGTGCAACGAGTGTAAAAATATCACCAAGTTGGCCAACCGTAAACATCACATATTTGAAATTTTACCCAGTTTTTCTTTTCTTTGCAACAATTCCAAAACATTCGAACTTGTTTACATGTGTTTTTCTTTTATGGAAACATTTAAAATAAAAATATTCTTTATGTAAACAAGAGAAAGTACAAAAATGCTTGTGTATTTTGACAGGCAACTTCTTTTACATTTTGTACAAATACAAATACGGACACTACACTGCATAAGAATAAGGAAAGCGTGATTTATTTCCAAAGTGAAGGATAATATGGCCGAAAAAGATAGAAATAAAGCTTTGACAGGCCTTACAAAGAACTGTGCAAGAAAAAATTATAGATCAATACGAGTACTGATACATATGCTTTACCATTTCCAATGCTTCATGGCTGCTTTCAATTGCAATACTTTCAAAGTAGCCGCTGTTTCTTCGGGTATTACTTCGTGGACTGCATATTATATGAGTGCATATTACCTGCTTATGCTGGATCCGGATGTTTCATATATAGGGTTACCGAGACAACTACGTCCGTCCGTCCGTCGGTCACAGCGTCCATTCTCCGAAACGGTAAGAGCTAAAGAGCTGAAATTTTCGCAGAATGTTGTTGTACCTTGCCGCTACAACAACAAATACTAAAAACAACAACAAAGCGAAAACTACCAGGTGTTCCCATACAACGAAAAGTTACAATTAGCTGTAATTCTCGAACCGTAAAAGATAGAAAGCTGAAATTCGCACAGTGTATGTATTTATCAATGGTCTACAACAAAAAAAGCTAAAAACAACAGCAACTGTAAAACTACCAGGTGTCCCAATACAACCTAAAGTAACATTTAGCCGTAGCTGCTAAACTGTAATAGACAGAGAGCTGAAATTCGCAAAATATGTGTATTTTCGTGTGCCCTACAACAGCAAATACTAAAAACAACAACATGCCGAAAACTACCAGGTGTCCCTATATAACGTAAAGTAAAAATTATCCTTAACTCCCAAACTGTAAGAGACAGAGAGATGAAATGTGCACAATATATGTACTCACATATGGCCTACAAAGAATGAATGCTAAAAACAAGAACAAGTCGAAAACAACAAATGACAACAACAACAACAACAGCAACTCGAATACTACTAGGTGTCCTCATACAACATAAAGTAGCAATTAAACGTAACTCTCAAGCTGTAAGAGACAGAGAGATGAAATTTATACAATATATGTATTCACATATGCCATTTCATACGTACATTACACATACATACATACGGAACCCTAAGTGTGCGAGCCAGCCTTGTACTTGACTGAATTTTTATTATTTTTATTGCTTTTTTCAGTCATCTAAACATTTTTTGTTTACGTTTTTTTACTAAATATCTTTTCATTTTTAAACAAACCACTTCTCTTGAAATCCAAATTTTCAATAATAGTTGGCCAAATGTTTATGTAAATACAGTGTATGTATAAATGTGTGCTTTGGCCATGATGCCTGTTTGTATGGCTGTCTGTCGGCTTGTCTCTTATTGCACTTTTCCATTTTATTTGTCTGTTGTCGGTCCGTGTCAGTAACTGTGACTTTGTGTCTGTGTTTTCATGTCTCAGTTTCGCATGTGTGTGTGTGTATGTGTGTGGGTATTTGTAAATAGTTAAATAAACATTTTTAATTAAATTATGCAACCACAAATGACTACAAAATATTTGTCCACTCACACATGCATTCATGAATACTGATTTTTGCTGCCTTCCACTTACACAACCATAAACGAACACGGCAGCTTGATTACGGGTAGGAACACATCAAAGAGACTAGATGGAAAATAGTTTTGCAGCAGCAAATGCATTTGAAAATGATAAATCAAATATTAGCAAAAAAAAAAAAAAAAAAAACTATTACGAATAATTTTATTTAAATCATATTGAATTTGATTTAAGAGCCCCAGCAAAGCTAAATTTGAAGACTAAGTTCAAACATTTAAGTAAAATAAGTTTTTCTTTTGGAAACAACAACAAACCGTGCAGTAAAGCGCATTTTACTAAGTATGGCTCAAATAAATTTGAGCTGAAGAAGTCTTGCTCCCAAGGCATTGAATTGAAAGCCCTGTGTAAAGACGGGCTGTAGTGGGTTTTTAAGGATTTTTAAAAAATATTCTTGCTTTAGCGAATTTTCAATAAAGTGTAACAAATACTTAGAACACAACTGGGAAGAACGACGAAGTTCGGTTGACAAATAGTACCTGCCAAAAATGCCATAACTTATAACTTCTATAGTTCCAAAACAAATTAGTTCGCTTTTGACAAATCCTGCCTTTTTGTATTGAAGTGGGTACCACAACTTTTAGCTTTTTCTGTAAAACTAAAAATTTTATGTTGTGTCTCTTTTGAGTCGAGTGTACGTTATATTCATGCATAAACATACATTTGCATATTCATGTGGTTGCATTTGCATATGTTTGTTTTATGATTAAATTGATACAAACATTGAATATTTTATCAGGTTTTAAGCAAAAATTTCCATTGTTTTCCATACTTCTATTCTATTTTGTATCGAGTTTAATTTTTTTGCTTTTATTATTTCTATTTGATGACCATAAATTTGTAATTGAATTTCTGTTGTTGTTTTTATTTAAATTGTTTTGTATCAAAAAAAAAAAAATTTTTTTTTATTATTTTAATATGGAGCAAATTGGAAAAAATTACTAAAGAATATTATTGTCTAAAAAATTTGTTGTGGAAAATGTTTTCTTTGCCAAAGTGTGGCTGTGATTTAACAGAATGTAATTATGCAAAATATAATTAAATACAATAAAAACTAGAGAAAATAAAAAATAAATATCTTAAGAGAAATATTTCATTTAAAAAGAAATACTTCAAGCAAATAACAGGACACAAAGGACTTACAAAAACATTTTCAGGCATAAAATCTATGAAAAAGTCAAAGTTGTCAAAATAACAAAAATAAAGCCAAGACTAGTTAGTAGTAATAATAAAATAAGCAAAATACATAACGGAAATAACTATAACCATCTTCTTCATAATTTGTTATGGGTCTTATGAGAAGGACTTTTGAAGCTATTTCTCTCGCACTCTCGCTCTCATTTTCTCAGAGACGGTTATTGCTTTCACTGACATGTACATATGTATAACTGTATGAGCTAAACAAAAAATTTAGATTAGTAATACTAATGGCAAGGACTATATGGTTCGCTTTAGGAAATTTCCGATTAGAATTACAAGAATCTAAAAATAGTCGGGAGTATTTTTGATTATTAAAAATGAACCGAAAAGCATCAAAAGCAAACAACAAATAATGCGACCACCTCGATTATTTTTTATATTCCTCGAAATACTGCTACTCGAAAATAAATAGTTTCGAGTAGCTCGAGTTTATTATACCTTTAACTAAAGGCACTCAGATATAAATTTGCTTCGCAAAATGTCTCTTTTCTAAAAGCCATATTTGAAGCCATTGAGTAATTTATTGAAGTTAATTTTTAATTACTCGGTTTTTAATTATACTTTCTTGTACGGCATTAAAACTGGGTCAAATACGTCTTAAAATTACTGAGATATAAGAAAAATTAATTACTACTAAGTGTTATTTTTTGGTGTAAGAATTTGAACTTTTTTAATTGGAATATTTTTAGTTTTGTGTCGCATGTTCAGTAGTGCAATTCAGTAATCAATATTAGCACTAATATATAAAATCGTGTAAATAATTTAACATATTGTTACGAATTTAGTAGTGAACAGTCCAATTGTAATTTTTCTAGAACGTTGTTATTTTATATGTGCTTATATTGTCTTGTTATTATTTGTAAATTCCCTGTCGGACATTGAGTAGTCGACTACTAAAATAATTAGCCTCACGTTAACTTTTATGTACTAGCTTCAAATTAGCTACAACACAATCGATTTGTAATTCACTGAACTGGCTTTAAGCTAGCTGAAACGTAGTGCAGATTTAACCCAAAATTCAAATAATAACATACACACATACACGGTAAATAACTCTTTAATTAAACTGCCTATTGTCGCATTCGTTTTAAATGTTGCGATGGCGGAGTGAGTATGTTGGCTGCTCACCAGTCTTGAGGCTTAGTGGTTCGATTCCCACCAGAGGCTAACAAAGAAAAAAAAGTAAGATGAAATTTAATTTAATAAAATATAATATTACCACTGAAAAATGTAAAATCAGCCTTGATTTGTATATCTTTTGTTCATTATTAGTTTTAGTGGGAGGTGGCGTGACCAGCTTCTGTAAACTTCTCCACTGTTCGAGCAATGATCATTGAGAGGTATAAAAGCAGCTCAGCTTAACGCTGAGAAGTCAGTCGATTTTTAACTGCTCTAACGTGTAAAGTGTCTTAAGTAATAGAAAGTGAATAAGTAAAAGTGTTCTTCTTTTAGTAAAGTGTTTTAAAGTGTTTGTGAGTAAAATGTGTTAAGTAAATAAAGTGTTGGACTGTTAAGTACTGTCAACTGAAGAATTGAGTGTTTTAACTTCATTACAATTAAAGAATCTACGAAAACGTTTTTAAAAGGTAAAAACGTAACAATATAAATTAGCGCTTTTGGTAGTCCGTAACACTTTATATAATCGCAGATATTGGTGCAGGCGTTTAATATTAACTGTTTTTAAAGGCCTGCTGATTGGTGTCAGCGTAAAGCCAATATCATTTATGGTGTTTATTTTAACCTTAAAATTTTTACTGAAATTACTTTACGATTTATCCGAAGATCAGAATTTCAGCACTCTTTATTAAATATGCACTCACTATAATTAATAAATATTACTTCAGTTTCCTCACTTGGAGCACTGGTTTAATTTTTCCCTTGTGGGTTTTGCCATTTTCGACGAAGCTGCCACCTATTTTCAATTTATGTTTTTATGCAATCATAGGTGTTAAAAGGTAGTTAATGAATCAGGTAGCTAATGAATAAACGTTAGTGCAAGCCACAATACTTGGAGACAAGTTAAACACCTAAAATCACTATAAAATAGTGAATAGAGCTACAGGTTTGTCAAATTTGGTTCAATTGAACCAAACCAATTCGGAAGTAGAGAAGGAAAAAATTCTGTTAACTAGCATAATTTTTAGATAAGGATGTTGATATTGAATAAAACACACATTATTTAGGTAATTTTGTCATTTCTTTCTATCATAATAATATGGATAGAGTTCAACTACGTACAGAAAAAAATATTCGCCAAATAGCCGTCGCGAGCTCGGCGGCATATCTTTAGCCGATGGTCCAAATTTTCGATGATGATGAGGCACAATTGAGATTATATGAAGTTAATGTGTCAAATTATCTCATCCTTTAGCTTATGAATTGTGGCTGGCTTATCGGCGTACATCTTTTCTTTTATATAACTCCAAAGAAAGAAATCCAACGGTATCAAATCAAATGATCTTGGCGGCCAATTGACATCGCTAGCACGTGAGATAACACGGCCATTCATTAGCTATGTGGCAAGTGGCAACACGTCCTGTTGCAACCACACATCGTCCACATCCATATATTCTCATTCGAGCCATAACAAATCCGTTATCATC
This sequence comes from Sturmia bella, assembly GCA_963662145.1. Lineage (NCBI taxonomy): Eukaryota > Metazoa > Arthropoda > Insecta > Diptera > Tachinidae > Sturmia > Sturmia bella. The sequence goes on along the minus strand of OY759168.1, from coordinate 7,015,834 downwards.
TCAGGATAATGAACTGCCTGACCGGCCTCATTGTGGAAAAAATACAGTCCGATGTTGGCGCCTGCTCATAAGCCGCAACTAAAAGTTACTTTTTGTGGGTGCACGGCTTATCGACAATCACTCTTAGATTATCATTCGCTCAAATCAGGCGTGGATCCAGGGGGGAAGGGATATTCCCCCCCAAATGATAAATATTTTTATTTCGCTAATAAGCGATTTACCAATAATAAAACTTTATTTTATGCCATAAAAATGCGGTCATTCTGCTTATTGACGCATCCATTGAAGTGAAAGTGAGCCTCATCACTGAAGATGATTTTCTTCGAAAGCTGATCATGCATTGTTGCCTTTTCATGACATCATTCTGACCATTGACGACGATTGGAATAGTCAAGATGCTTTGGTATATGAGTCTGAATTGCACCTTGTAAGCGTGTAAATGGAAGTCTTTATGCGTTCATCAGAGACAAGTGTGGGAGGTACAGTTGTTGGGCAAGTCGACGAGTTGGAGTGCACGGCTCTTCAGCCACGCTATCGCGAAGAGCAGCAATATTTTCGGCAGTACTGGTATACTGGAGCATGAACTGATGTTTTCACATCTCCTATGGACCCGGTTTGCTCCGATTATACGCATATTTGGACGATTAAATTGGCCAAAAAATTCATAAAGTGCACGATATGTTTACAGGGCGACTCATAAAATATATTGAATGAAAAATGCCGGTAAAATTAAAAACGGTTACATGGAAAAATTATAAATAAAAAAACAAATAGAAATTAATTTTTGGCCAAATTAGTTTGGGCAATTACCAATCATAACTTAGCAGCTGTGTGCATAACTGATAAACATATTCTATGAAAATAGGTGTAGAAGTGTTGTTCAGCCGCGAACTTCTGCCATCAGTAAAAGCGTGCTTGCATTCGTAATTAACTTACTGATACTGTCAGAGACCGTATAACTTAAGTAAATGGTCTTAGACAGCGATATCTGTTTACTTAATGAGCCCTGCAGTGACTAAAAACTGAGCATAATTTTTATGGAAAATATGCTTCACCGGACCCAAGAAAACTAGAGATTAGACTGTCGGTTTCGTTGCTCATTTTGGGCATTAACATCGATTCAAAATAAGGCTGGACTCTCTTCATAAACCAGTAATTCAACAAATAATCTGCACTTAAATTGTTCTTTCCATTTTCACCAAATGCAAAATAAATATGCCACGACTTAGTGAACTTCAAAATCAAATTCAAATCGTAAAAAATATATAAAGATTATCGCACCAAACAGCAAATAAAATCCCAAGAATGCGCATAAAACGCACATATATTAATGTCCATGCAACCTGAAATAAAATTGTAGCACATTGTTATAAGATGTTGGAGTACTTGCTGCAACTTGCTGCAAATGGTCCAACAAACAATATAAAACAGCAGCAAGTCAAATAAATCCCTTGTTCCATGAAAAACTGCAACCAATAAAAAAAAGTGCCAAGGAATTAATGGAGAAAATATTTTAGAAGAAAGAACAACTTTTTGACTACCTCAGCAACAAATGCTCATGCCGGCAACGAAACGCACACCAGCATATACACACAACTCAAAGTCTAAAAGGATATTTTTTTTCAGGCAACACCATTTGCAAGGCTCCATAACTTTAGGTAGAGGTAATAAAATATATTTTTATTTTGGGAATTAGAAAAGAAAGAATTAGAAAAGGTAAAGAGTCCTGGTCGAATGGAACTTCGCTAATTTCAATTGTTTGTGGAAGATTGAGGTATACGAATTTAAGACTTTCAATCCAAAATTTGTGTTTAGATATGATATTTTAAGAAGTTCACAACTTAATTTTTTATACCCTTCACATAAATGTGTAAGGGTATATATAAGTTTGTGATTCCGTTTGTAACGCATTGAAATATCCATCTAAGACCCCATAAAGTATATATATTCTGGATCAGCATCAATAGCGATTACGATTGAGCGATGTCCGTCTGTCCGTCTGTCCGTCTGTCCGTCGGTCCGTCTGTCCGTCTGTCCGTCTGTCCGTCTGTCCGTCTGTCCGTCTGTCCGTCTGTCCGTCTGTAGTCGTTGAAATACCGTTTCTGAGAAAACGGTTTGAGATAGAAACCTCATTCTTTCGCTAAAACGTGTGAAACCCCGGTAGTGGGTCTGCTATTGAAATTCAGTAAGATAGGTCCGCGGATAGCCGAGATATATTCAAAAAACCGGGTTTTGAGGGATATTTTGTGTAATTTTTGTATTCAGATTTTTGAAAAAAAATTTTTTCTTAAAAACTAAACCATATCATTTTTAGTGCTCATTAAATCCTAGAAATGAAGGAATTTTTGAAATCGGCCCATATATATCCGAGATATAGCGTCTCCCGATTTTTAAAGAAATCGGCTTTATTAGCCAAATAAGACAACTTTTGGCACCGAAGATCAATCAATATGGTATATATAGGCTATTTAGAGGCAAAAGTGGAAAATTTTTCCACATCGGCCCATATACACTCGAGATATAGCGCCTCCCGTTTTCTCAAGAAGTCGGCTCTAAAAGCCAAATAAAACAACTTTTGGTATCAAAAATCGATTAGAATGGAACATATAAGGTGTTTAAAAGCAAAATTGGAAAATTTTTGAAATCGGTCCATATATATCTGAGATATAGCGACTCCTGATTTTTCAAGAAATCCGCTCTTTAAGCCAAATAAAGCAATTTTTGGCACTAAAAATCAATCAGAATGGTACATATAGACTATTTAGAGGCAAACGTGGAAAATTTTGGACATCGGCCCATATACACTCGAGATATAGTGCCTCAAGTTTTCTCAAGAAGTCGGCTCTAAAAGCCAAATAAAACAACTTTTGGTACCAAAAATCGATCAGAATGGTACATATAAGGTGTTTAAAAGCAAAATTTGAAAATGTCTGCAATCGGTCTATATATACCTGAGATATAGCGTCTCCCGATTTTTCAAGAAATCGGCTCTATAAGCTAAATAAAACAACTTTTGGCACCAAAAATCAATCAGAATGATACATATAGGTTAGTCAGAAGCAAAACTGGAAATCTTTTTGTCATCGGCCCATATATGTTCGAGATATAGCGCCTCCCGATATCTCAAGAAGTCGGGCCTGGAAGCTAAACGAAACAGTTTTTTGCACTAAATATTTGTCGGAATGGTACATACAGGCTGTTTAGGGGCAAAATTAGAAAATTTTTGGACATCGGCCCATATGCACCCAACTTTTGGTACCAAAAATCAATCATAATGGTACATACATATGTATATAATATTATATACATATGTATATAATATTTGCGATCATGTATGAATGTATGTATGTATGTATGTATGTATGTATGTATGTATGTATGTATGTATGTATGTATGTATGTATGTATGTATGTATGTATGTATGTATGTATGTATGTATGTATGTATGTATGTAGATACGTTTGTATGTATGTAGGTATGTATGTATCTACATATGTATGTATGCATGCAAGTATGTTAGCATAAACAATTTTTTTGCTTTGGTGTAAAAATGTGTATGTATGTACATACATATGTATACACGAGCTTGAAAATGAAAGTGATATAAAGAATTGTTGAAAAAAGGGTACGCAATGAAATTCTTTTAAACAATTGCGTCTTCAAATTCATTCACACAAAAAATCATTTTGGGTTTCCCTACGTACTTACATATGTACATACACACACACATGTGTATGATGATACGCAATAGATCATCAACAACGTGCACAAGAAAAAAATAATTTTGTAAAAGCAAGCAATGTAAATATGTATGTATGTATATATGTATGTATATAATCATTGTTTTATGGAACACACTGAAAATATTCAATAATAAAGAATTTATTTTAGAGTTTTCTATTATAGATACATACATACATACGTATGCATGTGTACCCACATACGTAAGTAAATTGAAAAGCAAATCACACTTAATGGCAATGTTTAGCATTATAATTCAAAAATAATGCAATTATATGCAATTTTTTGTTAAATAAATTTTACTATAAAGTTAACTGATAAATAATTAAGAAATACATTTTGCTTTTCTTTATTTCATTGATATTAAAAAGAATTGGTGTCACCCAGTGGTTGAACTTGAGCATATTAGGAATTATTTAAATAAAAGTTTTGCAGCCTGTGTTAAATCCCGGTAGTGGATCTGATATTGAAATTCAGAAAAAATCGGCCCATTTAAAAGCCAAATAAAACAACTTTTCGCACCAAAAATCAATCGGAATTACCATTGTGAAGGGTATTTAAGATTCGGCCCAGCCGAATATAGCACTCTTACTTGTTTATTTTTACACTAGAGTAAACTCTGCCTGAGTTTGCTGAACAGTACAATACTTTTCTTAAATTTAATTATGTTTTGAGCATTTTTCTCAACTTTTTGCTTCATATTATTCTTATCCAGCCAATAACAAATGCAAATGAAAAGGATGGGCGAAATCGGGAAATAGGGACTTATTTTTTTATAGCTAGAAGATTAAGTATGTACATAATTTATATATTTTTTTAAGTAAAACCAGCCCCTATATAGCACTAGTCAGCCACACCAATAGAACTGCATTCATTAATCCAATAAATTCCGACATTAGTTTCATTGATTTTCGACCAATGAATCAATGACTTCTGATTCATTAGATTTGTATTGATGATTGTTTCATTAAATGAATGACTTTTAGTCATCAAACTAATGAGTGATGTCGTTTGTTTAATAATAGAAACTTATATACATATGTAAAGATTCACACATAAATTGTTTCATTGACCTAATGAAAACAAAACCTAATTTTTATTAAGTATATCAATAAGGCTACGGATAATCAAACAGATGTGCTCTGTTCCAAAAGAAGATAAAAAAATAAAATACGGCTTCCTGTGTGACGAAATGTTTCAGGTGCTACTTGGAAGTAAACTTCAAAATCCTTACAAAATATTAAATTATTTTACCATAGATATGTTTATCCAATTTGCTGTACAAATCAAATGAGGATTAAAAAGCCAACCAACTCATGAAATTAAATTTTTCATTGTTTAAATGAATTTGTTTTTAAAAGTGCAATCATCTTTTTTTAGCAAAATTATGAAAACCAAAGAGAAGTTTCTATGAAATTAATCCATTGCCGCAAGGAATATTTTGATTGGATCAACAAATTCATTAGAATAACGTTAGGAAATTCTCTCAGTGCCATCTGATTGATTTTAATAGTTATCAAATGCTTTGCTGAGAAATGTGAAGAAACTAATAAAACACTATACTTCAAATACGAGTATGTGATAGCATCCACAGCCTTCTTTAGTACGTGTGGTTGTTGTCTTGGATGGAATTCGAAAGTCAAAACATAAATGTAGGAACTGGCCCTCCGGGCCTAAGAAGATCCGACAGACTGGGACAAAGGGGAGGGTAGCCGGTTAACTAAAACATATTGACAACACTGAACGAAACGAACATGAACAGAAAGGAAGATGTAACAGAAGGACAGTATGAAAGTAGACGTTGAAAAGATAAGACAGGATATACAGAAATGAATTTAAAGAAATATACCTACATGAATTGTGAAGTTATTGAAAAAGGAATAAACCGTTTATAACACTTATATTTAAGAATTAATCTAAAAAAGAAATGCGGTCGGGGGACCCCCGTTAGGAACGAAGTGCCTTACGATTTTTTTCATCTTTGAATGTAATACAAGTTGAAATCTGTATGTTTTATTTTGTGTTGTTTTTGAAATTTTTAAATTTTATGATTCTTTAAATTTTTGGAACGTTTTCCAACTAATTAATATTTATTGGTAGGTGTCTCCGCTGCTGTCAGTGGAGACACCGCCCATCATATACAATTGCTTGTCGACAGTACACCAATACATATAAACAGCTCACACGCTTTCGTGATGATTTCTACTAATTTCCACTACCAGCAAGCCGCGTTAAGGAACTTCGTTCCAAAAACATTGTAACAACTAATCTAAGGAAACTGAATTAAAACTAATAAAATTTAAAAACAAACAAATAAACTAACAAGTAAGAGTGCTATATTCGGCTGGGCCGAATCTTAAATACCCTTCACAATGGTACATACATTCCGATTGATTTTTGGTGCGAAAAGTTGTTTTATTTGGCTTTTAAATGGGCCGATTTTTTCTGAATTTCAATATCAGATCCACTACCGGGATTTAACACAGGCTGCAAAACTTTTATTTAAATAATTCCTAATATGCTCAAGTTCAACCACTGGGTGACACCAATTCTTTTTAATATCAATGAAATAAAGAAAAGCAAAATGTATTTCTTAATTATTTATCAGTTAACTTTATAGTAAAATTTATTTAACAAAAAATTGCATATAATTGCATTATTTTTGAATTATAATGCTAAACATTGCCATTAAGTGTGATTTGCTTTTCAATTTACTTACGTATGTGGGTACACATGCATACGTATGTATGTATGTATCTATAATAGAAAACTCTAAAATAAATTCTTTATTATTGAATATTTTCAGTGTGTTCCATAAAACAATGATTATATACATACATATATACATACATACATATTTACATTGCTTGCTTTTACAAAATTATTTTTTTCTTGTGCACGTTGTTGATGATCTATTGCGTATCATCATACACATGTGTGTGTGTATGTACATATGTAAGTACGTAGGGAAACCCAAAATGATTTTTTGTGTGAATGAATTTGAAGACGCAATTGTTTAAAAGAATTTCATTGCGTACCCTTTTTTCAACAATTCTTTATATCACTTTCATTTTCAAGCTCGTGTATACATATGTATGTACATACATACACATTTTTACACCAAAGCAAAAAAATTGTTTATGCTAACATACTTGCATGCATACATACATATGTAGATACATACATACCTACATACATACAAACGTATCTACATACATACATACATACATACATACATACATACATACATACATACATACATACATACATACATACATACATACATACATTCATACATGATCGCAAATATTATATACATATGTATATAATATTATATACATATGTATGTACCATTATGATTGATTTTTGGTACCAAAAGTTGGGTGCATATGGGCCGATGTCCAAAAATTTTCTAATTTTGCCCCTAAACAGCCTGTATGTACCATTCCGACAAATATTTAGTGCAAAAAACTGTTTCGTTTAGCTTCCAGGCCCGACTTCTTGAGATATCGGGAGGCGCTATATCTCGAACATATATGGGCCGATGACAAAAAGATTTCCAGTTTTGCTTCTGACTAACCTATATGTATCATTCTGATTGATTTTTGGTGCCAAAAGTTGTTTTATTTAGCTTATAGAGCCGATTTCTTGAAAAATCGGGAGACGCTATATCTCAGGTATATATAGACCGATTGCAGACATTTTCAAATTTTGCTTTTAAACACCTTATATGTACCATTCTGATCGATTTTTGGTACCAAAAGTTGTTTTATTTGGCTTTTAGAGCCGACTTCTTGAGAAAACTTGAGGCACTATATCTCGAGTGTATATGGGCCGATGTCCAAAATTTTCCACGTTTGCCTCTAAATAGTCTATATGTACCATTCTGATTGATTTTTAGTGCCAAAAATTGCTTTATTTGGCTTAAAGAGCGGATTTCTTGAAAAATCAGGAGTCGCTATATCTCAGATATATATGGACCGATTTCAAAAATTTTCCAATTTTGCTTTTAAACACCTTATATGTTCCATTCTAATCGATTTTTGATACCAAAAGTTGTTTTATTTGGCTTTTAGAGCCGACTTCTTGAGAAAACGGGAGGCGCTATATCTCGAGTGTATATGGGCCGATGTGGAAAAATTTTCCACTTTTGCCTCTAAATAGCCTATATATACCATATTGATTGATCTTCGGTGCCAAAAGTTGTCTTATTTGGCTAATAAAGCCGATTTCTTTAAAAATCGGGAGACGCTATATCTCGGATATATATGGGCCGATTTCAAAAATTCCTTCATTTCTAGGATTTAATGAGCACTAAAAATGATATGGTTTAGTTTTTAAGAAAAAATTTTTTTTCAAAAATCTGAATACAAAAATTACACAAAATATCCCTCAAAACCCGGTTTTTTGAATATATCTCGGCTATCCGCGGACCTATCTTACTGAATTTCAATAGCAGACCCACTACCGGGGTTTCACACGTTTTAGCGAAAGAATGAGGTTTCTATCTCAAACCGTTTTCTCAGAAACGGTATTTCAACGACTACAGACGGACAGACGGACAGACGGACAGACGGACAGACGGACAGACGGACAGACGGACAGACGGACAGACGGACAGACGGACAGACGGACATCGCTCAATCGTAATCGCTATTGATGCTGATCCAGAATATATATACTTTATGGGGTCTTAGATGGATATTTCAATGCGTTACAAACGGAATCACAAACTTATATATACCCTTACACATTTATGTGAAGGGTATAAAAAGTGGGTTTCATTACAAAAGTGAACCTACATAAATACGATATTACTTTAGGTCTTTACCTTATTAATGTTTTATTTCTTTTTCAGCTGTCCATATGGCGCCAACATTTCGCTGATGCTACTCAACTCATCAGTTGAATGTCTTATAAGTAATTTTATAATTCCCATGAATACAATGCGAATTAGAAATGTTCAAACAAACCTTTAATACAGTAAACATTTTCTTGTCTTGCAACTTTTTTTGCTTTTCATGACAATCGCTATACAACAAGTTGCTATTGGTTGCTATGATTTGTATTCTTGAAAGTATCAAAAGGTAAAAGTTTCTTGAAGATTCAAAAATAAATTTAATTATTAAAAAATAATATAACGGGTGGCGCAAAATTAACCTTTCGATGTTTTTGGCTGTAATTAAAAAAAAAATGAAAAACTTTGGTTCTTCTTGTGGATTATTTTTATTTGGTCTTTTAATTTTTTTTGCATCAAGTCGAGAATATGATGTCATATAAATGCCCGCCGCCACAGTTGATTGTCATTTGAGCCCTTTTTATAGCATTTTCCATCACATTGGCCAAAACTTCCGGCGATAGGTCCTCACATTCTTGACGGGTATTGTCTTCAAGAGCTGCAAGAGTTTGAGGCTTGTTAACATAAACCCGCGATTTCAAAAAGCCCCACAAAAAGAAGTCTGCAGCGGTCAAATCAGGCCATCTTGCTGGCCAGTGCAAATCGCCAAAACGGGAGATTAGGCGCCCGGGAAATGCATCCTTCAGCATATCGGTTGTGGCACGTGCAGTGTATGCTGTAGCACCGTCCTGTTGGAACCACATGTTTTCTAATCCCAATTCATCAAGTTGCGGCAAAAAGAACTCGTTGATCATTGCTCTGTAGCGCTCACCATTCACAGAAATCGTTTGCCCCGCGACGTCTTCGAAGAAAAAAGGTCCGATGACTCCTCCAACGAAAACAGCACACCATACAGTGACTTTGAGCGGCTGTAATGGTTCTTCGTGGATTACACGCGGATTTTCAGTGCCTCAGAAGCGTAAATTTTGCTTATTTACGTACCCGCTAAGATGGAAATGGGCCTCATCACTCATGATTGTTTTTGATGAAAAATCATCTTCATCTTGATCAAGGATGGCTTGAGCGTATGTTAGACGCGATTGGCGTACGGAAACATCTTCAAATCGTGTACCAAAATTCGCTGTAAATACCGTCGACTGATACCCATTTGCGTGGCACGTCGTCGGGTCGATGTCGGCTCGGCTACAGCAGCAATATTCTCTGCAGAACGGCTACTCCGGGGTCTGACACGCCTGGCAGCATCTCGTGTTGTGTCAGTCTCTTCGGGGCGAGCGGCTAAACGTCGCAGTGTTTCACCAGTAGGCGTTGGACGGCCAGGAAATCTGCGAGGAAATTCACGTTGTGCCAAAGTCACCGACCGATTATTGGTCAAGTAAATAGTCACCAATATTCCGCGTTCTGGAGTAGTGTAGCGTAACATTGTTTATTAACGTGTATTTCGCATGTGTTTACTACACAAATGTCAAAACAGAACTGACATTAGGGTCCAATCACAAAATTTATAGCATTTTTTGATAGAAGGATTACTTTTGCGCCACCTTGTATTTATTAATAAAAACAATTGACATGTATTAGTTTAGGTCTGAAAATAAATAAACCTAATAAGGGTGTAAACATTCTATTGTTATTGTGACTATAAACAGCTGATTATAAACGGCTGATTATAAATGGCTGAAATAGACAGAAAATATTAATAAGGTCAATTTTTAGATCTAAAATAATATATTTCAATTATTTTTGATAGTAAATAAATAGTTAAATTAATTTTTTCATAAATAGAATATTTTTAAAGTTTTGAGCTACAACATACTATTGCAAAATGTGGCCGATGAAATTCCACCTTTAGCTGTTGATAAGTCGGGACAATAGTGCCAGGACTCTTAAAACTGTTCACGACTAACCAACAGAACTGTGGTCTGTACAATATTCACAGTAGCGTATCGAATTAAAAGAAGAAAAAAAAAGAAAGAAGAAAACTTCCTAAAACTACAATTGCAGCTTGCTGCAAGTTCTACTGCCGTATTCTGGTACAATGTTTGTGCTGATTACAGCGCAAATAGCTTTTGATTTTACAAATCAAAACTTTTGTGCGCGAACGTGATTTATGAGAATGAAAGAAAATAAAACTTGCAACGAAAAAGTCCAAGACCTGGCAAATATACAAGACGAAGAATTCCCAATGAAATGGACTTAAAACACAAATACACTCGCGCTTATATACACTTCTATGTATACATGAATATCTACCAGGGAACTGCACAGGTGTATTGTCAACAGAAGCACACTGGATATATACATATACTGCAGAGCTTTCACATAATTTGTTAAAATGTGTATCCCAAAAAAGTATAAATATTTTGTATTATTTTTTAGCCTCTCAATCATATTTAGCATTGTTTTTGAAGAAAACCGGGCTGGAAGTATTTTTAGTTTCTGGCGGCACTGACTACTACAACACTAGAGGTATCAAAAACCTATTTTTTGGATTCCATTAGGCCTATCTCGTGATTGATTTGATGGTCATTTCCATTGCGAAATACCTTCTATAAATGATTAAACTGCATTCCATCGGAATGAAATCACATATTTTATGATAGTTCTTAAAGCTTCTTTATGTGATAGTAAAAAAACTAATTTAAAATATTTTTGTTCAGCTTTTTCATTAATAAGAATATGTTTTTGTATTGCTTATCATAAAATTACAACGTATTTTACTTAAAAATAACAAGATTAAAATATGTCGGAGTGAAGTAAATCGACCGAGGTCTGAAGACAGGGAAATAAAATCAATAGAATTAAAAGTTCGTTATCGAAACCATTCCGAATAATTTCTGGGTCAAGCCTAAATATTTTTCTATGTACTACTTATATGACCCAGGTATAAGATCAATTTGTAATAACAATATTCGCGGCACATATCCTGGTATCTGTTTGTGAGTGTAAGTGCAGCTTCGATATAAGCGCATCATACAAATATGCTGTGCTTCCTCAATCTCTCATGTTTGCCACAATTTTTCTGACTGCAAAGGAAAATTAACAGCACGTTTGCGCATTGTGAAAGAAATATATATATATATACATATATATATATATATATATATATATATATATATATATATATATATATATATATATATATATATATATATATATATAGGTCTTAATTTTTATAATTCACAACCCAACGCCAGATCTTATCTGAAAAACAGTACAAATTTCGAAAAATATTTACTAATTTTTTACTGCTTTGTACACAAATATAAACTTAAAACTTTATATCTGATCGCGTTCATTTTTTTAACGTTGAAAATGTAAAGTTTTTTTTAGAAAACAACAACAATTTTTGAAACAATTTCAGATATAGCGTTGTTTTGCATATAAATTCTGAAGTTGTGAATTAGGAATTAGGGCCTTAGATTTTCGTTATTGGTGAGGCTCTAGATCAACCTTTCTTCTAACAAGGCTGGCATTTTGTCTAAAAGTCCCAAAGAGGAGTATTAAAGCTAGTTAATATTTGGAGAATAATGCAGTCAATTAAAAAAAAAAACTAATAAAGAAACCCAAAAAATAAAGCAGAACCATATATACTACTGATTTTTATAAAATGCTCCAAAATTCGGGTTGTTTATTTGTGTTGGCAACAAAAACAAATTTTCATATTTTGTTACATACAGAAAGATACTATTATGTTAGAGTAAATAACGAGTTTTCGGAAATTTATGCGGGTGTCCCGCAAGGAAGTGTGCTAGGTCCAGTATTGTATACTATTTTTACCTCAGATATGCCTGTCCATAATAATGTCTTAGTAGCAACTTATGCTGATGATACTGCAATATTAAGCACCAGCTCAGATCCTGATGACACAACACTTCAAGTAGCATTTACCGAAATAGGAAACTGGCTTAACAAGTGGTTGATTCAAGTCAACACTGCTAAATCATCCCATGTTACATTGTGCATGCTAATTGTACAGGCGTTTCGTTAAATAATTGCCTCATTCCGCAGAATGATAATGCTTGGACTTCACATCGACCGAAGACTTACATGGAAATCTCACATACAAGCTAAAAGACAACAGCTCAAATTAAAAACCCAACGCCTTTATTGGCTATTAAGTCCTAAATCCAAGCTCAGTATTGAGAATAAAGTACTTATTTACAAAGCACTTATTTAAAGCCAATCTACACATATGGTATACAACTGTGGGGAACAGCCAGCAATTCCAATCTTGAAATATTACAAAGATATCAATCAAAAACATTGAGATATTTGACTAATGCTCCCTGGTATGTAACAAATAAAGCCATTCATAAGGACTTAGCTATGCCTAATGTTCAAAATGAAGTTAAGAGACTAAGTACTAATTACTTGGAAAGATTAAGCTATCACTGTAGTCCGTTAGCTGTAATACTTCTTGATGACACAAACGAAATTCGAAGGCTCAAGAGAAAACATATACTGGACTTACCATTTTCCTAAAAAACTAATTATTATTACAAAAAAAAAATTTATTATCATTATACAATAATGGGACTCAAAAATTTTTACTTTACATGATTGTTTAGCAATTGATGTTATTTTATATTGTTACGAATTTAGTAGTGAACAGACCAATTGTAATTGTTCTAGAACGTAATGTATCGTTATTTTATATGTTATTATATTGTCTTGTTACTATTTGTAAATGAACACAGGAGGTATATACACACATGCATACATAGAAACTTGTTGACAAACAAAGCGGCAGCACAGCGAGTGTACACATACTGACACACATGTGTAGATAAATAGGCACGACAGCGAAATAAAAGAAACCACCACCGCACGATACAATATTCATGTGTGCATGTCTGTGCGCGGCTCTTATGCTTAAGTTTCACTGCCGCGTGTATGTATGTATGTCCGTGTGTGTGTATATCTTTTGCTCATTATTAGTTTTATTGCGAGGTGGCGTGATGAGCTTCTGTAAACTTCTCGACTGTTCGAGCAATGATCATTGAGAGTCGATTTTTAACTGCTCTAACGTGTAAAGTGTCTTAAGTAATAAAACGTGAATAAGTTAAAGTGTTTGTGAGTACAGTGTGTTAAGTAAATAAAGTATTGAACTGTTGAGTACCGTAAACTTAAGAATTAAGCGTTTTAACTTCATTACAATTAAAGAATCTACGAAAACGTTTTTAAAGGGTAAAAACGTAACAATATTAATTTATATAATTTGCTTATTGTCCGAATTGGATAAATTGTAAATAAAAGAAATAAAATTATAAAAAAAAAATATTTTGTTACTGTTCTGAATATAAATTCATAAATGAAAATTTGTATGTGCTTTATAAAAACCTGCAGTTATGTGTAAAAATGGAATAAATATATACTAGTATTTTCATATATAAATTGAAAAATATCGAACAGATAGCAGGATTCATTTATGATCGAACGAATTCCGTCGTTTATTATGTGTGTTCGCTGTTTACTTTGTTTTACATTATTTTTACTCAATAGTTCATTAGAAATCGATTAAAACGATTTAGCTCTAGAATTTAAATGATGTTTTCTGTTTTCCGTTTTTGGCAGAAATCGAACCTGCGACCTCGGGGAGTCTTGGTAGGACATTCTACCAAGTCACCTATCGAGGAGCAGTTTTAATTACTTGTGAGACCAAATCAAGCAGCTAGTGAGTGTAATCTTCGTTCAACCTCAAATTTTCATAGATGTGATAAGTATTTAGCAAAAAATAAATATAGTGACATCCACTCGTTTTAAAACAAGTGCTCTTGAGGTAAAACAACAAGCAGTCGTTGCGGTTCTCTGCTACCTAGAATCATTCAAACAAAGTACACTAGAGTAAACTAAATTATTTTATTTCCAAGTTTTATTTATTTATTTTTTTTAACGAAAAAGAATTGAAAGTTTCCAAAGTGATATTCCTTAGGATTTTCATGCTTCTTTTTATTCGTATCAAAACTAGAATTTCTTATGTATTAAAAGGAATGACTAGTCCAGCCATCAGCAACAAAATACATATGTTGCATGTGATTGTAAAGCGTTACATGTAAAAGATTTTCCTCTGTTTTTTTCTTCTCAACATTTTGTTTTATTAACAATTGTTAGGAAACTTAAGATATCACTCACAAATTTTTGCAATTGCAGTAAAAATATAACAGAGAAAATAAACTTAAAATTATACAAAAAGTAAACATTTAGTTGCTTGTTCATACAACAGTACACGAGTACCAGAAAGGAAAAGCATTTAAATTTGCAAGGTTCATGGACGAGAGCATACTTTAACAAATAAAAGTGTCCGCGAAAGGGGAGCGTAATAAAATAAAGTTGCTTTTGCTGGCAAAAATGAAAGAATCAGCAACCAATAATTTTAACGAATTAAAGCATTTTGGGCGTTAAATATATTTAATTGACTTAAATTCGGTTGTTCATTTTTCGCAACTTGAATGGGCTTAAGAGCATAAATCACCTCTATTTAATTTGTCATGTATGAATAATGTAGGGAAAAAAGTTCGTGCGAACTTTCATACCACTGATAGAAAGTTGATTATCTGTTTTATAAAGGAAGAGTGTTGAGCAAATCCAATATAATTTCGGAATTTGCGAGATACTTGAGTGGAACCAAAATAGTCCCAGCAGTAAGAGTAAGGGCAATTGAGCTTACAGTATGAGGACCAGGTGGACCTATGCAGATGTATGCAAGTTTGAAACAACTTTCTGATGGCCCACAGGCCAACGGAAAAACCTCTGCAAATTGTAGTTTAACGCTTCCCTGGTTTTTACGTATCCATCAGTGTTTATTTGTTGGTTTTTCAGTCTACAGGAAATTATTAAGCCTTTAGATTAATTAATCCACTGGAAAATTTTATATCCTTTGAAGATCCACAAAATACATGGAAAACTCACAATGGAATTGTCATAAAAAAATTGTCTGTCTGACTTTCTGTCAAGTCATGTTGGTTACTAAAACCCATTTAAAACTTTCTCTCGTTTTTATGTCCTGTTTAAAACAACCATTCGCTTTAATGGAAAATAAGGACAAAACTTGCCAAAAGCAAGAATAAAACAAGTAAGAGTGCTATATTCGGCTGGGCCGAATCTTAAATACCCTTCACAATGGTACATACATTCTGATTGATTTTTGGTGCGAAAAGTTGTTTTATTTGGCTTTTAAAGCCGATTTCTTGAAATATCGGGAGACGCTATATCTGGGGTATATATGGGCCGATTTTTTCTGAATTTCAATATCAGATCCACTACCGGGATTTAACACAGTCTGCAAAACTTTTATTTAAATAATTCCTAATATGCTCAAGTTCAACCACTGGGTGACACCAATTCTTTTTAATATCAATGAAATAAAGAAAAGCAAAATGTATTTCTTAATTATTTATCAGTTAACTTTATAGTAAAATTTATTTAACAAAAAATTGCATATAATTGCATTATTTTTGAATTATAATGCTAAACATTGCCATTAAGTGTGATTTTCTTTTCAATTTACTTACGTATGTGGGTACATGCATACGTATGTATGTATGTATGTATCTATAATAGAAAACTCTAAAATAAATTCTTTATTATTGAATATTTTCAGTGTGTTCCATAAAACAATGATTATATACATACATATATACATACATACATATTTACATTGCTTGCTTTTACAAAATTATTTTTTTCTTGTGCACGTTGTTGATGATCTATTGCGTATCATCATACACATGTGTGTGTATGTACATATGTAAGTACGTAGGGAAACCCAAAATGATTTTTTGTGTGAATGAATTTGAAGACGCAATTGTTTAAAAGAATTTCATTGCGTACCCTTTTTTCAACAATTCTTTATATCACTTTCATTTTCAAGCTCGTGTATACATATGTATGTACATACATACACATTTTTACACCAAAGCAAAAAAATTGTTTATGCTAACATACTTGCATGCATACATACATATGTATGTAGATACATACATACCTACATGCATACAAACGTATCTACATACATACATACATACATACATACATACATACATACATACATACATACATACATACATACATACATACATACATACATTCATACATACATACATGATCGCAAATATTATATACATATGTATATAATATTATATACATATGTATGTACCATTATGATTGATTTTTGGTACCAAAAGTTGGGTGCATATGGGCCGATGTCCAAAAATTTTCTAATTTTGCCCCTAAACAGCCTGTATGTACCATTCCGACAAATATTTAGTGCAAAAAACTGTTTCGTTTAGCTTCCAGGCCCGACTTCTTGAGATATCGGGAGGCGCTATATCTCGAACATATATGGGCCGATGACAAAAAGATTTCCAGTTTTGCTTCTGACTAACCTATATGTATCATTCTGATTGATTTTTGGTGCCAAAAGTTGTTTTATTTAGCTTATAGAGCCGATTTCTTGAAAAATCGGGAGACGCTATATCTCAGGTATATATAGACCGATTGCAGACATTTTCAAATTTTGCTTTTAAACACCTTATATGTACCATTCTGATCGATTTTTGGTACCAAAAGTTGTTTTATTTGGCTTTTAGAGCCGACTTCTTGAGAAAACTTGAGGCGCTATATCTCGAGTGTATATGGGCCGATGTCCAAAATTTTACACGTTTGCCTCTAAATAGTCTATATGTACCATTCTGATTGATTTTTAGTGCCAAAAATTGCTTTATTTGGCTTAAAGAGCGGATTTCTTGAAAAATCAGGAGTCGCTATATCTCAGATATATATGGACCGATTTCAAAAATTTTCCAATTTTGCTTTTAAACACCTTATATGTTCCATTCTAATCGATTTTTGATACCAAAAGTTGTTTTATTTGGCTTTTAGAGCCGACTTCTTGAGAAAACGGGAGGCGCTATATCTCGAGTGTATATGGGCCGATGTGGAAAAATTTTCCATTTTTGCCTCTAAATAGCCTATATATACCATCTTGATTGATCTCCGGTGCCAAAAGTTGTCTTATTTGGCTAATAAAGCCGATTTCTTTAAAAATCGGGAGACGCTATATCTCGGATATATATGGGCCGATTTCAAAAATTCCTTCATTTCTAGGATTTAATGAGCACTAAAAATGATATGGTTTAGTTTTTAAGAAAAAATTTTTTTCAAAAATCTGAATACAAAAATTACACAAAATATCCCTCAAAACCCGGTTTTTTGAATATATCTCGGCTATCCGCGGACCTATCTTACTGAATTTCAATAGCAGACCCACTACCGGGGTTTCACACGTTTTAGCGAAAGAATGAGGTTTCTATCTCAAACCGTTTTCTCAGAAACGGTATTTCAACGACTACAGACGGACAGACGGACAGACGGACAGACGGACAGACGGACAGACGGACAGACGGACCGACGGACAGACGGACAGACGGACAGACGGACAGACGGACATCGCTCAATCGTAATCGCTATTGATGCTGATCCAGAATATATATACTTTATGGGGTCTTAGATGGATATTTCAATGCGTTACAAACGGAATCACAAACTTATATATACCCTTACACATTTATGTGAAGGGTATAAAAATTTGTAAAACAAACACGTGAAAGAAAAATAAAAACTGTTTTACAAACAAAATTTTCGCAACAGACAGACTTCAAAAAGCAAATAGACAAAATAATAAAAGCAATGTATTGAATTTAAAAGCCAAAAACTCTCTTCTTCATGATTTAATTTCAAATAAACGTTAAAACAAATGAATAGTCAAACCTACAAACACGAACCGTGTTGAGCTGGTGTTGGGAAAAGTCACTGACAGCTAAATAAATGAATGAATGGATGAACAAACGAAATGAATGCACACTCAGCACTATACTAAGCTCTTTACTAATGCAAACACACACACACACACACACTTTACGTATGTATGCATGGGTGTGTGAGGACACACAAACAAAATGCTTATAAAAAATGCAAACACAAAAATACATACAAATGAATTGAAAGTAAAATTGAAATGAAAACTTTTTAAATAAACATTTATATGTTACACTTTTTTCAGTTCCACCAACTTACAACAATATATTTTTTGCAAATGCATAGAAAAAATACACCTATTTGTTGGAATACCAATCATGTTGGTACGTACGCTTATTAGGGCGGCTCATATTGGGAGAGTTAATAGCAGTTTTGTGTGCACGAATGGAGAAATACATCTCTTTTAATATGTACATAGATAAATGATTGCTTGACATTACACCAGACAATTTCAGCCAATAATTGTTGAGATATTTGCAGGAATTCTTACATATTTTCATGCCACTAGTCACAAAAGAGATAACTGTCAAGAAAAGTGTCAAACGCTGTCTATTTGTCTACTGGAAATACAAAATTGTCTGCGTTAAGAAAATTATCTGTTCAGACAATTGGAAGAAAATCTTATAATCTCATTGCCAGACAATTGCCTGATAATAAATTTAGCTGCCAACGGAAATACACGACTGTAAGATTTTTTACGTAGCGAAAATTGTCAGGCAAATATACACACACATGCCGTTCTTAATTCTTTATTGTTCTGGCTCAAAAACTATGCTTTCAGTTTCTTTATTCTTTTTTCTGCAAGTTTTTGTCTCTCGTACTCACGTTTTTTACTCTTCTCTTATTATTACTCTGACAATGAAGTCATTGTAAGGTGTTGGGAATTTAGGCATCTTACAATATGCCAATGCCTGACAATGTACTAGCAATGATGATGCCAAAGTGTTCAGACGATTGCCAGATAATTGACAATTAATTGTTAGGACGGTGATCTGTCAATGCTTTTGCTTTCAATATTGCCAGGTAGAAATTTGTAAGTTCTCACGATTGGTTAAAAATATTCTATACATTTTCTGACAATATTGTAAGACCTTACAATCGTCTATACCTAGTTTTACATATATCAAATAAATGTTTTTTGGCTTGTAGTTATAGCAATTGTCAGGCGCGGTCTATTACAGAGGAAAGCCAAAGCAACTGCAATAAATAAATTTATTAAAGCTTAAGCAAACTCAGATTGGGTTAGGTGAGATTGATTGAAGGCGTTTTTGTGCCCATGTCTTGCTTAAGCCAGTATAGGTTTGTTGTGTGCTCCGTGTATTTAACCACAAAAAGTTTGATGGAAAGGTCACAAAGTTCCTTAACTTCTTTCAGCATGTGCCCCGTAACCCTCCCAAGATATTGGGACCGTATTTGTGAGAAGGCGGGGAACTAGCGTAAACAGTGCTCTAATGTCTCGCTCTCTCCCCTAATGTCCAGGCAGGCTTTGCCTCAACGTATGTGTGCTAAAATAAAATATTCACAGTTATGAGAATGTGTGAGTGAATTTGCTGCTGGATTTGTTTGCATGCAAATATGTGCTTACATATTTGCCTTTGAAATTTCCTATTTGCCACAGTGGGCCTTTAAAGAATACGTTAAAGCGATACTCTTATATTAAGGTCGTTGCGGTTTATACGAACACTTGAGTTGATCGAAAAATTAGGCGATAATTTAACTTTATGTCTGGCACCTTAATTATATCAAAAGGTTTGCTACCCATCTGGTATCTCACTCATTTCCAGATCATTCGAGAGATGAGAAATGAGAAAATCAGGAAAAATACCGTTGCTTGGAACAACACTTTTTTTTGAACATAAGCACTTAAAAAAAAGAAAATACAGAATTTTTAGTCAGTTGGAAAAGAATATTAAGAGCGGTTAGTAGAAATGTCGAAAGGTGAAGGAAAGACTAAAGATAAAGTCAAAGATTGTTAATTATGCTCACAATATGCTTCTGTGAAAAAAGAAGAAAATTCTTATATCCTAAAGTAAAACAAGGTTAAAATTGAAAAGTACTTAAGAAAACAAAAGGTAAATAAATTTGAGGCATTATGTGCCTCAAAACAGGAACTTCTATGAAAACAGTGGAAAGAAATAATAAAATAGACCTATTAACTAAATAAGAAAAAGGGAAACAAATTGTTAATAAATAATACAAGATTAGTGTTATTAAATAATCCGATATTTCATTCTAAAAGTTCGGTCCATAAGCCGCACATGTTCCATTGAGATCTTTTTTATTCCACTGTTTTCGGGTTACATATTTGTTTTTTCTTTCTTTCACTTGCGTTTTAATATTTTGTTTGAAATATGTACTTGCATATTTGTTGAAAAGCAAAGTTGAACATTTTGTTTTTCACAACCGGGACCATCTGTTTTTATACCCTTCACATAAATGTGTAAGGGTATATATAAGTTTGTGATTCCGTTTGTAACGCATTGAAATATCCATCTAAGACCCCATAAAGTATATATATTCTGGATCAGCATCAATAGCGATTACGATTGAGCGATGTCCGTCTGTCCGTCTGTCCGTCTGTCCGTCTGTCCGTCGGTCCGTCTGTCCGTCTGTCCGTCTGTCCGTCTGTCCGTCTGTCCGTCTGTCCGTCTGTAGTCGTTGAAATACCGTTTCTGAGAAAACGGTTTGAGATAGAAACCTCATTCTTTCGCTAAAACGTGTGAAACCCCGGTAGTGGGTCTGCTATTGAAATTCAGTAAGATAGGTCCGCGGATAGCCGAGATATATTCAAAAAACCGGGTTTTGAGGGATATTTTGTGTAATTTTTGTATTCAGATTTTTGAAAAAAATTTTTTCTTAAAAACTAAACCATATCATTTTTAGTGCTCATTAAATCCTAGAAATGAAGGAATTTTTGAAATCGGCCCATATATATCCGAGATATAGCGTCTCCCGATTTTTAAAGAAATCGGCTTTATTAGCCAAATAAGACAACTTTTGGCACCGGAGATCAATCAAGATGGTATATATAGGCTATTTAGAGGCAAAAATGGAAAATTTTTCCACATCGGCCCATATACACTCGAGATATAGCGCCTCCCGTTTTCTCAAGAAGTCGGCTCTAAAAGCCAAATAAAACAACTTTTGGTATCAAAAATCGATTAGAATGGAACATATAAGGTGTTTAAAAGCAAAATTGGAAAATTTTTGAAATCGGTCCATATATATCTGAGATATAGCGACTCCTGATTTTTCAAGAAATCCGCTCTTTAAGCCAAATAAAGCAATTTTTGGCACTAAAAATCAATCAGAATGGTACATATAGACTATTTAGAGGCAAACGTGTAAAATTTTGGACATCGGCCCATATACACTCGAGATATAGCGCCTCAAGTTTTCTCAAGAAGTCGGCTCTAAAAGCCAAATAAAACAACTTTTGGTACCAAAAATCGATCAGAATGGTACATATAAGGTGTTTAAAAGCAAAATTTGAAAATGTCTGCAATCGGTCTATATATACCTGAGATATAGCGTCTCCCGATTTTTCAAGAAATCGGCTCTATAAGCTAAATAAAACAACTTTTGGCACCAAAAATCAATCAGAATGATACATATAGGTTAGTCAGAAGCAAAACTGGAAATCTTTTTGTCATCGGCCCATATATGTTCGAGATATAGCGCCTCCCGATATCTCAAGAAGTCGGGCCTGGAAGCTAAACGAAACAGTTTTTTGCACTAAATATTTGTCGGAATGGTACATACAGGCTGTTTAGGGGCAAAATTAGAAAATTTTTGGACATCGGCCCATATGCACCCAACTTTTGGTACCAAAAATCAATCATAATGGTACATACATATGTATATAATATTATATACATATGTATATAATATTTGCGATCATGTATGTATGTATGAATGTATGTATGTATGTATGTATGTATGTATGTATGTATGTATGTATGTATGTATGTATGTATGTATGTATGTATGTATGTATGTATGTAGATACGTTTGTATGCATGTAGGTATGTATGTATCTACATACATATGTATGTATGCATGCAAGTATGTTAGCATAAACAATTTTTTTGCTTTGGTGTAAAAATGTGTATGTATGTACATACATATGTATACACGAGCTTGAAAATGAAAGTGATATAAAGAATTGTTGAAAAAAGGGTACGCAATGAAATTCTTTTAAACAATTGCGTCTTCAAATTCATTCACACAAAAAATCATTTTGGGTTTCCCTACGTACTTACATATGTACATACACACACATGTGTATGATGATACGCAATAGATCATCAACAACGTGCACAAGAAAAAAATAATTTTGTAAAAGCAAGCAATGTAAATATGTATGTATGTATATATGTATGTATATAATCATTGTTTTATGGAACACACTGAAAATATTCAATAATAAAGAATTTATTTTAGAGTTTTCTATTATAGATACATACATACATACATACGTATGCATGTACCCACATACGTAAGTAAATTGAAAAGAAAATCACACTTAATGGCAATGTTTAGCATTATAATTCAAAAATAATGCAATTATATGCAATTTTTTGTTAAATAAATTTTACTATAAAGTTAACTGATAAATAATTAAGAAATACATTTTGCTTTTCTTTATTTCATTGATATTAAAAAGAATTGGTGTCACCCAGTGGTTGAACTTGAGCATATTAGGAATTATTTAAATAAAAGTTTTGCAGACTGTGTTAAATCCCGGTAGTGGATCTGATATTGAAATTCAGAAAAAATCGGCCCATATATACCCCAGATATAGCGTCTCCCGATATTTCAAGAAATCGGCTTTAAAAGCCAAATAAAACAACTTTTCGCACCAAAAATCAATCAGAATGTATGTACCATTGTGAAGGGTATTTAAGATTCGGCCCAGCCGAATATAGCACTCTTACTTGTTTTTATATTATTTTAATTTTTATTGCATTTCAAAAGTTTTTTGTTCATTTGTTCGTTTATTTGGCTGCTGCTTTGTTTGCCTGATGATTGCAGGCAAATGTATGAATGGGTGTATGTAAATGTGTATGCTACGTAAATCTGCTATATGTTAATGTGCATGTGTGAGTGTGAGTGCGAGTGTGTGTTATGCGTGTTTGTGTTTCTTTTTGAATATTTGTTTTAAAACTTTGTAATTTAATTTACCACATAAAAGTAGGTGGTATCTCTAACAAGTTTTGAAGCACGTTTTAACTGATTGATAGACTTGTTGATCACACGCTAGTATTTGTTACCACTTTTATTTTTCTTTTATGTTTTTTATTTCAGTTTTTTCGATTGTTGTTCATATAATCAGTTCACAAAAGCTAACAACCACATCATCACCAGCAAGAATATTGACAGCATTATTTTAACATCATCAGCCATTTGCCGATGTTTCTAGCGAACAGAAGGCTACATTGAAAAAGTTCTCCTAAATTTAAGTTTATTATAAAGTTGGCTTTTTTTTGGTTGTGTTTTGATTTATTTGATTAAATTTATTTTTTCTATTTTGAAACACGTAGCTGCGAATAAATATTTGCAAGTGCTATTATCACTTATTTTTTGCTGAAGTACTCATGTGTACGTTCAAGTGGATCAATTAACTTTGATTGATGCCAGAGTGGAGAGGTCGAGTGCAAAAGGTGTGATTTGAAAATTGTGGCATTTGTTCATTTTTTAATTTTTGGTAAAAGTGCAATGTTTTTTTCTCTTTCAAAATGATAGTGTAAGGTTAATGCTTTAAGAATTAGTGATTTTAGTTATATCAATGTGAGCAATTTGGTTATTTGTTTAGTATTTAAGACAAAACTAGGGCATGTCGTTTTACCACTAATCAAAATATAAACTTCTCGTTTTTATAAAACTAACCTGAAAAGCTAACCATAAATTCATATACAGTCCTCTAGCTTTACGTTATAAATAAACAAAGATCAATCAACATGCTTAAGGTGAATGTTTAAATTAATTATGATTTTTTGCATTCTTTCCTTTGCAATCATAAAATATATTTCATGAGCTTACAAATGAAGAGAATAAATAACAACAGATTCTTTGTTTTGCATTGAAAATTAAAAAAAAACTAAAACCCAATTGCTTTGCAATTTTGATTTTTAAATTTGCGATCACATATTTTTTCAGCAAAGTTATCAAACAGGATAATATTCTGTAGCAATTTAAGTGTACCTATTCGAATGTGGACTGATTGCATTAGGTTTAGGTTTAGGTCTAAATGAGCTCTTCAATCAATTTCTCTTCAGCTTTCTAGCTGACTTTACGCCACTTACTTTTCTTTTATGCAGGTCAACTTGTCGATAGAACCCAGAATTCTTGCAAAACGACTTAAAGTATCATTTCTTGTTTTTTGAAAATAAAAACAAGAGCAAAGCTGAGGATTTGCTTGTTTGCAGCATCACCCTCATCAGGAAACGAACCTGCTACTTCGGGATTGTTTGTTTTTGTCTTCATAACTTTAATTAACATACAATGTTAATTGTGAATGAGACAGCATTGCCATAACGTATCTGACGTTAAATGGCCAGTGAACTGTTTGCTCAGAATAGTCGTTACTTTGTTGGCTATGGGGCACTATCATGTTGGAATTGCTTATCATTTTGATAGGTATCCTCAAGAAGTTCGTTATTATCTCACCATAGTGAATACCGTTTACGATAACTGCTTGCTCTATGTTATTTTTGAAGAAATACTGCCAAATGATGCCACCAGCCCATTGCCCAGACTGAACAGTTATTCTTCATGCACAACAACAACCACTCATGAGCTCATATTTGGCGAAGAGCGAAAGTTACATTTGGTAATGTATCCTTTGAGGTTAATTATACTGACCAGAGAAACCCGTAGCCCGTAACCCTTATGAAATACATTGTGATTTGAACGCTCATTTTCGTTAAAGGTGTCAACAATGTTTAAATGCACTTCTCTGTGATTGAATAACACTGAAGCAAAGAAACATCAAAATAAATTTTGCTAAACACAGAGCATTTTGGTCAATTTCTACCAAATGACAAAATTCACTAGTGACGAGCCAATTCTTGGGCCAATACGTAATGAAATGGCTTTATAAGACGCGACTTGGTTGTGTAGTGCAAGTTACGTTGGTTCGCGCACATGTCAAACATTTACGATTTTATATTATATATATTGTTGCTAACATTTTAAATACCGCTGGTTCTCACAATTTTTTGTACACAACCCCTCCCCTCTATCAATTCAATTTGATTGAAATAGCCAACATACACACACGCATATGTACATAAAGAAGTTCTTTAAAAAACTTTGATCTAATCGCTTAAAATAAACAATCCAAGTAGTTTTTTCAAATGCATATGTATGTTTATTATTATTCATGCGTATATGTACACATGTAATTACATTCAACTTTTATTTGCCAAACTTTGACTCTCTTTTTGTCTACTATAAACCAAACTAAATTGACAACTACTACGATTTTCTACAAAACTTGAGAACGGTTGTGTCCTATAAACTGAAAAAAGGAAAAGAATGCAAAACTAGCGATTTTTGACGACGTATTGCTTGCTGTAAACTGGCTGCCAATAAAAAAGGAATTTCGTGCATAGGAAAGTGGTGCCCTTGATACGTATGATTGATATCTCCATTGTGGGGGGCTTGTATGAAATTGCAGTATTCATACGCACATACGTTCTCAGATATCATGAACACTTTCCACATATCGAGCCTTTGTTGCAATAGCATCGCAGCTCAAAAAAAAGGAACTTTTAAGTTGACAACGCAGAATTAATAGTTCATTTTTTAATATTGTGTAAATAATAATGTTAGACTGTGAAATTCTGTACAGGATATCTTTATTTTGTTTGCAGGCTATTTTTAAATTTTTGAATTTTTATCAGAGAGTTTATGGCTAGCATAGTTCTTTCATATGAGTTTTATAAAATACATGTAGTTACTGATTTGAAAAATTCGTCTGGAAATTATTCAAAATGTTAAAGTTTTCGTTGTTGTTTAAATAACATTTTATTTCTTGCCATAATTGGTTTAATTTCATTTAAGTGAGATTTGTAAATTGCAACTTTGTGCACATATTTATGTAAACTAGTTCTATGAATTTTCGCTTTAAAGAGGTGGTTATTTATGAAAGCTGTCCGCAAAACACGTTTTCGTTGTATTTTAAACGATTACCAAAAAAGAAAAATTAATTTCTTTTCTTAAAATACTCTTATATCCGTGCGTACATTTATTTCTTAAGAGTCTTCTGATTATTAAATTAACTAAACAAATACCTTTAAATTCTCCATAAACCGTTCCTAAGCACCATTTGTGCGTCTCTCTCTCTCTCTCTTGTTCTTCATTTCTTTAATAATCTAGAGTTTCATTGTTCATCTTTTTATTTTCTTAATACTACTCTACTTGTATTAATTTTCTTTAGCACCTCAAGCGTTATGTGTGTGTTACTGAATGCGGGCGGTTGTGCGGGTGGGTGTTCCCTGAAATTTATTTTCCTTGCTTGCTAAATGTTTTTCTATTGACGTCTTTCAGACAATGTCATATTATGATGCGTTCCTCTTTCCTGGCGGAATAATGTGTGTGCGGCTTACCAACCAACAGCTTTTCTCAAAACACCCGCTGTTGCTAAGTGTTGCTGTGCGTGTGTTTGTTTGGTAGAGTAGTTACGACTACTGAACGGAGTTTAACTATTTTTATATTACAATTTTGAAAAAAGAATTATCACGCACCTTAAGAAGGAACAACAGATGGAGTTGTATACACGCACACATGTACACACATTTACAAATGTATGCAGACATAAAGTTTTTACCATGTGCTGAAATATAATCATTTACATATTCCGTTTAATACATAATGTTAAAAGGTGGGTTGATTTGTATCTTTTTATCTTTTGTAAAAGTTTTAAGTAAGGACATTTTTGTTGAAAGTTGTTTGAAATTTTAAATGGATAGTTCGCAAAGAGTTGGATTTTTAATGCAACAGCATTAAAAATTATTGTAAGCTGATGTTTGCAGGCAAAAACCAATCCAAAATGGGTTAAAAGCCTGATAAATTTATTGAAATTTTCTGAGCCATGGAAGTTGCTATTATAAATTCTGTATATCTGATAATGAAACGTACTTTACGGAAAATTCGTCTGATCTTTTGTAATATTTTTTTTAAATTGTTAATTACTTTATCGGGTTTGAGGTAGATGTTTACTTCCTCAGAATTAAGGGAGATGTTTTTTTGTGTGATAAAATTGTAGTGATCAACATTTTTAAAGAAGGTAAGAAATGTATAATTGAAGACATATTTCTTCGTCCATTATGACCCAAATTGCTTTGCACCCAGCTCATAACTATTTGTATACTGTTTTTAAACAGTAGCTTATAGCCATTCATAATCATTGTTTCAAAGCTTGATTATTGGATAAGTTTTCCGCAACTAAGCAATTGTTCAATGTCCATTTAGTTGTTGTTTTCAAGAATAAATTAAGTACAGTCAAAGCCCGGTATAGCGAATACTCAGTTTAACGAAAATCCGATATAACGAATGGCGAAATTTTTACATTAACTGCCTTATATAGCGAATGTCAAAAAAAACAGAATCTCGATTTAACGAATGACAAAGCAAAATACATAAAAAAATCGTTATAGAATCGTATGATTGTGGGTGTTTCTTCTTTGCTTTGTATTGAAAGAACGCCTGTGATGCCTTGCTTTTTTCCTGAAAATTTCAGTCGTTTTGTTTGGTTCATTGTGAAAACGAGATATCGATTTCTTAAGAAATTAATAATATGAATGAAATGTAATAATAAACCTACACATGTTAATACCATCCAAATATAAGTAAATGTGTATATGCACCTTTGTACATTTATGATTTTTAATGAATTTACATATTAGAAATAAAAACAATTCTTAAATAAACGTTAAAATATCAATTAAAGTTTTATTTCTACACTAAGTTATCAATACAATTAAACTTTGATTTTTTTAAAACTGCGGACCACCGTCTTTTATACAATTTTAAGATAAAAAATTACTGTTCGATATAACGAATATCTCGGTATAACGAAAGGTCTGAACATTATATCATTCGTTAAACCGGGCTTTGACTGTATTGTACACTATACAAAAAGGCCTCCAGATGTTTTCTCGTACAAGTCTGTAAGCTAAAGGCAGGAGATTGGCCACCTTATATTAGTTGTGATCACGTACTCAACATTGGGAGCAGGCGTTATCCCAATTTGCACGAATACTTTTTTTCAGACTGGGACTAGTACTCAGGGGATGACCCCTATTAAGGGAGTGGTGGATAAAAAAAAGAAAATAGGGAGTTTTATTATTTGGTTTTTTTCCCACCCCTTTTTAGGGTTCCGTACTCATCAGAGTGAAACGGAACCCTATTACGGAGACAAGTACGTCCGTCCGTCCGTCCGTCACAGCGTCCATTCTTCGAAACGGTAATAGCTAGAGAGATGAAATTTTCACAGGATGTTGTTGTACCTTTCCGCTACAACAATAAGTACTAAAAACAATAACAAGTCGAAAACTACCAGGTGTCCCCATACAACGAAAAATTGCAATTAGCTATAACTCTCGAACCGTAAAAGATAGAAAGCTGAAATTTACAAAGTGTATGTATTTATATATGCTTTACAACAACAAATGCTAAAGACAACAACAAGTTGAAAAATACCAGGTGTCCCCATACAACCTAAAGTAACAATTAACCGTAGCTGCTAAACTGTAAAATACAGAGAGCTGAAGTTCGCACAATATGTGTATTTACATATGCTCCACAACAACTCTCGCTAAAAACAACAACAAATGTAAAACTACCAGTTGTCCCTTTACAACGTAGAGTAATAGCTATAACTCTCGAACCGTCAGAGATAGAGAGTCGAAATTCGCACAGTGTATGTATTCCCAGATGCCTTACAACAACAAATTACAACAACAACAACAACAAATCGAAAATTACTAGGTGTCCCCATACAACATAAAGTAGCTTTAAAAACAGAGAGATGAAATTTATAAAATATACATATGTATTCACATACGCCATTCCATACATACATTACACATACATACGTACGGAACCCTAAGACTATGCTTTTCCCGCACTCAAAGTTGCTGTAGGTGAGAAAGCTTTTGAGAGAGAAATATTCTTGTTCTTCTTGCACGAAAGATTTTATTTATTTTTTTTATGCTAGTTTGGGCAAGTTGTTGAACAATCAGCTGTTGCAAAAAGGGCGCCATAAGAAAAATCATCTGAATCATCCAGCATAGCAAAAGTTTTGATATTTTTCAATTAGTGCTTCATATCAAAGTAACTGTCAAACACTTTAAATTTTAAATGCGTACAGAAAAACATTTCTTGCTTGATATTATTGTATCGAACTTTTGCTCAAAAGGTACGGGCTTAAACTTATTATTGGATAACAGATAGTCTTAGATATTAATGTATACAAATTTGTAGAAATATTGTTTTATTTAAAATCATCTTCTCAGCATATTTTATATAATCACCTGGCAACGCTGATTAAGTTAGAAAATGATTAAATAAACATACCAGCATATAAGAGCATTTGCCAGGCCAAATTTAAATTTCAGAGCTGTTTATTATTGTGCCCTTTCCTTGTTCCTGTTATTGTTGCATCAACTTTGCGAGTAAATAGCTGGGGCATAAATGAAAGTGTTTAAATATAATGGTCGTATTTATATAAATGTTCAAGTGTGCGTGCGAGTGTGCTTGTAAGTATATGGCTGTTTATGGCCACAAAAAGTAATTTTAAGGATTTATTTCACAAAATTTACGTAATGAAGAAGGAGTTTTTGTGCCACTTTTTACCATCTCAACATGGGTTTTGTAGCTGCAGTTGCTGTTTATTTTTCCAAAAAAAAAAAAAAAAAAAACTATCTAAAGGGTAGTTAGGAGTACAATTTTATTTTATTGCTAAGATTAAGGCCATTATTTTCCAAAAAACTTTTAAACACATTTAACAAACATAACCGTATGAACACAGACGTTTTAATGACAGTGTGTGTGTGTGTGGGTGTATCTGTATGTGTGCGTGTGTATGGAGAGGTGAACATTTGCCCACTCCCAAGAAACTACTTGTAGTTGTATTTTTACTATAAATAAATAAACTAAATACATTACACATTTTATTATTTTTGTTTTTACACTTAAGTTATTTTTAGTAGTAGTTTGCTGCTGTTGTTGCTGCTTGAGTTGAGCAGAGCAAACATGAATTATAATTTTGTGTTGTTTCGGTGTAATAAAAACCAGTGTTGCAAAATCTGATGTTAATGTGAATTTTTTAATGAATATTTATTTATATGACTGTTCTTAATTTTTTGGTTGCTCTTATTTTTTTTTTTTGCATTTAAACAAAGTATTCCATTATTTTTGTACATATTTTTTTAAATTTCTTTCTTAATGGCACAACCACAGTCGAAGGTACACCAGGTACACGTGTAAAAAATACGTGTAAGAACAAAAAACGGGTAAGAGAAAGAGAATATGAAAATGCTGACATCCAAAATGTTAACAGCGAAGAACTCCTGCACTATTTGATTTGTTTTTAAGCAACGTTGGGGCTTATTTTATCCATGAATTAAATCACAGCAATTTATTATATATGACAAACTTCAAAGTCAAAATTAAAATTTTAATTTAATTTAATTTAATTTTTTAAAAATGCGATGGGGTTTTTAAAAAATTTATCTTCCGATCTCACTTTTTTGGATATTTTTCATATGGACCATTAGGTTGAATATTATGGAGATGTAGGAATGATATCTTATGCTCATGATTGCGCATGCTTAGTGAATCCACAATCCAATGTTAGCTTTCAACACTTTGAGCTAAGCCGCAAAAGGTCTTCCATACAAAAGGATCTCTCACATATGTATATGGACACTATATTTTTACCAATTTCCCAAGCTATTTAGATTAAATAGTGTAGTTCATTTTTTTGCTTGCTTTTCTAGCAAGATCGCTAGACATTTTAACCTGTCAAACGACTTTTATTGCTGTAATATATGTTTCAAATTTATTAAGATGTTCAAAAACTCAGCAAACAGTGCCAACACCTGCACAAAGAGAATTTAATTTTAAGATCAATGGTATTAATAACATAAATACTAAGCAAAATACCTGTCTAATAGCTATTATGGAAGTGCTAACAGGGTGTTCTCTTCTTCACATTTATGTCAAGGCAGAGGCAGTTACGGTAGGCCTTAGACTACCTGATCTGCTCACACTCAGGTAGGGTAATCTCACGGCGCTCATTTGTGTCCTGAGAGTTTCCGGAGTTCTCCGAATCTAGCGGTCGTAGAGAGACGGAATAAAACTGAATAATGCGGTGGTTAAACAGGACTCGCAACGTTTTTACAGATGACTCCCAATTGCAGGATGGAAGAGCGGACCCTGAAATAGTCTGGCCAAAATTTCAGAGGACAACTGCATGGGGGAACAGAGCCTCAGTTGTCATGGTGTAGTTCTACACCATGGAGCTTTGTGCTAGGGAATGCTTATGTAGGATTATATTAGTTCTCATATGGATACCTGCCTACAAAGGTCATGAGGGCAATCAAAAGGCGGACCGCTTAGCCAAAAGAGGTGTAGAGAGGTCTTTTATAGGTTATGGGCTGCTCTTCGTTTTAGGGACAGCATTCTACGACAATGTGCCGAGGAAAGCCTTGCTGACTAGTGAAAAGCCCTAAAAGGCATCGGAATTTCGGCAGAGTGAAGTCCGACCGTATAGTGAAGCTTGGCTGAAATATTATACTATATACAAGGTTGATGATTGGGCATACTTTGCCAATTTTCCGCTACCTATTGCCACAGTACCACATACTTAAGTTCTAGGTTGTTATATTCCAGGGACTTCGGTATCATCAAATCTACGGTCGTTACGAGATTTGCTAACTGTCTAGGTCCTGAGTTACACAAAAAAAAGGGCTCCACAAAAGATAGTTTTTGTCAACGTTCATGATTGCACCCAAATGTTAATAATAGTATGCAAAATACAAACATAAAAATGCGATATTGTATAATAATTAAATTTTTGGGGTTTAATATGATATGGAAAGGATTTTGTCATGTGTGACAAAATTTGGCATGCGAGGTATTGTAAGATATCATAATATTGTTATTGTATTCTAGAGTAATAGTACTATGATATGAAGCATATCAGATTCGAAACTGCTATTTGTACCGTAGCTGAAGTTTTAATTTTCTCCGTTTAATAAGCAGGAACTGACAAAACTCAGCACGAGTCCGATTTAGAAATTGGGAGTAAAATCTTATAGTAGATCAGACTTAAACATAAACAAAAATTTATATTTAAATATTACTTCTTACACAATAAACAAAACCACATTTAAATATGCAATGATACTGTGCCTTAATTGTGTAAAAGTGATAATCAATAGTTGAATTTGTTAAAAGTTGTCCCCAGCCTTTCTGTTTTAATGTGATCAGAGCAAAATTTTACCATGACAACGATCTTTATACGTATCTACATGTAAAACTGTCAGTATAGTTGTATATACTTTTGGATCTCTTCGGTTGAAGTCCTTGCAAGAATTTTGTAAAATGTAGCATGAAATTATGTACGAGAACTGGTACGAAAATAAGCGTTATATTAAATTTTTTCTCGAAACACTTCTGAAACGCACTTTTTGGTATCGCCAACAGCTGCTATTTCGATTTTTCTCTTCTATCTTCTAATTGTAGCAAATTGCTTTCCTTTCTTCGCTGTCTTCAGATTTGGGAAGCGAAAAAAGTCAGCGGCGGCCAAGTCCGCTGAATACGGTAGTTGAGGTATGATAACGGGTTTATTTTTGGACAAAAACTCACGCACAAACATCGATGTGTGAGCTGGTGCGTTATTATGGTGCAAAATCCATAATTGTTTTTTCCACAATTCTGTACGTTTCTGACGCAAACGGCGCATAACTTGAAGGTACTATTCGTTATTGACCGTACGACCTTGTGGCAAGAATTCGTGATGCACCAGGCCACTGTAGTCGAAGAAAACAGTGAGCAAAACCTTCACGTTTGACCGAACTTGATGTGCTTTTTTCGGTCTTGGCTCTTCTGGACGATGCTATTGGGATGATTGGGCTAAGGTTTGAATGTCATAGCTATAAGCCTATGATTCGTCACCAGTTATGACAGTTTTGAGGAAATGTGGATCGTCTTTGACGATGTTCAACAGCTCCTGAGCGATGTCCATGAGACATTGTTTTTGCTCAAAAGTTGGAACAATCTTCGCTGCCTCACGTTTCATGCCTAAAGCATCCATAAAAAGTGCTTGGAATGAGCCGAACGATATACCAGCATCATCAGCAACCTCTTTGATAGTAATTTAACGAGTATCCTATATCATTTTCTCCACTGCTTCTATGTTTTCATCGGTTGTTGATGTGCTCGGGCGACCAGGACGAGCATCGTCAGTGACATATTCTTGGCTTTCCTTAAACCGGTTATACCACAATTGAACCAGTGTTCTGCTCATGAAAGACTCGCCCAACATCACAATCAACATTTTAAATGTTCTTGAGCATTTAATTTAATTTTTTTACACAAAACTTAATAAAGTTTCTATGATACATTTTTTCGAATAGCAAAAAATCAAAGAACACACCAAAACACGAGTAACCTTTTTATCTGTCAAAAACAAACTGACAATCCAGCATGCCTGATATTGCCAACATATATTTATAATCGACATGATGCACCAACAGAAAAAAATTTGAAAATCGAACACGAAATTTGAAAACAACGGTTATTTTTTATGCGACCTCGTATAATACAAGCATTAAAAAGGTTTATAGATGTATTCATTTGTACAACACGCTTATATGGTAAAACAATTTGCATACGTCTTCATATTGTTATTTTTGCCACATATGATGTTTGTGAAAAGCATAAATAAATTTGTTCGCTGTTACTCAGATTTCGTCTAGAAAAACGTTTTAAGATTTTAATGCTTTCAGATACTGAAAGCAAAGTTCTGCTTTCCAAAAGGAGGAAGAGAACATATTCTTAATTATAATATAATGTATTTATTTTTATTTAATTCTTTTAGTTACATTTCTGGTTTATTTTTTTTTTTATTTTTTATGCCAATTACACCAACACAATTACCCAAATTCAACCGCAAGATGTTTTTTGTGAAAGAAATTACATTTGCATTTAAAATAATATTAAGAAGAAAAAATCATATTTTCTTTGCAAACAGGACTTAAAACTTGTAGAATTATTATCTTGTTTTATTTTCCCTGCTTAAAATAAGAATATTTAAAATAAATATAAACTTATTTTTCTGCTTAAAATGCATCAAATCTTCTTCGGTTCATAAGGGAAAAACGAAAATAATAAAACGCTAGAGAAAAATTTAATTTATACTGCCAAACACACATACATTGACACTCACAAAAAAAAGAGTAATAAGATAAAGAATTTGCTAACAAAGTTATAATTCATGGCTTTAAAGAAACACAAATAGTCGTTGTTGCAAAAGCTGCCACACTGTGAGCTGTGAGGCCAACGCAGTTATTTAAGTGGCACAAGGAAACAGTGATAGCAGGATAACGCAGGACGATGCTTTGCCAACTTTGGTTGCAGTTTAAGCAGGCCAAAGAGAGCATACAACAGCAAGTAGCAATAAAAAGCATACGACTTGAGTTGCACATGTGCCACAAGTAAAAATTTTCCCAAGAACATAAACTTTACTTGATTCAGGAAAAAAAAAACGAAAAAAATTGGACCCAAATAATAAGCAGCCAAAGCATACAAACCTACAAAAAATGTTTAAATAAACTGCATTTTTTTAAGAACTAAATGTGGAATACATAATTTTATTTAAACATATTTTTTTTAGTAGCATAAAAAGTACGAAAAAGGAAATGCCATAACAATAACAACAAAACTCAACTAAAATACTTTCCTTTGCAGGGCCTTAATAGTGTCAATTATTTTTAAGGGGCTTATGCTAGATAGATTGATGTACATAGAAAACTAGTTTTATATGAAATAACTAAAAGCTAACACTTAATTGCTGAAATGATTGGATTCTATATTCAAACTTAAAATGAAGAATTAACAGTTTGAGTGTTAAAAAAATTAACAAAGAAAACGTATTCCATGGCTGATTATTAAATATGAAATGATTAATATGATTGAGATTGTTTCAAAGACGTAAATAAAATAAATTATTCCTGAGCTGGGGTACAACTAGCTGTTTTGACATAAGCCCATGCAAACGCAAACTGACGAAATAGGGGAATCCAAATTGATTTGAAATCGAGCGATTTCATTTCGAACAGGCAGTTAATTTTTCTATTTTCTTGTAATTTTGCAAGTTTTTTTTTTATAGGAATGTATTAAAGATTAAACTTTGTTTGCAGATGGTACAATATCTTATTTGCAGAGCATTTAGCATTAACCTTCTTGAAGGCAAAACTATGTATTAACAGAAATTCAATATCAATTTCCATTTAGTTGTTCAACATTTATTCTAATAAATTTTATAATTTAATATCTTTAATATCTTTGTTACCGCCACTACTGTTTTAGCAAAAGATTGCGAGCTTCAGGTACATTATTTGTTCTGTAAACACAGCTCTACGAAATGTCAAATTATATGTTTGTATTGGTTGAGTGACTTTATATTTTATTACGCGATCATAAAAATCCAAAAGAATTCCACGCAGATTTTCTGATCAACGTGCAGATAAAAGGGTTGGAAATCAGCCATTTTTAGATGAGTTATCTTGCCAATCTAAAGTGGTGACCACACCAAAAAGAATTTTAGCGCATAAGTATCTAGTTTTAATAAACTCACAAGACCATTTAAATTGAATTAAAATTGAAATAAAGAATTGTAAATAAATTAGACTTGCGCGTTTATAATCTATAAAGGAAGCCACCAAGGCAAAGACCTCGCCAACACTCTTCATCAGGATCAAATTCGACTTTATAAATTGTTGCTTGTAGTTTAGAAGGCATCTCTCTCTCTCTCTCTCTCTATCTCTCTCCTATTTTTTTGGATCTTAGTCCAACCCCGAGTAAATATTGTATATAATAGGATTTAGAGCATAGATGCCCAATGTAGTAGTATTGGTGAGAGTGACAAAATAACACTGGAAGAAAACAATTTGCTATTCATTTTATTTAGTCGTCAAAAAGATTGTGACACATATGTGGCGGGTGTTGTACATATCTTCGTAGTCTGAAATACATATTTCGAAATAAAAAGATTCTTCGAAGTGTTTATAAATTTTCCCTCAATTAATCATTGTTGATCTTGCAATTAAAAAGTAATGAAATCTTCTATGGATACTCTTATTGCAGTTACGCAATAAAAGTATATTTCTCAAACTAGAAGAATTCAGCTTATTGCGTTTTTTTGAGCAAATATAATTCATATCTGAAAATATTTGTTCGCAAAGATACGTTGAGGGAAATAAGGATAAATATTTCAATGAAATCTTCTTTATTTCGGGATATATTGTACCATCCAGATTTTTCCAGAGTTCTATATTGATAAAATTATCAGGGAAATCTAATTCACTTCGAAGAATAATAAGTTCTGTTTGGATTAGAAATTCGTACTTTAATATATCGCATTTAAAAGGGTTTTGAAAAATGTCCAGTAAATGCTTAATATTATCAAAATCCTTGTCGTAAATAACAGAAGTTTTCGGAAAGTCCGAAAAGTCTGCAAAATCAATTTGAGCTGCAAGTAAAAATAGCTGAGTTTTAAAATCCGAAAGAATTTTAAACATAATCATACACATATGTACATGTTCATGAATCATAAACATGTTCACTGACTGCAGTCTCGATGACGATTAAAATGTAAAATAACACACAGAAGTTCTTCAAGTGTAGTTTGTCTCTCGCACTCAATATGGTGATTTAATATTGGTTGATTGACGATCAAACAAAAGAGCGTAAGTATACGTGTGAGTTTAATTTGCTGATATCAGCCACTACTGGGCATTATTACCATTAGTAATTTTATTTGGGGAGGTTTTTGTAACCTTTATGGAATGCTTCTGGAATTAGTTTATACTATACTTGGCATGCTACGGCAAGTTTAATTTCAACTCAAATAATACATATACATATGTAGTTCTAAATCGTCTTCTATTTTTATTGATATTTTCTTTTTATATCTGTTGCATAGTTTTGAAGTCTCAATAAAATAAAATTTAATTCAATTGCTTATGATTTAGCATTTAAATGTTTGCTAATGAGGAGGTTGGCTGTTTTAGGACAGCTAGCTGCACCCCAGTTACAATTTTATAGTATCTTCTCTAACTATTACTAATGTTACAAATTTGGTCGTGAACGGACCGATTGTGATTGTTCTAGAACGTACTAAATCATCGTTATTTTATATGTGCGTATATTGTCTTGTTATTAATTGTAAATGAACACAGGAGGTATATACACACATGCATACATAGAAGCTTGTTGATAAACAAAACGGCAGCACAGCGAATGTGCACATACTGACACACATGTGTGGATAAATAAGCACAACAGCGAAATAAAAGAAACCACCACCGCACGATACAATATTCGTGTGTGCATGTATGTGCGCGACTCAGATGCTTGGGTTTTACTGCCGCGTGTATGTATGTCGGTGTGTGTGTATATCTTTTGTTCATGATGAGTCATCGCACATCGCACTATAGATGTGGCGTGATTAGCTTCTGTAAACGTCTAGAATGTTCTAGTAATGATCATTGGAGGTATAAAAGCAGCGAAGCTCAACGCTGGTCAGTCAGTCGATTTTTAGCTGCGCTAACGTGTAAAGTGTCTTAAAGTATCTTAAGTAATTAAGTGAAAGTGTTGTTCCTTTAGTAAAGTGTTCTTAGTAAAGTGTTTACAAGTATAGTGTGTTAAAATAAATAAAGTGTTGAACTGTTGATTATTGTAAACTGAAGACGTGCGTGTTTTAACTTCATTACAATTAAAGAATCTACGGAAAACGTTTTGAAAAGGTTAAAACGTAACAATTGGTGTCAGAAGTGAAATTGTAAAATGAAGTTCGACGAACTTAAAGTGGAACAACTGAAAAAGGAGTTGTGCAAATTGGATCTGCCCACAACTGGTAACAAAGTAGAGCTGCAGAAGAGGCTAATGGAGGAGTTTGATCGGTTGGGTCTGGACATCAATACTCATGACTTCGAAGAAAAAGAAGAACTGGAAATGAGTACACGATCAGCTACAAGCAATATGGACTTCAACGCTATGTTTGCAATGATGATGCAGAAAATGGAGGAAAACTCCAAATCCATCATGCAGGAAAACTCCAAGTCTATCAAAGAGGCGTCAGTTGCAACAAATGCAATACTGAAAGCCAACAGCGAGAAGTTAATGGAAATTTCTGAGGCCATGAATCTGAGAGTAAATGCCATGGAGGAAAAATTGTGCGGCTTGGAACGAAATGTTCACGAAGTCGGGGAAAAATTTACTGCCCTAGAAAATGATGTGGATCAAAAGCTTCATAGCCTGGAAGCTAGAATGAATGGCCTTCAACTGCAGGAAGTGCCAGTCCGGGCTATTCCTGAATCTGTGAGCAGAGTGAAAGCGCCCACCTTTGACGGCAGCACACCTTTTAACATTTTTAAGTTTCAGTTTGAAACTGTGGCCAATAAAAATGCATGGACGCACCAAACAGTCAGTTTTTCTGGATGTAGCGGTGTTTCGACATACACTTGAGAATTAGCTTCACTTCAAATACGGCAGTTTTGTTTGTTGACGTAGCCATTCCACCATTCAACCAGAAGTGCGCTTCATCGCTAAACAAAATTAGCTTATGAAAATCGGAAAGAACGGCAATCTCGTTTTGCACTAAAATTGCACTATTTGCAAACGTTGTTCAGGCGTGAGTCTAATCATGATGAACTGCAAAACCAAACTGAGAATAAATCATTTGATAGCTGTTAAATCGGTCGCCATCTTGAACAGTAACGCCAACGTAAAGTTCTATACATGGAAAAAAACACCCTTTATAATAATCACTCTTGTGATTAGAATAGCTGATGCAAATAATGGATATGGATAAAAAATGTGGGACTCAGAAATAACATTTTTTAAGCAGACTTCCGAGTATTTTTCAAAAGCATGTTTGCAATAACAATTGCCTGGCTATAATAATCATTAAATAATTGCTACAAAAATAAGTATTCCGTTAAAAATTCTTTTCATCCATTTAAATTTATCATGAAAACTCTTGAAGGCCTCTGACTTGCATAATTTTTCTCTAATCTCTGTTCAAGTCAAACAGTTTAAACTTTGACACACACACACACACACATACACACATTCACACAGTTACTCCTTCAGATATAAACTAAACTTAAAGATTTATCTCAAGACAAATTAAGTTTAATTTTTAGTTTATAAAAATCTGTTACATTTTTTCGTTCAACATTTTTATCGCTGACAAACAGCAGCAGCAGCAACAACAACAACAACAACAACAAAGCAATTTAGGAACTGAAAACCTAAAAAAATAGATATAAATGAAAATTGTATGCAGTTTTGTTGTTGTCATGTTAAGTTGCTTAAATGGATTATTTTTGTTATAATTTTTTAAGATTTTACTTATTCTAAGTTTTCTATCTGACATTCTCATTGCTTCCCCTGCTGCTGTTCCTCTATGCATACATTTCTCGTGTATTTAGTTTTCGGTTCCTTGTTTTTTTTTGTTATTTTTTTTTTTTTTTTTTTTGTTATCAACTGCTACCAGCAGCAGCAAATATTGTTGCAACAGCGGGGCGGCCAGGATAAACAAGCTAACAAGCTGTATTTGTGCTGAACACAATCAACGTTTTGTTAAGCAGGCAAACAATTGAGAATTTCTCAGTGAATGCTTCTTTCTTTCTTTCTTGAAGGCAATGGACCCACCAAACCAAACAAGCGTCCAACAAACCAAATTTGTTGCTCTGCTGCGATTTTTTAGCTGCTTAATTTTTTTGTTGTGTCAAAGCTTCTTTTTTGCACTCGTTTTTTAATTCATTCATTAGGATATATATGTGTGTGTGTGTGTGTGTGTATACATATATATATATATATATATATATATATATATATGTATGTGCATGTGCCAAACATCTGCATTCACATATAGTTGTTGTTAGGAATGTGGAGGCTGTGACACAGTTTAACTTCTGTCTTGTTTGCATGTCTTTTACAGGCAACGGAAATTGTTGTGGACTTGATGGACTTTGGGGATAATCTTAACATCTTCATTGCACTCGTTTAGTACAGTCTGCATCCTTTTCCCCAATTTCCCTTCGCCAAATAACCATTTAAATGTTAGCTTGCATGTCCTTACTTCTTTTTTAACTGTCGCTTATGCTTCTCTTTAGATAAAACTTAACTTTTGGGAAATAGAAAAACGAATGTTAGCAGCACTTAATGGCATAAAAAAAATGTCATCCTCAGAAAAAATGCAAATTAAAAACTGAAAAGAATGGACAACAAGCCAGTAAACTGGAAAAAAGAAACCAAACAAGAATTATCGGGAAAAAAGTTTGTTAAATTAGATGCTCTCAGCTGGGCTTAATGGTTTTATTCAAATATCTAATAGAGTAATTTTCGCGTTAAGTTGAACAAATTATAAAGCCTGCCAATTGCATACACAAAGAGCTGAAACTTACGTGGCCTCTATCAGACTATAACTGAGCAATTGTTCGCATCAGCACTGCAATTTACTATCAAGCACAGGTACTAAAATAAATTGAGCCAAGTAGCGGACTGACTCGCACAGCAAGGGCTCCGTACTACCGTGTAAGTGGTAGACAAAGGGTACCCCTGGCGTGGGGTACCCTTCCGTTTTTAGCTTTTATTTGTTTTTATTATACATATGTTAATGCAGCAGCCCAGACAACGAGATAAACCGTGTAAATTTCAAGACTCTATCTCTTTAAATTTTAGCTTTTTCACATATTGGTATTTGTAGCTGTGGAGGCCTATCAAAATGTGAATACTTGAAGTCTATATCTTCTGTGGCTCAAAAGCTAAAGCCAATTTTCACATTAAAGGGTGTCCCATGCATTTTTTACTTTTTGCTATTTTTGATGTTTGTTGTGGAGTAGGCCTGGTAACTATATGTGTACCCCATGCAAATTTCAAGTTTCTACTTCTTGCGGCCCATAAGTTATAGATAATTTCAGTTTCTTGTATGGGAGTACCCTCCGATAACATAACCGGAATTACACGCGATAACATAATTGGCAAAATGTTGGAGAACGAAAACAGCTGGAATGCTGTGGGACACTACGCAGAGTTCATAGTACGCTTGAAGAAGGTAGATCTCGATGCAGTCCAGCGGAACGAGGAAAATGATGGGCGCAGACGTGGGTAAATAGAGAAGAGTTCTGTGGGACGTAGATCTGAGCCTTTCCGAAGTAATGCAGCTAGCGGTCCCGGGACGGATCACGCCAGCAAGGGGGAGGGAGTTTTTTAGTGGATACACCCCACAACGCAGCTGACGACGGTCATTATATGTGCGAAAGCATTTAAAAAAATAAAAAATAAATAAATAAATGGGAGTACCCTTCCTGTTTAACCTTTTTGTTGTTTTGGGCATTTGCTGTTGCAGAGATTATGTCTCCACATGTTATGTGAAAAATTCAGCTGTCTAGCTCTCATGGTTCAGAAGTATCAATTGATTTTCGCAATTTCTTGTATGGAAGCACCCTTTAGACTAAAGTCTAAATTTGGTGTTATTTTGTTTATTTGGTGCTCTAGAACCTATGTTCACATATATATTGAGCTGTAACGGTGCAATAATTGCCGCTAATTTTAGCTAATTCAAGCTAAGTTTCTGGTATGGGGACCCCTTTTAGTTTTTAAGTTTTTGTTATTTTTAGTATTTTTGTTGTAGCGAATGGGCAACCACATGTTTCGTGGAAATTTCAGCTCCCTAACTT
The DNA here is from genome assembly GCA_963662145.1 of Sturmia bella. NCBI lineage: Eukaryota > Metazoa > Arthropoda > Insecta > Diptera > Tachinidae > Sturmia > Sturmia bella. The sequence continues at coordinate 6,973,437 of OY759168.1, read as the reverse complement.
TTACTGTTTGGGAGAATATGGTCTGTGACGGACGAATGGACAGATTGACGGACGCCGAAGTCTCAGTAACAGAGCTCCGCTTTCACTCTATGAGCAGACATCAAAAAAAAAAATGTTTATTTTTATTTACTTTAAGGCCTGTTATTACAACTTGCTGATAGTTGGGCCTCATTTCCCAACAAGTCTGCATAATTGCAGACTTTGACTTTCTAGAAACCATTCAAGAAACACCCTCATATTTAGGGTTTTCAAATGCTTGCAATAAAAAAATATTTTGTGGTGTATTGTGGTGGGAACTTTTATTTGTTATTTCTATTCAGTGTTGTTCAAATGCAATTCAAACACTAACATCAAGCAAACTTTCGGCAAACAGTTTTACCATATAGGCAACCATTTATTTCATTGACCCCCGCTTTATGCGTAGTGAGGACTTTAGTAATGAAGAAAATTCATACATGTGAGTTGCCGGCTAACTTTCTTATACATACATGCAAACCAAAAACATTTTACAATAATCTTACGACAACAATATTATGTTTCCTATAACGAGCCAATATAAAGGTTGTGGCAAACAAGATATTTTTATATGAAATGCCTTGAACAGTTTTTGCTCGGATTAAACATAGTTTTGTTACAGATTGATCAGTTTGTTGTTACTATTTGTGCAAATTAAAATATTGTTGTATTCATTTGAAGAAAATAACAAAAACATTTTATAATAAACATTTGAACAAGCTTTATTTGTGACAAGCAAATGGTAACCAAATAATAAACAAAATATCGTGGTTTTCAGCAAACCTTTTTTCATATTTTAATTGTTCGAGCCTTAGGTCACTTGTTTTTTTTTTTAAATATGTATTAAATTCAATATTTTTATAAAATTTTTTTTTTCAAAAAACATCAAAACATTCCTGAAGAAGATACTCATGGTGATATCGAAATATTGAATTTAATAAATATTAAAAAGAAAAACAAGTGACCTAAGGATCGAACAATTAAAATATTAAACAACAAAGGTTGAAAAATTAGCATCAAAAACAAACCTTTTTTCTTTTTCAAATTTTTGTGTTGTGATTAAAAATTCGTGTGTGATTATTAATGGGAATTTTTTGCATTTATTGAAAAGCAACAATAAAATAAATAACAAACCGCTACTAAATAACTTTCGGTTATTAGGAAATTATGCAATATAAATTATGGAACATATAAAGAGCTGTTTTTATTATGGGTTTAAGTAAGAGCTCTGAATAGGTAGACGTGCATGTATGCATAAATATTTGTTTGCATTCTGTAAATATTCTAAGCGTTTAGGCTATTGTGACCAGTAATCAAGTTGTTGTTATATCCGATCATATTAATGCCATATTTGACCACACTATTCAAATTGAATCATAATATTGTCGATAAGAATCATGCTTTTCTTAAATTCAGCCAATATTGTCATGTGTAACCTGCAATATGAAATCAATATAGTTTGGTTTGACTACAGTATCGTTGGAAATTACAAGATTATGATTCAATATAGCAATAACATAGTTGCCACTAACTATGTTATTGCTATAACCTAATCACTGAAAAAGGGAAATAGTAATAATGTGCGTTTTTTATTCAATATTGTTAGCTTGTAGCCCTATATTTGAACAAAAGTATGTTTCTCTTCGAATGTGGTTACCTCAACCATATTTTTTCGCTACGTATGTATATTATATTTTGCAATACATGAGCTTATTTATCTTCATTTTACTTCTGTTCTTTTATACATTTGATCTTCTCTTTGCATTATCTAAAGTTTAAGACCTGGAAGTGGCAGGTGGAAGCGTTCAATCATGATTTCAAAGTAGAACATTCTTTTGTTTTCGTTTTCTCTTCTCCACTTTGAATACAGCTTAAAGTTTAAATGTTAGGAATTGTAAAAGAAAACCTAAAGTATAAAAAGAAAATTCGTTGTTAAACCTGTAGGCAAGTGATTAAGATAACAAGTCATAACAAAATGTAAAAGGTAACAAATCAAGTAGAAGAAAAATCAGAATAAAAAACTCTAAACGAAATTGTCAGAAGTTGTGTTTAGAAAAGAGAAAAAAACTTTCTGGTAGGAATATAAAGTGTTCAAAAGTGCAAGAATTAAAGTTTATAGGCAACATGTTGTAAGAAAGTCTTGAGCGATAAAAAACTTCGTCGAACTGAATTTAAAATGCTAAACGTGAAATGCACTTTTAATGGAGTGAGATGAAAAAGAAAGAAAGAAAAAAAAAATACAGTAATTGTTTAAAAAAGATGCTTGTTATATAATTGACAAAACAGAAGAGGTTAATAAAATGAAAAAAAATTTCAATTGCAAAATTGATAGGGTATTTAGTGGTGTTGCCACTTATTCCCGTTTTCACAATCGTTCGAACAAATTTTCATAATTTTTGTTTTAACCATCGCATAATAAATAATAAACCTTAATTCGAATATCCCAAAAAGTAAATCTTTTTAGTCGAATATTTTATAAAGACGAAGATAAGGTTTCTTCTGCTTTCCACGAACGAAAAAAAAGCAAACAAAAGCTAACAACTGGAAATGATTTTCCATTCAAATGACGATATTTGAAAGTGTCACATTTTTTAGTTTGTAAGTGAAAACATTTTCACAACGAAAAAATGTTGTTTAGACGTTTTTTCATATTATTTTTTACCATAACAAATTTATGCATACAAAAGGCTATCTGAAGTGGTTTGAGTATTTAATAATTGTAAGTACGCGCCATTGTTGTTGTCAATTCACAAAACCATTTGACACATTTGGAAACAAATGCAACTCACAAAAGTTAAAGTGTTGGCAAATTTGCATTCAAAAAGAAAAGAAAAAAAATCGCTGTCTATTGTTGTTCAGTTTTTAAATTTCAGCCAAAAGAATTTTATTTCTTTCCCATTATGATATTCATGTAAATAAATGAACAAACAAAGTGCTTTACACATGCCCAAAAACCTACACAAACATAAATGTCCTTTTACAATGCCAAGTAAATAGAAAAAAGATTAGAATGTAAAAAAAAATAAATAAAGTTGCAAAAGGTAGGAGTTTGAAATGTATAACTCTATTTAACTGAAAATCTAACGCGTCAAATGGCAAACACTGCAACAAAATATAAAACCGAATACATGCAGGAACAAGTATTGCACACAAACACATACGTACATACATTTACAATGCAATAATAACGCATGGCTAGAAGTACAAATTCACCTGTGAGCGTGCTCTTGTTAATTTCCTAACTCTTACATTGTGGAAACACATTTTGTTAAATTTGTGCATATTCCTACACATTAGGGGTGATCACAAAACTTAGAAAAATTGTGGCTGGCTGTTGTGTAAATAATGAAACTTGAGGTCACATGATTTCTGTTGCTCTTCTGCAGCTTTCTTGCAGCTAGCACATTTAAAATATGTTACTAAATTTGATGCATAATATACAATTTTTTCTTATTAGATTTTTGATACCTGAAACTAAGTGATTTGAAAACAGCTGTTTTGCAGAACAGGCCCGAATTCATTTGTTTGCCAGAATCAGCTGCCAAGGCTTTATTTTAAAATTATTTTAATTTCATTGTTATATATTTGTGCATTTTGGAAATTGCTTTTACAAGCCTTGTGGCATTCCACGGGAGAGGCGTACCAACCAAAATTGAAGTACAATGAGAAGAACGAAGCTTAACAACTAAATTCACATTTAAAATACGCTTTGCGATTTCAATTTTGCAAAACCAAAACAACTACAAGATTTTCTAACAACATTTTCGTAGACTTAGAATTTTCTGACAGCTGCTCCCTTGGATTTCTGGCAAATACTTTCCGCAGCCCAACCTGCTGGATTTACCTTAATTTATAACCAAATTTGACAGTTTGACAGAAATATTGATTTTCATAATTTTCAACCAATTTTGTTGCATATTAAAATTTTAGTGGAAAAAAATAACTGTTCAACACAAAAAAAAGAAAACAATAGGAGGCAATAATAGCAGTGAAAACTTCAAATGTGTGAACAAATAATAAATTATTTACAAGTCTGGTGTCAATTGGTGATGTTTTTGTTGGTCTCTTCTTTGTTGCAATTCTATTGTTGGTTTACTGCATGACAATATATCACTTTATTCGTCAAAATATACACCTGGCTGGTATTATTTGTTTAAATAATACTTCAAACCTACACTTTCCAAAGGCGAAATACACACTGGCGTAAAAATAACTTAACATTCGTTCCATATTATAATTGACTTATCATTGCAGTAATTTATAATTAAGCTTTGAATCAATCTTATTACGAAGATTGTATATTTTATTCATTTAAATTGAAAACACTGGTGGTTTTCTTATTTAAATGTTTTTGTTTACTTTATTAGTTCTTCTTTAGTTTATTTAGTAAAGCTTATTCCTGCAACTTTGTTAAAAGCCCAGATGATGTACTTTACTATTCAACGCAAGAATTCTAATTGAGTTCTCATACAAAGTGCTGCTGCTTTTATAGCAGTCTTAAACGTTTATAATTAATGGTTGTATCAACTAGTAGTATGAAATCTTAAACGTTTACAATTAATGGTTGTATCAACCAGTAGTATGATCTTTGTAACAATTAGTACTATAAAGTACGGAGTTGTATTTATCAACTTCCGTTAAATTCAAATACTAGGTACAGAGATGTATTTAAAATAATAACTGATAATTGTTGTATATTAATATATAACCTGCTTCAGCTTTAATTAAATTTTATATTCGAGCTGTACAATTTACTTATTAATTAATTATTTAATTAAGCTTGAGTTCGATTTTTATTTCCTCAGAATTGAGAAAAAAGATTTTTTCTTGAAATTGTAGTAATCAATATTTTTAAACAAGACAAGAAAAGTAAACTTGATGACTTATCGGCTGGAGTACATACCACAGCTGTTTCTCGTATACCACGACGCTCATTGAAACCGTTGTAATCCCTGATACAATAGCAACAAACACAAAAATTAATTTGATTTTGGTGAGAAAATATAAAGTATGTTTCAATCATCAGAACAGCACAGCGATAGTATTAAATTTTGATCAATAAGATGAAATAGCCTGCAGAAATCGATGCAAGGCACTAGGACTAGTCCAAAAGTAATAGAAATGCATAGAGAAACAGGCTCCATCTTACATTACAATGTCCTAGGAGAGGATCATGTACTCCAGAGAAATATTATGTCAGAGTAATGCAAAACCAGTCCAGGTAACCACTCCGCACATTATTAACACAGGGGTTGTCTTGAAATTACTTGTTGTTTAAAAAATTTTTTATACAAAATAATAGAAAATAAAAACAATCAAAGATTCCTGACGATGCTAACAAATTGTTAGCGAAATATCGAAAAAATTAATAAAGAAAAATAAAAGACCTGAAGCTTTAAAAAATAGTTTTATTAATTTTAACAATAAAGGTCAAAAATTATAGATAAAATAATTACTTTATCTCACTACTTCATGGTTTACCGCAGAAAACTAGTTTCTAAACCAGCAATTTATTAAAAAGCTAGATAGACCTCATGGTCCGTCCACGTTTGCATAACATGGGACCATTTTTACTTAAAACGGATCATGAACTCCAATACTTTGTGCAGGGTATAGACAGTCAGTAATGAAGAGCTCAGGCAGTAGGTTGGCTGTGCGTTGTTACTGGAACACAGCATGCAATTTATTATAACTTGGGTTCGAAGCAATTCGGGTGCTGGTGAGCGTTGTGTTGGAAGTAAAACAGGCATGGTATATACCCCAGCCTTCTTTACCTTCTCGAATTTCGTTCCCAGATTTTCTGTGTGGACTAAACACTAGACTATGTAAAAATTACTTTAAAAACTTCAACCTGTTTGATATCCTTTTTAAAATTCTACAGCATAACAGCTTGTTATATTTTTTTTAATATTGGATTTTGTTGCACAGTGCTATAAAACTTAATGGACATAAAACATTGATTGTATGCAATTTTTCACTAATTTGTTGTTAGATGACACACAAAGAATTTCAAAGGCAACAACGTGTTTATTGAGTCAGACAAATTGATCTGTGTTATCATCTGAATACAGACAACAAACACATTATTATCACAGCAAGCAAACGTGTAGTTTAGGAACACACACACACACACACACACACACACACATACAAACATTCTTTTACATTCAGGCATGCAATGTTTTGTGTTTTTAAAGGATACATTTATTTACAACTAAAAACACAGACATAATTTTTCATACGAAATTTATTTTATGAATGAACAAATAAGTAATTTTAAGGTTTTAGTTTTTAAGTTTAGCTTTAAAGGCCTCCCTTTTTTTCTTTACTTTTTTTGGGGATATTTTTAAATTTCAATGAAGGACGTTTTTTTTAAGAGATGTATAATTTAAATATACTTTATTAAATAAGTTTCTTTGTAATCCTTGATAAGTATTAGTAAGTAAGGAATTTTGTGTTTATAGTAAATAGAATAAATTTAAACTTTGTAGTATTTTGGAAATAAATCAATCAATCAATCAATCAACAAACAAGTAAAAATACAATTAGTACACGGAAACACACTACTTTAAAATTTATTTTCTTTTGCCAGAAGATGCTACATAACGAACGTTTTTATGCCCATTGAATCAGTGGCATTCAATTTCTCTTCTCAGTTTAATATTTGTTTAAGCTAGTAATTATGAAATCCAGTGAAGATTTAAACTACCTTTAAAAGCAGAAAATCTTGCTTTTAAGCTCCATTTATATTTGTATTGCAAATGCAGATGCTAATTGACTTTTGTAGCATTGTGTGTTACAAATCATTATTTTCGGGAAATCATAAACAAATGGTAAGCTTATTATGTTATCATTTGGGTTCAATTGTGCAGCTGAAACATAAAGATCTTTTGTACACCCCTCATTCCCTGTAGGCCGATACCCGTAACGACCGTAGGTTTGATGTTACCGAGGTTTTCGGAATCCAACTACCCAGCGCATAGGTAGTTGGTTCTGCTTTTATGCGTAGCAGCACATTCGCAAAGGATGTGTTCCGCCATTTCCTTCCCCTCGTTACAGAGATTGCAGGAATCACTGCTTTCAGTTTTCTGAGATGGCTGAATATAGTCTAATATCCTTTGTGCCCAGGTTCACAATACGGTCGAATGTTACTCTACTGGGATCCAGCTACTTTTTGTCTGCTGCATGCTGCTTAGGGCTCTCTAGTAGTCCTCTCATTGCCGAAGAATGCTGCGCTTAAAACTGTTGTTAGTAGCCCCGAAGAACGGTTCAGGACCTAAAGGAAACTTTACTCCGCCCCGTATACCTAAGCAGTCCATCCATACGTTACCCCATATCCTTCATGGCCAGGTATCCACATGAGAACTAATCTGTTCCTCAAAGACAGGGCCACAAGAGATTTGTGACTTTCCCAAAGTAGGCAAGACTGAAATGAGTAAGATGCATATGTTGGCTCGATATATATAGGGTCCGCCATGTAACGTTTTTTTCAACTAGTGCTTATTTCGTGAATGGTAACACTTAGTTCGTGTCTGATTTGTCAGATAATTTGTTTTATCCTTCCGCTGAACGAATATGGTTTTGTATACGCTGCGTTAAGTGAGCCTGCGATCGACTTACAGAAATGTCGATTTTTCCAAAAAACAAATCATCTTTTCAGATGAAGCTCACTTTGATCTTGGCGGGTATGTGAACAAGCAAAATTGTCGCATATGGGGCACAGAAAATCCGCGATACATACATTGAAAAGCCGACGCACCCAAAAAGAGTCACTGTTTGGTGCGGATTTTGGTCCAGAGGCATAATTTTTTTTTTTCGAAAATGAGCAATGAGTGGCCGTGGTCAATGGCGATCGTTATCGGGCCATGTTGAACGAATTTTTGTTCATAAAACTTGAAGAGGAGGATATTAGCAATAATACTTGGTTTCAACAGGACGGCCCAACGTGCCACACAGCCAAAGGTACACTCGATGTTTTGCGCCGTTTAAAAAAAGTTATTTGGCGGACTATATAGTTATATTTCTACATCAGCCTTACCAGGCATAAAGTTTTATGGCGTGGACCACCGCCTGGAAAACAGTGGTTGTTTTCCCCATTTCCATCACCTTCTTAAGATTAGGCACAACTATTCCAGCGGCTGCACTGCCAATAGGCTAAGCTTATAATTAATCTTAATAAGGATAATGACTTTTTATTCCCACTAAGCTTTCGGCCATTGGTTGAACTACAATTGTTAGTTGCATATTTGATGAATTTTGTTTGATTTTACTTTCTCACACTTCAGAAGGATTTTTTGTGGTGAAAAATTGTAGTTATTAATATATTTAAAGAAGACAAGTAAAGCAAGCTTGCAGACTTAAAGGATTGGTAATAAAAGGTGTTAAGGTGGAACGTTGGTTAAATATAGACAGTTAGTAACCAGGTAGTGGGATGGTTAGTGGTTACTGCTTAGCAACCACCTGAGTTCCAAGCAATAGTCTGCTAATGATGGTTGTGTCATCAGTGACCCCCCATTTACACATGCAAGTAACTTGTTGCAAGTTGTGTGTACATATTAACTACCAATACACAGATACAATAATAATAAAATAATTCTGTTGAAAGAAACTACAAAATCACTGTTCCATTTTTTTATATTCAAAAATCACTATTTTTTGCTTTTATTGTGTATTTTTAGTTCTGTTTTTGTCCATCTCCATGGGCTTTTAATGTCTGGGTTGCCAAAGTATTGTGAAATGAACTACTATGTGAAAGAAAATTATTCGAATAGCTTTTTAATAATATAAATAGTAAATTTATATTACAAATCGATATAGGCCCCATTTTTATTAAATTTTTTTATATTTTATTTTTCGGTATGCAAGCTCAAAAAGTAATGCATTAAAAATCGTTTCTCTGAAGGTTATCTATTAAGATTAAAATATAATCTTAATACGGTAACACTGTTTTTGCTTTTTGTCATTTTACCGACATGTAAGTAAAAGAAAAATTACTGGCAATCAAAATATCTTGCAAGTGAGCTCGCAACTTGCAGACGTATGATTGTATTAGTAAAAAAATGTCAATGTATTGAGCAATTACACTTGCACTTGCGCGTGTAAATGGGGCGTGAACCACTTTACTGTTCTTGTGGTCTTAGAAAAAGTTGATATCCACACACTTTTTATTTAAATAAGGCACGTTTAACATATCTAAATGCCACTAAGCATTCGCTTTTAGATGCCGTTTGTTGGAAGTAAGCTTTAAAGCTAAAGTATTTTTTTTTTTTCGCAATTGTAGCAAATTTTTTTTTTTATAAGAATGCTCTCAAAATATTCTTTAAATTTTGAAAGGCAGGTACCAATAGGCATAAAATCAGCATATCGCGGTCATATCTCGAAAAAATCAAATCTAATAAATCATCCCGGTTTCAAAGTTTGCCGAATATTTTCATATTCTCTTGGTGTTTATTTCACAACCAGAGTATAAACGAATATAAATACTTTCCTATCAAAATGTTCTTTAAAGTAGATTAATATCAGTAATAGAGATCCCCAATTTTCTTTCACTAAGGATATGTAGGTTTCAAATGATAATTTGAAAATATAAAACATTCACATTATAAAACGTCTAAAAAACCCCGAATTTAGCACAGTGTTTTTTTGTTTGAAATTTTTGGAACGAAGTTCCTTAACGCGGCTTGCTGGTAGTGGAAATTAGTAGAAATCGTCACGAAAGCGTGTGAGCTGTTTATATGTATTGGTGTACTGTCGACAAGCAATTGTGTATGATGGGCGGTGTCTCCACTGACAGCAGCGAAGACACCTACCAATAAATATAAATTAGTTGGAAAACGTTCCAAAAATTTTAAGAACCATAAAATTTCAAAAACAACACAAAATAAAACATACAGATTTCACCTTGTATTACATTCAAAGATGAAAAAGAAAATGTAAGGAACTTCGTTCCTAACGGGGGTCCCCCGACCGCATTTTATTTTTTTTTTGTAAAAATTGCCTCAAGTTTATCATCGCTTTACGCATCATTATTTTCCTTTAAATTTGTTTAATTTAAACTATTGTAAAGCGCTGATGTTAAACTTTGTAATTAAGTTTTGTGCTCTTTGTTTGATTTTATTTTTGCTTCTTATGTTCGAAATTGTTTGGTTGTGGATATTATTTTTCTCCTGTTTCTGCCTTTTCGATTAAAAATTATTATTATTTCCCAGAAGAAAAATAAGGAAATATCTAGAAAAATGTTGCAAATAGATTTGAAAATGTTTTCCCCAATAACCTGTATATTTAAAGGTTTTTTTTGCAACAAATTCACTACAAACGTAGATCTGTACACACAGAGAAGAACGCGTAGGGAATAATTGATAATCCCCCAAAAAGTGTTAGTAAAACCCACACGTGAGCTTATGTACAAACTGCTTTTGGGTATGCACGCATAATTTAGTGAAATCGTCTGTATAATAAAAGTAAAAAGGAGATCGAAAGGAAATAAAAACTCAAACAGCAGAAAACAAATGCCAGACACTAAATTGTCAGTACACCGCAAATACCACTTCAACAAAACCTAAATTCACCCAACTCAACGTAACCACGTAATGCCATGTAACTCTTACTTTTTATATCGTTTTTAATTTTGTTGTGCCCCTACAACAACAAACACAACATCATCAGCACCAGCATCAGCATCAGCATCAGTAACGGCTTCGGTATCAGCAACTAAAATAACCACATCACTCCTATTAATGTCATTGTAGCAAATATGTGTGTGTGTGCAAGTGAAGCTGTGTGATTGCGAGTGTATCATATGTTTTTCTGTGTGAGTGTATGCCGTGTTATTTTGTTTTTTTTTGTCGGTCACAGTGCATTTTTGTATTTCGACTTTTCACTGCAAGGATTAGGGATTATGAAGCTTGCATACTTATGCCCGTCATACCATCACATGCTACATTCACGTTTAAGCATCGCAACGAGCTCAAAGCGGGGCTTGCTGGTGCTGTATGTACGCAATGGAAGTGAGTAATTTGGCATGAATATGTATCAGTCTGTGTGTGGGTGTGTGTGTGTGTGTGTGTGCGTATGCGATAGTAAATCCTACCCAACCACCAACAGTGGGTGCATAAAACAAAAAAAGGCCGTTTTAAAAATCTGTTGAATCTGCTGAAAACTTATTTTTCATTTGTTATTTCTCGTATTTATTTATTTATGCACAATTCAAATGAGATTCTTTTAAATTTTTTCTTCCTCAAATTTTAAAAAGATTTTTTTTCGTAGTAAAATTATTGTAACCTGGAAAAATATATTTGAAGATTTATCAGCTTGGGAACAAACCATGGCTGTTTCACATTTGAAATAACACAAACTATAATATATTCGAACCAAGAGAGACATTAACGTTGGTAAATTGAAGGCTGATCAATAATTTAAACGTAGATGGTCAGTAAGGAAAGTTTCGGTCAGTTTTAAAACATCATTCAATTTAGCCATTATCGAAAGAATTGGATTGTGGCAAATGTAAACAGCCCTGGTTTATTCTCCAGCTTCAAATTTACTTCACTTGTCTTCCTTTAAAATGTCGAGCAGTATATTTTTACTACAAAAAGTCTTTCTTAACTTTGAGTTGTCTTTTTTTTTGGTTTTAAACAGGAACCACGGGATGACCCCTACACATGCATTGCATTGCACTGGAATTAGAAAAATAGGAAAAAGCGACTGGTGGGTGAAAAATTGAAAATGGGGAATGTTTATGGACGTTTGATTTAGCCCAAAAGAAAAAGGTGTTAAGGTGTTGCAAAACGTAAAATGTTTTCTGTATAAAAAGTTTATTTGAACATTTCTGATTCTCATTTTGTTCATGAGAATTTTGGAATAAGTAGTTGGGCTTTAAACATTATTTTTAGATTTTTAAGGTCGGCGGCATATAGACGGCTGAAAAAGGCAGAAAACATTAAGGTCTATTTTTAGACCTAAAATAATAAATATCAATTGGCTCTTATAGCGAACTAAATAAGTAAGTTCCTTTTAGAAATGAGAAGTTATAACTAAAAAATGGAACATTTATTCCTGCAAAGCTGAGTAAATCGGGATTAACTGTTATTAATTTGTCTGTTTAGTGTCCAGTGCGTATACCTTCGACACTATCCAGTTGACAACATTTAACGCAGCGAGACAATAACCACGGTAAGACCTATTACGAATGTATATCTTGACGGATTTATTTTTAAAATGTATATCATGTTTATTAAGATGTCATTTGCCAAATATCTATGCATAATTTGCCGAGTAAACGTTTAACAAACATGAACATTATTTTTCGACTACACATCACAAAGAACATCTCCGCTTTGATCCAAACAATTAAATGAGCTTAAGGAATATTCAATGCTGCATTGTAAATATTTGAATAAAGAATAATGAACTTCTATACGACATGTTAGTTTTTTAAATTTAATTTAAGGGCAAAACAAAAAATAAATCTATGTAATCGAAATGTATGCTGTACAATTGTTAATTATTTATGGGGCTTAAGTTTGACTTTTACTTGCTCTGAATCCTCATATGAATAATTGGGATGAGCCATCACTGATACAATAGCAACAAACACAAAAATCAATTGGAAATGAATTGGATGTTGGTGAGGGAATATAAAATATATTCCAATAACCAAAAAATACAGCTTTAAAATGCAAAATTGATCAACATGATCAAATATAGACAGTCAGTAATGAAGAGCTTAGCTAAGTGCTGCTGCTTAAAAGCAGTATACGAGTACAATTAGGCATGATCTGGGCTCGAAGCAATTTTGGGGGGCTGGGGCACGTTTGCGGGAACGTACCCCAGCCAATAAATCTTTAACTTTACTTTTCTTTACTTTACTTTCTTCTCCACAATTCTATTACAAAACATTTTTTTCAATTCTGAGGAGGCAAAAATCGAAAAATAATTAAAACAATATTTCCTTTTCCTAAACCTTTGCTGGTATTTCACTATAGTCGGTGAAAAATTAATCGCCCAGGCACATTCTATTTAACAACTTTTGCAAGCCTACCTCGCTTATTTTGTACAAATTTTTTTCGTATTCGAACGCCATATTGGTAACAGCCATTGTCTGCGGTTGCTTGTCACTTTATTCAGGCGGAAGTGAAACATTTGCTTGTTGTTTAATTAAAATAATTTTTTAACCAACTCTACCGTTCCCTCTTAAATACAAATGTTTGCTTGTTTTATAAAAAGTTTGCCGGATGTTGGTGCTAAAATGATGGCAGTAATATTGTTTAATATTGTTTGTTGGTATGTATTTGTTTAACACACCACTCATACCTCTCCTTTGGTTATCCTTTCCCAATAAACAAAAACCCGGGCGTTTAAAATTTGAGGTGCTATAAAACCAAATATTATTCACTGATGTTTGCTAGAAAATTTAGCTTAAAGAGTAAAATTCTACTGGATAGTATAGCGGAAATTTCCTATTGAATTTTGTAAAAGAATTTTCCAATATTTTTTCGATACATCACTCTCCTCCGGGTAGCTTCCTTAGGACTATAATATTGAAAACAAATTTCTTTTTGTATCAAATAATATAAAATTTTTTTTTTAATGATATTGTCCTTTTTTGCTTTCGATTAAATTCAAAAGCAGTGCTGGCTGTCAAATTCTATTGCCAACACCTTATCTTCACGTCTGGACGGACAACAGAAACATTTATTTTCAAATATACTGCAAAATAATTGTTCAAGATTATTTTCAGGAAATTATGTTGAATAAACTGTCAAATTTCGTTGTTAATTTCTGTGATGCTTATTTTTTGTGAGAATTAAAACTAGTTTGTGCTAGAAAAATTTACATAGTAAGCGTTGTATTTAAATTAATTAAAGTGTTTAGTTAGAACAGATAATTTTTTTAAAATAAATAAAATTTATGGAAAATAAAAATAAATAAAAAACCTAGAAAAATGTGGAATTTTGTACTCACAGTGAATATTTTATATTTATGTTGAATACACGGTGCGTGTTCTATACCCCAAAACATATGCTTGAACATTAACAAATTTTTATTGTTATTCTGCCGACGTTATTGCTTATGTGAAGGCGTGCAGTCAGTGGTGAGTTTCAATGCTTTAATGTGTCGCCATACAACTGGCTGCTTCAAGCAGGAATTTATTTCATCAGCTGTTGTTGAATCGGAAACAAGAGCAAACAGTGTCTGTCTGGAGTCTCCTACTTACAATTAGGATGTAGCGGATTTCAGCTTAGCAAAGGCGAATGAAATATTTTATTTTTTGGGAATGTTTAGAGCATATGCAAGTAAAGTATTACATCGAGACTAGTTCATTATATTTTTAATTAAAATAAATTTTTATTACATAAATATAAACTCAAAACAAATACATAACTTGAAAATATGCTGACAAACATCAACGACAGTTGATGTAGGAAGTGCCAGTGATTCAATTATGAAAACGAACAATTCTGTTTACTCCATTATAGATTGAGTTTGCGTGCTTGCTGGGTGCCAAATTATGTGTATGTACTTTCGTATTACACACTCGTATTTCTATCACGCAAAATGTTTGCTATACCCAAAAAATTGTGAAATAATCCACACAAGCATTTTAGTGAATTCTTTTTGTCGTAATTTAAGTACGGCAAAATACAAATTGTTTAAGTGATTGTTTTATTTATTTATTTATTGCAGAGTTAAAGTTTTCACACATACGGTCATAAGTACAGGGTTAAACTAAACATAATTGAATTAATTATCTATTGCAACGCTTTCGTTTTTTCTTTGAAGTTTATGTAATTTTCATGGCAAAAAATTTTGTTTTAATAATCATTAATTAGTTGTGATATGTGGAACAAAATAATAATTCGTGAAATAAAAATAACAACTTTGTTGGATTTGAAATTATTTGAGTCTACGAAAGTACAAATAGAGTCGCACTTTTACAAAATGTACATGCATATGATGAATATACATATGTACATAATTGTGTCGACAGTTTGATTGCATGCAAGTAGACTACTGCTTCACTTCATATAAACCATGTGGGTAGTTCTCATTTCAAGCTAATGTCTATTACTTTTTTAAATTATATTTTCAAATTTGCTGGCTTTGGTATAAATTTTTGGAGATATATGAGTCAGCGTTCGTCGTTGGCAAAACAACTTTCGCCTCAACAATTTTCTCGACGGATGTTGTTACATAATCCATTACAATTACTATAAAAAATTTTGATTAAAAATGCTGCTAAAAATTTAGCTAAAAATTAATATTAGATAGAAAACTCTTAACAGTCTATAAGGAAGTGCACAGTCATAGCCTGGTTTCGAAGCAATTAAGGTGCTGATAAGCGCCCGCTAATTACACTGTGCTAGTTGAAAAAACCGACAAACGGGGCACCCAGTGAATAAACCTAATTCGGGTACGCTGAATTCAGTGGTGCTATCCGTTTTTCTAGGTTAGCTCGCGTTTTCGAGATTTACCGTTATTTTAAAAATGGAGGAGGTTGCACTACATGTATTGAACTAGCTAAAAAAAATTTTCGTTTATTGAACTTAAGTAAAAAACCGAAATTCCGCAATAAAATAACCTTTAATTTGATATATAATTCATTAAAAAAAATTTCAGTTTTTAGAAAAAAAAATTTTTTTTTTTAAAAAAATTTTTTTTTGCAAATTCTTGAAATTTTGTGATCCTTAAAACTGCATAAAAAATTGAAAAATTAAGCTATGCCAACAAATTTTCCCGCGTATATAAAAAATTATGTTTGAAACAAAACGAGCTTTAAATGACCAAAATCTGTGGGCAACTTTTGATTTTATTCCCAAAAGATGAAAAATTGCAGTTTCAACCTGTTACCAGACGAAGCCTTAAAAATTGAAAAAAATATTTTCTTGCTAATTAAAGTACATTTCTGCATGTTCATATAAAAAGTTTTTTGTAATTATCTAACATTAAGATGTGTTAAAAAAGTGTTATGAAACCCTTTTGCATAATTTGTACTATTATGCAATTGCTTTTTTATGATTGCTTTTTTTTCAAAAAACCAATCAAAACATATATAAAATATAAGAAAAAAAGGGGTCAAAATAACTAAATATTAAAGTTATTTCAAATAATCAGGTATTTTTGTTTGAACTACATTATTCCATTTTTCAATATCAATAATACTCCAGATACGGAAAGATTCTCAGAACAAGCTGCCGTGACCCATTTGAGCATTGCTTCGTCAATGTCTTCGAAAAAACATTTCGAAGTCTCTTACGCTTAATGCTTAACTGAATAACCGACTTGTTTTTAAAATGTTTGATAAAGTACTGTTGAGAATTCCAAACTCTTTAGCTATATCTCTTTTTTCAACTCCATTAATTACTAATAACTGTTTTTCATAAGAAATACTACCCCGTTGCATCATTTTCGTTCACTGAACTCGTTTAACTGATGTTAAAAGTCAAATCATAAACTTTTTTGTTTTCGTTTTCATTACTTTGGGAATCCTAGAAATATAACTTATTATACCCTTCACATAAATGTGTAAGGGTATATATAAGTTTGTGATTCCGTTTGTAACGCATTGAAATATCCATCTAAGACCCCATAAAGTATATATATTCTGGATCAGCATCAATAGCGATTACGATTGAGCGATGTCCGTCTGTCCGTCTGTCCGTCTGTAGTCGTTGAAATACCGTTTCTGAGAAAACGGTTTGAGATAGAAACCTCATTCTTTCGCTAAAACGTGTGAAACCCCGGTAGTGGGTCTGCTATTGAAATTCAGTAAGATAGGTCCACGGATAGCCGAGATATATTCAAAAAACCGGGTTTTGAGGGATATTTTGTGTAATTTTTGTATTCAGGTTTTTGAAAAAAAATTTTTTCTCAAAAACTAAACCATATCATTTTTAGTGCCCATTAAATCCTAGAAATGAAGGAATTTTTGAAATCGGCCCATATATATCCGAGATATAGCGTCTCCCGATTTTTAAAGAAATCGGCTTTATAAGCCAAATAAGACAAATTTTGGCACCGAAGATCAATCAAAATGGTATATATAGGCTATTTAGAGGCAAAAGTGGAAAATTTTTCCACATCGGCCCTTATACACTCGAGATATAGCGCCTCCCGTTTTCTCAAGAAGTCGGCTCTAAAAGCCAAATAAAACAACTTTTGGTATCAAAAATCGATTAGAATGGAACATATAAGGTGTTTAAAAGCAAAATTGGAAAATTTTTGAAATCGGTCCATATATATCTGAGATATAGCGACTCCTGATTTTTCAAGAAATCCGCTCTTTAAGCCAAATAAAGCAATTTTTGGCACTAAAAATCAATCAGAATGGTACATATAGACTATTTAGAGGCAAACGTGAAAAATTTTGGACATCGGCCCATATACACTCGAGATATAGCGCCTCAAGTTTTCTCAAGAAGTCGGCTCTAAAAGCCAAATAAAACAACTTTTGGTACCAAAAATCGATCAGAATGGTACATATAAGGTGTTTAAAAGCAAAATTTAAAAATGTCTGCAATCGGTCTATATATACCTGAGATATAGCGTCTCCCGATTTTTCAAGAAATCGGCTCTATAAGCTAAATAAAACAACTTTTGGCACCAAAAATCAATCAGAATGATACATATAGGTTAGTCAGAAGCAAAACTGGAAATCTTTTTGTCATCGGCCCATATATGTTCGAGATATAGCGCCTCCCGATATCGCAAGAAGTCGGGCCTGGAAGCTAAACGAAACAGTTTTTTGCACTAAAAATTTGTCGGAATGGTACATACAGGCTGTTTAGGGGCAAAATTAGAAAATTTTTGGACATCGGCCCATATGCACCCAACTTTTGGTACCAAAAATCGATCATGATGGTACATACATATGTAAATAATATTATATACATATGTATATAATATTATATACATATGTATATAATATTTGCGATCATGTATGAATGTATGTATGTATGTATGTATGTATGTATGTATGTATGTATGTATGTATGTATGTATGTATGTATGTATGTATGTATGTATGTATGTATGTATGTATGTATGTATGTATGTATGTATGTATGTATGTATGTATGTATGTATGTATGTATGTATGTATGTATGTATGTATGTATGTATGTATGTATGTATGTATGTATGTATGTATGTATGTATGTATGTATGTATGTATGTATGTATGTATGTATGTATGTATGTATGTATGTATGTATGTATGTATGTATGTATGTATGTATGTATGTATGTATGTATGTATGTATGTATGTATGTATGTATGTATGTATGTATGTATGTATGTATGTATGTATGTATGTATGTATGTATGTATGTATGTATGTATGTATGTATGTATGTATGTATGTATGTATGTATGTATGTATGTATGTATGTATGTATGTATGTATGTATGTATGTATGTATATATGTATGTATGTATGTATGTATGTATGTATGTATGTATGTATGTATGTATGTATGTATGTATGTATGTATGTATGTATGTATGTATGTATGTATGTATGTATGTATGTGCGTATGTATGTTTGTATGTATGTATGTATGTATGTATGTAGATACATTTATATGTATGTAGGTATGTATGTATCTACATATGCATGTATGCATGCAAGTATGTTAGCATAAACAATTTTTTTGCTTTGGTGTAAAAATGTGTATGTATGTACATACATATGTATACACGAGCTTGAAAATGAAAGTGATATAAAGAATTGTTGAAAAAAGGGTACGCAATGAAATTCTTTTAAACAATTGCGTCTTCAAATTCATTCACACAAAAAATCATTTTGGGTTTCCCTACGTACTTACATATGTACATACACACACACATGTGTATGATGATACGCAGCAGATCATCAACAACGTGCACAAGAAAAAAATAATTTTGTAAAAGCAAGCAATGTAAATATGTACGTATGTATATATGTATGTATATAATCATTGTTTTATGGAACACACTGAAAATATTCAATAATAAAGAATTTATTTTAGAGTTTTCTATTATATTAATTCAGGTCCAAAAATGAACCTTTTCAAAAATATTTGTTGTATTTTTCAGCTGTCTAGATGTCGACATTTCGTTGGTGCTAATCAACTCATCAGTAGACTTGAAAAATTCTTAAAAGTTTGTTTGAAACTTTACTACTTATTCCACAATTCTCATGAACAAAATGAAAAGGTTCATTTTTGGACCTGAATTAATACATTTCAATTGGCTCTTAAAGCAAATAAACAATTTAGTTCATATTTGAGTTTTCTATTATAGATACATACATACGTATGCATGTACCCACATACGTACATAAGTAAATTGAAAAGAAAATCACACTTAATGGCAATGTTTAGCATTATAATTCAAAAATAATGCAATTATATGCAATTTTTTGTTAAATAAATTTTACGATAAAGTTAACTGATAAATAATTAAGAAATACATTTTGCTTTTCTTTATTTCATTGATATTAAAAAGAATTGGTGTCACCCAGTGGTTGAACTTGATCATATTAAGAATTATTTAAATAAAAGTTTTGCAGCCTGTGTTAAATCCCGGTAGTGGATCTGATATTGAAATTCAAAAAAAAAATCGGCCCACCAGATATAGCGTCTCCCGATATTTCAAGAAATCGGCTTTAAAAGCCAAATAAAACAACTTTTCGCACCAAAAATCAATCAGAATGTATGTACCATTGTGAAGGGTATTTAAGATTCGGCCCAGCCGAATATAGCACTCTTACTTGTTTTTTTTACAAATAGTGTTGCTAACAAGTGTAGAATAAGGCTGCTAAAAATTGTTCACCATATGGAGACACAAAACACACTTAAAATGTTCATTGTACACTGTATGGAAATTCACTGTATGGAAATTCATTATACGAAGATCAAAATACATTGAAAGTGGAACGAAAAAGCTGTGAAATTGATTTTTTTAATCCGATTTACTTGAAATTTTTACAGTATATTTCTGCATGTCCGAAAGGAGCTATAGACATAAATTTTAAAAATTCCAATCGCAAAGGCGTAATACCATGTTCATACATGCGTCTTTATTGGGCTAATCGCAATAAAGTCCATTATTGAGCTCAATATTCCATACAAAAAGTCAATAAAGTTATTGCTTAATAAACTCAAAATTGCTCTGAATATTGAGAAAAATATGGAACACAACACTGTAAAAGATGTGTTTAATAAGCAAAAGTATACAATGCGAAATGAATGACGTGATAAATTTAAACAAAACCAAACAAAACAAAATAATAAAAAATAAAACTAAATACAAAAAAATTACAAAATTTTAGCATTTCCAAATTTTTATTTCTCTTTCTTTTTATTATCGCCGCTTTGGAGTCATAACATGAACGCACTACTTGTACAAGTTCCATATTTTTTAATGTACAGCACTAAAATCTTTTTAATAAAAGGCAGTTTTTCTTCCATTTTTCTTATTGGAAAATATTTTTCACTTTTTTTTTCTTACTAACAAAACAAAAACAACAAAATTTTTTCAGCTGTCAAATACTAATTGAGTTAGCGCAATATTTGTATGTATGAACGCAAAATATATTATGTCAATAAACTGAATATTATCTCAATTAGAAATACATGTATGAACAAGGTATAAGAAACCATAAAATCGGTAACTCAATATCTCCGGACTTAGCAAAGGTAGCACAAAAAGTTCTGCAAGTAGACTAAAAATAATTGGATAGGCATGTGCTATTTCTTTGAAGTTTTCAATTTTAAGCTCATAAAAAGGGTAAACTCTGCATTTTGGTACTTTTTTTAATTGCATTTATGTAGAAAAGCAATGCGCAGAGGAAAAAAGGAAAAAATTAAAAGTATTACTCCCCAAAAAATGCGTAAACAAATTTCGTCGTATATTTTATATGTATATTTATTTGAGCTTAAGGACTTTTTATTAAAGACCTTAAGCTCAAATAAATATATAAAATATTAGAAATAAAGGGTCAAAATAACTAAGTATAAAATTTCGTCTTTGTTTAAAAAGTGGTAAAAACGGGTGAAAAAAGGTAAAAGGGGCAACTCAGTTTTTCTGCAAAGGCATTTTCCTGAAGATTACTTATGTAATATAATAATGAAAAATTCTTCAATGGGTAACATTTTGCGGACCTGTAAAATTATAGCTCACAGAAAATCCCTAGAAGCTCTGCATCGCACTTTGCTGGATATCAGAATCAATAATAATTTATTCGGAGGTGCACTTACTCTTTTGTTAGCAGATTTTCACCAAACACTACCTGTGATAGCTGGTTCAACACGAGCTGATGAGCTTAATGCATGCCTAAAATAGTCATATCTTTGGCAACATGCTTCCGTATTGAAGCTGTAGACATACGTATATTCGCCTTTATTTTCGAAGCAGCTACTGTATTTAGTTAATAAGAAAATGCCAATGGAGTAAATAACAAATTTGATTAGAAGTGGGACATAATGAAAGAAACACACAGGGTTTTCGTTAGTATTGAATAACTCTGAACTACTTTGTAATTTTACTTAGTTCTTGCAGCAACTGTAATTAATTTTTCATTTCAATATTAAAAGTATGTAATTTTAATCGAATAAAGTTGGAGTTTTGATATCACAGCTAAAGTAGGTTTTGTTAAACTGGAAATATATGTGCCGCTGTTGCCAATTTTATATAAGATTTTTTGATGGAACAACTAAGCTTTGCTTAAATTGTTCTTCTTTAATAAAATAATAAAAACTAATATTATTTCGCTATAACGGTGGCACATGTCTATTTTCAATGTAACTAAACCAAGTTTAACTCAAAATCAAAATAGGAGTCTTTAATACTTATCAGTTCATATGCATAATGCATTTTTAGTCGCTCAAATGCATATTTTTGCCAAAAAGAACTGTAAACAAGAAAGTTGTTATACCGTTTTTTTTTTACAAAATTCGACAAACAAAATTTAACTGTGAACGTAGCTTTGATTTTGTTTTTTTGGGGCTCAGATTGTTTATGATCTTCACTAATCTGTAGCTCCAGTTAAATGTATTATACTAGTGCCCGCCTTAACTGTTGAGATAAATTTTTGCAGCAAACAAATTCTAATACAATAGAATTCATTTTTAATCAATACTTTATACCAAAAATTGTGAAATTTGACACGTCCAAGGTTCATGGGGTGCTGATGAAGGGTGTTTGCTGCCCAGAAACAGCCGGTTGTCCACCTAGCAAATAAATTTTACTTTTCTTTGCTTAATTGATATTGATTAAAAAGTAGTGAAAACCCAAGGGTTGAACTTGAGCCTGAAAAAGTAATTTAATATAAATATTAATGTTTGTCTCACTTTTCACTGTTAACGGCCAACAAAGACTTATGGTAAAAAAAAAACTTTTTAACTTAAAGCTTAAAAAGTTATCTCTTCAATATTTGTACAAAACCCACTCCGATACGAAAAGCATGAAAGAAAAAATTCGCACAAATTTGACTTGCTGAGAGGTATTAATGAAGACTTTCATATTCCATGTAGCCACTCAAATTAAATACCACTTCAAGTTTGTGACTGTTGGCAAATCCTTAAATTCAACACTTGAATGTGCTGTTTCTACGGCCATCCATAAACTGTTTGTTGGTGCAAACTTTTCGTGCATCCCTACATACATACATACATATGCACATCAAAACGTACTCATATTTAGACATAAAACGGGAATAGTTTACAGTTAATGCTTCAGTCGAAACCAACAACTGCAACAACAATAACTGAAGGAAAATCTAAAATGGTAAACGATGATACGTTTCGAATATTTATGAGTTGCAAAGTAGCGATTTCGCACCAGTGAATGGCAACATGAAAGAGCAAAGTGGACAGAACCGCATGCTTGCGTATTTACACACATCATTTGATTGACGCATATGAACACTTGTGTTACTATAATAGGACAATAAAAACAAAGAATTACGCTAAAAACATTCCGAAAATGTTACAAAAAATCATGAAAGTTTTCTTCACCAAAAACATATGCCAAGCTGCAAATCTGCCTCACAAACGGTTGAAGGAAAATAACTTTTTGTTAAGCAGGTTGGTTAAATTGGCTTGTGGATCTACAAATGGTAAGCACTTAGAAAAGCATCGTAGTACTGGTTGTTGTCGTTCTCTGTTCACCACTCATATTCATGGCAACTGGCAAAAGAAATTTATGTCTGTAGGAGTAATAATGGCTTGCAAAACACACATTTGCCTGCCTGCTTTTAAACGCCCATTTAAGTTTCAATTCTACTTTTAGCTGGTTTTTTTGTCTTCATTTTTCAAAATTTCATATTTTCTATTGTGGCTGGTGACAAAGTATGTGGTTGTCACCAGAAGGTATAGATGATGATGGTCCAAATACCAACAACTATCACATGGAAGTAGGAGGCTTTAATTTTAATCTTTTGGTTTTGTTTCATGATTTAAAAATTTGTTCTTCACTATTTCGGTTGCCATAGAACGATTTCAACGATGATGTTTCTATTTGTTGGAGATGACATTGACGGTGCTGTTCCAATACCAGCGGCAACTGTGGTGGTGTTGGATTTCACTTCAGCTGAGGCTACAAACACCTGCAACCGCCATCCCTATCAATATCTGCTATAAAATGTGCACACTAGAAATAAATTTTTTGCTTTCAGCTTTGTTACGCACAGTACAGGGTACAGGGATGGATAACTGCAAGCTCTAAAATTAGAACAGTAACACGGTCCAAATAAGATAGAGGAAAGAAATAAAGCCTACAAAATTTAAGTTAATTGCAGAAGCTCATTTTAATTTTCAGAAATCGAACAGGGGATAAATAAATCCAACTACTTTCAGTGATTTGAGGTCCTCTATAAATCTTCATCTAAAGGTGAAGTATGTTTCGAAAGTAACTTATATTACTCCTAAGCCAATCTATTGGGTCTTTGTATGTAACTAAAAGCTTATATCTGTCTGACAGCCAGTGTTTTCCAAAATCTAAATTAAATAAAATGTTTATCAAAAACACTTATTTTGTAAACCCCATTAAGAATACACCAATTTATTCAGAGAATATAAGGTAAGTAATATACGATTGCTTCGAAGGAAAATAGTTTGTTTAATCTTTAAGAAGAAGTGCTTTACAGAAGTCATTGTTACATAAGAATATGTAGAGTATAGAACAATTAAAAAAAACTTTTTTTCCTAACAAAAAACTTAAGACCCGATTTGACGTCTCAAATAACTAACAAAATCTGACTGTATGACAACACTACTGACAGCATACACTAAATTCAACATCTATTTTCTCACTGCAACTGAGTTAATTATTTGGATATTTTGGAACTACGGTCTCGTATATATATATATATATATATATATATATATATATATATATATATATATATATATATATATATATATATATATATATATATATATATGTATATATATATATATATATACACATATATATATATATATATATGGTATATAAATATATATATATATATATATATATATATATATATATATATATATACATATATATATATATATATATATATATATATATATATATATATATATATATATATATATATATATATATATATATATATATATATATATATATATATATATATATATATATATATATATATATATATATATATATATATATATGGTATATAAATATATATATATATATATATATATATTCCAAAAATATTTGAGATTACAACTTTCGATATAGAGCTGTCGATTAAGCATTCTTCAGTTTTAGTGATAAAAAATAGTCTAATGAGGAAAATGCAAATTTTTCTTATTGCTTATTTAACATAATCTGAATTTTTAAAACATTGTAACCATTTACCATTTTAAATGCTTTCAAGAATCTCCAAATCGCAAAATGACTCCTTCTGTTTTCTTATATGCAGAAATGAGAGCTCAGATTTGTTTTTAATTGCAGCGCTTAAGCTCCATGGAATTTTTTTTAGGAATATTACGTACTTAACAAATGCAACAATTCTCTTTGAGCTCAGCCGATATTTATTTTAAAAGTGAGAAAATGTCTTTTCTGAAATCTTAATAGAAATTAAAACCAAACATTTTTCAAGTTCTTAAACATACAGTTACCCAAGACTACAAACGCATTTACCATAAAAATCTGCAGATGGTTCCATATAGTTGGTCCACATTAATCACTAAATCAATTTAAGACCCTTCGCAGCATCTTCGTAGCAATTTTTATGCCACAGTTTGTACTTTCTTTAATACTCTTTTCATCATTCTATATCTGTTAAGAATAAATGCACTAAGCCCTTACTCGGCCTTTGAATTACAATATTCATAATAGTGGTGAATTTGCCGCAAGTGATGGTCTTATTACGCCATCAACAGTATTTCCAGACCACAATGACAGCCACAGCAATGACCTCAAGATACAGTCATCAGCATTTCTCCACTTTTATCTAAAAGCCCCCTCTAAACTAACATCTATGCATACGCACACGCTAATAAGCATTTAACATTTTAAGTTTGCCATCCGTTATGCATACAAAAACGTACACGGATTGAACAGTCCAACCTTGTTGAGAATTGAAAAGTGTATCGTCACAAAAATGTAAAAAAAAACAACCTTAAAGGAATGAAAAATGAAGGACTTTTCTGTTCAAAGACTTCTGCTGTTCAGCAGCAAAATGACACAATCGCAACAAATAGTAAACAGCAGTCTGGGAACAATGTGCACGAAAGTGTATGGTGATGACTTTTGTTTTCAAAATGCAAATGAGGCGAAATGCTTAAAGTCCTTTTGATATTCATGACTCTAAAGCAACAACAATATCAAATGCTCTACAATGGCTAAGACAAAATGTTTGCCTTTGCCTCGCCAGCTGCCTCAACGTTGGTGTCCATGCATTTGTTTGAGCTTTTTATAATGTTTCGTTTTTATTTTTACTACTTACTAACCAAAGCTTTAAGATTAACGAGCATTTAAGAGGATTCTTTTTTGTTTTAGGTTTATTTTTTATGCCTTCCTTGTTGCCGGCGCTGTTTCCCTTTAACTGTTACTATTGTTGTTGTTGTTGTTTTTTTGTTTCTGCTACTTTTGATGTCGATTTTATTTGTAACAAATTGCTGTGCACATGCTGGCGTATGAGTGATTTCAATTCATATTATTGTTGGCAATAAAAAGAAAACAATCCCCGACTCACTCACTCCTTCCCAAGTGTCCGCCACCTACGGCATGACAAGGAAGAATCTAAAATATGTTTATTCTCTTTTTCTTCAAAATATGGGGAGGAGTACCCTCCGCAAAAAATATACGAAGATGGATCATTAACGTTTGTCATTAGGAATGTAACAGAATTGCTTGCAATTTAAGAATGTTTAAACGCAGATTGCCTATTGAATAGATCACACTCGATGGTAATATATAGTGCGGAGTAACTCTAAAGTTTTCATTGATGGCAATAATGAATTTAGAGTCAAAGCAAACTTTTTCTGTATTCCCACATCGTAGTTAGCCTCGTGTTGTGTAAAAAAATGTTATATAGAGCCTGAAAATGCCACTGTCTACCAGTCTATAAATAATATATGTGCTAAGCATGCTTATTTATTTATTCTTATTTGATCCGATTTTATATTTTATATAATAATTTTTTAGCTGGGGATTTTTGGGGAAATTTTTTTCTCATTTGGGCAAAGTATTAAAGGTTCCTTTAACCCCCGCCACTAATAGCAATTCCATAAAAAAATCTACATGTAACAAAATTTTGTTCAGACAAATAACTGGCTGCATATGAAACAACTTTTATGTTGAAATTAGCTGAGAAATTAATTTAATATTTACTATTAAGGCTATAATAAATTTATTATTTGGGCCCAAATTATCTCTTCAAGTGTTTTTTGTCCCCCCTTTCAGCAGTCTATTCCATACAAAACGGTGGGCTTAGCCTGGCAAAATACACCTGACGCGCTAACTTGAGTTCGACTGTAGGAAAAGTAAGAGAAAATTTCTTTCTGCATCGAACGTTTTTTTGAAAGTTTATTCCCGCTACAGATGAGTTTTTAAATCTAAAATAATACATCAAAGTAGCTCTTTATAAAGGCGACTTTCAACCCAAATGATAATTCAGACATGCTTTAGTATGCATTTATATCCCAAAGAAAATAAGTAACAAAAAACTGCAGTGTATAAGATTTTTGCTGAATAACAAAATAAAATTTCCCTAACTAAATAAAACAACAAAAACAACAACAAAGACAAATTCCATATCCAAACACTGGCACAGACACCATCCCTAGCAGAAAGACTAGTCTGCACAAACACACACACACAGATACAACTGTTATAGCTGCCGCTTACACAAACACACATGTGAGCAATTTAAGTAGAACTTGTAGAAAATTGTGAAAGATCCATCCATAGAGTTACAGTTAGTCTAGCTGACTTAAATACAAAAAAAAAAAAAAAAACAACAAAAACGAAACAAATTCGGGGAATGGCAGGAAGGCAGACATTTATTTTAAATGCACTCAAGCTGAAAAATGCTCATATATGGCAAATTAAACAGATTAAGATTAAAATCACTAAATCCACTAGAATAATTATATTTTAAATGAAACTAACGAAAATGAATGCTCGCCTCATTTGTGTACATATGTACATATGTATCTGTGTATATGAGAAGGAATGCAAATTTGATTTTGTGTGTTTCCCAACTGAGAGTGTATTAAATACATATTTGTGTTATATTATAAATTCAAAATAGTGTAATTTTTATTTAGAACGATTGGAATTTTAAGCTTTTAATATTCCTATAAAAGAATAAGATAATCATATTAAAAGAAAAAAAAATAGTTAAGCATTTTGCAAGCAAAGCTACTTAACAACGGCTTAAGAAGCCGTTGCCTGGTGTTTCTTAAGAAGGAATAAAAATTATATTTAATAAAATATTTGTGAAAGTAGTTTCAGTACCCTTCTGTGGCAGAAAAACGGCTTTGAAAAAAAGCATTTGGATACCATAAATCGGAGTCTCAAGCTGATTTGCCTTATTTCGTTGATAAAGAAGTAAAATTTTATTATTAATTCATTTCTATTATTTGAACTTTTTCTTATATAATTATTTCTGTATTAAGTTTATCATCAGGCTTAAGTTCTTTCTATATTATCTCTGTGATTGATATTAATTAAATTAGACAAAGAAAACATCAAAGACATTTGGCAGGGTGGACAACTAGTTGTTTCGAAGCCGCCACTTTTTCTCGTCAGCACCTTCTCGTCAGCTGAGTGGCATGGTTGTCGCTTTAGAAACATGAGCCCCTGAGTTCAAAGACGGGTCCACCCTGCTAAATGTCTTTGATGTTTTGTTTGTCTAATTTATTTAATATCAATCACAAAGATAATATAGAAAGAACTTGAGCCTGATGATAAACTTAATACAGAAAAATTTTTATTATAGTAATGCGGTCGAAATCACATCATCTTCCCCAAAAAGTTAGCATGTTTTAAGGAGCAATGAACACATATGTATTTTATACCTCTTTATTAGATATGAAGCTCCATCTCAAGGCAGTTTTTCCATATTTTGTTATTTTTTCTAGTTCTAGGAAATTCTGGCAATAGAAAACCATAGTATTAAAAGGTCGTTGCAAAAGATATAAATTTTATCACTTTTTAAATAATTTCAAAAGAGTATTGTTTTTATTAAATTAATTGCACATGTGTTTGTATGTGTCTCGGTATCAAATCCAGGTAGAGGAAAAAGAAAATTGATACCAAAATACGGAAATGCTCAGTCAAATCGAACTTAAGCTCGATAAAATTATTGACGATTGTAAGTGGTATAATTCGACTACAAAGTTAAAATTAATGCTTAATCGTCATTCTGTAATTGCAATCGCTTGAGCACTGAACTGAAAGTGGCTAAAATTAATTCATAGATTTTTGGCGATGGGGATTAAGGCTAATTAAAGCTTTAGCAAGTTAGGTTAAGCTGCAATAGAAAAAGGAGACTAATTAGAAAATGGTGGGGTCAATAAAATAATGGTTGGGATGAATATATTTCAAGTCAGGCTATTAATTTTCTCTGAATCAAAAACACAGTTCATGATCGTTATCATAGTATCATAATTGTTATATACATACACCCGACAGCTATTAATTTGATAAGAGCAACCAAATGCTTATTTTTATCATCACTCTCTGACGAATGCCATGAGCATAACCCAATAACACATTATGAGTTGGATCTTACTGCCAATTATTGCTATAGGCTACCAAACAACTGTGTCACTCTACATATAAGTAAACAAAAATATATAGGTTTTTCTCGGTCGCTAGAACCAACTAAGGTTTTTTTTTTTTGTAAGACTGGGGCCAGCACTTGCGTTGCATTGTACTGGAACTAAAAAAATAGAAAAGTGGGATTGATCTGCCTCTTGGCATTGATCTGCGATATACTGGGTCTATGATTGAATGAATACGAATGACAAATGCTGCTGTCGTCTGCTACAGAGAGGATAGGGTTTGAAGTTTGACAGAGAAGATCGTTGATACGTTTCGACAGTAATGTACCATGCCACACTCTGTGAAATGCTTTAGAGATATCTAGAGCCACCACCTTACTTTCACCAAAATGGTGGATATAATAACACCATTTTTCAGAAAGGTATGCCAATAGGTCACCTGTAGAGTGACCCCTGCGGAAACCATACTGTCGGTAGCAACGCAAATTATGTGACTCCAGATATCTCACAAGGTGATAGTTAACCTTGGATAGTGCAGAGCAAATTGCAATTGGGCGGTAATTTTCGGGGTTTGTTTCCCCACCCCTTTTGGGGATTGGTGTTACATTAGCAACCTTCCAACACATTGGAAACTCACCAACATGGTATAGTGTGCTAAAAAGGTTGGATGGAATGCTGGATTGCCATCCGGCTCAGGAGACTTATTTATATTGAGGTCTGCAAGGACCCTTCTAACTGCTCGAACTCGAAAGAACAAGATACTCTTCCGAGTCCGCAAAGTGGTTGAGTGCTATACGGCAAGTTGGAATTACTTGCGAACATTTCAGCTAGCAGGTTAGCTTTGTCAACCAGGCCAGTGAATGCTTGATCATTCATTAAGAGAGTTGGAATGCTTGAGGTAGCACTCTCTTAACGAATGACCAAAAGCTCTTACTGCCTTTAGAGGTAGCAAGAACTTTAGTGTGAAGGCGTTGCTCGTAAATATATTTTTCGCTCCTTAACACCTTGGCACATGAAGACCACGCCTTTTTTGTTTGTTATGTATTAGGCTTTTCTTCTTCTTATATTTTTAAAGAGTTACCCTTGAATCGAGGTAAAATAAGTAAAACAAATTTTTATTACACTAGTAATAAAATCCCTTCAAGATCTTCCGCAGTTTAGTTTTACTATCAACTGAATTTACAATGCCTGAACATCCGCACGTATTTTGCCAGCAATAATGATGCCACATTTTTACTGCTTTTTTTCTCTGCAAGAATGTGTTATAGTCTCCTTATTTTTAATAAGATGTAACATTAAATACACTGTGCTCGTTTTGTTAGCATTTATATTGATAAGAAATTACTTAAATTCATTACTTATTAAATATTTGTAAAATGTTTCTTCAGAAAAAAAAAACTCACTTTAAGCCATTCATGCTGTGAATCCATACAAAACACAACTGTTGTTGCTGAGGATTAAGTTTAATGAAGCCAGCAAAAAAAATATCCAAACAAACTTCATGACCTGTTAAATTTGAAGGAAAAGGATTTAAGGGATTTAAATGTGTATGCGTGTGTAACACATTTGTGTAGTGTTTTTTCTTAAGCATTTCTGTGCTGCAGAACTTGCACAGAAAAATTTTGTGTTTTTCCTCACGTCAAAATGTGAATCAAATATTTTAAATCGTAAATGCAAAATACACATTTGTAGCACAAACTCATACTTAAAAATAGTCTTTAATGTATGTTTCTACAAATATACTGATTATTTTTTTTTGTTAACAAATTTTACAGATCCCAGTGGTATGGGGTAACGACAAGATCGTGTTTATTTGTCAAATATTAAATATTGCAAAGGCACTTGATAAAGTATCACTCAAAAGTCTCTACTACAAATTAATAAGTCAAAGTTTACAAAGTTGAATTTTCTCTGTAAAATATAAAGGAAAGTATTCAGAGATTTTCTCCATGAGAGCTGGAGCTGCCTCAAGGTAGTATTTGATATTCCAATTCCTACATTAAATAACGATATGAAAGTTACATTTGCTGATGCCACTGCTTTGCTATCATCTCATGAAAACATTAAATAAGCCATACACAATTTGCAACAAGTGGTCAACAGCACATTGGAGTGGTTCGGTAGATGATTAGTACAAGCACACAGTGATGAAACAGTTCTAGTAATCTACACTAATATCTTGGAAAGATATCTGCCTTTAAGCTCTAAGGACAGATCACGTGACGAAAAAGAAAAAGGAATTAAACAACAGTTTCAAACAATTATTCTGGAGATTCCAAGCTGTCAACTCAAAACAAATTGCTCATATATAGAACGATCATAGTCCCTATTTAGAAGTACGACGTACAAGGAACATAAAAATTATCTAATGAATCCAGTCCAAAATTTTGCAAACTATTGTCAACGCGAACATACATTGAGTCATCATCAATATCAATAGCTTTGAGCATACAACTCGTGCTCATGCTCAAACACTTACAGACTGACACCCCAAAGACTTAAGAGTTAATCATTATTGGAGGGCCGTAGAACTGCGATTTAGACACGTATATCACTGAAATTATATATAAATTATCTTACTTTTTGATTTAAGATTTTTTTCTTGTATATTTTAATCCTAAAGAACATTTTGTACAAATTCTAAGCTTTGTTTCATAATGAAACATGTTTTAAAATCCATTACTAGTTGTCACTTTTCTGCTGACAGGTGTAAAAAATATGTATAAAAAATATATTAAATAGTTGCCGACATAAATATCCAAAACACAAGCTTTTAAGAGGTGAATTGAGCATGTATATAATCAAGGAGTTGACTAATGTAAAAGGCTTAAAGTATCTAGAGTCCCCACAAATTGAGTGGTAGCTTGTTATATGCTTTAAATTTGCAAAAAGTTAATCTACAATATTTTGAAAATTTAATGATTTTTAATACCGTGGTGTCTAGGCCTATCTTCTGCAGGCAAACTACATGCCATCGAACTCGTATGTATGTATAAATACTTCAATAGTTTGAAGTATTAGACAAAAAGGCTTGCTTTCCCGGCACTGAGATTTAATATATAACTTGAAGATGACTTGTGAGTCACTCTTGATCCCACTGGGAAGTTTATTGCTGCCGTATGTGCGTTTTAGAATGCATGATTTAAAAAAACTTTTATGAAACAGCCAACACATAAAGAAATTTATTACTACATCATCATATACCTACCAGCTTTGCTTGTAAAAGTAAACGTTAATGTTAATCCTTGCTTGAACAAAAAAAAAAACAGAAGTAACGCTCTGCTACAATGCCAGGCACCCACACAAACAAACACACTCACGCACACATGACTAACTAAACAATAATTTACACATATGGGCAAACAAGTTGTTTTTCCAAAAATAATAAATGTCTGCATAAGCTGCAAAAGTAGCTCTGCTTCGTCCGCCAGCACAAACACACTCACACTTCAACGGCCATTGCTTTGTTGAATTCACTGTGGGTGTGTGTGCACTCAAGTGCGGGACTGACTCTTCTCTAGAACTATTTAAACGATTTTTTTTGTACATTTGTATGCGCAGCATCTTTGCGTTGTGTTCTTCTTTGGAAAAATACATTACTTTACGATTTACTTTGTTTGGCTGCGCATGTAGTATGTACGAGTGTGTTGCTTTACGTTTGGCTCAGAACTTTCCATACGTTTGCTGGCTGCTGCTTTTATACAACATCTGTTGTTGGAGAATCATCCATGTTGTTTGTTCGTTTCACAAAACGTAGCCAATTTTTTCAACTTTTTGGAAAGGAAAATGCTATTTTAGTTGCTATTTTTGATAGAAGTAGCTTTGCCCCACTATTTCTGCAGCTTCAGCTGAATGTTAAATTCACAAAGAAATAATATAAATGGGGAAAAAATAGTTAAAAGAAAAAACAACATTTATTTTTGATTCATATTTTAGGCTGTTGGAGAAAAACTCATTTCTTCTAATGTCTTGCATAGAGAAATTTTAAATATGCATAAAATAGATTTGAAAGAAACAAAAATTAACAACACATCGTAAAGAGTAAATCAATTTGCCTGTAGAGATTTACGCTGTTGTTTCGCAATGACAACGAAATCGGGTTAAAAATAGCATTGACACAGCAAAAACTGCAATGTAAAGTTGACATGAAAAAGAGGTTGTTAAATGTCATGTTAAATTTGTACAAAAATAGCGACCTAATTTCTAATAACCTCTTTACGTAAACTACTTGCTG
This sequence comes from Sturmia bella, assembly GCA_963662145.1. Classification (NCBI taxonomy): domain Eukaryota; kingdom Metazoa; phylum Arthropoda; class Insecta; order Diptera; family Tachinidae; genus Sturmia; species Sturmia bella. The sequence goes on along the minus strand of OY759168.1, from coordinate 6,939,953 downwards.
TTGTTCCATTCATTCTATTTGTAGCGGGAGCGGCTGTCATGGGGTTTGTGGTTCGAGTTTTGTCATAGACAAATAAAAGTCTTTGTAGTACAAATATCAAATAAAAGAAATAAATTAGAAATACAATAAAATAAGTTGTTACTTTAGGTCTAAAAAAATAGACCTTATTGCTTCCTGCCTCTTTCAGCCGTCTATGTGCCGCCGACATTTCGTTGCTGCTAAACAACTCATCAGTAGAAAATGCAAAAAAGAATGTTTGAAGCCCAACTACTTATTCCAAAATTATCATGAACAAAATGGGAATCAGAAAGGCTCAAACAAACTTTTTATACAGAAAGCATTTTACGTCTTGCAACACCTTTACTTTTTATAGCACTTCCTTACAACAGGTTTACCAACAACTTGTATTCTTGAAAGTATAAAAAAGTAAAAGTTTTTGAATATTCAACAAAGAACTTAATTATTTATTCGCTATAAGAGCCAATTGAAATTTATTACTTTAGGTCTAAAAAAATAGACCTTAATGCTTCCTGTCTCTTTCAGTAATAAATTTCAATTGGCTCTTATAGCGAATAAATAATTAAGTTCATTGTTGATTAAATAAGTTAACACAAAAAAAAAAAAAAAATAAAAATATTCAATATTATATAAGAAATTCTTTCAGGTAAAATTACAAAATCAGATTGAATTAAAACGTAAGTCTCAGGAAGCAAAACCACGATCAATAAATAATATATTAACCTTGCTTTCTACGTCTTTACACTGCTATTTTCCAAGCGTTATATACCTTGGGGTAAACTTTACTGAAGATACGTTCAGACTACCAGTTATTGTGTGTTAAATAACAGGACCACTACCCTCTGGTTGACGTTTGTACTGATCAAGCATAAATAAATACAAGCAGCTAAAGAATATATATACATACATACATGTGGATATATTAACAAACACAAACGAGGAAAAACAGTAAATGCAATAAATTTCAAAAGAGTGTATTTCCAGGTTTTGTTTGCTCAAATAACAACAACATTTGCTGTAAACAGTTATTTGATCTCACAAAAAGTGCAAGGGCAAACTCAAATTTGCTTCCTGTCCTAATTTTGGTCGTTGAGCAAACGAAGTGATCAAATATCATTGAGAAATTTAGTATTTGTATATCGATACCAGGTAGCCTTACAAGCCCAGTGACTATTGCTTTTAGCCCGAAAAACTGTGGAAATACACAACAGAGACGCAAACAAGTGGGTGACAGAATTTCAAGATTTCTACCAACAAAATACATGAAGTGTCTGCAGGTGATTGTTGGTATTTGTTGTAGTTATGCTACTACCTGGTATAGTGGTACGTTGATTTGTACGTTTTTTTCTTATTTTTACTTTTTGTTTTTATTTGTTGATATTTCCATATGTGAGTTAAAGGATTTGCAGTCGAGATAGCTAAAAAAATGATATCAGGTGCGACCATAGCGCCTGAATAATAATGAAACACTTCGAATTTTACAAACGTAAGGAATTGAACACTTTTATTATTCACTAAACAGATTTATAATTATTATAATTAGACCAATTGTTGAAACTACATGCGAATCGCATAAACACAGAACCAAGTCTGACGAATTCCCATAAAACTAGTTACCTGCTTGATGGCTGTATCACGTTGCACCAACATGCACTTGTATTCAAATGCTGATCCAGCAAAATAATTTTCCCACAAATTTACTGCAGTTCTGTATATAGAGCGGAAACGAGTGTATGAACCAAAAATCAAATGTGATTACACAGCCAAAAATTCTTTATTGGCTGGGTTGTCACTGTCGCTAACTTGTATGTTAATGCAAAAAAGTTGTGGTCCTGTTTCTTGAGCAATATTCGACGAACAAAAGCTTAACTGTGAACGTACCTTGAACTTTTGAAGCTTATCTATTATTTACATGTACCAATAACAGTTCAAAAAACCTTTTACTAATACATTCATAATTGTCGCACTCGCAGCTCAACTCGTAGCGAAATTTCCATGCGAATGATTATTTCACACTCCCTGCGCTTAAGTGCCAAATAAATAGTAAATAGTGTTGCTCTATAAATAATTTTATGAAAATCAACTGGAACACTGTGTGATAAAACTAAATTGTTTTCTTAGTTTTATTAAGTTTTAAGCTATTTCTTTTCAAATTATTATAAAAAAAATTAAGTTTTGTATTAAAACTATGGTAATGATAATTAATGTTGATTCTTTCTCTCTTTCCAATTTAATGTAGAAAGTTCATTTTGGCAACAAAAATTATTTATACTAGATATTAAAATTGTGATAATAATAATAAATTATTATCATCAATAGTACTAAAACTATGGTGATAATAATTAATGTTTTTCCTATAGAAATGCATCCATGTGAAAAATTCATCAAATGCATTTTTGAGATAGAAGAGTAAACAAGCTTTTAGAAGTTTAGGATTTGAATACATTTGTAAGTGTATCATTCACATATGTAGACGAAAAAGTAAATCGCATAGGATTTGACTATATCAAACAAATTTTCATTGATATTAGGCACACATTACTTTCATGTGATTACTTGCATGTGTGAACGCACCGTTAGTATTTATGTTGGTTACAACGTGCCGAAAGCACCTCTGGTTAACGGGGTCTTTGGGTGACTGTTCAAGAATTAGACTTTATAATAGATGGCCATAAATGTGAGCTGAGTTCGAAGCCATTCGGTTGCTGATGATCGTTGTGGGGGATGTGAAACAGTGATGGTATGTTCCCTAGCTAATACGTCTTAAACTTTACTTTTCTTGTCTTATTATGAAGCTGGTCGATACAGTTTGACCACAAAACTCTTTCCCGATATGGAGGAAGTAAGACCTAACTTAAACGACTAACTAGTAGTTGTCAATTGCCTAAATTATACAGAACAATTAATGAGGACAAAGTTATTTTTAAATAAATATTGGTAATATGAGCACGGATCCTAATCCATTACCACCGATACTGAAGGAGGGTAACCTTATTGGTCATCTTGCGATCCTGAGGGGATTCAGAGACGTTTTGCATATGTCTCCGTCGAGTGATCACATGGATCCCATACAATGCTTCGGTAGAAAGTATGGGGTCTTCTTTCCTACAAGGGAGGAGTGGTACTGAAACCCAATGTGACTACGAGATGACTCACAAAAGTGGTACACTGATGGATCCAAGTCGATCCAGGGAGTGGAAGCGGGAATAGTGGAGCTCGCAGGGTAGTAACACTTGGCAAGGACACCACAATTTTCCAGGCGGAACTATATGCTATACTGGAAGCTGTAGGGATCCTATCCGAAAGGGAATACACGGGAGTCACAACCAAGATACTCTCCGACAGTCAATCGGTACTCAAAGCCCTGACCAGGTATTCGTTCACATCCAGGACAATACTGGAATGTCACGACAAGCTAAATGAACTGGCCACTCACAATCAGATTACTCTGATATAGGTGCCAGGTCATGAGGGGCACAAGGGTAACGAGTTGGCTGTCACTTATGCAAAAAGGGGAGCGTTCATTGGACCCACTGCCTCCTTTGGCTTTAGCAAACTCCTCCTCAAGGGGGAGATCAGAAAATGGACAACATCCACCACAGAAAAACTGTGGAACGACACTAGGGGTCTGGAACACTCAAAGAAATTTCTTAGCTTTGATGCTAAGCGGGCGGACCTCGCTCTAAAACTAAATAGAAAGAATCTAAGGACACTGTGTGGGGCGCTAATAGGCCACTATACCTGCAAGAAGCATCTATACAGAATGCTACTATCCATTTTGCAGAGAAGAAGACGAGACAATGGAACACTTGATTATCGAATGTGTGGCACTAGGCCAGAGAAGACACAGGCTGTTGCAGGCCTATACATTGGGTTCACAGGACTTGCAAGGGCTTAATACTGTTTCTTGATGTATTAAACTCGTGAGGAACAAAGGGTTGCACAATAGATCATATATGGTCGCAGTGCAAACGGCCATCCTGGACCAACCTAGTAATAATACAATACAATACAATACAATACAATACAATACAATACAATACAATACAATACAATACAATACAATACAATACAATACAATACAATACAATACAATACAATACAATACAATACAATACAATACAATACAATACAATACAATACAATACAATACAATACAATACAATACAATACAATACAATACAATACAATACAATACAATACAATACAATACAATACAATACAATACAATACAATACAATACAATACAATACAATACAATACAATACAATACAATACAATACAATACAATACAATACAATACAATACAATACAATACAATACAATACAATACAATACAATACAATACAATACAATACAATACAATACAATACAATACAATACAATACAATACAATACAATACAATACAATACAATACAATACAATACAATACAATACAATACAATACAATACAATACAATACAATACAATACAATACAATACAATACAATACAATACAATACAATACAATACAATACAATACAATACAATACAATACAATACAATACAATACAATACAATAAAATACAATACAATACAATACAATACAATACAATACAATATAATACAATACAATACAATACAATACAATACAATACAATACAATACAATACAATACAATACAATACAATTACCACCGAGCTTGAGTTCACAATTTTTAAGACACAGCTTCTTTAGATTGATGCTTAAAAATAAGGTGCTTCTGTCTTTGTATACCAGAACAAACCAAGCAATAGCCTCTCAGACAGCTTGTATTAACTGTATGGAACAAATAAAACAATTTACCAACTAACGCATTGACATCATCTGTCCACATTAAAAGTTTTGCAGTCTCCATTACAACAGTTCCACTGTGCCCTTGGAGCTGAAAAAAATACAAAACTATTTACGAATTAATATTCTGCCTCCAACCAATAGCAAAAGTGTGAAATTTTTAGTGTGCGAATGAATGTAGATCAACACTCGTTTTACCACAATGATGAAAACTATTCAAACGGCATGAAAAATATATATGTATATATTGTTTATGTTTATTTATGTATGAGTTAATGTAAAAACATTGTTGCATGAATGTGTGTGAATGTGAGTGTGTGTGCATAATTGTACAGAACAAAACTAAAGTTGAATATATTATTTGGTAAAATAAATTACATGCTAAACGAGAAAATCCTACACACACACTTGTGCATATTTCACTGCTGCTCTACAATTGCAGTCTTACACACATAAATTTATATGGAAGTGAAAGCATTTATATGCTTGCAACAACTCATACATGCACAAACACTTTGTGTTCAACAGTGTGTATGAGTATAAATGAGTTTCTCTGAAAGCATTTGCAAAAAAGCAAGAATAAGAATATTTTCAAATGAATACATAGTTATTCGCTAGTTTTGCTTTATGTTGTACTATTCTTTTTCTGTTTCAATTCTAAATATACTTTAAGTAGCGAACAGTGAGCATTTTTGTAGCTTTAGGTATTCTACTGCGAACAAATGTGCTTGTGTTTTTCCACTGAACAAGAACATTCAAGTCTAGCTTTGCTTAGCTTGCGATTGTTGTTGTCGGTAATAAAGTTGGATTCGCTCTTTCCGGTGCATATCCTAGAGGCGTGTGCCACATTTATATGCTTTTTATTCATTTCATTTCCTTTCAAGTTAAAGAACATGTATGCTTTTGCATGAAAAAATATAAACGAAGAGCTTTTGTTAATTTGCAAATATTTTGCGCTGTAGTTGCTTTTTTGTGGATACACTTAAAAAAATAATTTTTTTAAATTGTCATAAATTATTGGAATTTTAAGCCAAGAGTTACGTTTTGAGATTTACTGGCAGTGAATTTTATGTTTCTGCTCTACTGTTCTGTAGCGCTATTACATAAAATGGTTCGTGAGACGAAATTAAACAAAGTAAATATAAGCTAGTTTCTAGTGCAACATAAGATATAAACCATGAATTTTGTAGTGCAAACGATACTCTTGGTTGTCAAAATTTACAACTTACAAAATTTACATATTACAAGCCTACTCGTAACCATTTAAAGTAACTGTTTAAGAGCTAGATTTAGCCCCTTTTTTGGTTTTAAGTCCAAAAACCATATTTAGCTTCTGTCTTGGCTGCTTTCAATTTCGCTCTGTTAGCTCCTTTCTTCGAACTCAAAACTTCCCCAGCAAGCAGAGGCTATGGTAGGAATTAATTGTGATGTTATAGTCAATTACACAGAGAAACGATAAAATTAAATTTTTTCCCGTGCATTTGTTATTCGATACGGCTTTCTGTTTCCCATGCTAGTCTAACTTATAAAGCTGAGAACTTAGTGGCACAACTATAGAGCTGATTTTCCAAATCGAGTTCAAAGCAAACATATTTATATTTTGTATATTTACAAAAGTACTAATTGTGACACCAAAATAAAAGCTTAAAGTTCTTGTTTCATAGTGTTAGAATACTTTCGATCCTGAGACTTCATGCGATAATTTGTGAACTGACTGTTTTTTGCATACATACAAAAACACAAGTTTGGACAATTATTACATTATTACATTAATAAGATAAGTAAGAAAACTGTTTAAATTTGAATTCCTTACAATGTAGTCTTTTACTTACCTGAATTTTATATTGTGAGTTTATTTAAATAATACTTTGTACTAAATGTTGCTGGCTTTGACAGATGGAAACTTCCATGTGAAAAGCGCGGCTTTTCTAAAGGGCCGAACTTTCTTCTTGAAATGAAATTTTATACCATTACTCAAAAAATCCATTAAAGCTAACAGCAGCTTCAAAATCTTGAATTTTATCAATTTTATTATAAATTCCAATATTTACCTAAAATCTAACTAGTATTTTAATTGTTCGAGGCTTAAGGTCACTTGTTTTTTTATAAGTATTTATTAAATTCGATATTTCGATATCACAATGGATATCTTCTTTAAAACATTCCTGAATTAGATATCCATTGTGATATCGAAATATCGAATTTAATAAATACTTATAAAAAACAAGTGACCTTAAGGCTCGAACAATTAAAATACTAAATAACAAAGGACGAAAAATTAGCATCAAAAATAAAATCTAACTAATTAAAATTAGAAGCCTAAAGGTGAATATTAATATATACATAAATATCTATGAAAAAAAAAAACTAGAACTCATTTCATTTTTCTTTTCCCACTTCAAATATAATTTATTCACTGTAATTCTTCGCATTATCCACACGTTGTCGTGATCTTATTCATTATCCAGATTTTGAGCACAGAGAATAATTACAAACGTAGATACATGTTAGAAATGTTAGAAATTATTAAAGTTCCATTGAGGATACATTTTAAGAAGGATACAGATGGACTAACTGGAAATTATAGACATCTAATCACAAAAACCAGAACAGGACTTAGAACATAGTATTAGATTTTAATATCTTATTTTACTTTAATGATTTTTCATTTCTTTTTTATAAAAAACTAAAAAACTAAAAAATTATTATGTTAAAAGTGTTATTATGTATAAAAAATTATTAACATTACTATAGTTATATATAATTGTATAGATAATAAGTATGTATGTAAAGCCTATCCATGTATGTGAAACTCTTTTTATTTTTCAATTAGTTTGTCATTAAGGTTTGTTTTGAAATTTGAAAATTTATAAAATATTAGAAAACACATTTTCCTGAAGAAGATACACAAAGGCGTATCGAAATATTGAATAATTTAACAATAAATAGAAAGTATATTTATTGAAAATAAAGTGACCTTGAGCTCAATTATTAAATCAAATAAAGTTAAATAAAAAACGGTCGAAGAGCGAGTATCCAGAATATATATGCATATATATATATATATATATATATATATATATATATATATATATATATATATATATATATATATATATATATATATATATGTATATATATATATATATATATATATATACACAAAGCGAAGCCAATATTAAGTAGAAAAATTACTGAAAACTCGGTAGATACTTTGTGATTCTCCCTAAATTCAGAAGTATTAGTTTCTTTAAGTGCTGAACTTCATAGTGTATGTTTTCAGAGAACATGCACATATGTATGTATATACATAAATGATCTGATAAACAGTTTCGCATACAGGCATAACCCTGCCGGCAACTCAGTTAACTAGTAATGAATTATAAGCTAACTTTTTTACAGCTGGTGGTGATTGACACTTAGATTATTTTTAATCGAGATGACTGACTATTTTAACATTACGATGTCCAAGGAGGTAGTCAATTGTCCGACTGTGCATTACTTTTCAACTAACTTAAAGTTAGCTACTTAAAAGTTAGTACCCACAGAAAAAAATGTACAAGAGTTGTTGCAATAAAAGTCAGCGCTGAAGTTCATTTAATTCACTTTATTTGTAAAAGGTAAATTTTAAAAATCCTAAAAGAGGAAACAATTTAATTTGTTATAATTATACATTAATATAATTTTACTTCAGTATAGCTCCAATTGGTTTAATTTGGTTTAATTTCGCCCACGTGCACCTGTCGGTTTTCGTAAATCTTCCAAAAGCAAATTTCACCGCCTTTTTATTTATAATGATGTAGTTTTTCCTTTTTTTTTTTAATACTGATTATTCTGGTTACTGATTATCCGATAACTGGTTAGGGTTGCCGAGTTTTTCTTTTCAACACTGCCCCCCGGTATGTCCCTCTGTGGACCTACCTCATGGTTCAAGGAAACTACGGCAATCTTTGTGGCTGGCCGCTCGTATACCCCTGTGGCTGTTTTTACGAAGGCGCTCCGGACTTGGCCATCGGAACTCATTTTAACACTCACTATTTTACCTTTTGGCCAACAATTACGCGCATTATTTGGGTCAGCAATATACACTACATCTCCGATTTTAATGGGATCCACATCTTGAAACCATTTGGTGCGGCGCGTGATAGTTGGGAGATATTCACGAAGCCATCGCGTCCAAAATGAGTCTGCTATCTGTTGAGCGGCCTTCCAGCCACGTCGCAGAACCGCAGCATTGTCTTCAGCTTTAACTAGAGGTTTCATCCCGTTGGAACTACCTAGCAGAAAGTGGTTAGGTGTTAGTGCCTCGTCTTCCTCTGATTCGGTGGGTATATATGTGAGTGGCCGCGAATTTACTATGTTCTCGCATTCAGCGAATGCCGCTCTTAATAGTTCCTCCGTGACTCTGTATCTTGGCAGGATAGATGATAGCGAGACCTTTACAGATCTGACTAGTCTTTCCCACGATCCACCCATGTGCGGTGAAGAAGGCGGAATGAAGTTCCACGACATTAGTGAGCTTGTAAATGCGTTAAGAACTTCGCTTTTGTCCATTAGTTTAAAGGCCTCGCCCAACTCGCGCTCTGCGCCACGGAAGTTGGTGCCATTGTCGCTCCACCATTCACGGGGACTACCTCGACGAGCGATAAAGCATCTTATGGCGATTATGCAGGATTCGGTCGACAAAGAAAACGCTACCTCAAGGTGTACAGCTCTGGTAGTCAGGCAAGTGAAAAGCACGCCATAACGTTTCTCCAAACTGCGTCGAACGACCACAGATATCGGACCGAAGTAGTCGACCCCTACGTATGTGAACGGACGACAAAATGAAGCCATTCTGAACGGAGGCAACCTAGCCATTTTTGGGGCCTTGGGCCTAGCGTCTTGAAGGCGACACGTCTGGTACAATTTTCGAACTGTCTTTACCACACTTCTCAGCCTTGGGATCCAGTACATTTGCCTGATTTCGTTCACCACTGTTTCGTGATTTCTATGAAGGTACTTTACGTGGTAGCTGCCTACTAATAGCTGCGTTACATAATGGTTGCGAGGTAGAATTATCGGGTCACCATGTCCAGGCGTGTGAACTCTACTGCTCATTCTTATCAACCCTTCACTGTCTAGGTAGGCCGAAAGTTTATACAGGGAACTTGAAGGTGGTAAAGGCCGATTTTTAGTTAAAGTTGTTACTTCATCCGAGAAGGCTTCGTATTGAGTATGCCTCCAAATCATGGTTTCAGCGGAAATAATGTCTTCCCGAGTTTTTGAATACACGACCGCATTGTGCCGAGCTTTGCCTCTCATGATTCTGACTGCCTGCAGTAGAGTGGAGGTTGCGCCAACGAGCCTCGTCCAACGAGAAAATCGTTCGGGTTTTATTAAAAAGGTATGGCTTACAGTTTGATGGTGGGTGCCTATGTACTTAGGCCGCAACTCCTCGATTGTGTCTTCAACAAGACACTTTCCACATATGTCATTTTTTGTCAGCAGAATCTCGGGACCTGTAAACCAACGACTGCTTTCAGAGAAGTGTGGCGTTTTTTGCCACTTAGTTGCCTCATCGGCTACGTTATCTGCTGATGAAATCCATTGCCATTCGTTAACTTCCGTCAAACTCAGTATTTCACTCACTCTAAAGGCGACGAACTGTGAGTATTTACGATGGTCCGATCTTATCCACGACAAAACAGTTTTGGAATCTGTCCAGAATGAATGTTTGGCGAATTTCACTTTTAGCGATGAGCTAATACTTTTTGCAAAACGGGCACCCAGCAGGGCAGATTGAAGCTCTAGTCGGGGAATTGAGAGCATTTTTAGAGGTGCCACCTTAGTTTTGCTGCCAATGAGGCTGCATTTTGCCTCACTATCGATATAATATCGCACATATGATACCGCTGCAAATCCGTCTTCGGAAGCATCGACAAATGTGTGCAGTTCCATGTCGGAGACGCCAATCGACCTCCCTAAGAAATAATGCCTTGGAATTCTAAGTTTTTCAATGTTATCTAGCTGCTGACACCACCTAACCCATTTAAAAAATTCTGGGTCCTTAATAGGCTCGTCCCACATACAGCCACTACGCCAAATTTCTTGTAGAATTACTTTCGCATAGGCGACATAAAATCCGACAAGGCCTAACGGGTCGAAAATACTCATAACAGTGCTCAAAATTTGCCGTTTGGTGGGTCTATAAGTGCCGTTCAAATGTTTCAGAACTTCACCTTTTTTTGATACCCTGAAAGTCAAGCAGTCTTCGGAAGCTATCCACCACATGCCTAAAACTTTCTCAGGTCCCACGGCCCGCTCAACGTCTAGATTTAAGTCCGCTGGTTCTGCATTTAGCTCTCGCATTGCTATTTTCGAATTCGATCTCCAATTCCGGATCGTAAAACCGCCTTGCTCGTGTATAAATCGAACGTCCTTCGCTAGTTGGAGGGTGTCCTCTTCTGTGTCTGTTCCATCAAGCATGTCGTCTACATAATGATTTTCAACTATTGCGCTCACTGCCCGAGGATGTGTAGTACTAAAGTTATCGGCGTTCAGATTTTTTACGAATTGAGCTGCACTGGGCGAACATGTCGCCCCAAAGGTCATGACAGTAAGCGCAAACTTGGTCGGTTCTTTGTGTTCGTTTTCGTACCATAAAAATCGCTGATAATTTTGATCTTCCGGGTGTATTTTTACCTGGTGGTACATTTCTTTTATGTCGCCACTGATGGCAAAGGATTTTAGTCGGAACCGTCTTAGCACATCTAATAAGGGTGTGGTCAGATCCGGGCCTTTCAGTAGTACCGAGTTGAGGGACACTCCATGTACTTTGGCGGCAGCATCCCAAACTATCCGCAGCTTTCCCGGCTTATTTGGGTTAATTACTGGAAATATAGGGAGATACCAACATCCTTCAGTCCGAGCGTCAGGAGGTAGGCGAACCGCGTAACCTTTTTGCAAGTAATCTTGTAGCTTTTCGTGCATCAATGAGTGTAACTTAGGATCCCTTTGTAATTTCGAAAACAGACTTGCCGCCCTCTTTTTCGCCATAGGAAGGCTGTCAGGCAGTGGAACTCTAGGGTGTTTCCATAGTAGTCGCGTTTCATAACGTTCCCCTAATTTGCGGGTATTATCCTCCAATTGTTTTATGCTTTCAGAGTATTCCGCAGATTCTGTGAGTTTGTCATCTTTGGCTACGTCCATGCTGTCGATCAATATGTACCTCTTTACAGCCTCTAATAATTCCTCACATTCATTTGCATCGCTGCATGTGTGAAATGCGTTAAAGTTTTCACGTTTGTTTTCAAATTTGCAGGGGCCTTTCACGGACCACCCCAAGCGGTTCTTTTCTGCCACTGGTTCGGACATCATACGCTCTCGTGTCTTCAGGCTAGCACTCAACCAGCTGTTATTCACCCCTATCAAGATTTTTGGCTCGGCGTCAGCGTAGGAGCACAATGGAACGTCTTTTAAGTAGCTGTACTCTTTTTTCAACAAACACGCGTCTAGACTCTGTTTTGGCAAGTTTAAGTTTTTTACGGTGTGTATGTTCTTCAGTTCAAAGCATTTCTTAGCGGGATCCCCCGATATCTTCAAGTTAATTACTTGCGACTCATCTTCGTAACGCTGAGTATCTGCTGTCCACCTCATACATAGAGGGCTTGGAGTTCCTTTCACATTTAGCTCACGAAGTAGGCTGTCTTCCATCAGCGTAAGGGATGACCCATCGTCAAAAAAGGCGTATGTCTTAACTTGCTTCCCATTCCCGTACAAGATAACTGGCAAAATTCGAAATAGTACTGCGTTTTCAGGTTTGCTAACAACATTGCAAACGCCGTGCACTGTTTTGTGAAGTAGAGGGTGATGTAAAAATTTACAGGAGTCAACTCCACACAAATCACCAGATGTGCATTCGGTTATCGGATGCCTCATTAAGCACCTTCGACACAATTTGTGCGAGTGGACCAACTCCCATTTCTTTGCTCTACTCAAGGCTCTAAACCTTTTGCACGACGATAATTCCTCGCACGCGTTGCCACAAGCTAAGCACTTGTTTTTGTCTGTTGATTGAAAATGAGCATTTACATTGCCGCGCTTAGTAGATCTACCGCTGCGATACTCTGGCATTAGTACGTTGTTTGCGCCTTGAGCCAACTGAAATAGCCATGAACCAAAATTTTCTAAATTGCACGATGTTAGAGACAATTTATGCATTCCCCAAAAGGCGGCTATCAAGCCGGGAAGCTTATTTACAAGTTCTTGCTCTATTTCAGGATTGTTTAGATAATTCATAAGGTTTGCTGATTTCATGGTAGCTACTATGTTTTGAACCTCTAAGGCAAAATCAACTAATAGTTCCAGTTTGTTCTCTTTGATAGGTGGTAGTTCCCGTGCGCGTTTTAAGAGTATATTGAGCACTATTTCTGGCCTCCCGAATTTCATCTTTAAGGTATCCATGATCTGTGGTACGCACGAAGCATGAAACAGTAAATTACGCACAGATTTCAGAGCTTCGCCTTCTAATGAGGTTTTAAGTCGGAGGAGATTCTCATTATCGCAAAACCCGCAGATATCTGTTGTTTGTTGGTATGTGGCGTAAAACAACGGCCAGTCTTCAGGATTACCAGAGAATTTGGGTAGATCCTTTGCAAAGCTTTGTCTCGATGCGATTTGCTCGCGTGTGAGCGTGGTTATAGCTTTTGTTGGCGGTGACACACTAAGTGTTGGCTCAGGCACAACCCCCGGCAGCCACTGAGACGTAACGTTTTGTTCGCGCGATTCATTTCCTTTCAGTTCTAGCTTATTCATTCTGATAAGCACGGAGTCAATTAACCTTTTTATTTGTGGAAGCTCTCCACTGCTGTTTGACTCTACAAGCGGTGCTTCAGCCTGTGCCCCCTTTGTACTTTCAGCTTCCGGGCCGGAAGGCTTACTTTTGTTCAACTCGTTCAGCCACGATTCACTATCTTCGCTGTCGCTTTCGAGCTCCCACTGCCGCATCAACTCTTTCCGTTTTGCTAAATTCCTTTCTTTCTCCAATAAGAGCCGCTCTTCTTCTTGCAGAATTTTCATCTCTTCAGATAATCGTTTGGCCTTCGTCGAGTTTTTTGAGCGGACAGACGATTTTCTTCGTCCAGCATCAAGAAGTCCGGTTGATTTATCCGCCCTATTTTCAGTAGAGTACGCTGCGGGTGCTTCTGGGTTGTTATTTGCATCAGCGCTTGGGGCCGGTAACTCTGCGTTTATGATTTCGATGCACGATTTGCAACTCCAGTCAACATCTGCGATTGCTGCGGTAACGCCCACACAGGAGAAGTGGAACCATCCGTCACATTTATCGCAACACACCATTTCGTCGGTGTCTTTCGCAGAGCAAGCCATACAGCTTTGACCGGCGGCACGTCTTTCTACGGGCATGTTTAAGTAACTCAATATTGCGAGAATTTCAAAATGAAGATTTTTAAAAAATGTTGCAATAAAAGTCAGCGCTGAAGTTCATTTAATTCACTTTATTTGTAAAAGGTAAATTTTAAAAATCCTAAAAGAGGAAACAATTTAATTTGTTATAATTATACATTAATATAATTTTACTTCAGTATAGCTCCAATTGGTTTAATTTGGTTTAATTTCGCCCACGTGCACCTGTCGGTTTTCGTAAATCTTCCAAAAGCAAATTTCACCGCCTTTTTATTTATAATGATGTAGTTTTTCCTTTTTTTTTTTAATACTGATTATTCTGGTTACTGATTATCCGATAACTGGTTAGGGTTGCCGAGTTTTTCTTTTCAACAAGAGTTATTTACCGTGTATGTGTGTATGTTATTATTTGAATTTTTGGGTTAACTCTACACTACGTTTCAGCTAGCTTGTAGCCAGTACACAAAAAGTGAATTACAAATCGATTGTATTGTAGCTAATTTGAAGCTAGTCCATAAAAGTTAACGCAAAGTTAATTATTTTAGTAGGCGACTACTCAATGTCCGACAGGGATGAACTATAAGTCGATTTTATTTGTAGTCGACTACCAATTTGCTGGCAGAGAAGTGTCTGTGAATGTAAAAATGCATGTATGCATGCGGTTCCTTTTAACTCTTTCGTTGAAAGTATTTTATATCAATGATTCTTCCCTTTTAGTAGCATCCCTGGCTGTGAAGATGCTGGGGCAACTAATTTAAATTAGAAGCTTAAAAATAATTATATAAAAAAGAGAACTGAAATAACAGGAGGAACAAATTCAAAATGTGTTTGTAGAATAGTTCTAATTTTTGTTGTTGTTTTGTTTGCTCTTTTCTTTTTGCAACATTTAAAATATATTCCAATACTCATCTTACTCCAAATATGTGCAAGCACATTCATGTTCTTTCCCTTAGAATATTTTATATTCTAAGGGAAAGAGTGATTTTTTTTTTGCCAGTTGTTTTTAAACAAATTTTAATTATTAATAAGACTGTGGTTGCAAAATATTTATGCTTTTACAAGCAACACATGCATTTTCACACAAGTTTGTGTGAGCGTTTTATTTTTTTTTTTTGGGTAGATGTTAGTGTTAGAAATATAATCTACCCATCTGTATTTTACCGCTCGTAAACGTTACACTCTGTGTGTCTGTGAATTTGCAACATAATTTTCATGTGTTGAATTGGAATAACCTCAAGATTTTTTTTGGCAAATTTTTTATTACGTCTCTTGGCAGCTATTTTGTGACTTAATTTCATAAAATGTATAATAATATTTAGGATTAACTTTATTACATGTAGAGTTATAAACTGATACATGCACAGGTTTGAGTACACAATGCCTCTAACAGTGGTAGCAATCAATGTTGGAGGAAATGGGCAGTCACCATAACTGCGTGTTCCTTAATGTTGCAAGAACATATAAACCCACAAGCCGACAGCTTGCATTCGCATGGTCTTACGTTGTTAAATATTTTTACTATCTACGTCACAGGTGTACCTGATCGGAAATTTACAAATTTTATTTGGTTTCTCAAAAAAAAATATTTAAAAAGCTACCAAAGTGTTTTTATGCAAATACAACCCAGCGTAAAGCTGATCATTTGTATCTGATAGATCAAAGCAAATACATAAGTGACATATAAACAAAAGTACACATTTTTAATAGAGTGCTAAACAGTTTTTATTGTATAAATTATTTTATCTATAATTTTTGACCTTTATTGGTAAAATTAATAAAACTATTTTTTAAAGCTTTAGGTCTTTTATTTTATTTATTAATTTTTCGATATTTCGCTAACAATCGTCAGGAATCTTTAATTGTTTTTATTTTACAAAATATTAGAAAATAAAAAAAAATTAAAGATTCCTAACGATGCTAACAAATTGTTAGCAAAATATCGAAAAATTAATAAAGAAAAATAAAAGACCTAAAGCTTTAAAAAATAGTTTTATTAATTTATTGTATAAATTTAAAAAGTTGAAGTTTTTTATAAGAATTTAATATATATGTAAATAAACTATCGACTTAATCCTTGCCGTGCGTCTCTTGCACGACGAGCGGGCTAGTGATAATATATAGAGAGGCATTTCCCTGCCACACAGAGGATTATCTTCCATACATCATAAACTGTTCCATTGTTTAGTTTTTTAAACTAAATATAAAACTATTAATTCAGGTCCAAAAATGAACCTTTTCAAAAATATTTGTTGTATTTTTCAGCTGTCTAGATGTCGACATTTCGTTGGTGCTAATCAACTCATCAGTAGACTTGAAAAATTCTTAAAAGTTTGTTTGAAACTTTACTACTTATTCCACAATTCTCATGAACAAAATGAGAATCAGAAATGTTCAAACAAACTTTTAATACAACAAACATTTCTATTTTCGTCTTGCAACTCTTTTACTCTTCTTTGCAACCTTCTATACAACGAGTCACCATCGGTTACTACGATTTGTATTTTTGAAAGTATCAAAAAGTAAAAGTTTTTGAATATTCAAATATGAACTAAATTGTTTATTTTTGCAGGAAAACAATTACGTTTGCTTCTAAATATTTGTCAATATAGTCATTATTTGAATAAAACAACATTATAAAAGAACACAAATCAATTTTATTTCGATTAGATTGTGAACTAATTTCGTAATTTCGATATTGAGGATCAGGCAGAAAAATTGGGTTAAGAAACTGATGAACTCGAATTTAAAAAGAAAACGAATTTCTTTAATTAATTTTGCTTCCTATAAACATACAGTCATGTCCAATTTGTAATAACAACGTTGTGCTATTTCTGAAATTTGACAGGCTTAAATTCGCAATGTATCTATCGCAATAAGCTCGTCTAAGGGCATATTTTAGAGATTCCGAATTGTGATTCCGTATAATGCAAATTATTGTCCGAAACGCCATATACAGTTGACTACAGTTGTAATAAGCATTAGGTTTGTATTCTAGCGCAGTCTCCTTTACAAAATCCGAAGTTGGTTCAATTGTCTTAATAGTTTAAATTGGCTTAGAAGCTGACGAACTCGTGCTAAAGAGATGACGAATTTCCTATACTTAATTTCTTCTTCAGTTTGTTATAAATATTTTTTAATATATAATTTTATTTCAGGCAGCTTCTTCAGAAAAACATAATGTGCTCACATGTTTATAAAATAAATTCAGTCAAGTACGAGACTGGCTCGCACACGTAGGGTTCCGTACGTATGTGTTACTTTACGTTGTATAGGGACAACTAGTTGTTTTCGACTTGTTGTTGGCATTTGTTGTTGTAAAGCATAGATGCCCAATGTAGTAGTATTGGTGAGAGTGACAAAATAACACTGGAAGAAAACAATTTGCTATTCATTTTATTTAGTCGTCAACGAGATTGTGGCACACGTGTGGCGGGTGTTGTACATATTTTAGTAATACTCTTGGTAGTCTGAAATATTTTGAAATAAAAAGATTCTTCGAAGTGTTTATAAATTTTCCCTCAATTAATCATTGTTGATCTTGCAATTAAAAAGTAATGAAATCTTCTATGGATACTCTTATTGCAGTTACGCAATAAAAGTATATTTCTCAAACTAGAAGAATTCAGCTTATTGCGTTTTTTTGAGCAAATATAATTCATATCTGAAAATATTTATTCGCAAAGATACGTTGAGGGAAAAAAGGATAAATATTTCAATGAAATCTTCTTTATTTCGGGATATATTGTACCATCCAGATTTTTCCAGAGTTCTATATTGATAAAATTATCAGGGAAATCTAATTCACTTCGAAGAATAATAAGTTCTGTTTGGATTGGAAATTCGTACTTTAATATATCGCATTTAAAAGGGTCTTGAAAAATATCCAGTAAATGCTTAATATTATCAAAATCCTTGTCGTAAATAACAGAAGCTTCTGCAGAATCAATTTGAGCTGCAAGTAAAAATAGCTGAGTTTTAAAATCCGAAAGAATTTTAAACATAATCATATACATACATGTTCATGAGTCATAAACATGTTCACTGACAGCAGTCTCGATGACGATTAAAATGTAAAATAACACACAGAAGTTCTTCAAGTGTACTTTGTCTCTCGCACTCAACATGGCGATTTCCTATTGGTTGATTGACGATCAAACAAAAGAGCGTAAGTATACGTGTGAGTTTAATTTGCTGATATCAGCCACTACTGGGCATCTATGTTGTAAAGCATCTGGTAATACATACACTTAGCGAATTTCGGCTCTCTATCTCTTACGGTTCGAGAGTTAATGCTAACTGTTACTTTACGTGGTAAAGGGACACCTGGTATTTTTTGTTGTTATAGCAGCAAGGAACAAAACAAATTTCAGCTCTCTAGCTCTTACCGTTTCGGTGAATGGACGCTGTAACGGACGGACATACGGACGTAGAAGTCTCGGTAATAGGGTTCTGTTTCACTCTGATGATTACGGAACCCTAAAAAGAAAGACCTCAAGGTTAAGAAATTTGTATTACAACATAATGTGATCTTAAATAAGTCTAAGTATAAATTATATTATAAATTCGACTATAGAGTGAGCTGTCACTGTGTTTTTTATTTCAGCTTCATCTTTCAAAAGTCATGCATATGCATGACTTCTATGAGTTTAAATATGTTGCGGGTTTAAGTCTTTATATTCCTTCACCTACACATACACATGCACTTATATTCGTAAGTATTTTCACGTGTGGTAGTGCGTCTATGTTTATTTGTAAATCTACTATTAATTATCCTTATAATAAAAATGTGGTTTTCAACTTAGCTTAAAGTTAATGTCCTTTCTATTACTCCACATGTATGCACATACATACATATGTGTACATACCCAAGCACATACTTTTGCCATACAAAGTTGTAATAAAATTTTCGGTTTATTTGTGTATGTATATTTTTATTTCTATTTTCTTTAATGCCATTTGCGAAAAACAAAAATTACATTTTTAATATTCATTCCAATGTATGGCTCTGCTGTAAGTGCTTCCATGACCTACTTACGTTTTTTGGTTTTGTTCCGTTTTGGTTTTAAGTAAAAGATTGTGCATTTGGAAATAAAATGAAAATAATTGCAAACAGTGCTGCTGCTGTTTTTTTTTTTGTGAAACTTAATAATTCTTTATTTTTATTTCACATTTTTATGCATCACGCGTTTAATTACGTGCTCCATATGAAGATGTTTAATTGTTATTTTTGGAATGAAGGAAATATGAATAAGTCTTTTATGCGCACAAGAGCGGCCTGCAAAGCATAACAACCATGTCCAGGTTCACCATGTTCTAACAGTAACATGTTATGGGTGAATTAAATTGCAACTATAAAGGGCTTTTGTGTAAAACCCACAAAAAACTCTCACAGAAATGTGCTCATAGTCATATTTTTAATATTGTAGCTTGCAGTTGGGAAGTGTAAACATAAAACCAAAAGAAGTGCCTGTGTAAGGGGAGTATTTAGTATATTTTCTATAAACAGGGCTAGCAACATTTGTTACTAAGACTGAAGCTAGTATATTAAAATCATGAATCTATTGCACAAGCACTAAACGATCGCTCCAAGCGATTTGAAAATAACTGAAAATGAGAAAACTCACTTACTTAAGAGCCAGTGCCCCGCCTTCTCACAAATACGATCCCGACATTTTGGGAGAGACACCTTACCAGACATAACTCAAATACGGGGCATATGCTGGAGGAAACTAAGGAAGTTTTTGAATGACAAAGAATAGATCTATAAGTCAAACTGGTTCACGGTTAAGCCCACGGGGCGCACAATAAGCCTATATTGGCTTAGGTGTATGTCGTAAGACATGGGCAGACGAACCCCTCCATTCAACCTAACCGAAGAGCCAGAGACTTAAGCAACATAAGCTCGGAATGTGCGAAACCCTTCGAAGAATTAGGCACTGAATGGTTGGTATAATATTTACACATGTAAATACATATGGGTATTTCCATGAAATGGTCCACCGTTAGTTAAAAAATCAAAACGCTCGCACAATTTTTTTAAGCACAGAAAATTGAAAAAAAAACTATTGCCATTTTATTATGTAAAAAAAAATTTTAACTTATAATAATTTTAAATGATGGTAAAAACTTCTGAAAATATATGTTAAATTACAAAAATATGTATGGAGGTAAAAAGTGTCACGTGCGTAATGTAACGTGCGTAATCAAAAAATTTTTTTTCTCAGCCAACCCATGCACACTTGTTTTTGAACAAACCATGATTATAAAGGTCCATTAATAACCTTTATAAAAACATTTTTTCCGAAATAAAAATCTTCTACAATTCGCCTACTTTTGCAATATATCATGCTGCATTAAAAGGTACCCAGTGCTCAATTTTCCAATATATATACTTTTTGGAAGGAACTCATCACATTAAATGTAACAATGGCAAAATTCCAACCCATTTATATTTTTATAATATTCAAAACAATTAAACGTGCACAAATGTCACGTGTGTAACAATGGAAACACCCATATAGAGCAAAAATTTCCACTGACAAATTTAAGCTTCTAAATATTTGAAAAGCTGATTTCGTAAGATGTTGATGATGATGATGATACTTTCCCGTCCAAGAGGAGGATTGCTATAGTTTTGGATAAACAATCGCACTTAACACACATTAAAAATGCAGAGGGTTTCAGTCAACATTGATGATGTTGAAACCTTCGCTGTTGTTGTTGCTGTTGTTGGGCTGTGAGTTACAAACTGATTGCGAGAGTATGAGGCCGCATTGTGTTGGTAAATGCGGATGTTCCTGTTAATTTTGCACAAATTTACATCCGCGTTCATTCACTGACAAAAGTGTTGCTGTGTTTGTAGGTGATTGGGGGATGGAGGAAAATATGTTGTGTGTGGGCTTGTTGACGTTGATGATGGAAATGCTGAAAACTATTCCATTTACAATTAGTTCAATAAGTTTGTGTTGTTGTTATTGGCAGTTTGTTGGTGTGAATGGTGTCGTGCGAACAGTTTGTTGATGAACCACAGTTGCCAATTCGAAAAGTTGTTGTGACAGCTGTTGCTTTCTCTCTCAATGTCTGCTCCCTCAATGCCGGCTTATGTTTCTGGATTTTGTTGCTATTGTTATTACACTTGTGTTTTTGTTGTTGCTGTTGTTTATGTTGTCGTTAGTTTTGTTGTTTTGTTCCTGCTTGATTGACTGTTCAAGTCTGCGTGTAGACAAAATTTGTACATTGTTGTTGATCTTGACGATTTTGTGGTTGATTTGCACCATTTGTTCGCTGCTGTTGCTGTTTGTTGTAGGGTCTGTTATTCAGTTGTTGCTAACTTGATGATTTTATTGCATTAAAATTCTTGTTAAAGTTTTTCTAGTGCGAACTGTTGTTATCTAATTTTGATTACAAGGGCCTGGAATGAATTGCCGCTGCTGTTGTTATTTCTATTTTCATTCGCAGTTCACTACCAATCGAATATTTATGCTGTATACTTGTTTCTTCCCTTTCTTATGCTTTTTTTTTAGTTTTCATTAATGTGTGCGTTTTATGCTTGGCCTGTATATCTTGTGACTGGTTGTTGATTTATGGGTATTTGTTGAACTTTTTGGCTTGTGTTTGTCCGTTGCCTCGTTTGTTTGTGTTGTTTGTGTTGTTTGTTGCTTTCACCGCATTCCAAACACATGATAACTTTGCCAGTGTATTATCAATGATATATTGCCGAATGTTTTAAATTGACTAGCTGGCGCTTGTTCCTTTTTAGAACAAGGCTAAGAAGTTACTGACTTAATATAATCGAAAGTAACTGTTCTTTTTTATGTTTAATTTATAAATTTTCTAACAGCTTGTCGGTCATATTACCAAATTTTCAATGCAAATGTGAATTATTATGAATAATTTTACTTAGTATGAATTAAATTATCTTAGAATTTAAAGGAGGTAAATAATTTAACGGTTGAAGGGGCCAGCGTTGCAAGTCTGGCTGAACACAGTCTGCCTGGTATGGTCACATAAGAAGTAGGTAATTCTTTTCCTTGTTATTTATGTATATTATTGTTTATTAGCTCCTTAGTGCTAAGAGAGCAAGTTTACTATGAATTGGCAGTGCAGCGACTACGAAGTACTTACTTTTCCCACAGGTAAAAAGGTTTTTTTCTCAATAGCAATAAGATATAAAAGAACTTAAGAGCCTATTTGTATTTAAAGAAAATATAATAATTAATTTATTTGCCGAAAAAAGGAACCACGACTTTCCTTTTGGTTCTTACTTTGGACAAGTATGTGCATCCAAATAAACAAAGATACAAAACGATAGCGAAAATTGTGTCAGAATTCGATTTTTGGCGATTATGTTATAAATTTCTCTTCGCTTTCTGGGAAATTTTCTGATTTTCTGAATGTTGTTTTGCAAAACAAACTAATTTGCTCTGAATCGAAATTTGAAATAAACACAGTTTGCGAAAACAAAAAAACCATCAACCAAAAAGAAAAATTTATATATACTATTTGTTCAATAAAATCTTTGAAGTAGGTGCACATTTTCAGGTAATTTGTGTTATTTTTCTTCATGTGTATATGTTGTATGGCTGCCGGAATGCACGTACTCGTTCAATATTAAAGCCAACAAAAATGTGCCAGTTGCAGCAATAAAAAAAATCTATCTATTTGGCATCACCTGCAGCTGAGTTCTGGAAAATCCTGCTTACGAATGTTTGCGAATGAGCTCCATCAAATTAATTTTATATACAGAGCTATAAAAACCATCAATTGATCACATTTTAACAAGTTCTTTAATGTGAACACAACTTCCGGCATCATCAATAAAACACATCAATTGATGAAATAATTTTTGCATTTATAGAAAATGGATTGAATGATCTTGAAAAATAAATTTAAGCTGACGCACTGAAAGAATTTAATTTCATTCTAAGACACAAGGCTGATTGATCAGCAGAAGCTGAATTAAATATTTCTTCTTGTGCCCACAGTGAAGTCGGTCGAGAGGGTATTGTTTCAGAAAACAATTGCTTTGACTTTGAATTCTAAACAAAGATTTTAAACATTTTGCCAACTCGCCTGCTACAAGCATTCATCGAAATTCAAAACCACCTGTTTGGAATGACGTTGCACACTTTGCAAAATTCTTCTCGGCAGCAACAAAAAATAAATCATTAGCATATATTTTATAAAGTCACTGATGCTTTTATTTTGTCAATTTGTTAACATCAACATTATATTTAATTTTTCTTTATTTCAGTTGATCATATACTCGATCAACTAAAACAACGACACTTTTTTGATTATTATTTTTGTGTTGTTTGTTTTGCAATTTCTAATATCTGCTTTGCCTTTATTATCTTTACTAAAACAAATACCGGATTTATTGGCTATTTGTAGCCAGCGTTGCCGTTTTCACTTTAGTGAATGCTGACAGTTAAAATATAAACAATTTCATACAATTCTTAGATAACAAAAAGCCTATTGGGTTGTTAATATAAATTGCTTAAATAAGAATCATAATAATAAAAAATGGTAAATGAAAGACGAATGACACCGCTTGACTCATATGGTTATAAATTCAATCAAAATATTTTGATTTGTTTTGGCGAACAAGCGCAGAGTATAGATTACACACAAACTTTGTTTTAGAAATTTATTCGACCTGCCGTAGAGTTCGATTTTGGTCGAACGTTACTTCAATGGCTTGCAGTTTTCTGTGAAAGAAAAGTTATAGACTTTCTTCAAAACAGAATATTTTTTTTTTTTATCTATTATCATTTAAACAAATAATTGCCTTATTCCTTAGTAACAAAGAAATTACTTGAATAAAATCATGCAAAATCTAAAGAAGGTAAACAAATCGAGTTTCGTAGTCAATACGATACCTTCTCCTCTTTCGTAGTGGGAGTGAAATTTGCCATCACGAAAAGTTCTTTTTGCTATAAACACATTTGCCACAGCAGGCTACACGAACACACAACTACAAAGGCAGCGGGCTTCATATGTCGCCTTGTATCTAGCTAATTAAATATTTTGTAAGCAGAAGCTGTAAAATATATAATGAAAAATTAAAACAGAAGCAATGATGCTACTTATTTTTTTGGTTGCTTTTTTTGCTTTGAAGAAAAGAAGTTGAGTTAGAGGCAAATTTAGCGCTGTAAATGACCAAAATTTTCAAAATTGAGAAGGCATGGCAGTACAGAAATTTGTAAAAAGTTTTCAAATTGCAAAGTTTTAATTCAAAAAGTTTTTAAAAATTGAAATGCTTGCAAAAATGGTATTATTGCAAAAGCGCAACAATAATCGTTATAACCGACGTGTGAAAACGCTTAAGCAATTGCACGGCCAATATGTCTACGGATTACTAAAATTTGAAATGAGGATGACAGGGTGAAAAAGCGTAGAAATTAGCAAAACAAAATCGTTTCTCTTCTTTTAAATTTTATATTATCAAAATTCTGTTTCACATTATAAAAAAAAGTTCTTAGCGTAATCTAAAATAAAGAAAAATTATAAAAATGTGAATGCACAACAGAAATAAAGGGCTCAATTGGTATTGTGATGTCCCGAAAATAGTTTTCTCACACATACATAGAAAAAACAGTGCCTAGTAAGCCTCTAATTAATTATAATGGGTTATGCATTTTGCGATTTCAAAAGTACACGATTTCCGGTTGCAAAAAAATTACTTAAAATCATTTGTGAATATGGTAATTAGTCTCAAAAACAAACGCTAAATGTCAAATTGCACTTTCAACTGAATCTTTCGTAGTCTCCTGCACTTTTGTGCTAACACCAATTCTTGCAGGTGTTGAATGTATCTGAAAAACGATTGGAAGTAAATTCCCTCAATTCGCACTTGTTCTCTTTGAAATGGCTTGGCAATCTTTGAAATTTTTCTCGAGCTCTTGTGCTCCTTCCGACACATTTCTAAATGCAACTGCTTAAAGCTAATCTCTCCAACATGCAACTTTCCTTAGCAAGTGTTTACACTTTTAGAGGAATGTCATCTTTTGCGAGTATTTAACCATTTCCTTAAATATTTCAAGTTAATTCTTTAAATTTCAAGTTTTTCACAAATTATGACAAATATATAATTTTTTCTAGTCAGCCCTTTTCTTCCTATTGATTACTATAATTGCATATTTTTAAGCACTAAATTATTTGACATTGCCGCTTGTATTGATATTCCTGTTAGCCTTGAAGCCATTAAAAATAGAAATTAGTTTAATTTGAATACAACGCAAAAAGTGGCATAAGCAAGAAACTGCTGGTATGTTGCCTGTTGTCGTCACACAGTAATTATCAGCATATAAATGTATGCATTCTTGTTTTGATCTTTTGCAGTCGCAGGCTGTGGCGAATGTGTTTATAGCATTAGATTTATACTCTTAGCCGGTTCTGTAAACATTCCAAAAGATAAGCATGGCAATCGCTCCCCAATTAAAGGCACTCGCCCTTTAGGGGTCATACTTTGTGCATGACCCCTAATTCCTATGAGTCAAAACTACACAATGGCTAAATTAACGCACAACAAGCCTACACTGGCAAATGTGTATCGGAAGACATGGGCTATCATACCCCTAACCTAAGTTAACCCTTTGAATGGAAAACAATCAAATTCGAACAACTATTGACTTTATTTATTAGACTTTGAACAAATTTATTTACATATAAAAATCGAGTAAGTTGTTAATACCATTTTGAGTATATTATGTACTAGAAGTAATTTTTTATTTTATATTTGGGAAATCGTACTCCAGGTTGAGCCACAGGTCAGTAGAGCATAAATCTGCATCACTGGCAGCGCTGGTCACTGCACAAGATTCACTTGCTTGAATTCCTTTCTTTCGTTTACATCACAAACAACATATACATTATTCATTTATTTAATAAAAGAAATTCTGAATATTGACTTAACATTTACTTTTAAATATTGTTGTCAATCCTGAGGGCAATAATCAAAATGAATTTGCAGATGTGGGACGACAAAACTTAAAAAAATTCTCAATATTTATGAGTTATCTAATGAGAACGAGATGCACTGCCTTGCGATAGAAATATGATTGATTTTTATTATAAACGTAATTATTTATTTGCTTTAAGAGCCAATCGAAATATATTAATTTAGGTCCAAAAAAAGGTTCATTTTTGGACCTAAATCAATAGGTTTTTGTTACCGCCCATGTTCTGAAGAACGCTGCGTTTTCAAATCGCAAATCGTTTTTAAATCGCAAAACGCATTTAACCATGTTCTGAAAACGAAGCGATTTGCTGGCGTTTTGCCTTTTTCGAAATTATGTTCGAACAAATAAAAAACATATGTTTTATAATAACTAAACATGTGTCTCCATAAATTGCAGAATTATTTTACACCTTTCTTTATGTACTTACATGTAAGAATGTATGTAAAATTTTAATATTTATTGTCAAACGGTAACATGCAGCTTGTTATTTAATTTTATTTGTAAAATATCAGTGCAATAACCTCAAATGCTTCTTCTTTTTATTTAGAGATGTAACATATAAACACTTGCGAATAATTGGTAAATTTCTGGTAGCTGGTTTCAAATAGGATATTGTATAATTTTTTAGCTTTCGTAAATGTTTTTATGTGCTGCAAGAGGTTTTAAATTATTTTTGGACTTTTATAAAGGATTGTTTTCTACTTTTTAATAAAAATATGCTAAATTAATAAATTTCAAATAATATTATCAGAAGTTTGAAAACAAAATAACCGAATAGGTAATTTTAAAGTTAACATCGCTAGCACTAAATTTTTTCGAAGATCAGTTTGACCAGCAGTTTGCATATATCGCCAGTTGAAATGTAAATAAATGATTCCGACAATTGACAAACACAAACCAACATTTTAAATTGCATATTTTTAATTATAATAGTAAAAACATTTTAAACGTTTTTCTTCAAATAAAAACAAAACATATTAAATTTAAATTTTACATCATTTTATTTTCTCTTTCCAGTGTAGTTTCAATAAAATTGACCAGATCGTTTCAGCATACATTAGCGGTTTGAAAACGCCAGCTTTCTAGCGTTTTTGTTTCCCAGAATACCTGTTTGGCGTTTTCAAATCGTAAACGCAAATTTTATGCGAAATGCCATTTTCAGAACATGGACGTAAATTTTTTTATTAGTTTTTTTTTTTTTTTTTTTTTTTTTGCTGAACTTTACTCTATTCGAGGTTTGAGCTCAGTTTCGCAAATGATTGCTATGTTTGAAAGTAATGAAAGCAGCTTTATTAAGCAAAATTATGTACGTGAGCTGGTGCAAAACTAAGAATAAAAGCTAAAAATGAGCATTCGTTCACTAAAATTGATGGCCAAATACTTATCTTATTCCAAATAAATGACAAATACCTGAACAGATGAAGCCAAATATCATGTACTTGTGCGTATAAGAAACATGACACCCACACCCGTAATACCTTCTTATA
This sequence comes from Sturmia bella, assembly GCA_963662145.1. Classification (NCBI taxonomy): domain Eukaryota; kingdom Metazoa; phylum Arthropoda; class Insecta; order Diptera; family Tachinidae; genus Sturmia; species Sturmia bella. The sequence continues at coordinate 6,912,267 of OY759168.1, read as the reverse complement.
TTCAGGTAGTCTTGCTTGATCTGGAAAAAAGTACGTACTTACCAATTGAATTTAATAAACAAAAGTTAATTTTGACTTAACTTTATAATCGAACTTTTATATTTTACAATTGTTAATTACTTTAGCAGACCTTAGTTCGATTTCGCCTCCTCAGGTCCTTTTATTTTTATTATATCATGTAATAAAACTAAACTTATTTGAAAATTTCGTTTTCTTGTGAACTCAAAAACTCATTTAGTTTTTCTAAAAAAGTTACGATTTCTTATTGCTTCGTTCGTTGTTGAAAGCGAGCATTATTTAAAATTTTCCGACAGATTTTGTATTGAAACGCACCCACACAAAAACACGCATTTTTGATTTTTCTGCAATAAAATAAGTATTTACTCATCAATTTTAAACACAAAACTAAGACTAATTTTATTTTTAAATAAACAAAACCATTAGAAAACTGTTGGGGTTTCTATTTTTGGTGAATGAAAACAAATTAACTGCCTGTTTTTTTAAATGCGAACGAAGCTTTCATTCCCATAATTTACATAGAAAAAAATTTCGTTACTGTTGTCTAGGAAAAAAAAACTTTTTATTTTTAATTTTTTGAATAACTCCAGAAATATTGGTTACACTAAAAAATTATATTTGGACAGTTTTAAGCAATTATACTTCAAAATTCTGGAATCTATGGTGTAAGAGAATCGAATAAGTTGTATCAAAGTTGTGATAAGTATACAACAGCCTCTTCAAAAATCTAGAGTTCTAGAGAAAAAAAATGCAAAAAAATGTGTCCAAAAAATCGGAAATTATGATGATTTCTGTATTTAGCCTTAACGTTTAAAAATATGGTGCTTGTCGGTGGTAGAGAAAAGTTTCTAATTTTTGAGCAGTTTATTTTTTAAATTCTAAAAAAGATGAATTTAATCTTATAAGATCCAAAGGTAAGAAAACTAAATATTGAGTAATGAACAGAAAAACCTAGGAATACAGTAAAGCTTCGTTTTAACGAACTTCTATGTAACGAAAAAGTCAATATAACATATGTTTGCTTGTGTCCGTTGAGTAAAACTCTTTATTTCAAAGCTATGAATTCAAAAATTCACTATGACTATATTGAAGAAACTCTGAGCCAAAAAGGTTTTGTATAGCAAAATAATAATCCAAATGCCTCCATATAACGAACTTAGAATAAATTTCAAAATACAACTGGAAGGGGCCATAGGAGCTCTGTAATTAAGCGACGCAGCCCCATCTAGTTTGGGTTCGTTGGATTCGTCTTGACGAGTATCTTGGTTGGAGTGAATAAGTCATTCCAACAAATTTGGAAAAAAGGTTTTTCCATTTGTTTTATTGAGGATTGCGTCCAATTGATTCGAATTTTTCGCAGTGAATATTCGCCGCTAAAATTAAAAAACACATTGGTGTATATAAAATTGCACACAGTCACAGTGTCGGTCGAAATTCGTTGTACGCGGCGAACTTGAAATAGATTTATTTCTATTTCTTACGCCGGCGAACGACGAACAAATTAGTACCATGTGGAAATGTTTATTTTAGTTTTCAAGTGTTTTAGTAAAAACAGTTAATTTTAACTATTACCAGTTTTATATTTAAGTGCTAAGCTTTGACGTTTTGCATTTAAAATAAAAAGCCAACATATTAGATTATAAAACATGTTTGTAGTGTTTAATTTGTTGTTGTTGGTAATGCTAAATTTCTTAGAAACAAATTTTTTTTATATGGTCACCCCATCAGCTGTTCAACTACAAAAAGATAAAAGTGAAAAAACTGAGAATGAGATCCCTGCAAGAACAGTGTCGGTCATATGATGGATCATATGACCGACACTGCTGATGGGTTCATACATCAGCGTTTCTATAATTTTCTTAAGGGCAAAATGAAAAAACTGATGTAAACATTCGTGTATGTGTGATTTCTTTTTTGAACCAGCGTTACAACCTCAGCAAAGTGATCATTCAAAATCTTTTTTGCAAAATGACCACAAAATTACATGTAATGCTATTAATTTCTTTGTTGATAAATAAAAAAAGAATTTTTCGAATATTTTCAAAAAACAATTCAAAGAGAATATAATAAACTATATTTAAAAAAAATGGACAAATGAACCTATAAAAACATTAACGCATAAACGTAGGTCCAAATGAAATTACCAAACTAATACCGAAAAATCAAAATATTAAAAAAATCATTGTAATGGCAACGCTGAAAGCTATAAAATTGCTTTGCATGTATTAGTAAATAAGCTGCTACTGTGTTAGTTTCCATCAGCCATTTCTTGCAGGGATGTTTTTGTTTTTCGTCGTTATTGTGCTACATACGACGAATTTACACAGCGAATTTTAACCGTCGTATTTGTCGTATTGGGCGAAATTCGTCGTTCCTCCCAGTTGTGTTCCTAGCATAAAGCACAAAAGCCTCTGTGCAATGAAGTAAGAAAGCAATTTGAATCCCAAATGGTAAGGTCCCGTTATCAAATTTAAGTACTGTTTAGGTGATTTGATTTGATTAACACGTGAATTCGATAAAACAATTTCTGTTATATAGACATTGAATTGAAAAATCGAAGGCAAAAGTATGGTGAGAAAACTGTCAATATTTTTTGAAGCGCAGGATTCAACATTGCAAAATATTAAGCAGCTGAAAAAAAACTATTAATGACTGTATTTATATGTTACGAAAACATACAAAAGTAGTACAATATTTTGTTTGTTTCAATAAAATTTCAAAATTACCTGAACAACAATAATAGGTTTTATTTTTTTTATTTATGTACCTCTTGAAAATTAGCTGCCTGTTTTTCTACATGCGAATGAAGTTTTCAGTCATAAACTTGTATTGACAACAGCAATAGTTTTGTAATATCTATTATTGTTTTCAATACATGTGTGCTAGTGAAAACTTCGTTCGAATTTAGAAAAACAGGCAGCAAGTTTTTTAACGCACTTATCTTAAATAGAGCTGCTTAAAGAAAACCATAGTTATACGAATTTTTTCACATTTCCTCAAATTTGTTTATTCTAAGGCCTCAGGGATTATACATATTTACAACAACATAATAGGTATAACGAACTATTTTCTGATCCCCTTGAAATTTGATATATTGAAGTTTCACTGTATATAAATACATATACAAATGTATATACATATGCATGTTTAAGTATTATTAGTTTTTTTTTTTGTAAAGTGTTTGTTTATTTCTTCAGCTCCAGACTCTGAGAAGAAGGGTCTGGCATTGTTCTTCAAATGTAACTGATGATACAAAATTGTTTTGTTAACTATACTTAATGTACTTAATATGTAGTAAATACATATTATTTGATTTAGTTAATTTATTTATGTTTGCTTATGTTGTTGGTGTTTTTTGAGTTAACTTTTTTTTTGTAAAATAAATTTTTTTAAATCTTAGTTGTTCTAACTATTTGGCGTACCACGATCATGGGAACTTACGTGAAGTTTCCTGGAATTGTAAATTGTGTTTCTTGCACCTGATTAGATCATAAATCAACGGATGGTGGTGCGATATTCTACGTACTACTGAAGCTGCGAATATTCATTTGCGTACTCGACTTGCCGAATATTCGCCTACTTCATGGTATTTGTATTCGCCGCATTTAACCGCATGTCTGAAGAATAAATATGCTCCAAAAATTAATATTCAATAGAAAAAATCAAAGATCAAACTAAGAACACAATAACTATGATTGGCATATCGGTGAAAACATAATAAAAGTATTGATTTTTTAAATAAATCCACGTATTGTAAATACACGTATTGTTTTCCTAAGCGCAAACATAAAATGTATGTTTGAATATATGTACATATGTAAAAAATTAATTTTCAATCATTGAATATATCGCTCTTCAAAGGGGACTCTATTATAAATTTTAGTATTTTCGAAATCGAAATAATAAAACTATATTTGTCCCAATAAAATATAATTGTAAACAAAAAATGGTAAAATTGAAATTTGATCAATTAGATTAAATACAGGCAGTCGGTAATAAAGAGCTCAGTTAGTAAAATAGCTAGAGCTGCTGCTTAAAAACAGTATGCCATTAATCATGACCATTCTAGTTTTTTTGTTAATGAAACATGGTATGTACCCCAGCCAATAAGTCTTCATCTTTACCATTCTTGTCTTCTTTGCAAATGTCAATCATTACAATTTTATCACAAAAAATCTTTCTCAATTCTGTGGAAGTAAAAATTGAACTCAAGCGCCATAAAGTAATTTACAACAAAAGCGGGGCATTAATAGGAAATCGATACATACTATGGTCCAAGAAATCTAATCAAGCCAATTTAGGCATCTAAACCCAGAAAACTAAAATTTTGAGTTGAGGCACTTTACAATTGGGTGTGCGATATTGCTTTGTAAAAACTTGTTTCAGGTGCAACCCACAGAAGTTGACAGGACATAAAAGTACCTGAAAAATCTGGTAGTTTTCGACATTTCTTCCAATTAATTTTAAGATTGAGTAAATTTTTCGATCTTTGTTGTTTAGTATTTTAATTTTTCGAACCTTAAGGTCACTTGTTTTTTTAGGGTTCCGTACTCATCAGAGTGAAACGGAACCCTTTTACGGAGACAAGTACGTCCGTCCGTCCGTCCGTCACAGCGTCCATTCTCCGAAACGGTAAGAGCTAGAGAGCTGAAATTTTCACAGAATGTTGTTGTGCCTAGCCGCTACAACAACAAATACTAAAACCAACAACAAGTTGAAAACTACCAGGTGTCCCCATACAACGAAAAGTTACAATTAGGTATAACTCTCGAACTGTAAAAGATAGAGAGCTGATATTTGCACAGTGTATGTATTTATAGATGTTCCACAACAAGATATACTAAAAGCAACAACAATCCGAAAACTACCAGGTGTCCCCATACAACCAAAAGTTACAATTAGCTATAACTCTTGAACCCTAAAAGATAGAAACCTGAAATTTGCATAGTGAATGTATTTATAGATGCTTGTCAACAACAAATGCTAAAAACAACAACATGTCGAAAACAACCAGGTGTTCCTATGCAACGTAAAAAACATTAGCCGTAACTTTCAAACTGTAAGAGATAAAGAGATGAAATGTGCACGCTATATTTACTCGCATATGGCTTACAATAACAAATGCTAAAAACAACAACAAGTCGGAAACTACCAGGTGTCCCTTTACAACGTAAAGTAACAATTAGCCGTTACTCTCGAACTGTGAGCGACAGAGGGATGAAATTTGCACAATATGTGTATTCACATATGTTCCACAACAACACTTGCTAAAAACAACAACAACTGTAAAATTACCAGGTGTCCCTTTTTAACGTAGAGTAATAGCTATAACTTTCGAACCGTAAGAGATAGAGTCGAAATTCGCACAGTGTATGTATTCCCAGATGCTTTATAACAACGTATTACAAGAACAACAACAAGTGGAAAATTACTAGGTGTCCATGTACAACATAAAGTAGCTTTGAAAACAGAGAGATGAAATTTATAAAATATACATGTGTATTCACATACGCCATTCCATACATACATTACACATACATACGTACGGAACCCTCAGAGTACGAGCCAGCCTCGTACTTGACTTAATTTATTTATAAATGTTTATTAAATTCGATATTTCGATATCACAATGGATATCTTCTTCACGAATGTTTTGATGTTTTTTCAAAAAAAAAATTTTTTTTTGAAAAAACATCAAAACGTTCTTGAAGAATGTTTGTTCTTCAAGAACGCAAGGAATGTTTTGATGTTTTTTCAAAAAAAAAAAAATTTTTTTTTAAAAAACATCAAAACATTCCTTGCGTTCTTGAAGAACAAACGTTCTTGAAGAACACTCTTCTTCAAGAACGTTTTGATGTTTTTCAAAAAAAAAAAATAATTTTTTTTTTTTAAAAACATCAAAACATTCTTGAAGCAGATATCCATTGCGATATCGAAATTTCGAATTTAATAAACATATATAAAAAAAGAACAAGTGACCTTAAGGTTTGAACAATTAAAATATTAAGATTGGAGCTGAATTTCATATTGGATATTCGTGTATGTACATACTCGCATTCGGCGAATGTTAATACAGATATTCGTGTTCGCAAATTGTCAAGAATTGATATGCGTAACTTTACTATAACCTATGGCTGCCAATATGCTTATTACTGTTGGAAGCATTTCCAGGCAAGCATTTCAAGTATAGAAAACAAACAATTAAATAATTTCTTTACTATCGTAAACTATGACATTGACACTCAACTCGAATTTTTATACTTGAAAGGTGAATGAATGGCAAACACTACCAATTTATAAGCTTAGAGAATTAAAACATCAACACGAATTGTTGACTAAAACTTAATTGCAGAGACAATAAATAAAAAAAGATTTGGTCAAAAAAGCGACATGGTCAAGAGAGCAATGGTCCAAACTAAAGTACCCGTGCAATCGGCAGTAAGTTAACCGTATCAAACACACAGCCAAACAGGCAGCTGTAGTCACACACTGCACACAAACGCACCTTTTGTTTGCCCAGACGATATGTTTTGAAAATAACTTTTTGTCCAACATGCGATCGTATACTTAGTAAAGTTAATTTTAAACGAATGGTTCAGTTTATGAATAGATTTTGTGGGAAGCGGATGTCAAAGGTTTCGTGTGTAGTAGACAAGAGAAAAAAAAAAAAGAAAAGAACAAACAAAACTTAAAGAACAAAAAATAAACGTTCTAAGCAAAAGGTGAGCCAACAGAGTTGAAGAAGTGCATACATACTTATAAATCTTACAACATGAAAGTAGTTAAACAATGTTACAACATGATTATGATGTGCATGTGTTTGTGCGAAAGCACAAACTTTTTAACTGTCATTATACAAAGTTATGCAATTGTGCGATCTTTAAATGAAATTTTGAATACAAAATTACACAACTTCATTATAGTACCTGATATTCATTAAAATAATAAGAAAAAATATGTTATGCTGGGTAAAGTTTTGGGTCTTTGCTCAACTATTTGATTTTAATGGAAGTGAGTGCAAATAATTTGAAATTTATAAAATCTTGCGAAGACTACCCATCCAGCCAGCCAGCCAGCCAGCCGAAAACAATTTTTATTAATTACTTTTTTTTTTGTGATATTCAAAAATTAACTCGAAATACAACAAGTTCCATTGTCATGAGTATGCAAATGTGTGCTTAGCGAATATGCGACAATCAATGACTTAACGATTCTTTCAAAGTATCATCTGAATCGCTCAACGTATCTATACTTTTTGTCGCTTTGAATACACAAGGTCACTCTTCATTATGCAAGCTTTTGTTTTCTTTTCAGCATTATTTATTGCATCTTAAATAAAATATAAATTATTAATTTAAAATTAAATTATTAATTCGAGTCCAGCTTAAGCGTTGTTCTTAAGTTGTTGTTGTTGCTGCTGCTATTATTTTGTTTGTCTTTTGGTGACACTTTCAATGGACTACGTGATGTCTGCGTGATCTCTGTTTTCTGCACTTAAAGAACTTTTGGACGGAAACGTTTTTGCAGAACTATTTTTACTATATGAGTTTATGACCTTATGCGAATAAATGGAATACTTGTCAAAGTGTATTTGATGACATTTTCCAAAGTGACTGCTGTCGTGAAAAAGCTATTTCGTAGCAGATGCAGCAATAACATATTAGTGGTACTCAGCGTTTGGTGCGTTTTTGGTTGCGACTACTTGCATTTGCGATTGTATTGCAACTGATATTGAGCACTCGTTTTAACAACTTTGCAAATGTATTATTTATATTTAAATAAATTTATTGCTCTCCAAATAACAGCTGATAAATTAATACACAATTTTTCACTTTTTTTTTTGGTAATTGCTGTTGGCTCCATCTCTACAATTTTTTTTCTTGCTTTGTTTTAAAATGTCAGCTGTTCGAGTGTCAGTGTTGCAAACGCAATACTCATACGAAAAAAGCAACACGTAATTAACGGTGCGTAAATGCAAAAATATTGTATATTTTGTTGTTGGGTTGCAAAGAAAAAGCAACGATTTCTTGCATTCGCACTTACGCAAGACATTTGCACCAAATAATGAACTGCGCTATTATAAATGTATGCTTTGGAAACAAATTCAACAGCATGCGCTTACATTTCTTGTTAGTTAACATAAAATTCAAATGGTGCAAAGCGTTTGACAACGAAATCACCCTCCAACGAATTTTAAATAGCCAGTATTTACTTATTTTCTTATTCTGTAGATGATTTTTCTAATAAATAATTTTGTCATGAACATTTTGCGCACTGGCGACAAGTGAGAGTCAGGAAATTGTTCTCTGTGAGCTTATTTGGACACACATCATTTGCGGTTATAAAATTATAACAAAAGTAAAATTAAAATTTAGCAAGGCGGCAGCAGGTCTCGAACTCAGGCAGGAACAATACACGATTTGATCATGTCAGTTAAGCCACTCAGCCAATGAGTTTTTCTTTTTCTTTTATTAGTTTACATTAAACTATTTGGTTTTTTGGGTTTTGGTTGATTATGGATGACAATTTGTGGTCACTTAACGCAATCGTTTGTGCTTTTCATATACGTACATATATCAATGTGTGTCAGCTTTTAGATGTATTTCCCCTGAATATATGCATATTCAGATAAACACACCACCTTGATGCACTGCGTGACCAACTCAGCAGCACTTATTAATAAGCTCAATCGGTGTTTCGTCATTACTCTTAGTTTTTTCTTCTTACAACTAGACATAAATAGTTGTTCCAAATCTTACTAGCTATAGGCTTCGAAAAATCAAAGACTGAATACTAATCATACTTATAATACATTAGTACTTTGCCTTTAGTTGTATCTGCTGCAAATGTAGCCTATTCGTATGTATGTATATACGTACATATGCATTTCTTTACATAGCATTCTCAGTGTTGCCAGGCTTGTATGTTAGTTCACTGCCAACGCAATTTCTTGTGTAGCTTTTAGATTAATTTGGCTCTTGGACCTAAATTAATTCTATATCAATAAAAACCTAAAAAACTATGTGTATAATTTTTATGCATATACGCATTTATATGTTTAACTAAAACTATAAAATAATTAATTGTATTGCTTTGAGACCCAAATTTTATTGCAAACCAAAGTTATTGCCGAAAATATTTTTCATACAACTCTGAGATACCACTGTTCACTTTAGTGTTGAGTTGTTAAATGCTTGTACAAATTGTGTTATTGCATTATTAAATAAAGTACAGAAAACAATTGTACTACAATTGTTACGGAAGGCATACACTGAAAAAACAATTCAATCCATTTGTACCTAAGTTAATCCCAAGCGTAGAAAGAAGTTCGATAAGTACGGATTTTCTTAAATCAATCTTAAATTAAGTACGAATTCAAGCACTAAATGTCGACTTGAAAGAACCAAGCAACGTGTAGATTTTATGGGATGTGTGAAATATAATCACCTGCCTGCGAACTTGAAATTAATTAATAGAATTTCGATATTTAAATTATCCTACAAGGAATATTTGCACAATAAAGTGGAAACACTTTTGTAAACTTGAATAGACTACTTAAATCTTGGTTAATTGCTATTTTATACCTTGTATAGTACTCATCTATTGAAATTTTGAAACTTCGTAAATATAAGTTTAGAATACTGCCAACTTGCTCCAATAGTGCCTCTAAGGCGCTGATGCTGTTACTAAAATGAATATTCTAATACATTGTACCTTGAATTTTAATAAAAAAAAAAATACTTCATTTTAGCCATATTCAATCCTAGTTTCGAATTGGTTTTAGTTATTGTAGTATTGCATCTCTAACCCTGAGTTGCTGTTAACATAATTGGTAATTATTATGAAATGTAACTAACATGTAAGAGTTTGTAAGCGAAATATGAAATGGAAATAAATCACTCTTTATTGAACTACCAAAGACGAAACATTACAGTGGCGACGAGAGTTAAAAAAAAAAAATTAAAGCAAAAAGTATTAAGCAATAAAAAGCGCAGTTATTTTATTACAACTTTTGTATTGCGTTTTGATTTTAATACTTGCTTTTGGAATTTTTTGCATGCAATAAATATTGTATGTATCGTGCTTAAATTTTTTAAAGAGTATACATACATATACCGTGCTTTGCAGATTTTCTGCACAAGACTAGTTTCGTCAGCGTTATATGGTAGTATTCTTAATAAATGACTACACCTAAAGAAGGGTCAACTCCTGCTGCAATGCATAATGAAAGCATGTTGGCTGCTGCAGTAACTACTGGGGTAAGAGAATTCCGGCCAGGCCAGGATAAATGGCGAGATTGGCAAGAAATATTAGATTCACATTTTGTGGAAGTAGCCGTAGAAGAGGAGCGTATTAAAACCTCCACGTTACTAAAATCTGTGGGAATGGAAGCGTATGGCCTACTTCGGGAGTTGTGTTTTCCCGAGCTACCAGCAAAAAAGAAATATCAAGAGCTTTGTGATTTGTTAAATCAACATTACTCTCCACCCGTAATAGTATTCCGAGAACGAAGAGTATTTTTTGATGCGAAGAAAAACGATGAAGAGTCGGTTGCAGCATGGTTCGCACGTCTTAAGAAATTGGCTATGGAATGTAAATTTGGGTCTCAGTTAGACCAATTCGTTCTAAACAAGTTTGTTACAGGCTTTGAAGGAAAAATGTTCGAAAGGCTGTGTGAGGAAGACGAAGGGTTATCACTGTCAGGAGCCTTCAAAAAGGCCTTAACAATAGAGGCGAAAATGTATGCGCAAAAGCGAAATGATAACGAGGTAAATTATGTATATAAAAAGAGACCAGGTGTAGAAAAGAGTTCCAACAATAATTGGGAAATGAAGACTAACGGAAAAGATAAACGGTATAATAATGAGAATAACGGCAAGAAAAAAACTAAAAGAAAATGTTCGCATTGCGGATGGAAGAATCACACAAGTGATAAGTGCAAATTTAAAAACAGTGTCTGCCATAAATGTCAAAGAGTGGGTCATCTGGCTAGTGTTTGCAGCAACAGTAAAATAAACATGGTAGAAGTATCAAACAAATCTTTTACTTTAGATAGTCCTGTAAAAAACAATAATGTCTGTAAGGAAGATACTAATTTTTCTATTTATAGTATTACTGGAAAACACTCTGCTGCAGCTTTTAAATTAAAAGTGGTGGTAAATGACAAATTAATTGAGTTTGTATTGGATACTGGAGCTGCTTGTTCTCTAATGTCGGGTGAAACGTTCGAACGTTATTTTGACAAAACATTAAAAAAACCATGCTCTGCCAAATTATGGGCTTATAATGGTGAAGAAATAAATGTGTTGGGTGAGTTTGATGCAAAAGTAAGACTGAAGGAAAAAACAAAAGATTTATGTTTTGTGATTACAAATGCATACAGCCCTCCTATTTTGGGTAGGGATTTTATGGCTAAATTTGATATTGGTTTTTCGAACGTGAATGCTATTAGGGATAGTAGTTACTATGAGGCAACGATTGAAACAATTAAGAAACGTTTTTCGAGCGTATTTAAAAATGACTTAGGCTTGTACAAAGGTGGTACTATAGTATTGTCGATTGCAGATAATGTAAAACCAATTTTTATTAAGCCGAGACCTGTGCCGTTGGCATGGCGATCCAAAATAGAAGAACAATTGTTAGAGTTGGTAGATAAAGGTGTTCTGGTGCCTGTGGATGACTCCAAATGGGGTACACCTTTGGTACCTATAATCAAACCTAATGGCCAGATTCGTATTTGCGGTGATTATAAATCAACTATAAATAAGTATTTGCAGGATGTAAAATACCCTTTGCCTTTAATTGAAGAATTATTCGCTTCACTTCGAGGAGTTGTATTTACTAAGTTAGACTTGTCTAACGCTTACAACCAGTTGTTACTGGATGAGAACTCGCAGCTTTTGTGTGCATGGAGTACACATATGGGCATTTTTAAAATGACGAGGTTACCTTTTGGTGTTAAGCCCGCTGCAGCCATGTTTCAAAAAACAATAGAAAACGTATTACGCGGTATTCCCAATGTAGTTAATTATTTAGATGATATTATAATAACAGGGTCAAATTTTGACGATCATATAAAAAGCATTGAACAGGTGCTAAAAAGGCTGGAGGATGTAGGTTTACGTCTCAATAGCGACAAATGTAAATTTTTTCAAGATAAAGTATCCTATTTAGGCTTTAATATTGATCGAAATGGCTTGAGCATGAATAAAGACCGTATTTCATCTGTTTTGGAAGCTCCAGTTCCTCGAAATATTTCAGAGGTAAGAGCATTTGTGGGGATGTTGAATTACTACTCCAAATTTATAAACAATTTCGCGGATAAAATGGGACCTATTTACAAGCTGCTGAGAAAAGACGTCAAATTTGAATGGTCCGAGGAGTGTCAAAAGGCTTTTGATTCCTTAAAAAAGGAGGTGACGTCAGATAAGGTATTGGTTCATTTTAACCCCAAATTGCCCATAATTCTTTCAACAGATGCATCAAACAATGCTATAGCCGGTATTCTATCGCATACGTGGGCAGACGGTTCAAGAAAACCAATTGCTTTCGTGTCGCGGTCATTGTCACAAAGCGAAAAAAACTATAGCACTATTCAGAAAGAAGCTTTGGCTATTATTTTTAGCGTAACTAAGCTTAAACAGTATTTACTGGGTATACATTTTACATTGGAATGCGATCACAAGCCATTACTGGCTATTTTTGGCGAAAATAAAGGCCTCCCGGTAATGGCAGCAGCGCGAATGCAGCGCTGGGCTTTCATTTTGTCAGGATTTAATTATACTATGCATTACATTAAGGGCATCTTGAATTCCGCAGATCACTTATCTCGGTTTCCACACCCTACCAATTCAGACAGTATTGAAGATTTTGGTTTCATAAATTATATTGACAGGAATAACAGATTAAATTTGAATTTTAAAGATATCGCAAAGGAGACAGGTCGTGATCCGCTGCTGGCAAAGCTAAGGGAAGCTGTTAAAACAGGTTGCATTGAGGGGTTGAAAAAGGACGAATTTCTTCCATTTATTAATCGAAAGAATGAGCTGTCGGTGGAATACGAATGCATCTTATGGGGTTATAGAGTGGTAATTCCACAAAAGTTACGTACCAGGGTTTTAGCGGAATTGCATTATTCTCACTTTGGAATTGTTAAGACCAAAGCATTAGCTCGCTCATACATGTGGTGGCCAAAAATGGATGATGATATTGAAAGGCTAGTTTCAGGCTGTGTTTCCTGTAAAGTTAATCAATCGAGCCCTGAAAAAGGTCCATTGATTCCGTGGGTACCAAGTGATTTACCTTGGTCAAGACTTCACATTGATTTTGCGGGACCAATAAAAGATTTCTTTTTTCTTCTAATAATTGATTCACACTCTAAATGGGTAGAAGTGTTTAAGACGAAAAACATAACTTCCAACTTCACGATAGGAAAACTAAGTGAAATATTTAGTAGATTCGGGTTAGTAGACACTATAGTTAGTGACAACGGACGTCAATTTACCTCTAAAGAGTTTCAACATTTTATGAGGACAAATAATATAAAACATGTTCTAACTGCTCCGGGACATCCTGCAACAAACGGACAAATAGAAAATTTTGTAAAAACTTTCAAAAAGAGTATTTTGACAAATCTATGTACGTGAGGAGAAAGACATTGATGAAATTATAAATACGTTTATGTTTGACTATAGGGCCACAAAGCATTGTGCAACGGGAGAAACTCCGGCAAAATTATTATTAGGAAAAGAAATAAGAACGAGATTTAGTATTTTAAATCCACCTTTAGTAAAAACCCAAATAAGAAAAAACCAATTATCAAACATTAAGAGTCATAAAGGCAACCGAGTAATAAATGTTGAAGAAGGAAATTCAGTTTTTGTCCGCGATTACTCAAACCCAAATAAAGCCAGTTGGCAAGAAGCCACGGTGGAAAAACGTTTGGGCCCGCAGTCTTATCGTTGCATTTTAAAACGCAATAACAAACACATTAAAAGACATCTCAATCAAATTATTTCGGGTATACCACGAGAAATTGATACCCAGACATTGGAAGAGCAAACACCTTCAATAATAATGAATAAACAAAATTGTCCTCAGCCGGAAAACTTAGTGGCGGAGAAGGACAGAGGCCTGCAGAGTGTTGCTCCACTTGATGAAGTTTCTAGGTCTCGTAGTTTAAGGACTTTGAAAAGAATTAATTACAAAGAATAATTTGAATCATTAGAACTTAACATGGTATGTAAGCATGCGTACACTGTATATGCGATAAGATTTATTTACCTGAATTAAAAAAAAATTATAAAATAAATGAATATATATGCATATACCTATGTATGACTACATAATATCAAAAGATTAATGAATTTCAAATCTATAAGAAAAATATCGTCAAGGATTTAGTTTTAATACTTTCTATGTTTTTCCAACTTGAGGTGGGAGTTGTAGTATTGCATCTCTAACCCTGAG